>BMAO01034059.1:0-635286 GCA_019973975.1 Trichonephila clavata
CTAGTTGCGGAGACATTTTTTTGAAATTTTGCTGAAAATTTACTTTTAAACTCATTTTTTGTTTGCTTATAATGAAAACTAATAAAAATAGCAAAAAAAAAATTCTTTCAGTGTATTTTTTTCAAATATGGCCAATTTTAGGTTTAAATTAGACGTTATTTGCACGTTACGTTAAACATAGTAAAATAAATTGTAATGCATAAAATTTTAAAAAATTCATATAATTTTACTCAGAAAACAGTTACTAATGAACTGACCTAATATCTTTGAAAAATTTTAATTTATTACTGAACTAGAGGTCAAAAAGTGCACGCAATGCAAATTTTTCAAAAATTTCACATTTATCACGCAGAAAAAAAATTATAAAAAAGGTAAACATGCTGTTTTTTCTTAATCCCTACGTCTCAGCATACATACTATAATAATGAACCATGATACAAAATTTCAAACAATTATATACAGAACTTTTTGAGATATCATGCTTACCGTGTTGTAAAATATCAAAAAAGCTGTTTCAGAGAAAAATGCATTTAAAGATTTAAAATTCAAAATTTTTAAAAAACTATACTGCTAAAAAAACCTAAAACCTCTCTATATAAAAAAAACAAACCTTTTCAAAGCAATTATGAATATTATATACTTTCTTCAAACTTTTATCTTTTATTATTTTTAACAATTTTATAGTGTCAAAAAGCTTTTTCTTAAAGTCTAAGTACATAGTTTACGAACTACAGATTAGACATATAAAATGCACTTTAAAAAAACCTTATTGCATTAAAAAATAAAAATATTTTACATAGAAAAACAAATATATATTCTACCATATTATTTTAGAAGTTAAGAAATATTTAATACAAAATATATTTGTGTTGTTTTACTCGTAAACATTCACGAAAAAGCTCTTAAAAAACATTGTTTATCACAAAGGTTATCATAAATTAGAAATAAAAAATCATGCAAAGAAGTACTTTAAAACCCTCCATATGAATATACTAGGCCTTCTGTTTTTTCATTCTTAGTACTTTTTGTTTTCCTTGCTGCTTTTCTTTTTTTTCGCGACAATTTTGCAATCGGTGAAGAGTGTCTTAAAGATGTTGAAATCCGTTGTTTATCAAATTTAACTAACTCTTGAACAACACTTTCAGGAAGGGAACCATTTACATTTCGAATCACTGACAATATACCAGCATAACCAGAATTAAAAAGTATCAGAGCTAATAATGCACCCAAACGAAATGTTTGCAGTCCAATAAATATATTTTTGGAACAATATTCCACAAAATGTTGTTATAACTTTCGTTACAATTTTGTGTCTTACCATGAAGACATTTTTTCAACAACGTTTCATTACACAGTTTTAGATATGTAGGTTTTATTTGGTTTATAATTTTGTTATGAAGTCCTAGCTTATTTTCTTTGAGAGGACTCCCAGCTGCTTTTGCCCTTTGGTAACGACACCAACTCTCAGATCCTTCAGGACACTGTCCATGCAAAGAATTGTTTTTTCCAGATACACAGTGGAAAAATGCAGCTATTACACAACTCATCTTTTGTAGATTACCTACATTGCTTCGAATAGCTATTCCATAATAGTTCTGGATTCTGTCAATTAATTTATCAGTTAATTTATTTTTTCCCTCCTAAACCTTTCATCGTTTTTTTTAATTGACGCAACCGCCCCCCTACACGTTTCTGTATATGGCCTATACACTCGAGTTTGGTTACTGTATTAATTCCATAAAAGTTTTTAACAGCTTCATATCCTTTTGAGTCTCCATCTCTGTAGTATTCATTGTACTGCACATCCCTTACATTTGATCTCTCAAATATACGTTAGGTTCCAACAACCTCTATGTTCCCAGCGGAACCTTTATAGTTCGAACATACATGTTTCGATGATTGGTTATTGCCTTTCGCGCATATGTGGCAATATTGCGTCATAACTTCAATGTCTAAAATTTTACCGGTGTCAACTGATATGGCACTTACACACCCATTCAAAGATGAGTAGCCTCTGCGTTGCCAAGTACCATCAATAGATATTCCACATTTAGTGAAACTATTTGAGCCTTTGATTTCACTTAATGCAGCGTTGATGTTTTCTTGAGCAACGCGTTCAGTTGCTTTCAACAGTTTCCTTTCTTGATTGCGGAAAGCAAGTTTTGATAGGAAAGGTAAACCCAGGAAAGCGCATAACTTTTTGCCAGCTGAAAATCCTTTCCCGATTATCCTTAGCCCCAAAACAATTGAAGAGTTTATCAGACAAGAACCTTTCATCTTCTCTGTTGTAGGGAAACCTTTAAAGAAGGAGCAGTTTTTGCACTTTAGGTTCATATGTGAACATAATCCACTGACAGAGTCTTCTATAAGTTCCAAGCCCTGAGAATAACAATCAGGGCAGAACTATAGCAAACAATGAAATCAAAGTTGTCAAACTGACAATTCTATTGTCTTCATAAGTTTCAAACAACCTTTCTGAGAAAATTTCCAAACTTGTATGGCTTGATACCAATTTTTTGGCACTAGCGGATTCAGTAGAATTGAGCTCAGATGTTTCATCATTCTCATTAATAGTAGCACGAATGGTATAACGATTTCCAGTAAATCGGCGCTTCTTAGACCTTCCAGATCTTGATTTAGCCATAATTAATCAATATTTTGTCTTTAAAAAGACAGTTTTTTTATAAAATATATCAAAATAATAAGTTAAATGAGGAGCGAAGAATCGAATCGCTAGAACATAAACAAATCAAAATATAACAACAAACCTGTAAAGTTGTTGCCAAATTTTACTAAAAACTATTAAATAATTTTAAAAAAAAATATCACCATATTCAGTTTTAAGATTACCAAAATTAATATTTTATTAATAAACTCAATAAAACTTCAAAAAAGAGTAAAAATCTTTCAAATTCAAAGCACTTTTGGTTTCGATTTCTAACTTCCGGTTCATTTTTGGTGTTCTCACTTGACATAAAAACTGCTATAACTTCGTAAATAATTGGAGTACAAGCAAAAGTAAGGTATTTTTAGAAAGAAGAAAATTCAAATATTAAAAATATCAAATAAATTTTTTTTTGTCATTTTCATTAAAATTGGTGATTTTGCACTAGTCAGGCACCTTAAAGCGTTTGACTTATGTTTAGTTCTGCACAATTAACATTTCTACATGTTTGGTGATTATATTAAAGTCGTTTTTTTTCTAAATCTATTTTGGAGACAAGTTTATTAAAAATGCTCAGTAACTTGAATTGTGTTTATTTCTTTTATTTTTTAATACTAGCTGTAGCACAATATTTTTATAAAAGATAATATATTATATATTACATATCATAATATATTATATATATTATATATCATATTATATTATATATTATATATCATAATATATTATATATATTATATATCATATTATATTATATATTATAAATCATAATATATTATATATTATATATCATACTATTTTATATATTATACATCATACTATTTTATGTATTATATATCAACAAACATATTTTTTTTATCAAATAAACACATGTAGCATATTTTTTACTAGTTACGTGTATAATGTATTAAAATTTTATACAATACATGATTTCTTTATAAAAAAATATTATATATGCTAGTGGTGACATCCTATAGTAATTCTTCACTATCTTGCCAATTTTTCTTGCATAATCGGTTACTACACAGATTTCCTATAACAGTAAATTGCAAAATATTATTTCGAAGCACAAAAAAAAAAGACAGTACGAAAAATTTAAAGATTTGTTTTTTAATGGTTCAGAGAATGTGTTGTTTATAAAATCCATACTGATATCTACAATGCACATTAATAACTGATAAATTATTCACATTATGGTATCTTGAACCATGACATTCTAAATTTTGCTAAGGAAGCATCTTGTAAAAAGAGTGCTTCAGAAGAAATGATATATGATATACATGATAGTAGAAAAATTACTTGTTTAAAATTAATTTATTTCTTCAAATAAATAAAATAGGTTGAGGTTTTGGGCTGAAAATATTTTTTTGTAAAATCTAAGAGTTTCCTAAAAAGTTTTTACTTTTATATATCTCTACTACACACTCAGAGACACATCTTTCAGGATTTAATCTAATTCAGTGCTTCTCAAACTTTCAATATTTGTGACCCAATTTCCAGTTATAATTTTCATCACGCTTTCCTCATACAAGAACTATAGATTGAATGCAATAATAATGTAACTCCACGCTAAAGCTACAAATTGAATTTAATTATAAATTACACAAAACATCAAGATATTTATTATAATTTGTATATGACGAGCCCATGGCAATCACTAGTAACTACTGAAATTGCTTAGTACTGATAAATTAGTTATCAAATTCTTTTTATCTTACTGATACATTTAGAAATGTTTTATATCAGTGTGAATACCCATTTTACTTTTTATTATATCAGAATGTATTTTGTGTGTTTTGCTTCCATTGAGTAAATTTTGATAATTAATTTAAATAATTTATTTTGGTCTTTCCGATATGCTCTCTCCCCCCACAGTTTGAGAAACGCTGATCTAATTGCTGGAATGAAAGTAGAAAAACTTTCCTTAAAATTGAGACTCTTTGTTTCCAGTTCAATAAGATTTAGTAGAAAAATTCGAATTTTATTACGCTGCTTCTAAGTGTAATATTAAAAATTGTGTAGTTTCCTTCATTAAGTTATAATGTAAGTTAAACTATTTAAACAAAACACAACAAATCTTTCTAAGAGATGTTTGAACATCTTTAAGTTCTTTTCTCTTCACATTTAGTTTTTCTACAGCTATTTTCTATTCCATTCACCAGAAAATAATTATTTTTTCATTTAATGATCCATAAGCATAAATTATTTAGTTTAATGTACTTCCACAATCACACATTAAAATAGTATAATCCTTATAGAAAAGCATTTAAATAGATGACTAAATATTTTTTTCTACAAGTATGGTCATAAAGAGGACATTAATATTTATTTAATGAGTGCTCTTAACAAAAATTAGGAATTGTATTCAATTGTTTATATATATATATATATGTTTGGGGGTGGGTATGTGTGTGTGTGTAATAATTATAGTTAGATTTAATCAATTTTGGTATTGGTGATCCGTTTGTTGTAAGAGTTATAATCATGGAAAGAAGGAGGAGCCTTTTGATTGTTAAACATCCATAGTTTATTGACGAACAAAAGACGACCCAAAAAGTACATATTACACACAAAAATAGATAAACACGTAAACATTTAAGACAGTCATAAGAACATGCTTGTTTGCTTCCTAAATCTCGTCTATTTATAGTCATGGCCAAACAGACGCTATTAAAATCACATAATTTCTAGTAAGCGAATTTTCTGATTAGTTCTTCTACGTGGTGAGGCAAAGTTGCACCATCTTGTTTATAAAAAACCCTGAAATTTCGGTTTTGTGGATATAAGGTTATTATTATTTCCCGTTAGGCGTGTAAACAAGAAATTATTTACCGTGCGATATTTTGGAGGGCTCAAGACTATTATGAATTAAAATTCTTAAAGAGAGAATATTAATTTTTTGTGTGAATTATTACACACACACACACACATATATATATATATATATATATAGTATGATAAAAAATAAAATTAAAATAATGAAAGACAAATTGTCATGCCTATATATAATTATAATTATTACTAAAAAATTAATGTGCATGCATTATTAAACGCATTTTATTTACTATGTATTCCCTACTACATTAATATTACTAGTCATAATTGGAGTACTAACTTTAAGCATTCCTAACCTATTAATTATCCTTTCATCTCAGCAAAGGCTAAATTAAAATACAATTTATATCTATCTGATAAACATAAATGGATACTTGTTTCATTTATCCAATAATTATTTTTTAGAGAAAATGTATGTTGTGTATATATACTTTTGGTGAAAATTTATTTAATTTCCCAAGTTATTTGAAACTTATGTCACTAATGGCTTTTCGTCGGTAATCAAAAACCCTGCATTTCTTTGGCACAGTAATGATTTTCTTTCCATTTAATCCGAAAATGTTGAATGCATAATTTTTACTCAGAATCCTGTATTCTATTTTTCATCAAAATGCAAATGAACTTTGCACGACGTAACAAAGAATGAAAACTTTGATTGGAACAGAACAGTTCGTGGACTCGAAGACGCCAGTAGAAGACGCTTGGTTGAAGAAAAAATGTAAGAAATGTTCACTTTCTTTAAATCATCTATGGCTCTTTTACTCTGAAACAAAATAAATCCCTTGTATTTTCTTATCGTGTTTTTCCCACTCACATTTACTGAAAAGAAAAATCGATCCATTTGTCTACATCTTTAACTTTCTCCTTTCTCACTGTCAGTATTTCGAACCAGACGTTTTTATAGGCTGTTGTAAAACGTTTAAAAGTTTGTTTATTGTATATGGAAAACATTATAATAGTCATTTCCTTTTACTCTCAAAATTCAATGAAGCAAAATTGTTTCCATATTATTTTTATAGTACACACACACATACGTACTTAATATATATACACATATTAACTAATACAAATGACTAGAAAATTACAAATTGCGTTCATATATTGTACACTTTTGGGAACCCATACTCTTACTAAATATTAATTCAGCAAGGACTTAGGATATGAATATTAATCTTTTCAGGCAATTTGGGGAAACAATATTTGGAGCTTTATTAGAAATTTTTCATTTTTCGCTTTAGTTAAATTTAACTATTTATTAGATTGATCCTAAAATGATAGATATACTTTACGTCCAGCCCTTTAAAAACTGATTGTTGCACATTTTTCAACAGTTACTTGAGTTAAGAAACTCTTAATTATGTTCTTAACATTTTTTATCATTATTTAATATTATTATCATTATTTTAATTTCGCTTTAAAACTGTTACATTTTAGTTTTGATTAAAAGAAAAATATCTAAAATTAATCCCTTTTTGTTTGAAACAGTCAAATAAGTAATGTCTTTTAAAATATTTTCGTATTTATAATTTTATGAAATATTAGGCAAATTTTAAAATTTCAGATATTTTTCAAAAAGCTTTTATATGTGTTTTTGTAATAAAAGCATAAGGTGGTTAACAAAGAAGTATACACTTTCCAGATGCTCTCAAAATATAACAATCAAAGAAAAGTACCACCTCAGCGAACCATATGTTAGATGAAAATCTTAAATTTTGCGTCTTTTCTCTGACGAAAGTGGAGTAGGCAATAACATGCGTGTCATGTGACTAGTCAGTCAAAATGGTTGCGTTTGCAGTGGAAAATGCTTTTTACGTTTTTGAATTTAGCAAAATATCACGGGAGCCACTTTTTTGGATATGTTATTGATGCTACAGTTGCAGGACGACATTGACAACTTCATTATCAGATTGGATGGTGCCCCTCCACACTGGTTGACCAACGTTCGACATTACTGCAATAAACCTCACCGATGGATTGGACGAGTCGCAGACAACAACATGCCACTTACACAATGACCACCCAGAAGTCCTAACACTTTGTTATTTTTTCCTGTAGGGGTATGTAAAGGACAGGGCAACGTATTCGTCCCTTCCCTTCCTGTTGATATAGCAGAGCTAAAAAAGCGTATCACAGCCGTTATGGACAGGCTTGATTCAGATATTCTAATACACGTTTGGGCGGAAATGGATTACCAGCTCAATGCGGGTCATGCGACTATGGACTCACACATAGAACATTTGTGACTGTCTCTTATAAACCTTTACATTATTCCATACAATTCTGCTACAAGTAACATATATCTTAAATTGTTCTTGATTTATATTGCATTAAAACAGTATATTTCATTATGAATCACCCTGTATATAGAGACCGCTAAAAAGGCCTTAGTAATTAAGATATTTCAAGAAAAGGTACTACAGAGAGCAAAACGCAAGCATTAACGCACATTGGTATAAATTTTAGCAGCAGAATGCTTTAAATACATTATGTTAGTCATTGCTCATTTTCTGATATTTAAAGCAAATTCGGTGCTTTTGAAACTTCTAGTAACATATCTTAATGTATTGAATGCTACGTTTCAGAATAAGAAACATATCATACAGAGATTTAGTTAATAAGTTAAGAGTAATAAATAAATATACTTAAAGTTTAATTATTCGTAATTTTAAAAAATAATTATCACGTTTGCAAAATACAGTGCTTGAAATACCGATCAAAACTAATTTTTGTAAAAACAAAATAATAGCTAAAAATTATTGCTTGATTTTAGAAAAATTCTGACTTATAACCTCTTGCCAGATTAGCCTGTGTTATCTCGGGTTCGTATATATTGCAGTTAATTATTATCCCGAGAAAACTCAGGCGAAGCAGAATTTGTTAGTACGATTAGTTTTATGACGGTTTTGCTGGGCCTGTAGGGAATGAAAGGAAATGTTCTGCTTATTGGCAGTTTGGACAATTTTTATAAGTTTTATAGCAATTTTTATAACTTATATATTATCGCCAGGCATGGCTGATACGTTAGCTAAAAGGGAGACTGATGTGTGGAACATTCCGATTGAACAGAAAAGATTTACCTTGAGATCTAAAGACAAAGAAATTTTTAAAAAGGAGAATTTATCGGGTATCAGAGATGGAAAATAACTGTAATAAAATGGAAAAAATAAGAATGTTAGTCTTAATTCCACAATACATACAATTGAAATGCAGGATGAGGAAAATAAATGGGGAGAGACAATGTCCAGGCCTAAATGTGTGATAGACTGCAATGACAAAATGGATAGTGTAGAGTAGTAGGTAGGTTCACGCGATCATCTAAGCAATTTAGAATGGAACTGATTGAAAAAATAATATCAGAAAATTATCGTGGCGAGTTTGCTGTCACATCTGGAAGACCCAGCATTACTCTTTCACCTCTCAAGTTAACTTCAAGGCATTTTCCAATGTGTTATTCCTGTTGCTAAAAATAATCAAGTACAACAAGATAGTGTACTCTGTGCTCCCGTAAAATAGATTCCAGAGGTAATCTAGTAGGAAAAGAGACAAAATACCAGTATGCAGAATGTCAGATACCATTTTGTGTTGATCCTTGTTTCAAAAACAATCATACAAAGACTAATATTTAACTTTTTTCCGTTTGCCCGAGATAACTCGGGATGGTAAATTAATATTTAAATATACTTTTACACCTATAAAAACTTAAAAATTCAACTTAAAACCTACGCATTTTGTTTTGTTTCGTTTCGTATTTAAAAATAAAGTTAAAAAAAATGTGAAGATTTTTTGCAGTATCTTTCAAAAAAATTTGTAAGGGAAGCGGTTAATGTTTCATGTTACTTATTCACAAACACCATTTGGTAAGATATAAAAGTGATTAATACAAGGTTTAAACCTTTTCTAGTGCCTAAGCATTTTACAACTTTTTTCCGAACTTATTTGAAAAACTTTTGTTTTCTATTACAATAAGAACAGCCTTAACTTTTTTAAACATTTCATTACTTAAATGCTTTTTTTTTTCTAAATTTTTAGGGACAGCTGTTTTCTGTTTAATTCTCGTAAAATATATCTAGATATAAGTAAAAAAAGTGATGGGAAATATTATATTAAAAATCTTTACTATATTTGTGAATTATTTTTTATTTAAAAAATGTCCTTATAAGGCTCGTAATTGTATAGAAAATATACATTCTTAGTTATTATTGATGTTTTTTTTAAGGTCAGTCTCAAAACCAAATAGCATATTTATTTGTAAATACAAAACATAAAGGTATACTTTAAAATTTTTAAAAAATCTGATATTGCAAGAGTATTGACTTAATTTAGAGTTATGTGGAAAAAAGTAGAAAAAAATCCATTGTATAAGTATTATTTTAATTATTCAACGGCTAGTGACTAGGCTCATAATATAAGTAGTGAGAAAATTAGGTAGGAAGGTTCAAGATAGTTCATATTTTTTTTAATTATTTTTTTCTTCATTTTTTGTCAAAATGTATTTTATTTTGATCTCATTCCTTTTCAACTATTAAAAAATGTATACATGTATAGACTATTTAAACATTTCAAGCTAAACTTACCGAAAGAAAATATTTTATGCAGCTCAAATTCATAATGGAATTAATATTATTTCAAGAATTGTTGTAAAAAGGAAATATGTGAAAAAGGAAATTTGACTTCACAGGTTTAAATAAAGTTACGAAATTCTTAACTTTAGAATTATTAGCATTTTATGAGAAAAAATGTAAATGTATCCTCTTAGCTAATTGTATGATAATTATGATAATTTTCTACATATCTAAAATTGTGACAAATTTATCAAATATTATATATATATTGTTCGAAGAATTTCGAAATATATTTTTCCCATTGTAATAAGTAAATATTTAATCAAACGAGAAAAATCAATATTATGTAAATTCTAATTACTCTTGGTAAAATATCATTATAGATGTTCATAGTCATTGTTTTTGTTAACGTTTTAGAACAATTTTTAAATCATGTACTAAGCATCAGGAAATAAATTGGAAAAATTTAAAACAGCATGTTTCTGATTTAAAAAGCATATGAAAAGTACTTTTTTAGATGCCTAAAATAATTCCTCTTATAATAGAAAATCATCTCGAAATACACTTTTTTATTAACATTTCTAACAGTAAATCTAAAATTCGCTGAACTAGCGTTGAGCTTTGATGCCGAAAAACAATTTGGGGCAGACTTCAAATGTTGCACTTTCCTTTACAAGCACTGAGAAAGCATTCCACTGTAACATTAGATTCCGCAAAGTATATAAAAGCGGAGGAAATTCTTTTATTTTTCCTTGTAATAAGTGTTCGGTAGTGAAGCATCAGTTCGCCCTTTCACCACCGCCTCTTCAATTACTGCCTGTAGCTAGACTGCACAGATTGGGAATATAAACGCAAAATGTGATTATGGGTGACGTAATGAGTACCTCTGTCAAGGGGTGAATGGGAAGGGAGCACTCTGAAATCAAATTATAGGGAATGAACAGGATCACTTGTTGGAACTCGTCCTCTGCTCACGAAGCAGGGATGACAATGAAATAATCGTAATCCTTCGTGAAAATTACACGGGATCGCGAGTTCTGGTTTTTATTCAATTCCAGTTTTAAATTACCCCTTGTTAAATATCAGTCGTGTCATCAAAGTACTTTTGATTTAAAAAAAGAAATGTTAATTGTGCATTAATTCTCAGCCCATTAAATAGCACCAAACTAAATTTAAGGCTTGTTTAAGTATAAATAATACAATAAAAGTGATTTTAAAAATTACACTTATTTTTATGAGGGTTGCAAAATGTTGCGTTTTCACATCGTTAGGACAAAGTGGTATAAAAATTATCATTTTTAAATATGAATTTTTTTGAAATAGTTTGCTTGTTGAGGGATATGACACTTATCACACTTAGTAATTGACTTTTGCAATGCTTACACTTTTTCCTCTTATGTTCACAGTTTTTAGTGATTATATGGTCTTTTCGAGCAAAAATTACATTTTCGATAGCAGATGGTCTTTCAACATGTGGTACAGTAAGTACACATATATCTATCTACATTTATTCGTGTGTGTTCATTAAAGAAAAGGCAATATGTCTCTGAAAGTCCAATAAACTCATTTCAGAATCTATTATGTTTCTGTACTACCTGTCATCATGTATCTCGTAGAAATGTTTAACATCGAATTTTTCCATGTACAAACTTATTTGAAATAAAAAACTTGCAAACTTGCAGTATAAGGCATTGTAGCACACAAAAATCCCATCTAGCACTTATTAGTGTTGTGTGTTTCTGCAACATTATTAAAAACATGGTTTTATGAGCATAAAAACAATAATAAGATCTTACATGTTGAAGCCATTTTGTTTTTTAGTCTCAAACTAATGCACCAGGAACAATTATTTAAAGATTAAGAATGTGCTGTGTTTTATAACAATTATTTGAAAATAGTCACTTATTTTCCTTTATAACATGAAAATAAAATTTTTTGATGCAGGTGGGAAAATTTTTCTAACTGAAAATAAATCTAGTTTATAAGCAACAAATGAAAATGAAAAATAAAAATTTTTAGTTTAATTGAAAGTTGACCAGAACAATGTTTAAAAATATTAGAATTTAATGTTGCGTTCTCACAACACGAGTTCTAATTGGGTTAAATTACATGATTTTGATTTGGTACTCACTTTATTTGGAGAAACGCATCTAGCTACACCAAACACATATATGAATTTTAATAACAAATAAAAAGTGTAAGGGGGGGAATTAAAATGTGAGGTGTTTTAAAATCCTATAAGAATTCCATAGTTTCTTTAAAAAAGTAAGATTACAATTTTAAAAAAATATATATCTTAATTATTGTATTGGTGAATAAAATGAGAAGTGGCTTATTCAATTTATAAAAACTGATCAAAGTAAATTCAAAAAGTAGTATTTTGCTGCCATTGAATTCGTTGAGGGAATATTTTTTAGTTCATTCGTTGAATGAATTTCATTAAATGAAATACTTTAATTCTATTTTAGTGAATTGCAAAGTAAGGGTGAAACAATGAGATGAGAGAGAGTTATGGTATAAAAGAAAAAAAGGGGGGTCAATAGTTTAAGGAGAATTTTTAATCAAAAAAAATTTATGTGAGGAAATAAAATTTATTTAGATGTTTTGTGGCATGTAATGCACACACATGAAATTATTATGAGATACATATAAAATTTTAATTTACAGTAATGTTTTCAGCAATTTTAACTATAGGAATGGGAAACTCTAATAAGATTTCCAAAAAATGAGTTTTACTCAGGTTAAAATTTCCATTTAAGCAGCAAGCAAGTTTAAGTGGTTAATTACGTGTATGTGTGTTTAGTTGTGAAACAATGTATTTTAATGTAATTAATTATTTAATAATTTAGGGGAAAATATAGCTCACATGCTTCTTAATTTTTTTTCTTGAAATATTTTTTTTCATAGAAAGGTTGAATTATTCAAATTTTTTAGAAAAAACTTTAAAAAATAAAATATAAAATACATATATAGGCTATATTCATACGTATATTGTAAATAATAAGATTCATTTCAGATAGTTATCTACATAAAGAAAACGGATTTTGCAATTTCGGTTTGTGTGTGAGTGTGTGGTTGTGAGTTTTGCATCTATGTAAATTATTCATGCGATTAACAAATTATTTAAAGATATAGAAATACATAAAAAATATCAAATAGATATATAATTTTATATAAAATAAGAGGCAAAAATGAAATAGTAATCATTATCATAGTGAAAATTTTTTTTTTATTGGACAGAGATGATTATGTAGTACTTAGACAGTCAACGATAGATAAAGTACAATTCTTTATTTTAATCAAACAACGTAGTACTAAATTCAGAATTGCATTTAAAATGTAGTAAAAATTAATCTTTCAAAATATCATTTTGTGAAATTGTAAGATAATTTATTAGTTTTTTCAAATAAAATTTGTCACTAATACTCATAAAACCTTAATACTGGCACCAAAATGTAAGATGTAGTAAACTTTTAAAAATATATAATGTTTAAATAAACTTAAAACAACAAGAAATTCAGTTTTCGATAATTAAAACTTTCCTACGTAATAAAACTCATTATAGATCCATTTTTGCTACATTTAGAATTCCGTTTTTGTACTGAAGAATTAGGTACCTTGGTATTTCGGGCTAAAATTCTTTGGAATAGAAAATACTTAGTTTAGTCATATTCCTTTCCTTTTAAAATAATAAACCATTGTCTTATTTCAAACTTTTTTTGATGATGAGTGCATCTGGAAAGAAGCAAAAATTCACTGAACGTTTTCACATTCGTATTGAAGCCAAAAAGTACGTGAGAAATAAGACGACATATAATAACGGAATACCACAGAGAGAAAAATCTAAAGGTTTTTCTTTTTCTCTCTATATATCTATACATTCGAAGCTGAGCTGGTGTACGGGCTTTGTCGGCATGGCGAGTGACATGTAATTCGAGCAGATTCTCAACCGGTAAAAGTCAGAAAAGCGGAAAGTGAAGCGACGGGACAAATAATAATAGAAAAAAAAAGAAAAGAAACGTACGGAATCCCCCTTGTACAGAGAAAATCCACCCGATCCCCATTCGTCGTCACCCTCATAAAAAAAGACGTTTCCAGTCCAAGCACGAGTTTTCTCTCTTTTTCTTTCATTATTTCTGCTGCCGTCGTCAGATGGGCTAAGAAGTTGAAATGCAACTTATAAAAAAGTATTTTAATAGGTTCTCCCCTTCTCTAGGTTATTTTAAAATTCAAGCGACGATTTCAACCGAAGGGATATTGAATAATGTCTTGTGTTGCGAATTTGAATATCTAGAAGTACAAAAATATGTTCTTTCAAATGGAAAGAAACAGTTTGGATCGTGGGGAAGTCTGTTTGAGTTCTATCTCGTTTCCAAATGGTTTCTGTGTATTTATTTAAGGAAAAACTAGATTTTGCAGTTGATTATCTATTTTGCTACAGACTGTGTAGATGAAACTAAATGTAGACTAATTGTCAAGTATAAGAAAATGGATATTATTCATCATTTTATTTGGATTTTAGTCGTTAAATTCATAAAATAACGCAGAGAAGGATTATTAAGTTTTGGTATTGTTTAAATTTTTTGAATGAGCTTTAGTTTAATTTATAATTCATGTATAATTCACAAGTGAATTCTTGTTAGAGAATAAACAAAGGCATATATCGGTGAAATGAAAAAAATTCCAATAAATTAAATGAATCAATAAGAATAGAAATTAAATATAACTTAATTAGTAGGAAATAAGGGAAATTATTCGAGCACTTTTGATAGAACTTTTGTTTATCTTCCTGAAGTAGAGTTTTCGTTATAAATTTGGTATATTACTCCTACAAAAAAAAACAGAATTATTCTAACAGGAAGAGACATATTACAACATTGGTAGCATTCAAAGTATAGTTTTTGAACTAAAATATTCCTCCAAAATCTCCTCTTGAATATTTTGCTAATTCATGGGTTAATTTGATAATATGTAAATATTTTTTTATATTTCATGTTTAATATCCACAGATCTATTTTTTTATTGGTGACTTATTTTCAATTTTTTTAAGTATCCTGTGATACATTTTATTCAATATTTTCTATGTTTTAATGCGAGGAACTAAATTTTTAAGAAATTGCAATCTATTCTTCCAAATATTAGACTGGTGTGTGTTAATATTAAAAATATGATTACCTGTCAAAGATGTAACAGCGAAGAGGATGTATTATACATTAAATACAAACAAAATTTTAAGGAAAAGAAAAATGCAACTGAATGCAATGAAATTGGCTTAAAACTTTCTTCAAGGAAAAAGAATATTTCCTCCCTAGTTAATTACCAAAAAAGAAAATAATTTCAAAGGAAGATGTACTTGTATAAATATTCATTTTGTTTTTTAATAACAAACCGTAAAAAGATTAGAGAGATTTTTCTTATCAAATTGTAAAGCTCGTTTTGAAAATAAGTGTCAAGAAAAGGAAGAAACTTCCATCACAATGGTTAATTTGTTTGTATTTTGCATACTATTTTTAGGGAATTCTGCAATTTTGCATAACGCGTTCACCAGTTCAATCAGTACGTCTTGAGTTATTGGTACAAAATTATCACACATATGCACTACCCATTACATGGCTGTAGAAAAATAAAAGAAAACTCTTCAATAGTTCTAGAAATCGTCTCAAAATATATTTTATAATTTATTTTATATAAGTTTTGACGAACGTCATTGAGCTATCCAGGATTGCAACATTTTTGTGCCGAAACACATATGACAGCCACAACTGTTTTGCTTTCACAAATAGCTCATTTTTAGGGAAGGTTTGATACCCTTTTTGTCATAGCTGACTTGGTATGCATCTTACGTGTTACTTGATGCATATCAAGTCAGCTATGTACCAAAATCATTTGTTATGGAGAAAACTTCCTGAATTTAACGAGAAAATAATTTACATGTGTCATTTCTTGATTTTTTTTAAACAAAATGTTCTTTTTCATCGAAATAATTGACGCTTAAAATCTTTCTATTTCACGACACAGAGTTTAAAAGAAAAAAGGTGTTATTTTGGATATTTTATTTGTTACCTGACTGAAGCTCCAATTGTAGCATCTAAAGCACAGCCTAAATTCAAAACAACCAAAATGTAGATCAATATATATAGCTGAACTATGTAAGCTAAAATCAAAATACGCTTGAATAGAAAAAGAATCAATTTTAGTATATTACATATACTAAAACTAAAAATGCCTATATAGCCTCCGAAGTAACATGTTGAATTTTTATTTCAACTTATAGCTATGACTAAGTAATCTTTTTTAATTGATTTCTGGCTTCATATAAGTCTTACTACATCTAATTTAATTTGCAATTTATTCATTTGCATTCCTCAAATACTCTATCGAAAACATATATGTAATCTAATCAACAGCGTGCGTCAAACTCCTATCTTAAAAAAGCAAAATGTAATTGAATTGATAATTTGAGCCCTATTTCTTCCACTAGAAAACATAATAACATCCTTATATGTTAGTTCATGGCATTGAAACAAATTGGTAAATTAGAGCATCCTGTGTGGTTTAGTAAGTTATTTTCTAATCGCAGTTTCGAGAATAATACGTTTTCATCTTTAATCAGGAAGCATAAAAGCATGTCCTTTAGATATCAAATGTTTCATTTCCATTGTTAATCTAATTTGCCTAAAATTTGTTTCTAAAAAAATATTTGGTGTCAACGTTTGATATCTAAACTCGTAAATATTTGTTACAAATGTAATTAGATATATTTAATTATCTCCATCTTCATTTGCATATTTAATTATTTGTTGTTCATGAAAGTGAATTTAAGTAAAAAAGGAATAATATTATTTTGAAAGATAAAATGTTGTGATAATTTTATTTACTGATATCGTAAATGATTCACTGTATAAACGTCAAACATTAATTTGCTTTGATATGTTTATGGTTAAAGTTCTTTGAAGGTTGAATATTCATTCTATAGCAAATAAAAACGGCTTATTGTCCCTGGAGTGTCACAACTTCGCTTCACTTTTCAATTTATTAATTTTGTTTCAAGCGTCAACATGCGTGGCATCATTGATTTTATGATCAATATTTATACATACTATGTGTGTGTTTGTATATTTAACGTAAAATTAAGGAGAGAGATTATTATTAATATACTTATTTAAATTCAAATATATAAATAAAGAAGGGTTAATAAAGCAGATATATATATATATATATATATATACATGCAAAATAATAAAATTTAAAAAAAATATATTTACTAAGTGAAATTTTAAATTTAATTTATCGGCATTTTCTAATTGCTATTTTTATAAAAAAAATATTTTTGGTATTATAGACAAAAATTTCTAAGAAATTTTAAACACACATTAGCCTGTCAAATTTTGAAAAATTATCAATTTCTGTTGAATTGTAACTTTATTATTTAGGTTAAATTTTTATAAATAGAGAAGTTAATTTCTTTAAATATTGTAAATTACAAAATTTTTAATAGCACTCATTATGTAACTGTGAATATATAAAAGGCATACTAGACACACGTTCCGATAGCTCCTATTATATTTTACCATTCCAAACCATGAAATTGTAATAAAGCATTATTTGTAAAATTTCGTGTCCGAATTGTCAAAATTTTGAATTAATTTAGTGCAAGATGTTTATTTCAAATCAAATAAGCTGGTATGAAAGATTCATTAAATAAATAAATCGAAAAGAATTTCGGAACAAATAAATACTATATCCCAGTTGTTTCTGAATACTTTTCTGTATTATTTATAATGATATACTCCCCCCTCCCTTTTATTTGTTCTCTTAAGACATGGACACAGCTGTAAAACATATCTTGCATTAATTTTCAAAAGAAAGTTTTCAGATCTTGTTCGGATTTATTTTCATATTTTTTAAACATTACTACTTCTCTACTATTTTTAAGGCGGTTTATTCTATCAAAATAGATATTTTTATTTTTAACTTATTACCCCAAAATAAGTTAATATCTTAACTCCCATATCTACAAGTCCTTTCGGAAGAATAAGATCGTAAGTAACTTTAATATTGGAAAAATTCATTATTACTTAATTGCGCATTAATTGGTAAAAAAATGCACATTCGAATTATTTTTAAAAATTTAAAAGTCTGCTTTGTTGTGGGCAAAAATATTTATCCTTTACCTTTAAAATATGATAATATAAGTAGGCATGCTTTTTATGAGCTAAATAAAGAATTAATTTTTGATTTAAGGGGTGCTAATTTTTTAAAAAAAATCTGAGAAATTTAAAAGCGTAACAGCTGCACTGCATGTTGAATTAGAAAAAGCAACTAAAGACTACCTTAGTGATTTAGAACAAGATGAAATGTACCGTGTTTTAGTATTAAAGCTCCCTTTTAACATTAGCACCTATGATCCTATCGAATTTTTAGTTAGTTGAAATGAATGGTTTTTGCAAATCAGCTATTATCTGTAATTTAAGATCACTTATTGTAAATCAAATAATTTATACATTATATCCAACAGATGAAGTCAACAGCGTATTGTATACGATTAAAATGAAAATATCTAATAAGTTTCTGGAAATTGCAGATTGAAAATTTGATAAACATTTCTCGCATTGTTACATTCTACCCAACAATACGCTTGATAAATAGTCTTGCAGAAACAACGGAACGGTCCTAGAAAATAATTTTTATTCTCCTATCAGAAAACCAGATAACAATTCTCGAAAATTACTATTTCATAAACTCCACTACAAAAAACCAAGCCTTCCCCGCTTGTATTCCTCTTTCCCGCGCAGTACATAAAAGGGATGGAAAGGAAAGGTTTATAGTTGGGGAGAACCGGGAGTGAACCAGAAAAAGAAGAAACAGTAACTTTTTATCTCCGTATGAGTCATAGCTCTCCACTGAACGCAAAGTAACGTGGATCTGCTCTTAAAGTATCCACAAAGAGAAAAAAAAATGCCTCGTGCTTTCAGGGGGTTGAAAGCTTGCCGCTTAAAGGATTTTTCCCCTAGGCATTCTTTTGGCTTTAGCTGGGAGCGATGATTCGTTTTTGTGATGCAGTCATCTCACAATATTGAACTTCATTTCCATATTTAAGGGTTTTATTTTTTTATTTATTTTACTTTATATATAATATCAAGAGGCTGTTGAGGAGCACTTATTTGGAATGTTGTCAAAAGTTTTTGAGTGCATTAAATGAATAATAAGTAAGGCTTATTAAACATGAAGTGGCAACATTGTTTCCATTCTAAGATATTCACTTGAAATGCATATTTCATTAAAGTGGTCGGTAAGTTCATATATATATTGACTATAAATAAATAGAATTTTAAAGTTAAATATGAATTACTCTGAATAAAGGTATAAGTAGTTTTACTCTCTTTCATGGATAAATAAGTATGACTTAAATTACATAATTGAACTAAGTTTTAATTAACTTCAAAAAATATTTTTGCAAAAATCTTGAAAGTCGAGGAAGTTACATTTGTATTCATTTGTTGAATTAAATGAATGACTGGTATAAAAATAATTTAAACCTCAAAATTTGAGTTTCTACAGACTTATAAACTGGTTATGTCTAAATGTTTTTAATAAAACTGTAAAATTCCTATAAAATATGATTTCTAAGAAAATGTATAAAAAAAAGAAGAAAAAGCTTATACCTGTATTTTCCTGTATTTTAATATGTTAAACATAAATATTTGAATTGTGTTCTAAATAGTATGTTTTCATAGTCTTTCGTGCTTTCAAATGACATCAATGAATTTTTTATGCCATCAGAAACCTTAAATAAGTTTTATACATATTCAAGTCCAAATTTAACATAAACGCAAGAAATAAATATCTTTACTTTTAAACATCTTTAAAGTTTGAAATGTACAGATATTTGAATATTTTTTTTTATAACATAACTTCAATTTTCCTTCGAAATGTATTTCAAAAATATTGATTGGTATTTGAAATACATCTAATTGTACTCTGCTGTCCCCTTTTCCCGACAGAATCCTTTTTGTGCATAATTTAGCATTTTAATTGATAAATCATCTTTAATTTCTCCTTTAAAAAGTGTAAACACAGTCAATGAATGTAAATGTAGTATTTTAGACAAATTCAATAATGTAAAAAAAAATAATGATTCTCTGAAAATTATTTATTAATAGCCCTTAACTAATTGCAAAAAAATCAAGACTAATTGAACGAAATTTATTTTAAAATTATGTAAATTAATTGAATTAAATATTATAAACTATCAGGCTATTTAATTCTGACATTATCCAGTATTGTTTTTTTTTAATAATAACCTTATAACGCACGTGCAGAATTTTTTTCCCCTTCTCAATTTATAATTCGTATCAGGAAATGTTTAAAATTGATAAAAGTGGCAGTTTGTAGAGGAAAATGCACACCTGGATAAATTATTTACATTTCATACTCGATTATATGGTATCATTTGTCAAATAAAGGGAAAAATACTTATTTATTTTCTTTTTTGAACCTATATAACTAGTAGAGCAAAACTGTAAGAATGTAAACAATTTGTTAAACATTTAAATTGTAAAAGTACATTCATAAATCTTTAATTTTTTTTCTAAACAGGATTTTGAAACATGAATTATAACGATGCATATAAGGTTAACATTTTTAGAAAATATCTTCAATATTTTTGGATTCGCAAAAGGTGTGTATACATAAATATTTTTAAAATATTTTTCTTTACTTTTATTTCTGAACTATCTATTTTATGATAATAATTGTATTTATTACCTTAAAAATAATAAGAAACAGTTTAATGTAACACATTCTCTCTAAACAGTTTAATGTAACACATTCTCTCTAAACAGTTTAAATTTCTTTTATCATCTGTAACATTTATAAATCTCCGTGCACCACAAAGTATCACACGCGGTCTTACAGAAGTAAATATGAAGACCATAAAGAAAGAAGGAAATTAAAGTCATGAAGGGTTACAATACAGAAATCCATGGCTTCTCCGCTATTTGAACACAAGCCCTACAGCACGCTGTCAGCGTCATTAACCACTATAACGAATGGGCAGCCAAGAATTTATGATTGGAATGTAATATATTACAGTATCTAAAAAGATGTATGCACTTATACCACTGACAAAAACAATCTTATATTTAAATTAACGTATAAGTGCTATTTTTGCATATAGCATGTTTGAAAAAATTTAAAAAAAATCAGAATATTTAAAATAAAAATAATAAATAAAACGATCTTTGTGGTAAGATGTTATTTTAGTCGAATAACACAGTAACTTTTTCTGGCAGTTAGAAGTTCGTGATTCCTTATTTTCCTCAGCTTTTTCTTAAGATTTTCTACTTCAGTGTCTAAACCAATTTTTTTCACCCACTAAAACTTTTAGAGTGTATCGGAAATGCTTCCATGCTTTCCCTGCCTTCATTATACCTAATATCTCTGGCATATCATTAGACCGAAGCATAGTCATTATGGTAATAAAACTTAGTCATAATGGCACTTAAATTAGGTGGCACCATATTAATCACCCTTTGCTTCACAGGAAAACTAAAATCAATAAAGAGGAGCAATTATTTCCGCAACTTCTTCCGGATGAGCAAGGAACCATCTTCCTCTTTAATTTACTTCAAAAATGAATTTCCAAAACAATTCCATAAGTTGTGCATTTTTTGTAAGGAAATTAAGGAGAGATTCAAATTAACTGTATAAAATACATGCAGATACACCATATAATTTTTACATTTCCAGACTCTACAAATTGGGTTATTTCCTAAAATACTACACTTCCTTTCATAATTGAAATTTTATAAAGGTACATTTAGTGGATTGAACTTTATACCTGGAAATAGTCGTTAATTATAATATGTTTTAACTAAGTTTTTACTATCAAAAATGATTCTCTTTTGGTTAAAAGGATTTTTTCTCGATATTTCCATTCACATATGATAAAAAATAATATTCAATAAAAAAATGTTAAAAGACTTGTCAGATAATTAGTTTGCTCATTCAGCTATTGATAAAATTGGAACATTTACCAATAGAATAGGTTGAACGTACAGTGTACTAGTATTTTATTATCTACTAAATACTCGACAACCTGAAAGCACCTAATAATACGAATAAAAATACAGTTATTACGCAATAATAATGACTATCGCCTTTTGTTATATAACCATCCATGAAAACTTTGCCAAAATTGTTCTTTAGTTATAAATTTTTTGTTCATAGCAACAATTGATACATTTGTTTCAGTTTATATGAGGATAATACACTTATATAAATATTTAATTGAATTTAAATTTATAATTTGATTCAAAGTTAAGTTCCCAGAATTAAAATAGCATTTCGTAATGATAGTTGATTCAAATTAGAATAAGAGTAATTATTCTTTTTTATGTGCTATAGCACGAAAAATATATTGTTTACTGTTTTCTCCTTATAATATAAATCCTTTTAAATTAGCTATTGAAATATTTATTGATTTCTTTGCTGCGAGTTTCATATTAATTTCACAAACTATGTATCATATACTTTTCAAAATGCTTTACTTTAGATAAACTAAAAGTTTCAATTCTATGCAAAATAAAATTAAATTTCGAATTGAAAACAACAATTCTCTAAGTCCAATTGCAGGGAATTTATAAAATCACTACAAAACCCATTCACTAATTCATCCCTTTAATGGCTAAAACGCCAACCGCCAGCTCCAATGGCTTGACGTCCATCAGCTGTCTTTGGGCTGTTGCTACTTCGAAAACGGTGCCAAAATTTACAGCCTCCGGCTGCTTAAAATGACGTTTTCCACATCTATTGTAATCAATGAAAAGCTAGCGAATTCGCAACAAACGATTCGACTTTGATAAGAGCAGCCCTGTCCAAACAGGAGCTGTTTTCCCTTATCTAAGTTGTTGCAATGGGAGCGAACAGGACCGTAACAAAGGCATATCACCACATACTATCTAGCTCACAGGAGATAATAGGGAACGGGAGTACAGGAGAAAATGAAGGGGAAGCGTAATAATAGCGTAAAAGTGATGATAGCGAAGGGAGTACATGGAGCTAATAGCTAAGGGTGTCTTATCAGAGCTCTGCTCCCAGTTCACACATTGACTAGTTGAGCGCGACGGTTGGACTGGTCTTTACAACTGTGTTCGATGTTGATTTGGGAGATTTATTTTATGAGCAATCGAGGAAATATTATCAACTATTTGGCGTTACTAATTGCACAGGACTTCTGATTTCATACTCTGCTACTTGGAAGCTGGAAATGATTGTCCATGACAACTTGGGAACACCATGAAATCAAAAGAGTTAGCTTTTGAATAAGAGAAAGGGGCTGCCGGTGCCAAAGTAATTAAAATACGCTAATTGAATTTATCTCTTTTGAAGAGTATTTAGAACTGATTTTGAGATGAAGAATCTCTCATTTGTGGATAGAATATTGTTTTTTAATTTAATTGTTTTACGAGGGATATTATGGACTAATGATGCTATTTGCTTGAAAACGTAGAAAAAAAATAAGAAAATTAAGGCTTAGCACCAGTTTGATACGTTGCTTTTAATTTTAATGCAGTATTTTAGAAAAAAAGAATCATATTTTATTAAAAGCTTTTAATAAAAATAAAAATATCATCAGGAAGTTATTTAAAATTTTACAATTTTTATCAAAATATGTCATATTTTTATAAAAAAGTTGGAATTACACTTTTTGATACTGTTAGTATTTTTTTATTTGCACCAAAACTATAAAAAAATATTTTGTAAGCCAACAAAATAAATATTCCAATTTCCTTTCTTTCGATACTTAATGCTAAATAGTGTAAAATCTGCTCAGATATTAAATATTTCGAAATTTCTTACAAATGTCAGGAATATAGATGCGAATATTTATTGTAGTTAAACTTAGAGATGAGCATATTTCTTTGAATTTCTCATTAAAAATACAATAGAAAAATTAATATTTAAAGCAAGTTTTAAGTCTACACAGAACCCTAAAAATTTCAAATATACCGATTTGTTTTCTTTTTTGCATTTTCTTGTAGCCCATATCATCCTGAAGCTTGAACCAAATTTCAGACCTAATAACAAATTAGTTTTTAAGGTATTTGAAGTTTTCTGAGCTATGGTTTTAGTTACGGTTTCATTTTAAAACATTTTCCATTCCTAAATTGAATTAATTAAAAATATTTTTGAGCTCAATCTTCTATTTCTGCTTGAAATAGTTATTAATTAAATTTTCATTACTAAAATCATTTCTGCTGGATTATGCTTGAGTTTTTTGAGTTCTCATAGTTACTTAATTGCGATTCAATTCAAGACAAATTATTGCTTTAAAAATGGTTTATATACCTTAGAATTTTATCATTAATTGCTTCCTGTTTAGAAAACGTCGTGACCAAAACGTTATCAGGTTGCTATGGGAAACGACATTTCGAAGAGATGGAATACTACTGAAAATGATATATTTAAAAATCAGACCTCAGCTGTGTGGTACTACAATTAGACTTCCGAATACAAGTATTCTGAATTCAAGTATTGCAGATCAAATCAGATATTTAAATGATATAAAATATCAGATTTAAAATAACCCAACTATATTATAGTACTATATTTTGATATAATAAAGTTGTGCAAAAAAAACTCTAATTTGCTAAACTCCCCAATTTAAAAAACTAAAAAAAGAAATAAATATTATGAACAAACCTGGGGATTTTCAACTTAAGTTAGTATCCTTATTATTTTATACATAAATAATTCTTTGTGTTTCAAATCTTTTGTGAAAATATTCAATTAAGATTAAGCTGAATAACCTGTCATCGTAAATAATGCTATCAATATTAATCAAAAATATAGTTTCAATTAAAAAGAATCTTTTCAGTTATATTTAATTAAAGTAGTGCTTTAATGTAGAAAATACATTGGAAAGTAACATATTAAAAAAACTAGAGCTATACGGGCATTTTAAGTTTTGGTTTTATGTCTCTACAAATTTACATGCGTTTTTTTCAGACTTTACGTGCCTTTATTTCAGACTTTTAATTTTGAAGGTATAAGTGTTTTTCAATCCCTGGGTCATTTTTTTCTGTTCAAAAGATAGAGTCTTCAATTTTTTTGTATTTTCAACGTATGCTTTATAAAATCATAACTTTATGCTTTTATAGAGCCCATTTTTTAAACGTACTATAATGTATGCCTTATAAAAGTTAGTATGAATTTATTTTTGAGATATCTAGTTATTTTTTTAAGAAATGCTAAAATAAATATTTTAAAAAAAATTGTGTTTTTGCCAGGTTAAGCTTGAAAAATAATTATCAAAAATTAAAAAGAAAACAGGTTTTCGATTCCATACAAAATTTGTTCACAATAATCTAAGAAATATAAATCACTTAAACTGACTAAAAAATTTTGAAAATTGCGTATTTTATAGGAGTTTGAAAAAACTTCAAACATTCTTACTTTTTTAAAATTGTAAAATAATGGCTGGTCAAACTGACTTTTGACTTTCAGTTAGTAATACAATCTGAATATTAAATATAAATTACTTTCACTGTAAGTGTCTCCAATGTAAGTGCTCTTTCACTGTAAATGCAAAAAAAAAAAAAAAAAAAAGTTGGGATTTTTCATAAGACCAAAATATGTTACAAAAATTCCAGGAGATATTCTGTTTATTTCTGACGTGTTGACGCTATTAAGTTTTTCATATTATTTTGTATCCAATTACTCTTGTTAACTTTTATATTACCTTCATTTGGAGAAATTCTCGTACTTGAAAAGGAAAGATAAATAACTCTTGTAAAACTAGATATTTTAACACTAATAGGATATATGTACATATTTAGCTAACAGGTACTGCACATTTATCAATCATTAAATTGAACTGATATCCTTTGGCTAGACTAAATTGAGGACTCCACCCCGGTCCATTGTCTTATACCAAACTATTATTTCTCTTTGTGTATCAGGCTATCTCGTGAGATTTTCCTTAAAACTATCTTGGAGCCTATTCTTTGATTTAAATGCATGTTTAAATGTCCCTTTTTACAAAGAAAACGTGATACATACATAAGTAAGCCTAATTACATAAAGTGAACCGAAGTTGAGTTTGAAATATAATATAGAAAAGGAATGAACCCTTGCCAGTTTGACAACATCTCGAGGAGTGAGTTTCTAAGATCCCAGTTTTTTCTCAATTAAAAGAATCTTAACCTGTGAGCACTAGATACTAACGCTGATGGTCGCGTGGAGTGATTGAGTCACCCCAATCTTTTTTAATGATTATTTTTATTGTACATTAAAATCATAATTCTAGTGACTAATCAAATTAAGAGAAAATATACTTATCTACTTTTAAGGACTTTCAATTTCCCTTCGATAATTTGAGAAATATTATCAATCAAATTGAACCAAGAAGATTCAAATATGCGTGACTTTCATAAAGGACATAAATCACAAACATTTTTTGCTGACATTGCAGAAATGTTATTTGCAGGTAACACTGTCATATTTTGCTCAAGTTAGTGTAAATTTATTTGTTTTTTTTATGATCAACAAATAGCATGTTGAACTTTTTTCTTTCTCGTGTCTTTTTGACAGGGCGAAGTGTGTCTTGTGGTACACTCTTTTAGTTTCATGTTTTTCTTGATGGAATTCTTTAGATAGCTTTAAATTTTTTTTTTCAACAAATGTTTCATGTTCATCGCTTTTCTCAAATTTACTTTCGCTATCATGATTAATATGCATTAATTCAGCAGGTGTTTCCTTTACTAACTCAGTTTCAACTTCCTTCAATAGATTCTGCTCATTTACATTTATAAACCTTAATAAGTCGTGCAATACAGCAATCAAAACCATTAAGTTTTCACAGGGTGAAAAATGTAACATATTCATAGGAAATATTTATAAACAAATGTTGTTGCCCTGGGAACTCAGTCAAAGGAAGTATATTATGATTGTAAAGAAATATTTGCCACTCCCAAAAAGGAGGATATGTGACAAATCCTTTTTATTTCACATGAAGACTGTGATATAGGAGGATACTGCCAAGGTCACTGGTAAAAATAAACAGTTTTCTCAGAATTAACAATTTCATGAGCTTGGGGTGAATCTGTGCCCCGCGTACCGCTCTCGGATTAAAAATAAATTGATCCGAAATATTGCAAGTACATCAAAGGTGTAGTTCCAATTGGTTTACGTTTCTCCTGGTTAAATCAGATAAGTAGTGTTTAATTATTTGTAATTGAATCGCTTCAGTTGATCTTCCTAAAATATTACATACTATTGCTAGTTAATCAATAAATACGTTTAAAGTTTATTGTGTTTGAGATTTGTTATTACTACTCCTACATCCGCAACGTGTTCGGACAGATATCTTTCAATTATTGAATCCTTGGAATAACCTACTCAAATTTTGCGGCGTTCTTCACGTTCTCCTTCACTGTCTTGATGCTAAATATTCACTTTAAAGAACCACTTAGACAAGCATTTGAGGCAAAAAGTACTTTTTAAAATGTCCGCTTAGCAAAAAATAGTTAAAAAAGGAAAATTGTGAGATTTATTTATACATATTTGATGTAAAACTTCCCGATATATTGCTATATTTGTAACTAATTTCATTTGACTGCATTTAAGGAATTACAAATTCTAACGTTAATCGTTATAATTAACAATGGGATTACAATAAGTTATAATTCTATACATTTAAACAATTTTAATTATATTCACATTTACTTTTGAGCAAACAATGTTCAAAAACCGTAGTTTGAAAAACAAATTTCTTACTCGAGATTTTATTTTACATTTATTTTATGATTTAAAAATTTGTAATCAATTAAAAAATAAATTTAGTGCATTGCAAATATTAATTCAGAATTTCTTAAACATGCAAATAAAGGTGTGTTTAAAACAAAATATATATATATTTAGTTCTTTACTAACAATTTACTTAAAAATAGAAATATTTCTTTAAAAAGTCTTTTGATTTCTTATAATGCATTAAGTCTTGTTTGTAGTAGATGCCTTGTTCTTGTTTAGACATAGAATGAGCCCTTCGATGTATTGTATTTTGTAATATTCTGATAATACCATTAAATGCTATTTGAACAAATTTTTTTTTCAAATTTCGATCATATATAGGTGTTATATGTTCAGCATTCAAGAAATACTAAGATATAATTTTCTAGGAACATTTTCTGTGCATTTTATTCTTTATAGAAGAAAATAAATCATATTTTTTTGCTTGCATTTTTTAAAATAATTACATAATTATATATTTTATGGGTAAAATTTAATCAAAAATAATATGAAAATATTTGAATTTACTTTTCAATATTTTCAAGCGTATGCTTTTTTAAGGATCCCTCTCCTCTTTCTTATGTTGCGTTTAATTTTTAAAAAAATCGGAATATTGTTATTTTTTTCTCTGTTCATATTTAGAATCCAGTAATATTTATTTAGACTTTGGATACAATTGATTTCATATTACTTAGTAATAGGGGAGATATATAACATTTTGTAATAATAAGTATAATAATAAAATAAAATTTTGATTTACAATAATGAAAAGCAATTATGTTTAATAAGAAATTTTCAACAAAGAAAAAATTTAGTTTTAATAAATACAGGACAATTTTCGATACTTTTCCTAAATTTAATTTTTTATTTGAAGCTTTTTCACACATTTAAATGTTTTTTCTTTCTTTTTTATACACAATACAATTATTCAAGTTTTCCACTAACACCAACTTTCATAGGAATTTTTTACATTTTTTAATTTATCAGATTTTTCTAACTATCTAACCGTACAGCAAATATGAAAAGTAACGGAGCTCGTATTACTATGGTAAGAAGACACATCAAGATACATTGTTTAATTCAACAACTTTTATGCAATCTAAAGTCTTAATATAATAATATATTAATGCCCAAAACTAAATTTGAGTGAAAAAAAAACCCGAATCCTAACCAACAATAATACAGATTAGCGTAAATGTATGAAAACTCGAATTACAGCCCAGCAAGTTCCAAATCTAACATAAATCCGAGCATCAGCCATACGTACTTATACAAGTGTTTATCAAACTTTTCTACTCTAATAATAGGCAATCAAAAACAATCTTCCCATTTACAACATTAAAACCTCTCATTACAATAACAATCTGCACACATATTAGATTTCACCCAAAGGCGAGGTTCTCAAATCAGTAAAACAATTCATAAAATATATCTCCCTATATGTTAGTTAAAAAATGCGTTGAAATTCGTTACAAATGTTAGTAGAACTCTTAATGTATCGTTGGGAAGAAAGGGCAAAGGGAATGTGTGTGTGATATATATGTATGAAGATTATTTAATCTGTTTTCTTTTTGGGGGAAATAAGTATTTCAATTACAAATTTCTGTAAAACTGTATCTAGGTGCCGTTGTTAAAACAAATAACAAACGATGACACTAGATGCAATTTTTACTCTTTGGTTTTCTGTAAGAAATTAAGTAAGGTTGAAAGTGTATTGTACATTTTATATTTGAATATTAAAAAAAGACACATTACAAATACGTAGTGAACTATGAATATCGTAACTAACAAGAATCCTTCATGTCATGCCTTCTTTAGGTTTATATGGGCCATAGAAAACAAATTCTTCATAATAATGGAGTTTTTAAAGTAAATATGAAAAACAAATACAATTTTTGTTTAAATAAATTGACTGTAAAATATAGTTATTCCCGGCATTTTCTCATAATTTTTTTCAATAATTTAAACTATCAAATGTAGAAGCCGTGAGAGAATATATTTAATATTTTTTTTCACATTTTTGTTCATTCCATGATTTAAATTTGTTGCTATTGAAAAGTTTTGAATTTTAACAAAAATAAGCTTGTATCACGTATTGTATGTCTGAGCTAAGTCATCTACGTAGGTAGTAAACTGACTGTATTTTAATTAAGTTAAAATATCATTAACTAAATTTGAAAGGCTTGAACTCGCAGTCTTTATTAAATTGTGTGAATATTATTTTAAACATTTTTATGTAACTATAAAGTGAAGTCATTTTATTTTTTTTAAATTTCTTTTTTGAAGAATGCAATAATTCTTATCAATATGCCTCTAAATTTTATATATCAATTCCTTTTTTATAAGTTTGTACCTTTTATAGCAATTCTTACAGTTAGTTAAATTGTTTTTCTCTCATTCTAAAAATTTTCCCCGCATAAAATATGAATTTTATTTTATTTATTCGGTACATAATTTCCTCTTTTGATAGACTTTTTGAAAATTTTATTTCGTGTTATTATGTAATTATTTTATGAATTTTTTCATATAACTTTCAAATATTAAAATATTATAATAATTGCCAACTGATTAAGAAAAATAGCGGAAAAAAGGTAGGAGGTAATCGAAAGTACTTATAGCTACAAAATTTAAAGACAATAAGATTGGAATAAACAAACTCTTGAAATTCAAATCATTTCATTTGAAAGAATAATATCAAACATAATATGAATGTAGTTTACTCGAAATATTTTTTGTCATTTTAAAATTTTAACATTATGTATGGCTTTAAAATACCTTCATCGGAAGGCCTATATTTTGCGGGAGTATCATTTAAGAAATTTATATCTTTTTTACACATTTTTGTAGTTAAAATACATAAATTACATAAAATTTATCTCATGTTAAGTAAAGTTAAAAATTAAAAGACACCACTTTATAATAAATACTTCTATTAAATTATTAAAATTTTTTATTTTTATCTGTGATAATTATCCATATTTTTATGCAAATTTTAAATATCTTCTAATCTGCAACTTGCTTCTTAAAGAACTTTTATTTAAAGTTCAGCCAGAAACTCCAAACCATAATATTAGATTTAATTTTGTAATGTTTTCCCCTTAATACAACTTCTCTTATTCTTTAAATGCATCTAGATGAAGTTTTAAAAGTTTAAAATGTCTTAAATTTACAAATATACGGTAATCTCAAAGGTAATATGTTCTTTTGTGCATATCCATGCCTAATTGGCTATATTACCTCCTGCTGAAGTACTCAGTATTTAAGCTGCTTTATTTCAATTTGGATTCTTATGTTAGAGGTGCATTATACAGACTTTAGCATAAGCAAGAATAATTGTTTAAATATCCTTAAGTTATTAAGTTATGCTAAGCAAAAGGAAAATTTAATATTACGTGCTACAGTATTCTAATTATTATTCTCAATTTAGTTTACGGAATTCTGATAAAAGCTAAAATCATGTATTGGGAATTTATTTAACTAGGATAATCTGTTAATTTAATTTGTTAGAAACTAAAATTGTTTACCGGATATGAGGAGCTAAGAGTGGAAATTAAATTACTATTTTATAATTGTGTGTGTGTGTGTGTGTGTGTAAATGTGTGTGTTTTTTGTATATCTACTACTGTTGCCAAAAAATTGAAATCATTCTTTTGTGCAATGATATATTCGATATTTCAATTTTGGGGAAATGGAATTTGTAGAATGTTTTATAAGACGGATAGATATATATATATATTTGGAAATTATAAACGATTGTTTTGAAAATTCATTTTAATTATAAGAGACTTATTGAAAGTATTAAAGTACACTGTGGGAATCATTAAAATTGCAACACCAAGAAAGAGGGATAAAAGAAAAGTCAGATTTGCATAAAAGGAAGGATATGACGAAATGTGCAAAGTATAAGTATTTAAGCGTAATCGAATGACTAAATAGTGAGGAATGACTCCTTAAACTCTGACTTAAAGAAAAAATGGGTAGCGGGTTTTTAGGAGAGAGTTGTTCTTGCGAAGATAATGTTTTGCCTCAAATAAAATAGAAAAACGGCAATAACAACTATTGTTATATTTTCGCAATATTGCTACTTGGAATCCAACGACTGTCATGTGAAAATTGAATTAATGAGTTCGGTTGCCATACAGGATCTCAACGGCTTGCCCCCCTCCCCCAACCACCCAGAAGACAGACATGTTGTCAGTTCAAATTTGAAGGATCGTACAGCCACATCATGGACCTTGGGTCTGGAAAAAGAGCTTGTTTATAGCAAGATTAGTATTAGCAAGTATATTGCGACTACGCCAGGAGCCAGATAGACTTTCTGCCCTGCGACCATCATTGTGGCTTTCTTTGACACTATGTTTCTCAGATCTTAAAAAGAGGGACATTGCCCTATCTTCTAAGCCTCAGAGACGTTATCTTTCATGAAGATAACGTAATACCTCATGTTACCTATTGTACCCTGACCCCCCTCAACGTAGAGATCATTTGACTGTAGCCTTGTACAGCTCGTTCTTTTTAAACATTACCTATTGAATTCATCTGGTGATGGGTTGTTGAGAGACTGGGTCGTCAGTGCTGGTCAGCCACTACAGTTGATGGAAGTGTGGGATAAACTTGAAGCAGCATATAATTTAGTTTAATGGTCAGTAATGTATATTTTTATCATTTTGTAAAGATTGGAAGTATTATAAATATATCTTCTTAGTGATTTACAAAACACATTTCTAAAATTTTATATTAAAAATATTTTTATGTTAGTATATTAGTTGTAGTTGTAACCTTTGGTATAAGATCCCCAAAATTTATGTAGCTAACTCTCCTAGGAATCTGCATTCGAAAGATTTTGACCAGATCCCAACGGGGGAGTAGGTGTAAAAATATAACAGATACTGCAGACATAATCTTCACGAACTTGTTTATGAATTATCTAAGAAGGTAAGAAGGGAAGACTAAGTGTAATGTGTTCAACTATAAAGAATTGAACTACTTAGATGCCATTAAATCTGTACGCAGGACCCTGCTAGAAGCTTCCTAAGCTCAAAAATACGAGGTCTTACTCAATCCAATTTCATAGCAATGCGTAAGTAATATTTTGTGACACTAGTTCACTAAAGAAATTACACACAGGGATATATGGTCCGATAATAAAACTGATAATCTATTTTTTCTCCCCTATTCAAACTTCTTTATACAATAATCAATAGCTAGATATCGCATTTTCTTTCTAAGAATGTGCAAAATAAAAAATTTCTGTGATATTAAGGAATAATACCAAGTTAGTGTGGCCATTTAATAGGGAAACCTCACAATGTAGCCCTTTGCACACTTCCGTACATTTAAGACCACAACTTAATGAATTTATTCAGATTCTAGAAGCTAAAACAGTATTTTTAAATTTTACAGTTTTTATGTCGGTAAATTTAGTTTGCAATGATGAAAAGCAAAAAAAAAAAAATATTTTGTATGAAAATTTATGTACTATTTAAGTATATGAAATTTATTTAAATATTTGAAAATTTTAAATTTTTTATAATGTTTGAAAAAATTGTAATGTTTTTAAAGTTTGAAAAAAATTGTAACTTTTATATAACGTTTGAAAAAATTGTAATTTTTATAACGTTTGCAAAAATTGTATTTTTTATAAGATTTGAAAGAGAGTTCCCGTTTAATGCTCATTAAATAATATTTGAAACTTAATCCAGCTTCAAATTTCAAAGGATGTAAGCAATAAACTTGAAAAGCTTTGCTGAGTATTTTAAAAGACACAGTAGTAGATATAGAAAAAAATTAGAAATTAAAAGTTTGCAAATAAAATTAAATAACGAAAAATGAATTTCTTAAGTCAATTGCTGTTTTTTCATATAAACTTCTATTAAGAAAAAAAAAACGGTTTTTTCTTCCAATTTAAGTTTTATTAATAGATGTACACTAAATACCTTCAAAATGATAAGGGTTCTCAAAGGGGCTCAAGCGAGCCCTTTTGTCTCGCACCTAAATTCGGTTTTACATATGGGGGAAAGTTAAAACTTCAAAATCTGCCTGATTTTCAAGTGCGGTCCCTTATAAACTCCACCGCATCACACCACGGATTCTTTCTTTCTAATGTTTTTACCCTTCCTAATTGGTGGAGACTCAACGCATAGTAGTACCCTTAACATACTTTATGAGTCTAACGACCCTGGGGTTCTTGACGTACCTTACCTTAAGGAATTTGTTAACATCCGGTCAACAGGGAAAAGGGTAAACATCCGAAATACAAAGGGTTATATATTGTGTGCTAGAGCCCCGTATCAAGATAAGTGCGGAATAATTTGAAATAACAGGCAATGTTTACCTTAAAAAATAATTTGAACAAACTGAAGCTTTCGCAGAAAAAAAGATATACCTTTCTTTTCAAAGAAATTATTATTTCTTCTTTTTTTAAAGATTGTATGTGACCAAGGAAGTGGTTAAGTACGTAAGATTATATATTGTAATATAATTTCTGCAATTCATACCGACAGTTAGTAATTAATTATCAATCTTTTATTTTATAGATTCTTTCACATTTCATTTATATAGCAATCTAGTCAATAGCATTTCGTTTATATAGATCAATTACCATTAATCAGTCCCTATCCCACTTTCTTTATTTTCAATATTCCGACGCTTACTTCTTTTTCAAAATCTCAAATACATGCTCCATTCCATGAGCAATAGAAATGATTTATTTACTCGGAAATTTTCGGAAATGATTCAGGAAAAATATTTCCCTACCTTAAAAGAATCCATTCCATCTATAGTCATTAGTTTACATCAGTGTCGAATTCCCCCTACTTCTGTAATCACGTTAGATTGGCGCGTGTACGAAGATTAAGGACACAGTACTCAGTACCCTCCTACCATTTCGTCTCAGCCCCTTGGGGAAACCACTGTATCCTCTCCTTTTATTCTGTCTCTAAGGTACGAATTTTCCACCCCTCATGATCTGAACAGCAAATGGAATGAAAGTTTAAGACCAATTCTTGGATCTGATAAGAGAGAGAACGCTTGTCGTTTCAATATTTCACACAATCAGCTAGTAATCTCAGTTCTACCACACGGAAAGATTAAGTTTTGCATTGTTTTTACCTCTTATTTAGAGATTAAGTGAGTTGAGAATTAATTGCCTTTTGGTTATAAGTAATAAAATATGCAAGCTCTTTTAAAAAAGAAAGTTGTTATAGAAATCAAATATATTTGTTGTGATTTTATCTGCAGGGAGATATAAATACGGTTACGGCCGATTTTTACTTCTGATGACACCACTCTGACACAACTGTGTACATTTATTTCAAAATTTTAAAAGTTCAAATCACACACCTTTACATATAGAGGAATAAATTTTGAATGTTGAATGTATTTTGGAAATTGTCTATTCTTGTAGAAAATTTATTGCATATTGATTACACATATAAACAAGAAAATATGCAACCTATTGACTGTAAAAAAATAAGAACTGTAAAATATTCCTAATGAAAGTTGCGTTAGTTTTTCTCAAACAATTAAGTAATATTGCTTTGTAAGAAATATTAAATATAGATACATTTAATAAAATTTCTAGGTGCTCTTTAATGCTCATAGAGGAAGGAAAATCTTTTTGAAAAATATATATATAAATTAGATTGGAACTTAATATTCTGTTATCAAAGTTATAGTTACAGTACATAAAGTTGTAGTGCATAGTATTTTGGTCAGTAATAAATATTTACTTATTTTTAAGAAATATCTTTTTGTTCCATCGAATTAATTATTTGCTGAAATCATTTTTCTCTAAGCTCCATTTATCTCATTTTATTCCTTACTTAGATCAGCATTCTTTTGAGACTCACAAATAGAGTAACTTCATGTAATTAAAATATCTTATGATGATATCAGTTATCTATGTATATTTCTTTAAGGTGGAGAGTAACGATACATTAATTTGAATTCGGATTTTTGAGATTAATTAAAAATAAAATAGAAAAACAATACTATTTTTTTTCAGAAAATTTTCTTCTGTGTGTGATTTTGTTCAAATAAGTTAAGGCACTTTAACAATGAACTCACAGAAAGATGAGACGTTTTTATTAGTATAATCTAAAAAGATTAGATCGATTTTACATAGCTTCTTTAAATTTTTACTTCTTAAAATATGTATTAACTTTATATAAATATTGTCTTTTTTATTCAAAACCAAAAATATCTGAAGATAGGACTGTCTATAATGTGCAAATTTTGAACATTATTCAAAAGTATAAACGGTCAAACACCACTAGACCATATAGCATTCTATACATAATTTTAAGACGTCAATGAATCACTTGTTTCTTTCAAGCATTTTTTTTTACCTTTAAAGATTTGAATGACTGTGATTCTTCTTCTTACATACTGTTACATCCCATTAAGTGATTAATTTTTATTAGCAACTGCCATGAATACTGGTTTATGAAGGAACGAAATGAAGAAGAAATATTTTAGAAAAAATCCTTATAGTGGCTTTACTCTACATTGATGCAGATAAATATTTAGCTCCTAAAGTAAAAAAAAAAATCTTGTCCAGATACTTTATACGAGAATTTAAAAACATATTCGGTCTCTCTTTTCTTACATAAGTGAAACTGCATTTTACTTGAAGAATAAAACATGTTTTTCTAACTAGTGTAAAATGTTATTTTTAATATTCTTTAAGAGCTTGTTGAATCCTGACTTATCATCGAAAGAGTGCATTTCAGTTGGGTTGAAAATTATGTGTTTCCTTTGTTTTTGTTTGTCTTTTGTATTTTAAAGTAAGGTAAAATATCATCTGAATTTATTTCAGGATTTCATTTAAGTGTAGTAATATATAATCCCTTATACATAAACATGATATGTAATTGACACAAGTTTTCATTATTTTATCAATATAAAGTCTTATTTTGTTGCTTTCCAATCTTTTGTGTATAGATTTCATTTAAAAATAATTTCTTAAAGATATTTTTAGGCTTTCTCTTTCACCCTGTCATCTTTATGTTGAGTCAGAATAATCAGAAAAAATAATTTTTGGTATATGAGATAAGTAGATTTCTTTTAAAGTAAAATAAATAATAATAAAAAAAACTGTCAGAAATTCTTGGATGAATCTGTGATGAATATTTTCAGTGTGTGTTTATAGGATTTTCCATCGCAGCACTGACTATTATTTTTAAAATGTATGGACACTCGAAACTGCTTAGTGCTTAGTAAAGTAAATGTTGACTTAATGTCAATCTGTTGACTTTGCTAGACACATTGACTGTTTTTAAAGCATAATGTTAAACAAAAGACTTCGAATATCTTCTAACAAAAGCATGGAATCTTTTAAGAAAATAACGTTAAAATTTATTGTAAAATTCAGGGCACCATTATATTAACTATATTCAATATAAATATAATACAATTAAAAATTGAATAAATTGAATTTATTCCAAAAGGGTACAAAGGAAGGAATTTTTCTTAAGAAAATGAATATATTGCACACATATAATCATTACACATGATCTTGTCGAATGGAAATTGATTATTTGAAAACCTATATATGAAAACTAGTCTTAAACTACAGGTTATATTTTTAGGAGCAAAACAAAGGGACAGTAATGATTACTTAATTTCTTTATAAAAAAACGATCTCGTACAAAATATATACATATCATATAAATTATTTTTTTAAGAAGCATTTGTTTTATTTTCCTTACTTGCAGTTTGATTCCCCAAAGGTTTTAAATTTAAAAATGATTTCTTTAATATTCTGGATCTGTGAGTAACACTAAATAATAAAATAGTTAGCTTTTAGAAACGAAGTAATAGTTCTTGAATGAATTGTATTTTTTATATTATTAAATCGTATTTTTTGTCTTACAGTCTTTCCCCTTCTTCGTAAATTTTCCTCGTTTTAAATGATTAATTTTGTAATTGAAATCTAAAGTGTAAAAAATGTTCTACCTATCTGACAAAAAAAACTGAATCTTAAGTTAAATCATCGAAGACACACAAACATTTTTTTTAAAAAAATCGGAAAGCCTTATTCGTTTTGGTGCATTAGTTGTACTCCATAAACCTCTTTATTTTAATTTAACAACGTATGCTATCTAACATAATTTTCAAAATTCCGAAACTCTGCAGAATTGAATAATTGTCATATATATTTCTTAATTATTTTACGTTGTATTTCAAAGTTTGTTTTAAATTCTTAATTTGACTTAATTACTTTGAATATCTAGAATTTAATTTAAAGTTTAAAAAATATGACAATTTTAAATAAACAAGTTTAAAGCTAAAGAGTTGTAAATATTTTTTTAAAAAAACCAAATAAATTGGTCAAATATAATTAATTTTGAGAAGTTTCAAGAAAAGGTGTTAACTTTTAAAACAATAAAACCTCCAACTGTGTTTTCTGTGACGATTACCACTTATTTTTTCATCCAGTTTCATAGTTCCAATATGTGCCACTTTATATTGAGCCATAATTCGGTTTGTTCTCAATTTGAGGTTAATCCATAAATAATTTGAATTTTTCATTTTACGTGAAATTTTAAAACATAAATAACGTCAAAATAAAATACAAAAATTAAGAAATAATTTTTATAATCTAACGTGCATGAAAGGTACTTCGATATTTTTTTCAATTGCAATGCACTTCCTTAATTGAAGATGAATTGAAGAACAGTGGCATGTCTTATAAGATATACTCATATATTTATCTGTATGAATTAAAAAATGTTTTTTCCTCCCTTAAAGTTTTTGAAAATTTTAAAAAGTCCTTAGTTTATTTGACAGTATAGAACCAATGACATATCATTACTAGAGGGTCACATCAAAATATTGAGCTAATAACAATCAACGAATAAGATATCAGAGTAATTATCACACTTTTAAAATTCCCAAGCATGAAATATTAGCAGTTTGATGTTCTAGTGCTGCAACTTTTTACAGTAATAAAATGTTTTTCTACAAATTGCTCTAAATTTCTCTTGAATGTTAGAGTTATGAAATATTTTCCACATAAAAGAAAAACAACATTAAATGAAAAACTATGATAGTAAATATACAAGAAGTAAGGCTTGTAAAAAAGAAAATTTGGAATAATGCACTTTAATGAAATTTAAAACATTTCTGGTAAACTAGAAAGATTAAAATATAAATATTAACGGTTTGGAAGTACTCAAAAAACTAGGAGATATTGTAAGGTAACTGTTATTTATAAAAGTAAATTATTTGTCCTTTGAAACTTAATACTGTGCTACAAAGGAGTAGCTTAGATTTGCATAATATTTTTTTATTTGTATTTCATGCTATGATCTTTAAAGTGCATATGTAACTGTGTTTCTTTCTTTATTTTAAACTGTTAACGTATTTATGAAAAAATCAGGCAATTTAAATTAATTGAGCGTTATTGAAATTTTCAAGCGTAAAACTGCATGGTTTATTTTTTCACTGAAGTCTAATAAAAGTTATTCTAAATTGCTTCAACCGATTCAGAGAGTTCCTTTCAAAACTTTTTTTAATATGATTTATTGCCCTAACAAGAAAATAATGAAAGAAAGAATAAAAAATAAACCGAATCGAATTCTTGGCTGTTTGTAAATTTATTCAAGTAGATTCATTGTATAATAGTTTATTCGTATTCATTTTATATATTTGGTCTTCTCTTTCCCAATCCAAGTCATTACGGTATTTATGTACATTTATTGCTTCATGTTAAGTAAATCACGAAGTATAAAAAAAAATACAAATCTACAAAACTCAAAAAATGCAAAAGGTATAAGAAAGTACATAAAATACGTAATGATAATTTGAAATACACAAAATGTTACATTTTAAAGGATTTATTTTATCATTATACTAACTATTTTTCATGTATAAAGCCCCATTTCTTTTATAATTTTAATTTCAATGCAAATAAAAAAAAATTGTAAAGCACGATTTTGGCATTAAAATATTCAAACAGTCCACATATTAAGAGAATATTTACATTAAAGAAAGGATACATTATCATTACATACAATATTGCTTTCCTTAAATAAAAAAAAATGTTTTAAATACTACATAAACATGTGTATTTATTCTCAATTTAAAAGGAAAACGTGAGATACTTAACTATCAATATTCACTGCGTTAAAAAGATTATTTGGTTGCTTCGTGGAATATAATATTTAAAATTTACATATGATCGGATTATTAAATTATTATGAAGTGAATAAGAAGCATTGAATAATACACATAAATTTATATATTAATAACTTTTGCAGAATATTTTGAAAAGAAATGTTTGCTTTTGAAACCAATGTATCTTACCAAAACAAATCAGAATGTGTTAAACACACTTGATATATTCCATAGAAATCATACTTTATCTAAGTAAAATAAAATAAAATTTATAAATAATAAATAAATTAAAGGATTTTTCCTTGATTAAGACTCTTTGAATTATTCTTTTTTTAAAGAAAAGCACGAACCTTGCGCTTATAATAATTCATTTTAATACACTTCCGGTTTTTTTTCCATTTAATTCAATTGCTAGTTTATTACAAAAAATTTGTTTCTTAATACAAGTTGCCATTCGATCGTGAAGAAATTCAACAAAGAAAAGAATGATGAATACGAGTTACGCTTAAGCAAACAAACAAAAAGTGCTGAAAATTTTTCTGCACCTCACTCTTTCAATATGTTTCTCCTTTTTATGTGTCCATCACATTTTACACCCATATGTAACTCCGGAATTTAATTTTGAGTAATGTAACTACTCCTGTGAAACAGAAATAGCTCCGGGACATTGCAAACTGTCTGGAATCATGACACAGAATTGGAAGCTCCTTTCGAAAAATAAATGAATCAATATATTCTTTTTTCCGTATCTCTCTCTCTCTCTCTTCGGTATATTTCTCTAAAAGAAGGACTGGAGAAAATTAAAATGTTTATGTGTTTTCAATATCTCAAAGCGCAACAGAATTTGAAAATATTCTACGATAGGAAAAAGAGGAAATAGAATTTTATACTTAAATAAACAGTTTCAAAGAGATATCTAGATTGTAATAAGATCTAAATTTTTTTTCTTGGAAAATTCATTACCTGATAGAAAATATGCAATTATTTTTAACTTTAATATGTTTGCCTCTTAGTATAGTTTTATCTTGATTTCAAGTAGATTTGTTTACTAACTTAAGTCAGTGGCACTACATCCCCTGAGGGTCAAGGCCTACAGTGCCCAACACAGTGGCCTTGGGCCCTGAGGTGCGTGAGCAGATGTTCCAGTCAGGTGGTCAGTCTCAAGTGAAATCCTCAATGTTAATTTCCTAAACAAGCTTGCTTCTTACTTGGTACGCGACCCACTGAAAGGATGAGAGGCTGAGTCAACCTTGCTCAGTCCGGGGTTTGAACCTTGGACCTGTGGTGTGGAAGCCCGTTAAACTAACCACTCAACCACTGTGCTTCAGATATATACAACTTAGTAATCAAAAACAGGAAGTGTAAAGGAGCTCAAAAACAAAGTAAATGATATATACGATAAATACGATTATTAGGTATACGAAAATATTTGTTCAATTGTATCTTCGTAACATTAGTTTCGCAATTTTTTTAATCTAGAACTTCTGTACCTTTCCACATGATCCCCAAATTTTTGTGTATCATTTTTGTCTCAGATTGACCACCTGACAGGAACATTTGCTCATGCACCTCTGCGTCCAAGATCATGCAAACTGGGATGAACACAGTAAGCCTTAACTGTCATGGGCTGTTGCACCACTGAGTTTGAGTTTTCTTGGAAATTCTTGCATTTAAAAAACCTCTATTCATTGATTTTTTTCATCATATATTTTCTAAGCCGATGGCTTGTGCTTTTAAGACCCAGTGGAGTTCAAAAACAAGGTAAATCATATTTTTCTTGAATAAGATTATTACGTATATAAAAGTATTTTTTTAATTTTATCTTCGCAACATTAGTTTTGCATTTTTTTTTTTTTTTACCTAGAACTTCTGTACGCATCCAGGTGATCCCAAAATTTTGTGTATCATATATTGATTTTTAAATAACATCCCGTGTTTTTTATTCTCTAAAACTTTCTTTTCCGCTTAAAAATATTTCACATATAGGTTTAAAAAATCGTAACTGTGTTTCGAGATAGGAAGGTTCATATCACAACTGTAGCGAGAGAAGTATCCAATTCACAATGACTTTTAATTTATAAATAACTAAACTAAACTTTCTTCTTTTAAAAAAAAATTCATTAGTGTTAAATTTTAATTCCAATCCTGGATTTTGTTGCATATAAGTTCTTAATGATTATTCATCAAAGTACTATTTTGAAAACTTTAAAGTCAAAACTATGAAACAATAGCCTTCCTGTTTCTTTATATAATATGACGTTAATAAACTCTTATTCACTCCTGAATATATATAAGAAGTGACTTTCACATTGACATTGTTTTCATTAGAATATAGTACATTGTAAATTATCGGTGTAATACTGTGCTTCTCAAACTATTAATATTTGCGACCCAATATTCAATCAAAATTTTCATCGCACTCCTATCAATACAATAACAATGTATTTAATTCAATAATACTTACTTTGGTGCTAAAGCTGCCATACGTCTTTAGCTTCTTAAGTGCCACCGGCGTTATATAAACTTCTCGCTCAGCCAAAGCATTAATTTTCTGGACGTATATATACGTCTTTCCGAAGTATAATCTTCTCTGTGCACTGCTATCCATAAAATTATTCCGAAAGCTTTTGAATGCAATAAAAGGAACGTAATAATGTTTGCAAAATATTTATTTATTTCAGAGGATTTGCTTATTTATTCCTTCCCAAAAGACGTCGCATACGTACGCTTACGTAGAAAACGGAGGCATTGGGAAGCGAATCTTATAACTTTTAAATGGCATTTAAAAGATTAAATAAAAACCATAGAAATTATCAAGATAAGTATTAATGCAAGCTCATGAGGTCATTAGTACTTATCAAACTTGCTCTTAACTAAGCATTGTAAATTAATTATAAAATACATTGTACTGTACTGATGCATTTATAAGTGTATGTTATTAGTGTAAATAAGTATTTTATTTTTTACTATGTCAGAATGTATTTTGTTCATTTACTTTCAGTAAATTAATATTTTTTTAAAATTATCTTTTGTTTTCGACTTTTTTGTATGCTCACGCCCTCCTTGTAAAGATCTCCGCCCCTCCTGGGCGGCGCCTCACAATTTGAGAAACGCTAGTGTAAGACATTAAATAACATATTAAATGTAAGAATTTATAAAACATTCGAAACACAATGGATGAAAAATTATGTCCATGGAATAATTTTAAAGTTACATATATGTGTACTGTCTAAAACTAGAAAAAATAAATTCTTCCGTTAAAATAAATTTTAATGAAATTTAAACTGTTTCCTTTTCTCTGAATACAAATTTGAATATCTGAAAACTAAAACGCTTCAATAAATGTAGCTGTACTTGACAGATGATTTTTATTTTAGGAGAAAGTTTTGCAATAATGACACTATAATGACATTTCTACACTTATTGGAGGCAAAAATAATTTCATTTCAGATAACATATTTTCCTTACTTTTTATAAAAATAATCCATTGAACTTTTGACGGAATAAAGAAGGGTAGATAGAAATATAGTAAATTAGATTTCAAAAGATGTTTTGAAGTATAAGAAAACACAAATCAAATTTGTCTCGTTCAAATTTTTCTTCTTCCTGTTTTTAAAAATGACATGGAGTTATATTAATAAAACTGAAGTATTGTCCAAAAAGTATTTTCAAATGGCTTGTATAAGAACTAGTTTTAATGTCGTTCTAGAAATAAATTTTAGAATAGTTTCACAAGAACCTAAATTATGGTAACAATGCCAATCTTGGATATAGATAAAGATTATCGAAAATCTTTTTAAATACAAAATAGTTTATAACTCTCTTTTTCCAAAATTGATACAGTTAGTTTCGATTGTCAGTAGTAAAAATATCATTAAATGTATTTACATATAACAGTGACTAATATAACAGTCATAAAATATATATATAAGTGCATTTTGTTCATAATTTTAAATTGAGCTATTTGAAAATCATTGTTTTTGAAAACATGTAAGAATTCTTTTAAAACATTTCAACAACGAAATTCCTGTAAATATTTTATGTATTGGTAAAACATTGTACAACACAAAATGGTATTTTGAAACTTTATTTCGCGTTGGATAAAAGTATCATTATTTTAAACTTGACTGCTTATCATGGAACCATTTATAACGAAATATTTTGCAACATTTATAAGTATATCAGCTTAAACTTAAAATTATTAATTTAAATGGTGTCTAAATTATATATAAAGTTAGAATTTACAGCTGTGTATGAAAGAGAATAATTTATATGTAGTGAAGTTTCTTTAGATAATTTTGAATGTGTAACATTAAATGATATGACTTGCTCAAAAGTTAGTATTAAATAAAATTACGTACTTAATTTGATTTGATATTGAATTGCACAAATGAGTTGCTTATTCAAAATGTATATAGCACTAACAAATATTGCGTTGATTTTGAGTATGTAATTTTAATTAATTAATATTATAATTATCCTAAAATTACATTTTCAAGTAAAAATATATTTAACTATTAATCTATAAATATCAGGTTTTACATGTACAATTTAATATAAACATTTATTTCATGAAACTTAAAAATTTGGTAAAAGAGAGCATTTTATAACTCTTACTGAAGAACACACTAGATCATATAATTCAGAAAAGTTACTTTAGAAGAGATAATGATTTATTTGAATAATTTTCGGCAATTTATTTTAATTTAACCACATTTGACTAGCTCAATACGGCCTGAAATGTCAAAGTACCAACATTATTCACAAAAGTATTAACAAAATAAATTTGAAAGGATATTAATAAAATATTTTTAAAAATCTGTTTTTATAATACTTCTTTGTATGAAGAAATCTAACTGTTTAAAAACCAATTGTTTTTGTTAGTAATCGAATATTTATCAACTGAAATATCTCAGTTCCAATAAATTTTCCTTTGTTAAACTCTCCATCTATAGTCGACTGCCATTATAAAAGCCATTTAATACCGGAAATTTAACTTCGATTATATTTTATCTAAGGCCCAATATTCCTTCACATTATAATAAATTTCACTCGTTTCCTTTGAAGTCAATGTAGAAAGTCATTTTGTATTCGGAAATTCACGAAATGTTTTCCCCCCTTAAAATAGGGCAATCTATTGCCCTTCAATTTTCTTAGCGAAAATTAGATCAGTGGTTTTTCCGAAAGACATTTTTTTTTTGTATGATTCGATCTGAAAAGTCTTACCGTTTCCATGTACAATTTATAAGATGCATTTTGCCCCGCAACTTTGATATGTTTATGTGCATTTTTATGGTTAACTTCGTCTGATTTTTTCTTGTTAATGTTTGTTGATAAAATTCCAGTGTGTGGTAAAAACTAGCATTTATTATAGTCTAGCTTGGTTCCAATTGATGTTTTCTCTGCTTTATATCTTTTGCTTTATCTTCCTTGCGTATCATAAGTTTCAACTCATAATTTCTAATTTAAAACTCTTTCTTCCTTAGATAAGAGCAAAATTCATAATTGAGTGCTATTTTCCTTCTCCCTTAGGGTTTAAAAACTGAGTGACGTTATTCTTAATAAACGGCTCAAATATTTTTAGATTTTCCGCCATTGTTATTCCCTATTCGATTTGTAATTTTCTGTACTTACAAATTTTGTCTTCATAAACATATTTCTGTTCATTCATTAAAAATGGTTCAGTTTAGCTTTGTAAATAGTATTCTTGTGTCAATAAAAATAACCAACTAAATTTTATTTAACAAGGGTAATTTATTTTACACTTATTTAATTTACACATGCATTTTTTTCACAAAGAAGAATTTGTAGTGATAAATATATGCGTAATTAATTTTAAATTTTTTGAAAAGTTGTTGCTCTGAAAAATTTAAATGCAATTTCATTTTGCCTGTTGAGGATGTGCATTTTTAAATATTTTAACATAAAGATTTGGTTTCATTCCAAAATCTCCATGATGAATTAGTTTGCGAGACACATTGCTTAGAAAACTTATTTACAATATGTGAAACAATTTCAGTAGTTTGCTTCCAAAAAATCAGTACCTTTGAGGATTTGAGAATATTTAGGAATTTTTAGGAAAATTCTATAGTCGCGACTTGGTATGTGGTATGTACTTGCATGTGGTATCTCATTACTCAATGATCGAAAATGTGTGTATCTCTTTACTCTAAGAATGTGATCTACAACTTAAACGAAGATAGTTTAAATAACACATATTAGTCAACAAAACATACAAGTTATTTTTAGTCTCAAACTTTTACTAAATGTGCAAACATATCACTGTACCTGATTATAAATAATGCATTGTTTGTACAATAGTTCTATGTGGTTAATATGTAAATGTTACCCTTGTGATAGTTACTACAGTTCCAATTATTTTTAGTGCTTGAAGTATATTAAGGTAATTTTATTGTACAAAATTCATTTAAATTTCATTACATCTTGTTATTCTACGAGATGTTTTCACTGAACTCTTCACGTCCTTCTAACTAATCCTTTAAAGTGAAAATACTTTTAATGGATTATTTGATTTCAGAACCTCTTTCTGCGAAAGATCCGAAATTTATATATGTAAATGAAAGTTGCGATTTAAAGTTAAGTGAATCCAGTTAGGGAGGAAGATAGTAGGAAGATGTTATTTGGGTTAGTTAGAATTATATCATTTAGAGTTATATTTTAGATTAAATATATTAAGTTATCTTGAATAGGGCTAGTGTTTTGTTGTCAGTATCCAGAGTGGATGAACTGTGCGTCTGTATTTCTTCATATATGCTTGATAAGTAGATCTTATTGTTATTAATTAGGACTAACCAGTGGCGTAAAGGAGAACACTTGGTTCCCCCTGCAAAGTCAGATTTCAGGGCCCCAAGTTGGATTTTACAAAGGGTAGGTACTTGGAGGCAGTCAAGCTTTGGGCCCCCTAGAATCCAGCCCCCCCCCCCCATGATGCTAGAATTGTACGTCACGCCACTGGGGCTAACTCTCACCCATTAGATATTTGGCAACATGTTATAGTTGGAATTGAGGCCTTAGAGCACTTTAGAGGCCGAAAGAATTGGTTTTGGGAGGATTTTTTTAGAAATACTTCAAAATAAATCAATAATACAAAAACGGGTGTTATTGTACATATCAGTGACTGTTTACAATATTTTTTTGAAGTGATTAATTTCAAAATGGTGGCTGTGCAGCGTTTTCGCGATGACGGTCTCCGTTTTTTCAGAATTCACGACCGGAAAAGCAGATCCTGTAAGTTTTAATCATAATGAGCCAATGAATTTTTCTTCCGATTATGTATAATAATTGTCATAGAAAAACGTACGAATTTTGAGACATATTGATTTTTGACCTATTGGCACACTTCTAAAGAGGAAAGGGAAAAGTTTGCCTAAAAATCGTCAGATAATTTTTAATAACAAATGAACTATGCAATATAAAAAAAAAACTTTCGTACTTCCGTAGACAATGCATGTTTCAAGATATACTTAAAATTTCAAGTGAATTGGTTGAAAATTGTCTGTGTTATGTGTCTGACCAACTAAAAAAATGCAATTTTGAGATAAACGCATTTGAAATTCTGAATAGCAGAAAATCATGAATATTTTTGCAATACATTTAATATGCGATGTCTCTAAGCCATACAACTGGTTTTCCAGATTATCGCCCTCCTCTTACACTTCTTTTCTGCTTGATCTTGAAGCGATTCTTAACTCTTTTGCCCGGTCAGATAGCTATCTTTCTGCAAGCTTTATGCGATGCTTGTCGATCTCCAGGCACGTTTCCTAGCTATTCAGGCCGATTTTCAAGTTCACTGTCTTCATTATGTGCAACATAGAAAAAACTCCGTCATTGAACTTATAAATGCCGATGTACTAGCATTCAAGTCATCTGGTGCTTCTAACTCATAGTGATTCAATGGTCTTCGAGATATTTTTGGTCTCTTGATGATGCAAAATGACGTTTTCCTTCCTTTCTTCTCACTGTACACCACTTTGTCACACATTGTACTCTGTCACTCATTTTTCAATTAATAATTACATAGGGAAAAAGAAATTAACGTTCACAGAAGTATTGAGAAAAACGAGTGTTTGTCGATTAGTGTCCTTTTCAATTGCTTGGTTGTGCCTAACTCACTGAAACAGACGTTCAAAAGTCTTAACTCGTCTAGACTAGTCAGGAAACATTATTTTTAAAAAGTAACATCTGCCGTATACCTGTTCTAGTCCCCTAACGTACCTTCCATCTAGCCCGCACAAAAGGAACTCGCTGCAGACCAGACGGCACTGAGCTAAAATTCCAGAACCGAGTACTTAGAGATTTTTCCCGGGCATAATCTTTTAGAACATCATTTTTGAGGTCCTAGGGGACCACATTTAAAATAAAAAATAAAAATTCGATTTTTCGAAAATTGTAAAGTGGCCTAAGGCCTTAATTAGAATAAAGGCTGTTGAGAGAGTTTTAGATATAACTCTTCTTTCGGTTGCCTCTCACTCTAACGAAAGTTTAGATTCGTTACAATTTGAATATATTTATCACTTTTATATTACAAACAGACATATATATATATATATATATATATATATATATATATATATATAATTTCTTCCTTAGTATTTAAACATTTAAAAACAGCAATGATCATATTTTAAAAACAACAGTAATTAATTCAAATTGAAACTCTATTTCGAAAAAATAAAATACATAAACTTATCCATTCATTTTTTTAACGAGATATTAAAATACTTCGGTAAATACAGAAAAGAGTGAAATTGTTTAAAATGATGAATTTCAGTAATAATTTTACTGTGCGACAAAATGCATTTCACAATTATTGTTTTAAATTTCCTATACATTTCTTTAATAAGAAACAAACAGTCTTTGTAAAAAAAAATTAACGATTTGCCAATGAAATAATCCTGATATAGAAGTTTGACGTGTGACCCCAATATTCCATTTTCTTTTTAAATGTTTCAGCAAATGAATTCTTTGAAGATTTGACACGTTTATTAATGAAACCTCTGTTTACCTTTTGAAGTTCACTGTTATTTTGGCTCCTTTCATACGTTTTTATTTTGTTCGATTCCTTCTAAGGCTTTCAGAGAGTACATGTTGTTTTCCTGAAGTGGCTTGCACAAATATGTGCAGGATGGAAGCGCAATGCATTTCTTATTTGAGTTTCATATGAAATTGGGTTCTAAATGGGATTTGGGTTAAAAGTTGAGGATACGAAAAATAAAAAGCGTGAAGTTGCAAAATGGGCTTCCATGGCGTAAATAGTCTAACAACAGCGTAAATTGTAACGGTTGCAGATTTGATCTGTATTACGAAATTACGTATTGAAGGTAATTTTACTTTTTAACTGCAATAAGTACTTTCCCATAAATTATGTATATTTTAGGTTGAGTGTTCTTCCTATTGCTTAGTTTTGTTTGGGCCTTACTTTTTCTTGTGCAATAAAAGGCTTTTTACAAACTTTATATTTATTAAAATTTGTTGAAATAAGGATAAATCTAATAACTTAACATATAACATGCAGAATTTTTTGATTTTTTTAAAAAAAAATACTTCATATCCGTAAGCAATTATTTTATGATTCAATTAAAAAGCAATCATTAACACAATCTGATAGGGAAAAACGATTTTCCTTTCCTTTCTTTTCATTTGCATTCAAGGATGGAAATTTTTTATCAGATTCCAATTATGTAGTTTGAAACGTAGCTTAGAAATACAATTTAAAAAAAAGCGATAAATTGCATATGGGAGACCGAAAGAGGAGAAATGTCTGGTGATCTTAAAGTGATTTATTAAGCTCTAGATCTTACTTAAATTACAGATAAGGATAAAATTAATGGAAACTATAAAAGGGTGTTTAAGCATTACTTCAAGTCACTACTTTATTTGATTCATAGGGAAATATAAAGCAATGTTTGAACTAAAAAATTCAAAATGTCCCCAAAATGCCGCGGGTAATTTTTGAGAGATAGCACAGGAAAGATGTAAGAGCAAGAGCAAGATTTCAAAACGAAATTTGGAAAGAAAGATAACAGAACCGATAAGAATATACATAAAAATCAAAAGAAAGGAAATGGCAATTTGGAGCGTCGTAGGAGCTTCTCACACAAAATAAAGAAATTATAAAAGAAATCTTTAAAAATGTTGGTTCAAAAGCTTTCCGAATTGCGATGATTAAATTTGCAGTAAGTAGAAGAATTAAAAATTATATTTTATAGCAGAGAAGTGAAGAAAACATTAAAAAAAACAAAGATATACATTTGAAGTTGCATTTATTATTTACAAAAAGTATTTAAAAAAACTACTTATTGGACAGATGCATATTATAGAATAACAATTAACTCTTATTTTCAAAAAGTAGTTGTTTAAGAAGAGTAAACATGAATAAGTTCAATCTAAATAAATATTCAGATATTTAAACACACAATATCTAAAAGGGGATAAAAAACAATTTGGTGTTTTACATTCATCTAAATTTAAAATAAAAATATCAATTATTTTTACTGTTACTCTCTTAACAATAACTGGGCTTCCTATCGAAATGAAATGCATTATTTGAGTGCATAAATATGACTTAAATCTAATAATTTCTATTAAAGCACATTAGCTACTATAATTATAAAATATACTAAATGCTGCATGAAAAATCATAAGCTATTATTATAATGTTTCACATTTTGCAGTTTATCGAATTCAAATGAATAATCAGTTCAAAGGTTTTGATATATAACACTGTAATTACCTAGATGTTCAGAAAGAATGATGCAAATTCAAATTGCTTTCAGAGTGATAAAGGTTCCAAAAATAATATGCTTAATTTACGTACTGAAACTCACCACGTATGTTGTTTTCCTCGCAATAACACTCTCCTTGGGGAAAATTGAGTTTTACAGAGAAAGTTCATTTCCCAGCATGAATAATATTATAGTAATCCTAGAGTGAAGTTACCAGATGTCACTTTATCACCCTTGGTGACAAATTTGGCGAAAAATGGAACCACTAAGGAAACTTCGAGAACTCACTGGAATCGACCGTTCTGGAAATTTCCATGAGGCTATGTTAAGATCAGTGAAGTTAAGAAGTAGGCAAATTGAATTCAGAATTTGTTTGTGCTCTGTATGACATAAGACAGAGATATTTTATCTGTCTTAGTTACAGCTAAATGAACTATTGTAGAGAGCCGTTTCTGAAGCTCTGTAAGGCTTGTTTATAGCAAGGGTATTTTTTCATTACTGTAAACACTCGGTTTTTTTATATTTCTTTGTGTATATACATCGATTTGTCATCTGGAAGTCATTTGTTCGTCCTCGACCATTAATATAAATTTATCATTCAATTGATTGGAGTCGTTGGCTGCTTTTCTTCCACCCAAATAAATTTTCAACTATATATATATATATATATATATATATATATTATCAGAAATTAGTAGTATAATAAAATATAACCTAGTACATAAAAAAGAATATATTATTATAATTTTATCTTTGAAAAATTGTTTCAGATTTAGGTTTTATTTCAGCACACAAGAAAACTATAACTTCAACCCAATCATAATTAAATTATGTTCAATCTTATAAAATAACAATGCTTTTTATCCAACATAAAAAAAACTATTTTATCTATATGTAAGCTAACTATGTGAACATAGAAAAATGTGGGGACTAAAACTATTGGATCCACTGAATGAAGGAGACAATAAAAGTAATGTTTCTAAGACTATAAAAGTTAAGTGCATCAATGGCGTCACCTTTATACCTTACGCTAAAACCAAAGTTTTATAGTAAACGAAAAATCTTGAAACGCCAAACTTACGGCCAAGAAAATGAAGTTTTCCTTCTTAGGCTTCGGAAGGATAATAAAACACACGAACAAATAAAAGTTGAATCATAAAAAAGTGGCAGTTTCACTAAATTCTTTTTGCTGCTCTCTCAGAGACGTTTCTCTCAGAACTTCGTTATCGAGATAGACACTTTAAGAGGTTTGAAGTTGTTGTGTGCAGTTAAAAAGTCGTAAATTTCCCTTATTAAAGAAAAATGCGTTGGACACTGAGTTGTTTGTATACGATTTATATTGGACCATTCCTTCATATTAGAATCAATTTTGGTTTGAATTATTTTAGCATCTTCTAGAAACATTTTGTTTTGTGCCATAGATATTTCTATTGCAAAGTAAAATTTACTCAGATGAGTTTTGTATTTTTATTTAAATTTATTAATTTATTAGATAATTGTATTTTGGTGATCCCTACCATTTTTATATTATGCTATTTAGAGAACGCATTCTTATAGAATGGGTTAATTAATTAAATAATTATTTAAATGAATACTTTCCAAGTTCCCCCATCTATAACATTTATTAAATAAATGCCAAACCCCATGTAAAGTAACATACTAAACAATAAAATAATTTTTTTTTTCATTTAAAAATTATCAGTGAATGGGTTCCAGTGAAATAATTTTTCAGAAATACACATTTTTCATGCAGAACAGAAAAATGAATACATTTAAAAAAGTAAATATAATTTAATACATACAAAATTACAATGATAAATTAATAACCTCAGTTGAAGATTTTAGCACTACTGACACTGGAACAAGTAACCTGAAACAGATAAACCAATTTAATTACGGCATCAATATATATAGTTAAAATATGCCAATCTTAGATAACTCAATGATGATGAACTATAATACTAAGAAATAACATAATAAAAACTGCGTTGTCGTAACTAAAATTTAAGTTTTAAGAAACATTATTTTGTAATGATTCATTTGAAAACAAATTGCAACTCAGCTTCTAAAAACAAGCAAATGTATAAATAGATTTTGTGATAGTTAAAATATGTAATGTGTAAAATAGTCTACAATATGAAGATTAAGTTTTCCGAAGCAAAATTCAACCATTATGTCGTGTGACAAAATTCTATCCGGAATTAACAGAAAAATCTAAGCTGAATGATCAAACCCCTCATTGAGATGTTCACCATCAAGGCCTATATCTTCAATGAGCCGAATTTTTTATGTGTCTGAATCGTTCACTATATATGCTACATCTCAGACGCAAACGCGCTTTCTTTTATAGATGCTTATATAGTGAATTATTTTCAAATAATCCCTTCGAAATCTTTTCCTTAACTATTTATAGCACAAAATCTTTACATGCATATTTTCTAATGCATAGTATACTAAGGATTCAAAAGTGTATGCATTTCTTTTTAATATTAACAAAAAGTATACATATGAAAATCTACTCTTCAACACATTCTTAAATCTGCTCGTCAACAAATTGCTTTATTTATATTACGACAAGATTTCTCTGAATAAAGGGTACATATTTCAATTCCAATGCATTAAAAAAATTCAAAGAAATATATAAATTTGAAATGCATAAATTCCTTATATAATTGTACGATATATGAGAACTTATTACGGAGAAAAGTAAACACTAAAACTACATTATGTAATCAAAATACTCTAACTTCAACTTCTTAAGGGAAACTTAACAGTTAAATGCAGGAATCCTGAATAAGTAAAAGAATAATATTAAGTTTTATGATTATAAATAATAGAAAACTTATCTGAGTACTATATAGCTATAGATAAAAAAGAAATGTTACTATTTTTATAATTATGGATTTAATAATAATTACAAAATAATAAATAAGTATAATTTTCTCGGAAACGGAATGCTTGTAGAACATAAAATATCTCAATGTTTTTTAGTTAAATGTGTAAAAAAGTAGCCTTAAGTGAAAGATATTCTTTTATGAGCAAAATGTATAGTCTGCATTTTTAAATTCCAAAAACAAATGAATCATTTTCCAAATGTTTATCTTAGTAACATAGTGCTTATGTAGTTTCTAAGAAAGCTTTTGAAATAATGTGAATAGCTAATAATTTGGCTTTCATATTTAATTCATGTTCCGTCTTTTTGTTTACAGATATAGTGACAGAAATCAAAGAATCATCACTCAATAAATTTAATATAGGGAAAATTGTACCCTGTTCTGTGACACAAACATAGATCTATGTTTGTAACTGCTACATTCGCAAATCGAAATCTTATCACATAAATGAGAATGGTGAATTAACCTAAAAGTAAAGTTTGTGTTTTGATTTAAAAGTAATACTCCGACACCATCGTTTTACACTGCAAGTTTTATGCGTGCGTAAATTATATAAATCTTGCAAACATGCTAATTATATTTTCTCAAGAAATAAGAGAAGAGTGCTAAAAAGCAGCCGTGTATATGTTAAAACATAGTCTTCAGAAACATTATTATTTTGCAAAGGGGTAATTCCGATGATTTTTCAATGTAAAACAAAAAATACTCAAAGCAAAAAATGCATCGAATTAAGAATATTGAATCATACGTATTTCAACATTTTTTATTTGAGTCTAAGCATTGATTGCTGCTACAAAATACTTGAAGCCCTAGTGTAATTGTACTGAGGGATGGATTTGTTATTCAGTACATTGGTTTGGCCAGCATTGAAAACTATAACAAAGAATGACATTAAATACCTTTTTACACGGTACCCTTACCTCATGTTGGTTGAGACGGAAATCACGCTCATTAAACCGATACTCATGGGGATTCAAAAGTAGTAGTGATTGAGAAGTCCTTAAGTCAAACCCGAAATGAAGATCAATTGATTTTCATAATAATTAATTTTTATTAATTGATTAACTTTTATTTAATTAACGTTAAACCTGATTGCATGATGTGCTAACAAAACAAATTGAATAATAATAAATAATTTTTGCTTATCTTTTAAATGAATTTGCCAAAGAGAAATCTTCTACTAACTCCTCATAACGACTGTAATTCAGGGATAAACACCTATAATTCCAATAGTACTATCGTGTGGCTGTATTGTCCACATATTATAAATATTATCTATCTCACTATTTACATGCTATTTAGTAGTGACGTTCGTTGTAGTGTTGGGTTATTCTAGTCAAAGTGCCCATTCGGCTGTAGGGGAAAATAACCAAGTTAGAGAGGACAGACAGCGCAGATAGCCCATTGTTACAACATCTTATACTTCTGTCCTACACTTAACCAGCTAGAGGGAAACACATATGTGTTCCTTAAATCTTGGAATATTTTATATACACAGGTATACTAAAAATTATACTTAGAATAGTAAAATTTCTAAGTATGTTTATAGTACGCTAAATATATATGTATATAACCTGATTACGCTTATAGCCGTATCATCCAATACAGATATATCGCTTTTCCCTGATCACATAAAGGCTTACTTCTGTATTTTCTGATTTTTTTCTCTAGAATTTTTGCTAATAATAAATGTATTCAGTTGTTGAATAGATATTTACAAACATTGAGTTTTGGAAAATTATCAAGTCCTTAAGTACAATAATACCACAGCATTTACACATATATTATTCCATTTTTAATAATTGGAAATATTGGTTCTCAATAGAGGTCAAACAAAGTACAGATTTCTGCAGTTTGACATTGCCATCTACAGTAGATGAAGCAGCAATTATTTCATGCTTCTACAACCAAATACTTCTAAATTAAGTAATACATGTTTTAACTTCTCTTCGAAGCACAACAATCTGAAAAATTGACAATAAGCTTAGTGAACTGTGAAGAACATTATGTTTAGAAAATAGCAATAGTTGCAATTTTTAGTTTATTTCAAAAAACTAACTATCTATTCATGTAGATAAAAATCTGTGTCATCGTTTCAAATAAAATAATAACTCTCAGACTAATTTAGTTACCGTATCTAATTAAATTGTTAAATAAATTAGTTGCAATGTAATAATTACTTAATTGAGAGAGTTTATTTTGCTATAAATGATCTGAACTTCCACAATGAAAAAAGTTATCAGGTATCGAAATTCTCACTCTGGCGTGGAAGTCAGGAGAGTCTCCCATCCTATGTGATTGGACTGATTCCCGATTTATAGATTAATTGCCAATAACTTGCGTATTATTTCCAATTGCAAATAAAGAAAAAAATAAACCCTCTTAAAATCTAGGAAATACCGTTGTTTTTGTCACGTGTGCTTCATACTGGGATACATGCGAAAAACGAGAGATAGATGAACAGAAACTTACAATACACATGCAGAAGAATATAGATATTTTTATTACAAACGGTGATCCCAGTATAGAATGGAAGAAAGGGTGGGGGAGCACGGCTTTATATTCTAGATTGGAATCTATTTCAGGTGAAAGTCCGACTTCTTTTCCTGAAGATACATCCATGCCTTATTCGGTATTCGAACCCGAGCCCACTCGATTACAAGCCGAGTTTCATAACCACCATATTAGGGTGGGGGGGGCTCTAGTAAACAATAAATGATAATAGTAAAATATTTTAAACAATTGTAGTTCCTCGAATAGTTTACTGTGTGTGTGAGTGTAACGTTAATATTTTGCCTATGCTAAATTTTTAGTTAAAATAGTCATGTCTATGTATAAAAGTCAAGAATTTTTTTAAACTAAACTACCAAGAAAAACTTGAAGAGCACAAAATAAATCATTCAAAGTTATTGAAGGAAGGAATTTTCCTAAAAAATCATTACTCACACTGCAATATATTTTGTCCATGCAATGCATTTTATCGCCTAACTGAATAAAAACAATACATTACTGCTTAGATTTATTTCAATCCGATAAATAGTGTCCAACCGAAAATCTTAAGTGCAAAAATATGTGTCTTTTCAGTGAATACACAACCAAACAAGCAACTCATTCTGACTTCCTCCGAAAGTCAATCACTCTTCAGCAGGGAAAACATCTTTTTATGTTTACTTTCTTTTCTAGATGAACATTTATAGTTCTTTATTTCTTGTTTGTATTTGCAATGACTTTTCAGTAGCTTCTTCTTTCTGAACTATTTTTAAAACTAGATATATTTGAGGTTGATGTGCTTGAACTTCTGCCATCAGTATTTCGATAGGTTGCTTCAGTATTGGCTTGGTTCCAACAAAACTGCATTTCCCAATTCGGCTATAACTACCAAGTCTTGAATACTAAAGCCATTATAAGAAAAAAAATCATACTTAAATGAGTGCGGGGAGAAATCCTTTTTATTAAAAGGGTTTATACATAACATGTAAAATTGAATAAATTTTTTCACTCGTTTTTCTTATTACGGAGGCAATTTGTGTAAACTGTGAAAATTGATGGTTAACATTTTATGAGCTTATGCACGAAATGCAGTTATTAATTTAAGTCTTAACATTAAGCTAATTTAAATAATGACCGGGCTGGTACGGACTCCCAATTACGAATATTTCTAAAATGATCGTAACCTAAACCGTAAAAATTAATTTCTTTTCTTTTGATTTTTCAAATACCTGCAGAAACTGAAGGAATTAATATTTTAAAATTTATTTATTTCATGCTTCTAAAGCTAAATATTTATTGGAAAATATCTGATTATTCTCAGTTTATTTTGTCTAATTAGTTTCTTTCTCAAGAGAGTCAATTTAAAGGGTGTTATAAGAGTTGGTTATTTACAGTAATTAAGAACAGTTTTAGATTGATGATTCAAACTAAATTACTTACAAATGATTTTATGGAATTTTAGGACCATTAAAGAAAAATATAAGGAAATTATGAAATATATAAATTAAAAATGTATTTAATATTCAATTTTTACAGGTTAAATAATTCTAGTTATAAGTTAATTTAAAATAATGTGTTATATAGATAAATATTACTAATATGTGTGAGAAACTTAGAGATTGATTAATGATGTAATAAGCCTTAAAATTTTCTCAAATTAAATCTGTAGAAACAAATGTTTAAGAAATAGAGAAGAATAAAAATTATTATACTGTATAAATTTCCATGGGATTTCAATCACGGATAGAACGAAGATTTTTTTTACAATTATTTTTGATATTTGTTTTCTTGTGTAATAGAAAAAAATATTAGTATCATATTCAACTTATGTTATATCTGAATTGTGAAATCTTCTGATAAATAGATTAGATTTGCTTTATTTTAACATTGCTCTGTTTGTGTGTGTGTTTCAATGTAATTTATTTAAAAAATATATTTTTATCAAAGTAAAGATAAATATTTATAAAAAAGATTCTTGAAATTGCGTTTTATTGTAAAAAGAAAATAAATCGTAACAATAGTATTCTTACATAAAATAAATACATGAAACCATTGAGTTGAAATGAATTCTACGTATCTACTGTATTATAATAACATCTAGGCAACATTTATCTTCATCTTTAGGTACCTGTTTGAAAAATGCATTCTGTACTGAAGAAAATATTTAATGCCTAGAAATCTTAGCAACATTATTCATAATGTAGTATTCTCTTTGCTCTTTTTTCACAAAGAAGCATTATTAAAGCAATATAAATTTAGGAATCCTTCAAAGCAATAATTTTTGTGCGTGTAATGAAATTTATATTTTGGTTTAATGTAATAAAATGCATAATATATATAATTTTCATTTTGACTAGTGCACTTTAAAAACATAATTGCTTAGCTTAAAACATTCATAAATTTACTTTCCAGATACTTTGCTATTTTTTAAAAAATTTTAAATCAGTTTTCTTTGTTTCTGAAACTGAGTTGTAATTTCCGTGTATAACTTGTGCTCTTTAAAAAAAATTTTTAAAAAACCTTATTTACATTGATTTTTTTTCTTTATCGTTTTAGATTTATGAGAGATTTAACATAAAAAATCTTGAAAACACTCAAATGCAGGAGTTTCATTGTTATGGAACCTGCTCTAATAAATGGCTTAGATTTATATAAAGTTAAATTAAGTGCTTGTATTTTAGTATTTAACTAAATTACACACATATTCATAAGATGATGAATTTAATTGAATTAACGGTCCATTAGAAAAAATAATAAGGAATATTGGTGATAGAACGTGAAATGTGTTGAACTCCAATCGTTCTTAGATAATGATAGAAAGATAGATTATTAATAGAAAATTGAACAGAATATTTTCTGTAAAAATATCTCTAAGGAGTAAAAATAATTAGACACTAATAGCCTAAAAACCTATCATGTTTACATCATTCATTCAACGCATTTTAGAGGGAACGTCATGGAATTAAAAATAGAATGTGTACTATAATCTCGAATCTTATGCTGGTAACTTCATAATCCATTCCAGATGATTTCCCTTTTACTATCCCTATCATCTCTGATGTCAATTTCAATTGCTTTATATTCTTAATATTACTTACATACCATATGTCCTCTATAAAAACGTGTCAGTTAGAACTCATAATAACATTAAAAGAAACCTCAGGATAGTTTCAAAAGAGAACACATGCGAGATAACCTGTTACAACTTGATTTACATGATCTTAAAAAATTTCCATTGGAAAAAGTATGAAATGAAAGTGTTTACCTACTTAGAAGTAAAAAGTACTTTCAGTTTTTGATATGGCGTTTTGCTATAAGAGTTGTAATCTTCAAAATACATACAAAAAAGAATTTTTGTATTAGGACTTTTCTATTTATCCAAGGGTATAAGAAAACTTCCAAATAAAAAAAAATTATGAAACAATGAACTTTCCGATTGGCAAAAATGAGGAACTCACCTGCTACTAAACTTAACTTAAAATCAATAAATTGTGCAATACTCTACTGTTAGCAATAATATGAAATCTATATATCGGTTAAGAAGGCGGAAAGTTAAATACTTTTATCTTTAATCTACTCCTTGTTTTATCGGAAAACTAAAAAAAATATCCAATTCATATGAAAATAGTCGACTTAGCGGCATGGTACATTATCACTTTTCCATAAATAAATTTTCCTCAAGAGAAATGTTGCTTCACCTAAGGAAATATTTTGTATTTCGTACTTAGAAAATATATATATGCTAAGTTTTATTTTGAAAAATTAACTGTTAAAAGTGTATACAGGCATAAAACAGAAGTATTCACAGAACTGTAGAGATCGAATTGCATTTGTTTAATATGAATTACCTTGATCAAAAATCATTAGTTTTAATTCTGAGAACCTACAAATAAAGGATTATATGTGAAAAGTATAGTATTTATAAAATACAAATTAACAGCAATATATTAAAACCTCATTCATTATCTTGTTGATGTAGAGAAATGCATATACGCTTGTCAGGGCTTTTTATTATGTTTTACCTTATTTCGATTGGCATATATTAAAATTATCTGTATAATTACCATTAAATTTATATTTTTTATACACTGCTGCCCACCTTAAATGCAACACCAAGAAAAACAAGAGATAGCACAACAAAATTTATTTTGTAGATAACATGTTGACCAAGTATCAAATGATTAAATTTATAGACTTCTGTGAAGTTTAGTTCCTGCCAGAATCAGTAACCAGAGTAGCCGACATTGTTGGAGATCACCGCTGCCACACGCCTCGGCATTGATTCAAAGAGAATTTGGATGTGTTCTTGGGGTACACACCAAGCAGCTTCCACACGTTGCCAAAGTTGATCGGGTGTGAAAGCGGGGGGTGTAATCTGGGTCAATCACTGAGCAACCATGGACCACATGTTTTATATCGGTGAAAGATCCGGAGAGTGAGCCGGCCAGGGAAGCAATTCAATCTGGTGATTGACGAAGAACCTTTTGACAATGCATGCCACGTGTGGTCGTGCATTATCCTGTTGAAATATGATTGTGGTCAAGCCCTGAAGGTAAGTAAGGACAACTGGATCCAACACCTCGGAGATGTAGCGCTGGCTATTTAAAGTACCGGCAATGCGTACTAGAGGAGTGCGAGAGAGATATCCAATACTGCCCCATACCATAATACCCGGTGCAGGACCAGTGTGGCGGTGCATAACGCAGCTGTTCAGCATCCTCTCTCCACGGTGTCTCCATACTTGAATCTGACCATTGTGGTGTTGCAGACAGAGGCGTGACTCGTCACTAAAGACAACTTCATTCCATTCCGCCACCCACATCCTTCTTTCATTGCACCATCGGTGGCGGAGACGTCTGTGGTTCTGCGTCAAGGGTAGACCAAGCAATGGACATCTTCCGGACAGACCACTCTCCTGTAAACGGTTTCGAATGGTACGCGCAGACACTGAATGATGTGTTACAGACTCAATGTGCTGTGCTATGGTTCATGATGTGACAGAGCGATCCGTCACTGCCATGCGCACAATTTGCCTGTCTTCACGTGAAGTGGTGCACTGAGGTGGATGCGATCGACCACGTCGGTCCGTCGTACCCTCCTGCATCCAACGGTCACATATCCGCATTACAGTTGTTTGGTTTCGTCCAACACGCGACTACAGATTTCCCTGAAAGATAATGCACAATCTCGGTAGGCCACTATCCTTCCTTTGTCGAACTCGGATACTTGATCAAAAGCTGATCGCTGTTTTCTACGAGACTTAACTGATCGTTTTTTGAAAAACCACAAGAAAAACACAATTGCCGAACTTGAAATCGTCGAAATCTCCAAGCCTTAAATAGTGCTTTGAGGTGGCGCCACAGGCGTGCGTGATGTGTGTTTGCGCTGAAATTCTAATCATTTGCATATCTCACCTCCACTAATGCATGTTGTAAATATTATGTTATTTGCGTGCTTCCTTCAGGATGTTGCATTTACGGTGGCCAGCAGTGTATAATTATTAAATATTTCTAGTAAAAAAAATGTGATAAACTATCAGATTTGTATATGTTATAAATCAAATTTTAATGGGCTATTTTCAATTTAAATTAGAAAAACTATAACTCAACATCTTGCTGGAAGTCTTAGGTGTATTCTTCGAATTCATAGTTTAGTTGGATTTTAATAATAATTTTTTTTCGTAAAAACTTTAAGAAATAAATGATTTCTTTTTATAAGTCATGTTTCTTAAATACAACGAAAACGTTTTAAAAAAATATTATGTTTTTGATATTAATATGATAAGCAAAAATTATTTTATGATGGCCATTATAAGGTGTAGATTTAAAAAATGTGTTAAATATTGATGCAGTTTTGTACAAGTAGCTGGAAAAAAAAACAGTAACTTAGATTATTTCTATCGATAGCTGCTTAATAAAAAATAAAAATAAAAATAAACCCTTCTAGGTGGCAATAAACAAAACAAAAAATTCTAATGATTGAAATAAACATGAAATAATATGTTTTCAAGGTTTTTTGTAAAAGTTCTCTAATTTTAAGAGAAATAAAAACATCGACACGTAAATATTTCAATGTATTATCATACTCAGCGTCATGAAAATTTGTGCTGAAAAAATATTTTTTAAGTTGTATATTGGAAGAAAGAGAAGACAAAAAAAAAACAATCGGACAAATATCTGATGCACTACATTTGCATTACTATATTTCTCTCATTTCATAAATATTCGTTTTAAGGACATTAAGGCTGTAATGATCCTTTACAAGGCTGCTAACCTTGTAAATTTATCAATATTCTATCGTCAAATCTGAATAGACATACTTCAGTGTTTTTCTCACTTGATAAAGTTTTATAAATCCCCTTCTTCTAGATGTAATATTTCTAAATCTCATAACTTGTTTCGGAGGAAAAAGTTAAGTTAGCATCATATTATCATGACTAGAATCTAAAAATTCACCTCTAGGCATTCTCTAATATATAAATAATATATCCAAGGCAATAAAAGGGAGAACATACAATCAGTTAATCTAATAATATATCAAACTAACTAACTAACCTTACAAACTGAGTTATAAATGTAGATTTTATGCCCGAATAGCAGCATTTAATAGGTTTTAAGACGCCAGACCTTTCCCTTGCATTTATTTTGTAATATATAAATGAATTTTTCCTCAAAAATTCATAAAGAAGATATATTCATATATTTTAAAATTAGCTGACGAAAAAGGTAGGGAAAATTGAATAAAAACTTACATAAAAAGCTGTTTAGCAGATTAGAATAACAAAATCTCTTATTTAACTACAGATTATGGTTATGTTTAGTATTTTTTTAAAAATAGAAGTTATTTTATTGCTTAAAAATCAAAATATTTCTTTTCATTAGCTCCATTTTAGTCTTTTTATTATTTAATTTCTTCGTTTCAGTGAAATTTATTTTTTAAGGTATACGCTTTATTAATCCATCCCCCCTCCAAAATCTGCCTTAAACCATTTCGCAAATATATCATATGTCAAAAAATTCGAATTAAAGGTAGGAAATATGCTAATCTAAATAATATAAAATAATTTCTTGCCCCGACATTAAAAGAAGTTTATTAGCTGAACAAAAAAATCTCAAACCAAAAGAAAACTGAAAAATATTTATTGATTCAACATGTGCATCGAAAATCAACTAAGTATTACAGCTGATTGATGTACTGAAACTAGTTCTAAACTAGTAATTAAATATTTAAATTGGAGTAAAACTCAAGTTTCTATGTTGCCATTGACTTTGATATGTTGATATCAGTAATTTGATGTCAGTATCTAATTCGGTTCGTAGGAGAAGGAAATTAGAAAGAAGCATGTGTGTTGATGAAATGCGCAAAGAATCATAATTATCCATCTTGTCGCTCAGGAAAATTTTTGATATATTATCTGTATAATTTTTGTACAATTCTGCTGAAATAATTATTTTAAATATTTATCATTGAATTGATAAAATTAAGTAGAGTATTTTGCTAAGATTTATTTTTTCAAAATAAATAACTCTTTATTCTTTTGAAATTTTAAGAGCATCAATGATATCTAGAAATGGGAATATTTAGTTATTGAAAATTATTCTAAACTTTGTAAAAAACTATTTTTTTTCAAAAAAATTTGATTTAAATGTCTTTTAAGCTACATGACAATAATAGTTTAATTTATTTGTATGATTTGCTTAACTGTAACAAGTTAATTTGGGATAAACTATGAGAAGAATGAAAAGCAATCCTTAAGAAGTGATTCAAATGTTTTAAAATTTTGTGTAGATTTCTTAAATTACTATATTCATAGTTATAGTTATATAAATTAAAGTTACTAAGCAAAAGTAAGCAAAATCGTAAGGAAAAAGTTCAAAGTAATGAAGTAATGTTTTTTATCATATGATTTCTTTCTCCAATAATTTGAAAAGTGGAATCCTGATATTATTATTAATTATAGTTTTAAAATAAAAAAATTTCTTTGATTTTGAATAAAATTGATGTTTTGACATAGTCTTTGTTTTCTAAGGAAATTTCCCTTCTTCTTGTGTATACAATTTTTCCTTTTCTGCTTTTCATATTTCGCTCGATTAATTTTTTTTTAAATAACTGGAAAATAGTATAAAAACTTCTCAGAAAAATATATTATGTCATTCTTTTGTATTTTATCAAATAAAATAAACCCTGATGTAAAACTTGAACTAGCGAATCTGTATCGGAGAATTTAAATATTTTAATGTATAATGAATATAGTTGATGTGTACATTTGTGCACTTTTAACAGTTTTCAACTAAATATATGCGCATCTTCAAAAGTACTTTTAAAAATGACCAATATAATTTTTGATGATAAAAATAATCAAAATTATCATGATATTTCTTAAAGTTCTCAAAATTTAAATATATTAAATCATTGGAAATTGGTGATGCAACACTAACGCAAATGATCAATGAATTATTTTAAGAGTACTCGGGAATTTTATACATGCATACGCGTGAATAAATTACAAATTCGGAAATTTTAAATGGCTAGCATACAATTAAGGCAAAAATAAACTCTATAACAAAAAGTACCATGAATTTTATGATTCTTTTTTTTATCAAACCATCGCCCCGACGACGCAAAAATAGAATTTCTTCCACAAGAACAAAAGTTCCATTCGGAATTGAATTTTTTCCACTAAGTGCAACGCATAAAACCACTTCGGCATACACGTTACTTTTCGGAACTCTTGAATTACTGGCGCGAATAACTGAAACACTCCTTTTCTCATGTAACCTTCTGACTTGGCGTTGAGGGGCCCGCGGAGAATGCGCAGTCGCTAACCTGTTCGAGAATTGCCCATCCCATTCAGTTATAGCAGAAGCAGATCGGTAGGGGAGAGCAAAAACTCGCTTCTAGTGCTCTCCACATCCTGCGGTGAGCACAATGTGAAAAGACTAATAATTATCGTGCTTAGATCGCTAGGTGTTAGTAGAACTTTTCCGGAATGCATGAGTGCATTGAAAGAAGTTAGTCAGTTGTACATCAATAGAATAAAATGCTACGGAAGTATAGAAAAATGTGCTTCTTAGGTTTATTATAAAACTTTTTAAACATGAAATAGAATACTTAAAATGAAGGGAATGTTCCTTACGTGGAAATTATTATGTTTTACTTGCATTCTAGCACTGGTTCGACCAGTACCTGAAAAGATTCCTATTGGTAAGCTTGTTTTTCATTGAATTTCATGCAAAACTAGAATTTCTCAAAGTTTTCTTAAGCCACGTGTTCAATATAATGAGTTTAGTTTGTGCTAAACTTTTTTCAACTTTCGTACGTTAATTTTTGGCTTATTACAAGTTTTTTTGTCTAATAAATATCAGAAAAGTGTATGAAATAAAAACTATTTCACGGTAGCGAAATGTAAAAAAAAAAATTGGAAGCAAGAATAAAGGAAAATAAAAAGATAAATTTGAGGATGTGATTTCATGAAAATTATATTCAGAACTTTTTCGAATTATCTAAAACTACATAATTTTGTAATTGTTTTATTTCTTTTGCGGGCAGGATGTTCATTATCTTCAATTACGCGTATTGCGTAATGTAAAATAATCCAAATATAACTGGGAAAGGGTCGGAGAAATTGAAAAGGGATAATTTATTACTTAAAAACTTTTCTTAAAACAATTGTTTGACATAAATTTAGTATGACAAGAACCCGTTATTAAATTTCAAAGTAAAACATAAATGAAGCAAAAGGTATTCAAGTGGAATAAATGAACATTTTGCACTCAGCTCTGAAACAGTTTTCAGCATTTACATACACATTCTTAAAGATTAACTGTCAATCAGAAAAAGAAATTTAAAACTTCCTAAAGCATTTTGTTATGTAACATAAATATTTCGATGGAGCTCAGAAAATTTAATAACTTATTGTAAAACACATTGAAATCAAAAACTGTTTTCTCTTTTAATTCATCTCTTCATAGAAAATATATTGTTTAATATTCTCAAATTTCTTACTTGAAATTAACTAATTAAAAATTATTTTTTATCAGTAGCATAAAAAATTTTTATTTCATTATTAAGCTAATGTATTTTGACTCTTGCTGATTTAACTAAATGTATGAATAAACCACTGTTAATATTTGATGCCGTGTATAATAATTTATGTGAAAATGAATCACTGAGCTAGTTCTATAATAGCTTAAATGAATATTATTTTCTCATAATTAAATAATATAGAGAGGTTGACTTTAATGATATTTACTCTTGCGGAAGTTAGCTTCACAGAAATAGAACTTGAAGAGGAAAACGTATAAAAATATTATATTAATCGTGTTCAAATGACAAAATATTATTTTGCGAAAATTATGTATTACTGTAAAAAAAGTGTTTCATAAATATAATGTAAATATTCAAAATTATTTTTAAATACTTAACATTTTTATGCACAAATCCTTTACATAATTTGTAGAATGCTAATATAAAAATATTTAGATATTACTTATTGACATCAATGCTATATTAAAATTAATTTATTGTGGTTATAAGTTTTTATTCACTAAATCAGTGATGTAATATTTTAGAAAATTGATTTAGCAGTATATAAATATACATTGGTTACTCTATTTTTACGTAATGTAAATAACTGTTAACTCTTAAAATTAAATAAAAATGATAAATATATATTTAATGTTTATGCACAATCCCATGCCAGAAAATTTGAAAGAAAATAAATTCGAAAAATATTTAATAAATGTAACTAAAAAAATAAAGTCTTAAGCTGCGATTTAAACATTTTAACTAATTTGCCTCTCTTTTAGTAGTTTAAAAGCTCATATGAAACAATTAAGTAACAGCCTTTTTTTTAAATTATCGAGTTTAAGTTACTGAATCTCGAATAATAAAACACACATATAACATATACTATTTTTAAAAGGAATTGTGAACTTTTAAATTTTATAAACTTATAACTGCAATTTTTTTTTATTAAAAATAATAAAAATTTTAACTACCGGTTTATTTTTCAATTAGTAATTTAATTATGCTGTTTCTTAGATACTTCTAGTATCTATATTTTTAATAAAAGAAGATTACGTTATAGTTTAAGTCATTACTTTATCAAATTAATAAGATTTGATATTCTTTTTCAATAACATACACAAATAAATTAACTTTAAATATTTGAATATTTAAAAAAATATTTACTTAAAATAGATGCTTATGCATAAAACCCCGTTATTACTGTAAATATTTAAAATCTATTTTAAGAAATATAGTACACATTTTTAAAAACATTTTGATGTGGTTTTAAAATTTTAAATGCAATTGCATTACCGGTTTATTTTTCAATTAGTAATTTAATTATGCTGTTTCTTAGATACTTCTAGTATCTATATTTTTAATAAAAGAAGATTACGCTATAGTTTAAGTCATTACTTTATCAAATTAATAAGTTTTGATATTCTTTTTCAGTAACATACATAAATAAATTAACTTTAAATATTTGAATATTTTTAAAATATTTACTTAAAATTGATGCTTATGCATAAAACCCCGTTATTATTGTAAATATTTAAAATCTATTTTAAGAAATATAGTACACATTTTTAAAAACATTTTGATGTGGTTTTAAAATTTTAAATGCAATTGCATTTCAATAAATTTATTACCAAATTGTTTTTTTTTCATTACGACATGTAATACAATTAATTTTAAAATGGAATAAAATTTTATAAATATAAAATTTAAATACTTATACTAAATATTCATTTCCATTTTATCAAATTAAATTTTAACTATACAATTCAAAGTTTTGTGTACGAAAATATTTCTCTTAATTAAATTGCAGAAATGTAATATTATAGCCATATTATAATGAAAAATTTAACTGTAATTTATTTCTGTATAACTATCAGTAATAAAGTAGTATTTTGATTTTGAAAAAAAGAAGATTGAAAAAATTTGGATGACTAACAAGAGTTACATTAACTATAGAATTTCGTAATAAATCAAGTGTTTAACCTGCCATTGAAATATTCTTCATCATATTTACAGGAAATATTTCGCTTTTCAGTATATTTATATCAAAATTAACTTACTTTTTCAGCATTTGTTGCTCAAAGTATTGCAAAGCGAAGAAATATTCACGAAAAAAAGTAATATTTACTTATTTTACTTTTTTTCTCATAACACTTTCAACGATGAGATAGTTCACTCATTATGTTTTCGCTTATTTTTAATAAAGTATTTTAAACATCTGTTGTGGTTATATGCTGAGAATCTGAATGTGAAATTTATTGTAATGAAAATTGTTGTAAAACACTGGTAACATTTATCTAATTTATTTTAATTCTTACAACGTTTTTTCAAGATTGATTAATTTATCCATAACCAATATTTAGGAAGAGATGCTTCTGTGAAATAATTTTTAAAAAAAATGTACTCTGAACAGAATTTCTGATTATATCGATATTAAGCTATTTTAGCTTTTACCAACTTTTAAGATTTATTTCAAATTTTTAAGCATATAATTGGTTTGAATGCCCATTTCTTACGCGTTTAATAGAAGAGTAATGAAAACAAATACATCACCAAATTTGTAAGAGACAGTTTTTATTACAGATAACATTTGTTACGATTCATTGAATATTCATTTTAATTCATTTTATTACGATAATTCAATTATATGTATTTGAAAGCCAAGAGCCGTTCATTACGTTTCTGAAACAATAGACAAATACATTTAGTTTATTCATTGCGAAATGAATAAAATTGACTTTGACTTGTAAGTTTATATGATTTTTAAATATTTTCATGTTTTCATATATATAAGCAATAGAAATTAAGATTTAAAATTGGTACTATATTCGGACAATATTTAAATTTTTGCTAATAATTTAATAATGGTTAATAATATATGTTAAGGACTCTAGAAGGATTCAATTTGAAAATTTATTTAAATATTCAAAAATACATTTTCAAATATCATGTTATTTTTTCATCAAAATTTCATCTCATTTATATTTCAGTAATATAACCGAATTGAAGGAATGATATTATATACTCATATTTAAATTACCTATAAAACTATTTAAACAAAAAAAATAATTCTTCTAAAATTTTGCTTTCTTAAGAATTCTTTTTCAATTGAAAACTTTATCGTATAAAATGTTTGGTGGTTGAATTTTTAAAAGGTTTTCAATAACAAAACTAGAAAGATCTGAAAAATATTTGCTCGCAAAATATTTCCTTATAAAGAAGATTTTGAATCTCAAAACCGTTATTTTTTGTTTAAGAGAAGCTTTCCCTTTTATAGTTTTCTTCTTATAAATAAATAACTTTTCGATAAGATTTTATTTCGCTTAAATTTTTTTATAAAAAACTATTTGCTCCACACCAAAATCAATTGGTAAACTTTTGCGGTTTTCAATAAATTTTGTGTGAATTCTGAAGGAACTTCTTCAAGAAAATTTTTGATTCTTTGAAACAAAAAGTTGTAATAAAAGTTTATATTTTTAAACTAACTTTTGGCATATATAATGCATCAGTTTCATTTGTTTACGAGTTAAATTTTTTATCCGAAAGTGTTTATACTAATGATTGATTATCTATTCAAGTGAGCTAATTGAAACCATATTCTTACGATTTCTTAGCAGTGTAAAATTTATTAACAACCACGGCATTGTTTTAATAAATATTAAGCAAGATTAAAGAGAGAGAGAGAGAGCTAATTTTTCAAATTTTCATTTAGAAATTTCTTATAAACTTTTTCAAAGAATATCATATTATATTTTACTGATGGCATCAACGTGGAACACTTACAAATCATTTACACATGCTCCCTTGCTTTTTGGGTGATTTCTTTGTATTAGCTGCAAATATACATTGAAAATTACGCATACATACAAATTGTATTTAATCCCTTTTTTTACTCAGGAAATTGTTTAGATTTTTGCACATTTATTTAGATGAATTAATTATTATTTTAGGTTTTAAGTTCCCTTCCGTTCGCCGAACAGCTGTAAAAATCGTTTTGTATTTGCATATCTGTAACTAAATATTTCTGTTTCGGAAATTTGATAAACAACGATTATCTTACAAAAACAACAATTTTAATATCGTTATATTTATAAATTATAATTGTTCTAAGAAATAATAATTTATGTACCAAAAATTTTATCTCATCAATTAATTTAATTTTTCAATTCAGTTAATTGATCTCACTTCTTTCCTAAATTCAAAAAATGATAAGCGCGAGTATTTGTTTCCTATCACTATTTTTTATTGTCATTATAAAACAAAGCACTGATAGTAATGATCTACAGGAAACAAATTTATATATATATATATATAATATATATATATATATATATATATATATATATATATATATATATATATATATATATATATATATATATATATATATATATATATATATATATGTAAACAATAATTCAAAAATATTAATTATATACATTCCTTCTGGTCAATATAAATTTAAATTTTATTAATCGTATGTGTGTTTAATACTAGAGAAAACATATTTTTAATGATTTCAAATATAAAAAATATATGCTTTTAATTGATATCCTCAACATTTATACAGTAAGGCACCTCATAAGCATAGTTTTTTTCTCTTTATTCTCAATATCCTTATTTATTTATAAACCTGATTAAATTTATTAAAAAAAAACATTCCATTCCTTAAATACACTTAAGCTTCTTTCTATTTAAGTGTAGTATCCCTTTATTATTTACATTTAATTGTGATAATGCAAAACAAGCTAGTTGTTTATAAAAGTAAAATATTTTTTTTAAAAATTCGTTATTGGTAAGTGATTAAAATACACCCGTCTGTAAATCATTTATGAATGTACATCAAACCTTAAGTTCTTCCTGAATATCTCAATCATTTCTCAGAGATTTATGGAATGTCCTCAAGAATCTATCATTGCCCAAGGAATGAGCTTCGGAAAGCCACGGCTCTTTATTAACCTAAGATTTCATCAAGAGCTTTCTATCTTTCAATATTTTTTTTATTTTCTCTGTATGATAAAAGAATGCAATATTCTAGTGACTTATTTTTTTAGAAGTCTCGTGCTTAGTCATTAGATATTTTTAGTAATGTTATAAATGTCGCTGATTAACCAATAATATTGTGAATAAAATCCTACTATATTATTAAGAAAGTTCCAAGTAATTTTTATTCTACAATAAGAAGAGCAATTGTCTTACAAAATAAGGAAGCTAACATAATTTTTGTGTTTGAAACCAGAAATGAAATGACCAGAGAATTAACATTTTAAATTCCATAAACAATTATATATTTACAGTAAACCATGTGATATAAAATTATTATAGACTCTGTTGAACTAACAGTATATATAAAGTAGCACTGTGTACTACATTTTTTATGTAGAATATTTATATATAATTGTGCCTACATAAAGATTACTTTATGTAATATAACTTTTTAATGAAGGACAAAAGCGAGCATGTGAATTAATTGCAACTAAATATTAAAGAATATTTATCCATAATATTTTATGAAAATTCGGTTTTATCTTTCTCGTTTTGCTTAACCTTAAAATAATACAAAACATTCTTAAGAACGGCTTTGATATTCAAATTTTTTTCAGTAAACTTTCGTTTAAATTACCTTATTAAATATATTATTAATCTTTCTTGGGTCTTTTCAATAAAAAAGAAAAACCGCACGTTTTATTTTGAGTGTATAATAAATAAAATCTATTGAAATTTAGATTTTTGCAAAAAGTCTGGTGGCTTTGAAAGTGAAACTCTTAAATTTTTCACAAGATGAAAATGTGATGTAAATCTTTGCCCTCGTATAAAAAAGTATAACATAAATAAAATTTCAAAAAAGGAAAAATATTTTTCAATAAAATGCAATACTTTATCGAGCGTTAGATAAATTAACTATTTCCCTGCAGACTTATCACAATACCCCTGTGGGGTTTCTAATAAATAATGAACGCTTTAGTTTTAAAAATAATTTTTCTTTCGGCGTTTCCACCGTATTTTACTAATTTTTTTAATGAAATAATTTATCAATCTAGAAAAATTTGGATAGGATAAATATCTTTTCGGAATTCTATAGTTTTTTGCAACATTTTTCATAACTCCATTTAAATAGTGCATATTTACTCATTTGGTATTGCACTTCATGTTTGTGCTACAGATATATACCTGTAAATCTTAATGTTTATGATTAATTACGATAAAGTTAAATAAGCGTAGAAATATATATTTAATATTTTACGTATATTTTATCCTGATATATGAACTTTTAACCTCTAACTTTTTGAACATACTTTAGAACGTATTTCTATTGGAAAAATATATTTAATTACTTTTAAACTAAATATACAAACAATTAGATAGCGTAGTCTATAATTCAACATTTCATTATTCAGGAGCACAGGACATTACAAGTACAAGTGAAAATTTCAGAGAACTAATTAGTTTTCGTACAGAAAATATATTTGTCTAGAAATAAATTTAAAATAAGCATTTTGTACTAAGCAAAAATATTGGTTTTTAAATCATTTATATGCATAAATATAATTTAAATTGTCTTGTATGTAAAACACCGTCAAATAGTTAAATCCTAATATTAATTGTTATATTATTCCCTTAATTTATTATACAACTGCAAAGAAATATTCCATTACTTCAAAGTACTGTAATGAATACATAGAATGAGATGTTTGCCAAAATTTGACGAAGCTGCTTGAAAAAAAAAATTTAAAGAGAAATTCTGAGAGAGAATTGTATTAACATCTATAATAGAAAAGGAGGATTTATTTAATGAAAAAGGTGGATTGAATCCTACAATAAAAAAAAAGATTTTGTATACAATATTCTTAAAATGCGAATTGTTACTTTTTAAAGTGTTATACATTTAAATGGAAATATTTACATGAAAAGAATTCAAAAGGTCATGAATGCTATAATTATTTTGAAAATGTCATTCAGTATACTTGATGATACTTAGTAATTAATTAAATATTAACATTTAAAGCATATAAATATCGGAGAATATATTGAAAAAAATTATTCTAATAAGTTACATCAGCATGTAATGTAAACAGAATATATATATATGCAAGTGAATTTACGCATTTCTCAGTAGTAACTTCTATCATGTATTTGGTCAATTGAGTTTAAACATCCAAAGATAATCTGAAAATTGAACACTTTGATGTATAAAAATTATGGATTAGATGCTTATTCTAATGTAAGTTGGACCAGAGTGTTACAAATCGATGAAAATAATATCATGAAATCCCCAAGACGTAAACGCATGGTAAAGGTAAACTAAGCTTCACAAAAGGAAATCCAAAACAAAAAAAAACATTGTTGAAAAATTAGTTTGACGGGGTTAGACAAAACGAAATGTGACTGTGTGATAGACAGCTAGTAAGAAGAAGAATCTAATCTTTAGTACGATGTGTGATCACCCGTGACTGCTTTGAAAGCTTAATAAATGTAGTCAACAAAATGTCAAGGCATTGCTTCCCAATCCTTTTGTAACCCAAATTACAGGCCCAAACTCCATGTAAGTTATTGATGATGTGTTTCTAAGTGTCTCCTTAAGAAGCATAATAATTGTTTGATTGAGAGGAGAAAAATAAACCATGATGCAGTTGTGAGTACCAGAAACAACTTCTGTAACAGAAATGAAGGTTATTTTAGATACTTCCTCATACAAGAATTCCAACATTTTCAAAGCCGACTCTTTACATGATTTTGGAAGGTCTATTGCTTATTCCACGCTCTTCTTGTGCATGCAAACAGAATCCTAGTGTGACTAAATCTGCTGTTATCCCTTATGGGAAATTTATGCCAATGCTAATCTGGACAGTTATTTTATTTCAGATACTACAGAAAACTCAGTATTCAAAGAGCAGGAGTAACTGTGCTCACCAAATTTGACTTCAAGTAAATAGATTACCAATGCATATCCCCCCCGAACAAGGTAAAACGTGACATCGAACATTCCTGTAGTCTGTTGCATGTATCTTGCGATTTCTCCCACTGCCTGCCGTCTGTCCCTTTTTATATGTATAACTTAGCGAGGAGCGAGGGTCAGACTCTAAGTTGGAACATTTGTAACGGAATATACCTGCCGATATGCACTATTGAGATCTATACTGATCCCTCAAATAGTTGTTTCTTAAATTTTTCCCTCGTTAAACGATGCATTGAGTGATCCCGAAATCCAGAGCACACTACTTTTACTTTCTACTTCGTCTATCTTTTAAATCCTTCAATCTCGGGTAACGTTATCTAGAACGTTATCTCTAACGTTATTCAAAGAATTGCCTGTTCTAGACATCACACTGTAGCAAATTGACGTTGTTTTAATTGATTCAAACCGTGAAGTTTTATTCACAAGAATGCTGTGTATATACAACAACCGTATTTTATATTCTCGCATTCGTCATATAAGTCATACAGCCTATATCCGCAATACCCAATGACCGTACTTGTTAATTGAATATTAAAATATATTGTTGAAAATTAGTTGCAAAACAATTGCTATTAAACATTTCAGCAAAGTTTTATAAAACAAGTAATATAAAAAAATTAAAGTCAATTCCTACTTAGGTCAATAAAGAAAAATTTTATTTTAGATACTTTTTTTTAAATAATTACAATTAATATAAATATGTATATACATATAACAGAATCAATATATTAAATGGGAAAATAGAAAGTGATTTTCTGTTCTCCTTTCTATATATGGTGCTGAACTGTTATTTTTGTTTGTTACTATTTATTCATTAATTAAATTTGATTATTCCAATAAATAGAATAGTAAAAAGAAATCACATTCTCAGAAATTAGGTGAGATTCTCCAAGTTGGTATTCGAACCCACTACCTTTGGAATAGAAGTCCATCTCGTACCCATTATGCTACAGGGACACAACGAGCGACTTTCCTTTTTATACATGGTGTTGAACTATTATTTTTGTTTGTTAATATTCGTTATTTAATGAATTAGTATTTGAAAAAACTTTATTAACATCAAGTATCACCCACTACAAGTTTTAAAAAATGTATTTGAACTTGAATGGAGAAATAGAAAGCATTTTATCAATGATTGAAAATTTGAACAATATATATATATATGGGGAGAGTGTGAACTATATAGTAGGAATTAAAAATAAGGAAATGTTCTTCTTTATAAGTCTTAAAAATACAAAAGAAAATAAAAACTGTATTATTCAAATTATTCATATCTGTGCACTTCAAAATTGAATAAAACATTACTTACAACAGATTAAGTTCCATTTTCAATTAAACATCATTTACCAAAACAGACTTGAATAATTTAATATTATTTGTAATTTGGTATTATTTAAATTGTGTTAAGTTAAGAATAAAGAAATAAATGAATCTTTGCTTACCGAAACTTATTATCTATGAGAAGGTACGTATCAGAAATTCATGTTTTACAAAATAAATAGAGAAACAATTTTCCGATTTTGAAAAAAAAATCTAGAGAACTTTTGTCACGACTATTACTTAACTACTTAGAGTGGAAAACATTTAATTTTTAATAATTCACCTCATCCTTCATTTCATTTGTGGATATCTGAATTAGTATGTATTGTTGTTTGATTCACTGAATACTTAAAATTTATTTAAACACATGAATTCATGTTTTTTATGTCACATTAAAATAAGGTGAAATAAATTATAGGTTTCACTAGTAAAAATTAAAATTTAGAATAATTTACAAATATTTTTAAAAATATTTAAATGCTGTTATTTTATGCGGTTTTTATCGAGTTTCCAAAAGGAAGATAAATCATAATCAGAAAACCAAGAATAAAAATAGCCTTTCAGGCATGAATTCAATTTAGTTCAACCATAATTTGTTTTAGATTGAAAGTGCAGTTTTTCAAATAAAATAGAGAATCGCTCTTATTTTGTAAAAACAAATAAAAAAAGCATTTCACTGTTCTCTTTTCCTTTTTCCTTTTCATCAATAAATTTCACATTTTTCTAGCGATTTCACAGAACATTAAATACTAAAAAATCAAGAATTAAGTGTACATTGGATATATGTGATAAAAAATAGCTTGCTCAAATATTTGAAATTATACTGAAAATAAAAGTTCAGAATTCTATTCCAGTCAAACAATAGTTAACTATTTTCATGTGTTTTTGTTTCAAATATTTTTTGTTTGTTTCATATTAAATTTTTTAAAAAATGACAAGGCTTTTTTTTAAGCATTTACGAAAGTAGCATCAAAAAACGTTCAAATAATATGGCTTAAAGTATTTGCAATAAATACTCTCATGTAAAGGGGTTTCATGTAAATATGTTTTTAAATGTTTCAATACAATCTATAAAAATTTATGGTGTTTTATTATTTTGAGACTGGATTGTGCAGAAATGTGTTGAACAACATTTATTTCGTGTGAACCGTATTTTTTCTATTGAACTTTAAATTATTTTTATTTTTAACATGCATATATTTAAAAACACAGTGCTTATATTAAAAATTCGTCAATTAATATTATATTTAAATTCGTATTTTTAACCAATTTCTGATTATACCTTATACTCTTATATTATACCTTGGATATATATCTGATTATATATCATATTAATATAATCAAACTTAAAATTCAAATTATTTGATTCATGTTGACTATTAAGAAATCCAACATTATTTGCCGACTCATGTATTGTTTACTTTAGTTTTTTTATAACTTTTTCAATATTCATTTGTATAGTAAATATTTAATTTACTAATAGTAAATAAGAAAAAACAATGAAGACAATCCAATATTATTTTATGTAATCTAAAGTAGAGTAAGAATACATCTGTGAAAAATGGAGTATTTTCAAGAAAGCACTAAAAAGTTTCATTAAATAATATTTAAAAGAATTTTAAAAAATCTACAGAATTCATTAAAATATTGTTTTTAGTCAAATATTGGTATTCTATTTTTCAATAGTAAAATTAACTGGCAAAGGAAAAACACCCCAGCTGAAACACAAAACTATAAAATATTCAACAGTTCATTATTAAAAATTATGTAATATTGATAACAAGCCATTAGCAATTTTAATAGTAAAAATTAACTTAAAAAATGTCACTTAAAACTGTTGTGTTAATAATACACATATTAATTTTTTCACATAATTTAAGTTTTAAGTTATGTAATAAATGAAGATTAAAAACTTTTTCTCAAGATGTTTTTGTATATTTCTTCGCCTATTATCAGATGTCTGTTATTTAAAAAAAATTCTTGTGATAAAACACATATTAATTAAAATCTAAGAAAGGAGAGAAAATGTATTATTTATTAAATTCATTTCTAAAACCCTTAATTTTTTATTAAATGTACGCTATTTAAAAACTTTCACTCTTAGTAAACTTACGATAATACTCTTTCTAGAACACACAGGCATAAATTTATTTATAACTTAAAATTTATATTTAAATGAAAAAAAGGAGAAAAACCTCTTCCACTCAGGAGAAAATTTGAATATTCACATTTTACTGTTTTTTGTGTATACAGAAAGAAGTGAGCAAACAACAGTTGAAAATAATGCAAAAAACATTTTTCTCGGAAGTATTATCTTTCGGTGGGGGAAAAACTTTTCGAAAAGATATAAACAGAGTTACCGCCGGCGAAAAATTTCCCTAAAAGTAACTGAAGCTGAACATTTCGTAATATTTGCTAGGCAAAACACCTCTCACGCGAAACAACGTGGAACTTGGAATGAGATCATTTGATGATGCGCGTGACACAATTTCAATCAAGGCAAAGCCATTTCGTGTTTCATCAAGTAGATTGCAACCCAATATCGGAAGAGAGGATGCAGGATACGACTTACAAATAACATCTAGTAATATAAACTTTCTTTGACTTCACATTAATAAGCTGTTCATTCAAAAAATACTATCTTTCATTCATAAAAAAAATACTCGTTTCTTAAGCTGATATAAATTCTCATTAATTTTAAAAGCTTTTCACTGTGTTTCTTTTTTAAAATATGATGTTATGGAATGAAATTGGAAAGACTTCTTCTGAAGCAGGTTTTTAGATCGATGAATGAACTCTTAAAGTTTCATCAAAGTTTTAACTTGAAAGGAATGTTAATGGAAAAAAATGTTCTGTACATTTTTTGAATTGTGAAATTATTGATTTGATTGCATCTGCATTGCTAGTTTAAGAAAATATTTTTTTTCCTCTGAGATTCTGCATTGAAGTGTTATTATTAAGGTCACAGAAGGTTGCATGTTATAAAACATTCAACTTTGCAAAGTTATAACTTTTTTTTGTTTGAAGTTTGTTTAAATTTTTCTTCTTCAAAAGATATTAATGTATCACTTTTTAATAACTGTAATATTTTTATTTTCTTATTATACTAGAATATTTTTATGGTGATTTTATAAAGCTTAATATAAAAAATATATTTAATTTATACTTTCATGTATAAATTTTCATACATTTGGAAAGAAGTTTCCGTTCACGTTTTTCTTTCATTTTTCTAAAGGTACTGATTCTCATTTAAATAAAGATTCATATTTATCGATAATTAATTAAAAATTTTCAACTAAATACATCAATGCTGATACCAATGTTATTCACATTGTTCGATCATCAAATGTTATAAGCTAGAACTATATATTAGATAATTGTCCTCAGTGTGTATTAAATGTGTGATCCCAAAAATACTTAAATAAGTTAAAAACAAATGTAATTATACTATTACATTTACTTTAACTAATTGTAGAACCATATAAATTGGCTTAAGAAAGAATATTAATTAAGCTTATTAGATAAAGTTAATTTGATTTTTACATGATCTTTTTTATATTACAAGAAAAATATGTTTACACACACACACAGTCTGAAACATGCTAATAAAAGGTAGGATATCTTATTCTTTTTAGGATATTTTGCAAATTTCTGTACATGAAATTTATAACGCATTTAGTAAATATTGCAATCAGAAAAATGATTTGCAAAAAGGATAAAGCTTATAATCACAAACAATGATGTAATTAAAAAATTGTATATACATATTATTTTCTAAGAAATTTAATAAAACAAGGATCAGTATGAAGTAAATAACACAGATGTATAAAATATATTTTGTACCTACGTGTATAAGTTTGTAAAATGCAACAGTTAAATAGAGAAAGATTTTTTGAAGATTGGATTGATAAAGTTGGTTGTAAATAAACCTCCCATGGTCTTATAAATTGTTAAGGAAAAATTCTAAATTTCAAATAAAAAATATAAATATTTCAAATAACTTCCAATAAAAATTAGGTATAATGGGTCATTTGAATGAAAAAGTTAAAATTATTTAAAATTTTCTAAAATTATTTTGCACAAATTAAGAGTTTTTTTGAGAAAATAAAAACATGTACAACTTAATTAAAATAAATAGCTTACCAACATTAAATCCATCCTTATTTAATCATGATGATTTATTGTCTAAGAAAACTGAGAAGGAATCATTTGTTAAGGCAGATAATCCCGCTTCTTTGAAAAGACTAAAATAGCTTCGGAGTTTTACATATAAGTATGATCCTAAAAAAACTTCCGGATTGAAACATAAATTACAAAATACACTATTCTTTCATAAAAATACAAATAAGATTTTTTTTTTTTGCATTTAAGCTTACTTTGATATTAAATGGTAAAACTGAAAAATTAAATGAAATTATTACTTTATTACCAGTGTAAAAGCTGCTCACTTTCCCAGTTTTTATATCCAATGATCTTTCATTTCCCCCTAACACATAACACGTGTTTCATTATTTATTACGTAATCTTCAACAGTGTACTTAGCCTAAGTATGACATAAAAAACGGATAATTGTGGTCGATATGACGTCATTTTTGCAAAACAAAACAATTATTATAATGAGAATTCTTTGAAGGAAAGGTTCATTAAATTATGATTTCATGCACGGTGAAAAAATAATGCAGTTTATTTCACTTCCATGAAAATGTGAGAAAAGAACAATAGAAACCTATCAGTTTGATGAGTCGTTTCTTCAACAACAGCACTTTCATTAAGGGTTCGTAAATAAAAGTTGTACTTTTCACTAAGATGAAACATTGCTTCTAAAAGGGTAAATTAATTTTTTTCTCATAATTTATGAATACTGTGTTCTTTAAAGTGAGATATTCAGGTCGAAATAATTAATTATTCCCATGTTTTCAAGCAAATACATGCATATTAAAGCAATTATAACAACTTTTGAAATAATCGCACAAATTGTTTTATTTCCAAGTTAAATCTTTAAAAATATTTTTAAATTTTGATTAAAATTAAAAAAATTAAAATTTTTAAACGATTAAAATTTACATTCTGATCATAAAAAATTTTCATTAAGTTATTTAAATAGACATTTAAGTAAAACTTGCCATGTGGACTAATAAAATAATTTATTCTTTTCTTCTGATCATTGATTTATTTTATGTTAAACCTCTCGAAAGTAATGTTTTGAACTTAGAATTTCACAACAAAGTTAATCCCTTTAAATCTTCTTGAATGTTTTAATATTCATCTTATTTGGAAAAATAAACAAGAAATCTCTGAACCGGTATCTATTTTGGACATATTTTTGGAAGGTCATGGATCGGAATCACGCGTTTTAAACTTTTCGTAAAAACATTTAGCTCTACGATTTTTACACAAAATAAAATACTGTATTTTTACATAAAATACTGTAAAATAACACATGAAACTATAGAAAAAAGAGATCCACGTATATTTTTTTTACATTTGTCGTAATATAAAAGTCAAAAAGAGTTATTAATTTTTTAGATTATCTCTCTAATAAAAAAACTATGCACTGTTAATTTTTTTGGATTCTCTTTCCTCTAAATATTTTTTTTATATTTGCTTACAAAACATTTTCTAATATAATTGAACTGATAAGTTTATTAAGGGAACGGAAATAATGTAGAATGAATTAAAAAAAGAGTCTTAATCTGAAAATTATTTTTTTTTTATTTTACTCCTTGCATTTAAATATATCATGTTAAATTTTATAAAACATTAAGGAATATTTTTTTTTATATAAATTCTATTCAAAGCAACAATTCAGCTTCATGGCATAATAAATTTAGGAAAGTAAAAGATAAAAAGAACGCAGATTATTTTCAATTGAAATGTACTTGGAAACGTTTATAATCAATAGTAACTGACAATATTATAAATATTTCAAATGTTAATTTTAAAATATAATTTATTACTTGTGCAGCAAATAAAAACAATTTCCTAATTTATTTCTTAAGAATCCAGTTAATAATGGAATATTGGGCCCAAGTCCTTATTTACCATTTACTTGTTTACTTTTAATAATTTTTTGCTTGATAGGTTGATTGCAGTAATTCTATTTTCTCTTTTTAGGTGCTATTTTTACTCCAGGTACTGAAGAACAACAATCAGCATTTAAATATACAATTCATCTGCATAATACCAACGATTCTCAAGCCCGTTTTAAAGTAGAACCAGTTATAGAAGTTCTTGATAGTCCTGATGCATTTAAAATGGCTAGAGCACGTAAGTAAATTTCACTATTCTTCCCCATTTACATTCCAACTTAATGGCGAAAATTATAAATGATTTCATGAATATTAAAATCCGCCAAAATCCTGAAAAGCTCTTACATCTTAAATTCATCTCACATAAAGAGTTTCTTATAATAAAATTCTTTTCTAGCAAGCACAGTTAAAAGATTTAAATAAATTTATTTATAAGTCTTTTGTGTATTTTAAAAGCCTTTAAATAATGAAAACTAAATATGAAAACGTGAAACTATTTCGCAAGATTTAAAAAATGTATTGTTATTGACGGGTATTTTGTCAAAACTGTTCTAAATTAGAGATAAAACGGTGCGATAAGATATTAGCTTAGAATTAAATATTTTATTGCTTTCTTATTAGTCTGCTACATAGTTTAGTAACCATACATTATATGCTATGTGTATTTTTAGAAGAAATTTCTGCACAACTATTGTGTAGATATTCTTAGTACTCATAAGCAATTGTGCCCTGATGTTGCATTGAATATTAATCATCATAAATTTACATTTGAATGAATTTTTAAAGTTTTATACTCATCTTTAAACATCACATATGTGATATCTATTGATTAAATCTCCAAATTCTTTTAAACTAAATCGCAATTAAAAACAGTTCAAACATATGAGAGGGTTAAATCAGTATTCTATTCATCTTTTCGTTTTGCTTTTAACTGTTTAAAATACCAATAATCTCAAATATTTTACTCGACACCTTTACCTTGAATTTCACACCTCACCTTTTCTATTTACTGCAAAACTTATGTCCCTGCTTGTTATAATACACATCAAAGGTTAGTTTATTATCAGTTTGAATTTTTTTGCATATGATTTATATAGTTAATATGTGAATATTAAATTGTTGCGGATACTACAAGAGAGAAAGCAGTTTTAAAGGTTTAAAATAAATAACGATTAAAAGAGGTTTACTATGATGATTAATTTCACTTGCTTATAATTCCCATCCTTAAATTACATATATTTATTGTAAGGTTTTTCCAATAATGCATTTCAAAATATATGTTCATTGTTATCGAAGTATTTGGTTAAACTACAAAAATAAGGTAAAAAATTAAGTCACACGGCTCCTGCATATCAACAGATAAAAATTACCGAAACTGTATTTATCAAGATAAGAATAATGTGCCGAAAGTAACTCGCTTTCCAGTAAAATATGATGTAAACAAAACATTATTATCTCATTAACGGTAAAAAAAATACATTTGGTTGGAACACGTCCAATTGAACGATATTTATTTGATATGCTTCAGGAAATTGTGTGTTAAACTTATCAAGTATTCCAAATTAGTGACTCATGATCCTATTTTGCATATCAAGATGTATTTCATGATGCTGATGAACATTATACCTCAAAAATATTAAACAAAGAACCAGTAATAAAGAAACACCAACAAAAAATGGAAAACAATGTATCGAAAAACGCGTCTCGTAAGAAAACCTAAATGCCTTTCTCGTAAATAGATTTAACTCCCTTCTCAGCAATAAATGAAAAAAAGAAAATTCCCTTTAAGTTTAATGGCTTAAAATTGCACAAAAATTTGCTGCTCCTCGAAGTTGGCTATCACAAGAGAGAGGGACTTCTCTGTGGCTTATTTGATCGATGAGTGCATTTATGAAGATTCTGCGAATCCGACGCATTGCTGCGTTATGGAGCTTTACGAGACCATATATGTCGATTATTGGTACTCAAGAGCCAAGAAACTTTAATGATCATCAACAAAGCTGAGGCAGCTTCATATTTTATGTTTATCATGTTCTTTAAGAGAGTAAGGTTTTGTTGAAAGATGAAAGACTTTATAAGATACTTATCGAACATTAAAATGTAGTTGCATACATTAGATATCTTATAAAGCCAATATTGCTTCGGAAAGAAATAAATGTACGTGATGTAATGAGTATGATTTGTTCGACGTTTAAGTGAATCCGATACTGTGCAATGCAGCGTGAAGAAATAATGAGGATGCATTTTTGCAAGAACTTTTTTAAATCTATACAAATGGCAAAAAATGGGAGAGGGAGAAATTTTTGAGTAACATATGAATTCATCATGCTCTAAATCATTAAAAATTGTACTTGTTTCTTTGGAGTTAAAAAGGAAAAAGTCGCAGATGGTATGTGTTGCGTTAAAATGAATTTTTGAATTTTTTTTATATTTAATTTGTAAAAACATGGAGAACTTTTATAAAACATTTAAAAAATTTTCAACCCTTGTACATAAAAATTAAGGTTTTTTCTTTTTCTAAGAATTGTGTTAAAAAATAATAAGAAACATTTTTTAGCAAAAGTAATTTTTCTTTTCTGAATAAAAATTTAAAAAATTCAAAAAAATTTCACTTTGTTTAAAATTTTAATTAAAAAATTTAAACAAAGTCCATTAAAAATTTTCATTAAAATACAAATGTAATTATTTCATTAAATTAAAATTAGATTAAATCAATTTTCATTTAATAAGTTTTTATTCATCTCAAAATTGTTCAATAAACTTATGCGTCTTATGTACTATTAGTGAAAGTGAAAATTCCCAATTTAATTGAGTTATTTCATATATATTTTGTTTTATCTGAGACATACTTTCGACAGTTTAAAATATTCTAAAATTTTGCTTTTATAAGCGTTATTTTTTACAAATGAATTCCCTTAGTATTCATTCCCACTGAATTATAAAATTATTAAAAGTCTGAAAATTCTAAAATCAGTATTATTTCTGATATTACTAATGCTCTTGTAGTATTTATGCACACTATTTAAAAATTAATTGCATAAATATGCATGAAAGTTTTGATAATTTTTTTAATTAAATGTGTTTTTTTTAATTTTACAAAACAATACCCTAGCCAAACCTACATTTAGGAATGGAAAAGAAAAATGTAAATATTTATAGTTGGATATACAAGAATTTAATGACTCGTCCTATGTGTTAAAAAATAGATTTAGCTTCTTTTAAAACTTTTTTGATCAATTACACGTATGAGCTATATAATATAGAAACTAGTTAGAAGATTAGTAAAATTTCAAAATAAGTCTCAAATTTAAATTAATTTAAATAACTACTGAAAATGGAAGTCAGATAATTATATACAAGCAATTATATTTAAGACATTTTTATTTTTAGTAAGTACTTGAAATACTTAAAAAGAATTTTCTTACATCGTATACATAACATAATGTAGAGGTGGTATCTATAAAAGCCAGTAACAACCTCCGAACTGAAGTGATCATTTTGGTCTAGTGGTATGTTGCTTACTTACAAATCAGAAGGTACCGAGTTCTATCCTCCTCATAGGTGATTCGGACGTGATTTGAACACGCAACCTACGAATTGGTCTTTGGAGAAAACTTACGCTTGCCAGGCTATTTCCTACATGACTCGAAACTTGCATTTTCATCCAGTTCAGGGTAACAATTTCGTTACAGCCATCTTACGAGGGGCCATACCCTGTGATCAAGCTATATTCAAAGCATTTTGACATCAACATCAAAAGCGTTTCTCGAACAATCTCTAATGATAGATTGAAACCCTGTTTCTTCGCTGATCCTGATCCTTCAAAGCCAATTTAGTAGATAAATCTTCAACCATAAGCAATTCACCATCAACTATATCGTTCATTCGTCTGTTCACCGACTCACTGGTAGGAGAGTAGTGTAGCAGTGGTATATAACAGCACTTACTATATAAGCCAGTAACAGCCTACGGACTGACGTGATCATTTAGGTCTAGTGGTATGTTACGCGCTTACAGATAAGAATGCACTGAGTTTTATCCTCCGCTATACATTTAACATAATAATAGTGCGTTGTACGTAACATATATATTGATTTGTGTTTTGTCTGTAAATGAAATACCATTCATTTTTGATAAATATAAGCAAATTCTTACTTCAATTTTCAGCTAAAATATTTTGTAAATTACCAATTCATCAGGTAAAACAAATTATTTGGTACAGCATGATAATTGGAGTTAAAAAAAAGAATGAACTCTGAATAGTTGCCCGAAAACTTATTTTTCAACGTCAGTTTTCTACTTATTGAGTTTAAATGTACAAATTTAATGCCTTGCATATAGTCATTTTCCTCCTTTAAAATGTTTTAATATGATTCAAAAAATTCCGTGGAAAAGTTCTAGAAAATTTTCAATATCGGTGTGTTTGTGGTAAATCCAATACAAAAATACATTTTCTAATATTTATGACGTAATTTACATATATCTCACAAATATTAAATAAACAATTCAAATTTTGATCAAATTTCATAATTGTGGGGGAAATGTTTGCTGTAATGGACATAGACATAACATTAATATTATTTTCTTATAATATATATACAAACTTTTGCAAAAAAAATCGAAGCTCCAAGAAGGAGTTGTTCATTTGTGATGAAATTTCACAGACAAAAACATTTTGGTTGAGCATGCAAATGATAAAATTTTCAAGGCCAATTAACATGAATTGTGGTCGTTGAGCGCATTTCTGCTGAGCAACTAGCAAAGTATAAAGCCGGTAATATAGAGGCGGAAAATTAATCTTTTTTTTTGTTTTCGCCATTGTGATTCCCTAGAGAAAAAAATAATAATGCCGTCACGATGTTTTCGAAGACCTTAAAGACAACCGAAAGATGAAACCCATTGTCAGAATGCGTAAAGCTGGGTGGTCATACCGAGCAATATGTAGTCCCCTGCAACGTACGGACACATCTGTACAAATGAGCTGGCAGCAATGGTTGCTGCAAGGAATTTATTGACGAAATGAAGGCTCTGGAAGACCAAAATGCACAAATGCGAGGCAATATCGGATGATTTTCCGACAGGTTCTATCTGCTCCAACGGTATCATTGTCTACTATTCAAAGTACTACAACCTCCTCACTACCCATCGTGGTACCTTCCACCATTTCACGGAGCTTGGCTGAAGAGGTGTTACGCTCACAACGACCTTTAAGACGTCTGTCTTTGATCACACAACCTCAGCAGAATCGTCTGCAAAGGTGTCACAGCAAATCAACATGGTTGCCATCACTCTGGCATTACATAGTGTTCAGAGATGAATTCCGCTTTACTTTTGAAACAGATGACCATCGTCTTCGTGTCTGAACGGCCTGGGACCTTTGTTTTACATAGGCATACAGCCATAACCCCTGGTGTAACGTTGTGGGGTGCTATATCATGGGCCATAAGGTCATCTGTAGTCATCCTCCATACATCTTTAATGGCTCAACAACATGTTTATGCCATCCTGCTGCCGGTTGTATTACTCTCAATGGCTCGTCATCCGGGGGCCAGTTTCCAACAAGATAATTCCAGACCCCATACCGCTCGCATATCTCTGGACCACCTTCGTGTCGGCAATACTCTTCCTTCGCCAACAAGGTCATCAGACCTTCCACCAATCGAACATTTCTGGGACATGGTAAGGCACCTGATTAGGGCACCTTAAAATGTTGCAGATCTGGAGCAATAGCTAGTGAATGCCTGGCAGAATGTGTTGCAGGATAACATTAGAAACCTTTTTTCTCCGTTTACCGATCGTATACACCGCATTATACAAGCATTTATCACGCCCAGGGGTGGTTCCACTTACCACTGGTTTAAACGTTTAAGTTGTAATTGTGAGCCGGGGATGGGCCTATGGCCTTGATTCTTTATCTTTTATTATCACTATATGGGTTGTACACATATTTAATTTCATTAAAAAACAACTACTTCCCTCATGGTGCTTCATCTTTTCTGCAAAAGTATGTATATATATATACATACTCTTCGCAGGGAAATTCTTTGTAAATATACTGTAGAATTTTTGTCACATATTGTTAGAACCAGACTCAATATAACCGTATCCTACTATAGTTTTGTTTAAAGTATCCTTACAAAATAATTTCAAGAAGTAAATTAAATGCAAATTTAATTAAAATATTAAATTAACTTGAATTTGCATATGTAGTTTCAGTCTGGAAATTCAGTTACTATCTAAGATGTTTATCTGATAACAGACTTAGACTGTAAATACACTTTCATCTTTCTTCTCACTAAGAATTGAAACTCGTTTGACTTAAGGTCAAAAGGTACTGTAATTAGCAAGATTTTAATCTTTGATTCTAGAACTAATTAACTGGGATTTATTCAATGATTCCACAACATTCAGAATTAATGTAATTTGTGTAAGGTTTTCTAAGTTTAATGCTTAAAGCCATTAATTGTTGAAAAATGGTTTATAATAAAGTTTATGGAATTTGGGAACGTAATTCCAACAAAATTATATTCGAATAACATCTATTGAATCCATATCTGTTTCAAATTCAAATGTTTTTTTTCAACGTTTTTGGCAACCAATTTTGAGTGTGTGTGTGTGGTAACAGTATACAAAAATTTAAATTACTTTTGGGATTCTACCTTATTAACTCTAGATCATTCAAATTGGTTTCTGAATTTTCATTTATTTAATCTAGATCTCGTTCTCTTTCAAAAGTTGACTTTTAATTGGAAATATTTCCTTCTCCCTATTTGCTGTCAATGATGGGATTTAAATTCACCAGGGTAATTAATTCACATGTACTTTTCAAATCATGAGTATTAGTTTAAATAATTAAGGCTTTCCATTTTGATTGAAAATTATCTAACATATACTATAAGACAAGTAGTACTTTTCTTAATACAAAATACGTAACTTTAATACCAAAATGCACGTTAAGTTCACTCTTCATGACGATTTATATATGAGAGAAGCAATAAAAAATTACCAAAAATTTCAAAATATTAATAAAATATTTTAAGACAGGACATTAACATTTCATTCACTGATGAACGATAACCTAATACCAATCACTTAAATAACATGTATTTTTACATAATTATTGTTTCTCTACTGATCATTATATTCATACGCTTAAACTTAAACTACTCTAAAACCCAAATTACTGAAAAATTTGCTTAATACTATCAAATATTTTTAAAATATATCCATAAATTAATTTTTACTTATAGATAATGAGATGTTTTGAAAGTGCTAAAAGTAAATTGAAATCTCTTTTGAAGTTACATAACTCTCGAAATCTAACTATTTGCATAATTGTGGAATTAAGTAGTTAATTGAATTATACAATAGTATTCATGTAGAATTATACAATACATTTAACTGATTACAAATAGATACAAAAAAGTGATAGAAATGAAAAAACCTCAATGTCATTTAAAAAAAGTTTGGAAATATCAGTATTCTTACTTTAACAGGAATTTATTTATCACATACGTGTACTTTTTCCTTTAGGGAATTGTATGCATTTATTTTATTTCCTTGCTTGCACTAATCCAAAAAAGGTAAAAATTGTTTTGGTAAACTCATTCTCTATAGTTTCAAACAAATTGGCATGTATGTCTCATTTCATTAATGAAATTGCAAAAAAACGTGAAATCCACAACTTTGAAGTTTACTGAAAATTGTAGTTTTGTATTTTCCCCTTGTCATAACCTTCAAAAACAAAACGTTCTTTTCCTTTTCACACTGTATAAAGATCCAATGCGTATATGCATTGAAAAATAGAACTCTGTTCTCGTTTTCTTTCCATTGAAGCTCCTTTTCTTTGTAGTAAAATTCGCTATGACATCAGTTTAAGTTAATAAAACTGTGCCTCAATTTTGAATCAAATATTTCATAGCTGGAAAAGTAAATCATCTTCCCCCAAATTTTTCATTTATTATATACTACAACACCTTCATTTCCTGCGCAATATATGAAATTGATATCTGCCGGATGAAAATAACTCTGTTAATCAAGGAATGTTTTCTTGAGAAGTTTTATCAAACTTATGTAACCAAAACCTTAGAAAATTCTCAAGAGGAAGTTGTTTCTCATATCTGAGATATTTCTGTTTAAATATAGCACATAACATAATATTGCTTTTTCAAGTACTTTGTTTCTACATGGTTACTCCTAATTTTGAATGTTTTTTTAAATTTAAAACAAGTTACATTTACCCAACATTATAATTAAGAAAGATTAATTGCATTACACAGAAGTGTATGGTTTCAAAACTCCATTACTATTAAAATCTAGATTGAGGGTACCAGAAAGAAAATTAGTTGGATTTTGAAAAGAAAAAAAAAAGGTTTTCTCAGTGAATCAACAGGATAAAACAAAGTCAAAGCCAAACAAAGAGTTTTACGAGTTATATAATACACCTAAGAGCCAATAAGAAGTTTTTTGACAATGATTATAATGTAATCATGTTTCTACCGTTCTTTTGGAATAAATAGCTGATTTGTGGAGAGTATTTAATAAACAGACAACTGAACACTTTTAAAATGTCTCGTGTATTCCTTGAGTGCTTAGTTTGTGCTAGATTTGTGGAGAATTGGCAAGCGTTATTTACGGAAGAACCGTGATTTTTCTAATTAAATTTATCTATAAGCAATATTTTGGATACAAAATTGGGGAGCAGGATAAGCCAAGGATGCCTATCTTCATTTGTTAACGCTGTTCCATGGGATTTCTAGCCAAGGTGACTTCAATGCATTTTGCAACACCAATGATCTAAAAATAACCCAGGGAGCATTTAGAAGATGGCTGCCAACAGTAAAAGCAATTACGTTTAAAAAAATAGAGTCTTGTTAAGTGCCTCTATATTTGTTCCGCATTAAGACCTGTACTTCATAATTACGCTCTCCATGTACCCCAGTTACTTGTTAACTATCCTATAATACACTCATGTCCATAAATTAAGGATAATGAAGTTCAGGCAAAGAAAAAGACAGAAGCAAAACAAATTTGACTTATTTGCAAAGTCTATTTATTAAACAAAAGTTAAAGAGCAAAAAAGATGCTATATGTCTGACATAATTAATAAAAATTGCGATTTTTACTCCCTGGAGCAAATTTCAAAAAAGAACCTATTTACAAAAAACAGTATAACACGGTTAGTATGATGGTTAATACGGAGTATGTCTCCCGGACGATGCAATACAGGCCTTACAACGCCTACGCATGCTGAGTATCAAATTATCAATCTGATCTTGGGGAATATTACACCACTCATCAAGTAATGCCCTCCGAAGTTCAGGTAGACAGGTGGGAGGGGGTTGACGGGCTTTAATTCGTCGGCCAAGCATATCCCACACATGCTCTATTGGATTCAAGTCCGGTGAGTATGCTGGCCAATCCATACGGGTGATATCCTCCGATTGAAGGCATTCGTCTACAATGTTTGCACGGTGAGGACGGGTGTTGTCATCCATAAACAGAAATTCAGAACCCATGGCGCCCCGAAAAAAACGTACATGTTGTTCCAGAATGACATCCCGATAGATGTGGCCTATCATCGTTACACTCTGAACATGCAGGTCAGTTCTGGAACCAAGAATAATTCCTCCCCAAACGAGCCATCCTGCACCACCGTAACGGTGTCGTTCAATGGTGTTCTCTTGGTGGTAACGAGTTCCTGGCGCTCTCCATATGAAAGTCCGGGAAGAATCAGACTGCAAACTAAACGTGGACTCGTCGGAAAACATCACACAAGACCACTGTTGTGGTGTCCACAATGCATGCTCTCTACTCCAGGTTAATCGCAGGCTGCAGTGAGTTGCGGTAAGGGGAACACATTTGATAGGCCTACGAGTATATAGACCAATGTGCCCTAAGCGTCTGTACACGGTCTGCCTTGAAACTGTCGTACCGGTAGCTGAAGAGAGCTGACGAGACAGGTCTGATGCTGTGCTCCGTCTGTTTCTTTTGGCAGTAACTGCCAAATACCGGTCCTCATTCGGCGTTGTAACTCGGGGGTGACCTGTGCTGCAGCATCTACTCACATTACCATCATCTTGGAATCGTTGCCAAAGCCTGGAGATGACACTCTGGGCGATTCCAAGTTCCTCGGATACTTCCAGCTGGTACGTCCACATTCCAGTCATCCGATAATTCTACCACGTAAAAAATCATCCAAATGCTTCCTTTGTGCCATAACTATGCGGTTATTGCACTTAAAGGCTTTTAAAGCGCTTGTGAACAATTTGACTTCTTTGCCACCATTCCTTATATCTCGCCTCTTACACTCTCGTCATTGTGACGTACTATCCGCGCCATCTGGTGGTTTCCTGTAATTTGCATATTCTTCTTCAAGATGTGTGTGATAATTCTACAGGTGAAATTTTTATTTTAGAGTTCAATTTCTGTGTGATTCTGAATTATCCTTAATTTATGGACATGAGTGTACATGAAGAATAGATGCCATATTTTTATCTTGCAAGTGAAACAGACATGGATTGCAATTCCTCAAAGAAACCTTTTGAGCGACGCCTGATAACTCACAAACAAAACTGATTATCCTGGCATGTAATATGAGATTAAGTAAAAATTAAGCCAATTTGCGAGAATTATAAGGCTTTTTTGGTGAACATTTTGGTCAATAGTGTACGCATTTACATATACCTTGGCAAACAAAAAGACATGGAACCACATGGAATGCATAACAATATTTATTGACTACTATTGCTTCATCAAGATAGAAGAAACTTATACACACAAAAAACCTGAAACTAATCTATTTTACTTAAAGTGTGTTCTAAATGTAGTAAAATATTCTACATGTAAAATTCTCATTTTATTGTATTGCATCCTAAACCTATAACATAATAAATATTGTAAAAACTACAAAATATAACCTCTTTATTTAACAGGAAAAAAATAAATCTAAAGAAGGGAAAGAGGGGGAGAAAATTAACGTCTTTAATTTAAACATTAGCTTAAATTTATAAAAAGAAATAAAAAGTCGCTTTTTGTTTAACAGGGCAACTAATGTTATTATTGTGCGTCTAAAAAGAGCTGGTGATTATATAATTTAATACGTCAAATTCACTATCATTAATAGAATAATAAGCATTAAGAGAATTTGAATAATATATAAATTATGTTACAGAACTATTTGCTTGATTTTGTTATATGAACATATTGCACAATAATTCTGAACAAAATAATAACAATTCAGATGAGACGCCTCATTCTTCTCCATTAATATGTTAGCCAATCATCAACTTGAATATAAAAAAAAATTCCGAAAAAGGGATTGCAATTTTCTGATTTTTGGATTTCTTGCACTATATATATAACTTTTCTAATTAAATGCAGCGTTGGAAATTGATATCCAGAGCACACAGAATAAATTGTAAGAATATTACTGTAAAAAAGTGTATTGCAAAGAAAAATAAACAGTTTGAGATATCGAGGGAAGGAAACGAGAAAAGGAGAATTTAGAAAACTATTGCCGAGAGCTCCTCTTTTTTAACATAGCGAACAAATCGTAGAAAAGAAGCAATTCGTAAATGCTTGTCGAAAAAGTGACTTGAAGGTGTTTCTGACTCTCTGGGGCCTAATCATTTCGTCAGGGATATGCTCTGTTGCAAAGTGGATTCAAAGAAACTCTCAAAGAACATATTTTTTTTTCATTTTATATATATGCATGTATGGGTATGTGTGGGAGAGATAGAGTGTAAGTGTAGGTTTAGATAAATACTACATCTACTTATTTCAACATCAGAAATTGGAATTTACAAAGTAGTAAAATGAAAAAAATATTTTGAATAATTTAATTACCTGTGTATAGCGCCAGCTCAAAGTACATTAAATGACAAATTTACTAAAAATGGTGTATGAGGTAATGAGCTGAGACACTTGCAATAAATATAAATGAAATATTTGGTCAAAATTGTTTTATTTACTGTTTTAAATACTTTTATAAGTTCAGCCCGAAGTAAAGGCCGCTACAGCCGAGTGGTCATAATTGTGGACTCATTATCGGCGTTGTTGAGTCACCGGTTAGGGCCTTGAAGACCAGCCTTTGCAGAGGAACAAAGGCACATTCAGTATGTCATGGCTCAAATTCCTCCTGAAAAATGAGTTGTGGAAATTTGAGGAGAAAAGTGCCACAGCTCAGGTATCATCCTCGTCACTTGACCATGATTCAAAATTACGAAGTCCGTATCCAAATGTTCTCTTGGTGCTACAGAGAAACGTAAATTTAAACCCTTCAATCGACACGGAATTAGGGTTTGTTCAAGCAGCATATTTATGCATACATACACACCCACACCCACACATATACATACATGCATATATACAAAGTCCCTTAACACCATCTTAGTTTCGGTAGAGCTGCTTCTATATTCATAAAAATGGTGTCTAAGTGTAGTAAAGTAGCCATGATCTACAGAACAAAATCACCTAAGGTACCACCTGGTGGTAAACAGAGGAGTTAGCATTCTTATCTCGGAAACGGAACGAGATACAAAAGGAAGTGGTTCAAAAAGCTATAGAACATCATCAATTCGGTACGAAAAGACACCGAGGGAACAATATTGCAAAGAACAGAAATTGTATGCCTTGCAATTTTTTTCGTAGCTGGGAAATCTGTACATGAGAAAATCGATCTGACAAAGAAAAAACAACTAGTTACCACAATATACCTTTATTTGAGATGTTTACACCGAGAGCTGCAATGCACATTTAGGTCCTTGTTTGAATATCACGTTGCATACATTGGAGCATAGAGCATGACACGTTGATCCTGTAATGAGTCATTTAAGATCTTTTAATGCTTGTGGAGGGGTCGCGTACACCTACTACTTTAGGTACCCCCCTGGGAAAAAATCCTGCTAGGTCAGATCAGGTGAAAGCGGTGACCAATCTTTGACACCACTATACCCAATGAGTTGGCTTCCGAATTCCGTGGCGAAGTAGTGCTTCACTGGAGATGTGAGCAGGCATGATGTCATGTTGACCAAATAATTTAGGTATGGTGGTGTCGAATATAGTCTCAATAAGTCGTCTGAAGAAATATTCAGACAGGATGTCTCTACTACAATCTATAATTCTGAATTTTGTGCACGAAATGTTCTTCTAATTGTCCTCCCATACATGTTCAATGGGATTCATGTCTGTAAATATAGGTGGCCAAATTATTGATTACAATTGTCCGGGATGTTCCACAAGCTAATCGTGAAGGATTTTGCCCCAGTGACAGAGCACATTGTTGTTTTAGAAAATTCCACAGTTGTTTTAGTACATGATGGTCATGAATAAATGCAAATATTATTCAACTAACTGATAGTAATACTTTAAAGTCAATTATTGGTTCAGTTTGGCAAGAAGATCCAGTCCATGCCATGTAAAAAATAAAAATTCCCACACCATTGAGAAGCCATCAGCAACTCACACAGCAATTTGTTGAAATCTTGAGTCCATGACCTCTTTTGGTCTACCCAAACTCGAACATTACAGATAGTTCATACCAATTGGAATCGTAACTCGTCTGACCAAATAACGTTTATCCAATTATTCTAGCAGAGGAGTCGCCACCAATGGCGCTTTGTTAATAAGGACACTGGAGTCAAGCTTCTGCCGTCAATTTGAAATTTCGCTCCTCTGTCACTGAGAACACTTGTGTTGTACATCTCACGCTGATTATTGCTATTATTTGACCTAATTTTGCTTCTCTAATAACAGAATTCTATATATGGACATCGTTCATTTCGGACATTAAATATATTAGATCGGCCATTAGTTTCGCTCCAAGGTAGGTGGTAATACCTGAAATTTTATAATATTGGATAACTTTTGATGTTATGAATCAATCATGTTGAATTTTGCAAAAATTAACGAATTCAATGTCCTATATGTCTACCTTCAACTAGCAGTTTGAGCTCAAAGTCTGTTAGTTATGGTCGTGTACCCATTATTACGCAATCATAATTTTTAGATGAATATCTTGAGTACAAAAGAATGTAATGAATGGTGACAGGTTCGCTTAAAAATTTTATACGTCATGCTTCTTCCATCTGGATATTAGCATGTTGCTATCCTACGATTTTTGCCCTTCAGTGTATATATACAATGAATTGGATCTTTTATATAGCTCTGTTTTTAAAAGTGTTTTGTTTGTTTTTAAGTACAAATACAAGCAATTAATTTCATAAAGATTCTAATTTATCTGTATAAGAGATTTAAAATATGGAAAAACTGCAATATATTTTTTATTAAATGTGAAAGGCTTAATTTTTCAATATCATGAGGATGTTTACATATTTATTAATTTTTAATGTAATAACTACTGATCGGCTGAAATTTTGAATTTTAATTTCGAAATTTTTTCCAAAATGTATTTTTGAAATAATTTTTTTTATTTCTAAAATTTAATTTTAACTTTTTTTTTATTTTCGAAATTTGTTTTTATTTAGTGATTTATTTTGAAAATGATTCGATGTCCATAATTGGATACCTAGTAAAAATTTCGTTAGTCCTTATGTAATAAGAATATATTATTTAGAGGCAACAGTATGAATCAATCAACAAAAATCAATCAAAAAAACTAAACCAGTTGTTTTAGTCTAACTTATTCTTTATGCATTTTTCTATTACCTAAAGGAATTTAAGAGCACTAAGTTAAAAAAAAACATTTTTATTTACGTTACATATATAGAGACGGTAAGCAAAATATTTGTAAAAATAATTAAATCAGAGAATTTATTTGAAATCTCGTATTGTTGACACATAAAAAAATCGAAAGAATCTTAGATCGAAAGAATAAAATAACGTTCTACTTCAGTAAGAAATCCTATAATACATTTGTGAGTTAAGACAAATATGTAAATAAAAAGAAATTAACCGTCAAATTCAATATACTATTTAAATGATTGCATAATATATATGAATAAAAATATGTAAGCACTTGTTTGAATTACCATTCCATCGTTTCATTCCACATCTTCCTTTCTTTAATCTTCTGTCGGAAAACAACATCTTCAAAAGTCATTCCACAGTATCTAATACACATCATTGGGCAAATGCAACACGACACAATAGAGGTGGTTTCGCACATAACACGAACTAGTAATAGGACTCAAAGGTCAAGAATTCTTAGAATTCCAACATTGTTGTAATGAGCTTGTTAAGTATGGAGAAAAGGGTGGGAAAAGAGGATGGAGATGAAAGAGAGTTGATAATGATTCAGTGAAACAGAAGCATCTTGAAGTTTTCTACTGTAAGAAGTTACTAGAAAAAAGCAGATTTTTTTTGTAGAGAGAACTTAAAATTGTTTTCCATCCATAAATGCATACACTTCTTATTTTAATTTTTCTCTTGTGTCTTGATGAAAATTATTTTTAAAATTGTTCTTTATATATTTTGTAAAACAATAGAATTAGACTTTATTTTAAGAAAAAAAATTTTGAAATCATGTATGTTATTTAATTTATTACTATATGTAACAGATAATTTTCTTCATAGGACAATGAATATTAGAATATCTTTGAAAATAGAATAATAAAGTATTTCAATGTTATTCTATTCATTTCATATTATCAATTTAAGCAATAAAATTGAACAATACTTTTGAAATTGCAACATATGAATAACTTTTATTAATTTTAATATTAAATAAGTCTAAATTTTTAAATGAACGAATAATTAAATCTATTAGGAATATTTTATCTTCTCTGGATCTTTAAAGTTTTGTAGATTTACAATTGAACTATTTTAATTTCTTTATCTCGCAAAAGAAGTTAAAAATATATAAAAAAATTTTTTAAAAGAAATACATTTTATTTTAGGAAATGAACAAAAAAACTTTAAGTAAATGTCATTTAACAGGAAAAAAATGAAATCCACAAATTTGATAATGTGTATGAGTATAAAGAAGCTGATTTACAGTTACTTGAATATTGAAATTATTTGCGTATACATATAAAAATAATTTATTCAACTTCTTAAGCATTTTACTCATTTAACTTGTTAAATAATTAAATAAATATCTTCTTCTAAGTAAGCTTTTAAAAACACTTACCAAATTTTATATTATTATCCTATTCTTTTACTTAAGGTTGCAATTAAAGTTATAGAACGAATATTAAAATATATTCCTCGTTGCATTTCAATTTCTTTTATGTTATAAGTCTTCTTAAAATTGAAAGAGGCATATTTCTCGTTCGCTAGGTTAGTTTCGACAAGCTTAAAATTTTGCAAGTTAATTTACTAAAAGTATAGTTCACTAAGAAGCGATGTTCTAGAACTTGGTTACATTGGCCATTTGCCTGAAATTTGAAATTAAATAAGGCTGAAAAGCTCTTAAACACAAGATATGCTTTCTAATTTTGGTATTTCTAACGTTGGTAACGTTGAACTCCTAATATATCCTGGAATATATATATATATATATATACTAAAAATCATTTGCAATAAATCAACTTCGAAATGCTTAGCTCATACTCAATTTGTTGTTAGGTAAGCCAACTCCTCTTTATTAAACAAGACTAGTTTAACAAATATCTAATGGTAGATCATAAAATAAATTATTTACTCTTTGCACGTGTTGAAAAGAAAAATGTCAATAATAGTATTACAACTTAGTGCACTTTATAATTGGGGTCCTCCAAAAATGACATAATGTATGAGCAATTTTGAAATTTTTTACATGTAAAACTATGTTATAAAGCCTACGTAAGACTACATTTAGATATAATCGGGTAAAAATTACTGGCTAGTTATGAAGAAAGTAAATAATTAAATATATTACTTTATTCATAATGTCTGATAATGTCGACATTTATATTTTTACTTTCTGTTGAAAGTTGAATCAAATTTAAAAAACCATCAAACAGGAATTAAATGTACATTAATAATTCTTTCTCTCTTCTTTAGAACATAAAAAAATTACCAGTTAGTTACTGGAAGTGTTTTATGAAATAGGATCGAAACGGCATAAAATAAAAATGAATCATATGTTTTATTTTATGCTGAAAGCCAAAAATATAGATAAATGTTTTTACATACGCTAATATTTATTCTCACAAACAATTGATATCGAAAAATTTGTTTTACTACAAATCTTCACCTCTTGGAATAATGTCGAATGTATTGACCAAATAAAGTCATTAGTTCAAACCGAGGTTCAACCTAAAATTGGAGAGCAGAATAATAAAGCTATTTCACATTAATTGAATTAACTTCTTACTCATTTAGTAGTAAACCTTTAAAACTTATAAATAAAAAAAATAAATTTTTAATACTTTTTTTCATAATTAGTAATCGTATAAAAATTACATTTGTCTGCACAATATTCAGGTTTATTCAAGTAGCATGATTTTGTTATATTTCTACAATTTCCTAAGGCTACTTTATACAAAATTCTAAGAATTAAAGTAAATTGAATCCTGTATTTGTGTATATAATTTCTTCATGGTCAAGAAGAAAAACAAAAAAAAGATGAAATAAATTGAGTATATGCCTAGAGCAAGAAATATAATTAATTGGCTTTCTCTTAGAACAGCTAACATTGATTTAACTTCAGATGCTTCGAGTCTAGATCATGACAAAGTCATTAGTCCGTGAACCAATTTAGTTGTAACTTACGGTTATTTTCCATTTCTGTTTAGTTGAGTATTGTTACCCTTAAGTCGAAGCAATTTTGTCATACCTCTTACGCTGAGAGTTTGTTACATAGTTTGTTTAATGAAAGGAACTATTTATATCTTAATTTGTCTCTTGAGTGTTTGACTACGTCAGGTCTGGGTATATCGCTGCTAATTGGATAGATTGCCGAACTTTATTCTGAACAATTTACACCTAACATAAGTAGGTCGAAGTAATTGAAACAAATTGGTCTCCTTGAAATTAAGATAGTTTTAAATGTCCTCCAAAGGATTAAATATAATTATTTGAAGGGGAAAGAAAGACAAATCTACAAACAAAAACTGAATTCTAGCTCTGATTGTGCTTGTGATAGTGCAACCACTATCCCAATAGGGGAAACAAAACTAAAAATTCCATTGACAATATTCCAACCATTATTTAGTTTTCTTGTTCAATTATGGCTTCGAAAATGAATGTCACATTAACCATTCTTATTATGGCATGTGGGGAAAATGGTCTAAGTAGTGAAATCGTACTTGCGGAATTAAAACGGTATTTGACGTTCGTGCACATAAATCTATCACTCAAAGAAAATAATTATGTAAAAAAATGATTAAATAAATAAGCTAACTATAATGAAAAATAATAAAAAATATTAAAGATATCTAATGAATAACACTTTGCCACTTTTAATGGCATCTCAATATGTATTAGGGAAAGAAAACTGCTTGTCATAGTAAATAATAATTTAACCAGAATAATTTTAAATAGATAAAATCATGCATGAGATGTTGCAAAATACAAACTCATAAAAATCCTCAATAGGGTAATACAATAACAAACAATAGTGTACAATTGTCAGATAATGGAGAAAAAAACATTTTCTCTAATTAGCTTCCAAAACAATACAAATTGACAATGAGCTAACCCATTGATATCAGTGACTTAGCTCACATGTACTAGAATTCATTTATTTCATTTATGAAAACAAATTAGTGAATCAATTTTCGAAGCTGCAGATAACTTATAAAAAACACAAAACGACTGGATTTATTTAAATATATTTGTTACATTTGGATAATTTTAGCGTAACATATTATACTAATTAGTGTGACCCTATAACGAAGAGACACCTTTAACAACAGATTATAATACGGGTTTATCACCTTTGCGAAAAGAAAAATTTTGGAATTATATCCATACATTGTTTTCTGTAGCCAAAATTACTCTTAAAAGCGTTATCTGTGGCTCTAAAATCCATATTATAACAATTTATGTTTACATTAAATAAAGGCTCTCACAAACGCGCATAATTACTCTCCGGCGTATAAAGCGCACTTTTAACACAGAAATAAGTTCGGAATTTATACGAGTGAACGTTATAAACGCCGGGAATAAAAATTATAGCTTTAAAAATAAAAAGAGAGATATCAACATAAAAAAAATTGACTTCGACAAATGTTGAAATGCTCTATTTTTAAGAACTAAGACATACCTTGTCAACTTAAAGAGCCATAGTTCTAAAGGGTGTCCCAAAATTCACTCAAGATTTGAATTTGTAGCAATTTGTGTGGTAAAATGTTGCCAACTAAACAAAAAAGACAACGTGACAGCTGATAGTCCAGGGTTATTAAAAATGGAGCAGTATACGAAAGAACAATGCGTTTTCACTGTTGCGCAATATTTTAAAATTTTCTGTTCGTGAATTTTCCCGTTTTTTTACCCGAATTTGCCGCCTAAAGCATGACCTTAACAGCGTTAGTCAATCTATTTGGAGAGTTTAGAATTGTAATGTTCATGCAATAAGTACAAGACAGTCCAAGCCTAAAAGAAAGAAACTTTCTCCTGTATCAAAAACATTCAGCCATATTTATGCAAAACAGTCATTGAAAATTTCAACTAAGTGTTATGTGCCAGCAAAATTGCAACTATATTCGATATACCATTCCATATGTACCTCTACACTATATACTTTACGAACCAATAAAAAATTTACAATTTTTAATTATAAACCTGTGCGCTTTTTTTTTTTTGAAGATTATTTCTTGCAGGAATTTGGGACACCCTATATTTTTTGTTCAAAAACCTAGGATAATACCTCTATAAAATGACACCATAAGCATTGTACAAGTACATTTTAGGTTTCTTCATAAAAAAGAACGATGGAATATATATCTAAAGATTAGAATAGAAAGCTTGAAATTATTAGGCCCATGTTATACGCCGAATTTTTGGTAATGACATTTGTGCTTCTTAGTATTCTCAACATGTCTCTTTTTTTTAAATTTACATGCTGAGATAAAGAGCAGAACCAAATTTGGAACTTTCAGATTAATTTCAAAACTTTTTCAGAACGTTCAGTTTTTGTGAGTGAGAGAGTGAATATTAACGTCGCACTGTTCAGCTACAAGAGGGCTTTTGGTGACGACATCGTAATTTTAAACCATGGTCAATTGACGAGGACGACACAAGAGCTGGCACCCCTTCTCCTAACTACCCCACCAACGATAGAACGTTAGAGCTCTCGACAGATTTAACGTGCATTGCTCACCTACACGGCGGGTCCTTATTGGTACTAAGCTTGAACTCATGACATACCAGCCACCGTCTGATACCATGACCACTAGGCTACCGCGGCCATAAACTTCCGGTTTTAAAAACTGTTTTACTAAAGATTTTTTGAACATATAATTTATAAATTGCATATTTATCTTACCTTTTAAAATTACTTAAATAACATGAATACATATGACCATACTTACACACACACACATATATATATATATATATATCATCTAATTGTTTTTAAAATATACTAGTAATTATTATAGGCTATAATTTTATCATTCTATATTAATAGATTGTGGTTTTATTTATAATAGCTAAAAATTATCTTGACATTTCTTACTTTCCCTATGGCCCAGAGTATTGGCAATTACAAGTGAAGGTTGGCTAGCCGCAAAACTTTGTTTAAACCTGCAATCCTGGTTCCTAAAGCCAGGAGTTTGCTATAGTACTACTTTAGTATTACTATAGTACTCATTATATTGACTAGTTATCTTAGTTTTATAACTATTTTGTGTATATTTATATTATATTATATATATATATATATATATATATACAAAAACATATAAACTCTCTCTCACCCACAAACACATATATATATACACATACACACATAAAAACACAAAAACATACACACATATATGTATATTGTAAGTGCCTCATGATCCTAAAAAGGTTGAGAATCACTGCTGTAAGCACACATTTCCACCATTTAACATCCTGGCATCCTTTTGAATACACCAACTGTCACAAGCTTCTGTTGTAAACTATGTGTTTTGGGATTTGAAACATCCCATCATGATTCATTTTTTATGTTCTTTTCTCGTATGCCAAACGAAAACCGAAAAGCATTATCTTTTAGTTATTAAAATCAGCCTCATCCATTCACGATCGTTGCCATCACATGATTCCAGAGTGGTTTGAGCTCATTGTGCTGCTTTTGTTACAAGGACTAAATGGAAAATTCTTACAACAGAGAGGAACAAAAGAAATGGAATGATAAAGTGAATTCTTACATGTTTCTTGCTTTATCGGCCGCAAACAATAGCCCGAAGCAGTTTCGGAGATGTTTTGATCGCTTTAAATTGACGACAAAGAATTCCATACGGTTTTTCGGCTCAAAGTGAAAGTGTTTCTCCCGGCAAAGTCTGTCTTTAAAAAAGCATAAACTATATATAAAAGAAATTTTGTGGCTTAATTTAATTTGAGTCATAATTTTATTGCATTTTGAATATTATTTTTATGTTAAGTAAGAGACAATAATAAAATTATACTTAAAGTTACATTCATTATTTAATTATAAAAAAATTAATTGAGGAGCTGATAATATATTTTTACTCATGTGTACGAGATAAAATCCAAGCAGATTTGTTTTAAATTTCGTGGCATCTTGTTCGTAACTAATAAAAATAAAAAAGTGACTTTATTCTTCAAATTTTAATCTTTTTACTTAATTTGTAGTTGATACTTTGTAACCAAATTAATTTTTCTATTACATTTTTTTATCTGAAGACATACTAGGTAAAAGTATATTTTCTATTCCGAAAGTCTTTTTTTTAAAAAAAATGATTCTTTAAATTCCTAAAATTATAAAATAATATTGAAAGCTTACGAAACGAATGTCATGTTAAATTTGAAATACCGTAAAATCCGATGCATATCGCTTACCTGCACATTCAAGCTGCCTGAAATGAACGTATGCAATTTTTTTATGTTTTGAAAAAATAGTATACTTCTAGAACTGCAACTCTTCAAGTTTATAAGGTATTGCATTTCTTTTAAATAAACGGTATTCAGATTTATGTAGATGTCTAAATTTTATACTGATTTCTTTTTTTTAAATTTTTTTTATTTTTAAAGCTACCATTTTTATACCCGGCGTATAATGCGCACCCGTACATTGTTATCCTTTTTCTTGCGTTAAAAGTGCATGTTATACGTTGCATTTTACGGTAATGATTATTTCATTTGAAGAACAGAAATGCAAATTTCTTTTGAATAAGATAGATAAAAATGCTAATTAATCCAACATAAATTATGTTTCACTTGAATAGAAAAAGTCCTTTAAATAATGTTTTTTACGAAATCATATTAATTCTGCTTCACCCAAGAACTTTTTTGTGTTCATAATTGTATTTATTTTTCAAAAATGAAATTTTGTGTGAGAAACATGTTTGATTTATTCTGGATGATATATTTCCTTGTTGTTTATTTCTAAATTCACACACATAGCACTGAAACGTTTCAAGATACTGCAAATTGAAAAGATATATTCAGTTTTCACTCATTATTTGAGTAGAAAGTATTTTGAAAAAACTTTGAATTTCAAAATTGAAACATTGCATTTTTGTCTGTCATAAATTTTGTAACATTTACCACTAAAATAGCAAGGATAAAAGAAAAAAAATGAAAAATTACTGAATGAGTGTTTTATGTTAATATAGAGTTTCATATTTAAAGTTTCAATTCAATATGCAAATAGAAAAATACTTAAATGAAGTAGAAAGTAATAACGGAACTTGAAAACTGTCTTTCGAGTAATATAAGATAATATAACAGTTTTCTTATACTAATTTATGATCTTTACACCAAACTCTTTTTCCGTTTGAAAGCATTTACATTTACATAGCAATGTGATTCTTATGATTTTCATTGAATTAAAACTTAAGAAAGTGATTTTCTTAGCCTCATGCTTCATTTTTCCTTTTATTGTAAAGTAGCATTTGTAATTAAATATTATATTACGTTATTACTTTCATATTTAAAAAGCAATTAACTTTAAAGTAAAATTTGGTCATAAAGAAAGCTTAGATTAGACGTAGAACTAAAACAATTTTGCCCACTAAATAACATCTTCGGTCACTTTATGAAAAGAAAATAATGAAACCTCTCAATACTCCTTTCATTAACAATGTTTTCTTGTAAAATATCATCTTTGATGCAGCGTATTTTAAAGTCAATTTTAGTGTTTAACCCCATTTTAAATTACCTACATTTCAAAACGAAAATACTAAAAATTTAAGTTAATTAAAAGTGATATTTTTTCACGCAATGAAAATTTAGAAGTATGTATTTTTCAAAAGTTATATTTGCTGATTTATGGATTTTCAATAGATAATTTTTTTTACTTCATTTTAGTTTTTGAAATAATTTAAATGCAATGAAGAAACCAATGAAGCCTTAGTAACAGCTTTTATTTGCATAATTTAATAACCATAAAAAAGAATGAATTCGACGAGTCTACATAATGATACAATAACAGAAATGATATATAACTTAATATTTGATATATCTTTATATGTAATACATATATACTTGAAAAAATAAGCATATTAACATTTATTATAATAGATTGAGTTATTCTTCAAAGAACAAGCTATAAACTTCACTATTTAATCACCACATTTAGCTTTTTTAATAGTTTAAAAAACTATTTACAACTTCAAGATTTCAACAACAAACAACGCCTATCATTTCTTACATAAAAACATTTTACATTTAATTATTCAATTTATAAGAAAAAGTTTTTATAATAAGACATAAAAGCAATACTTATACCTTTATGTTACGCACAAGAATCTTATCCAGAATCCCGGACTATTCAGACAATAGCTCATCTAAGCTTATTGTTTTGACATTTAGGAGTAGGATAAATTTCCTTCCACTTTTGCCCTCTCCAACTCTCTAGAATGTGCTTTATGGTCAATTTTGGTAGACAATGCTAAGAAAAGAGCTTCTTATTTTGATGACAGTGAAATAAGATTGACGGAGCTCTTGCAGATATAATTACTGAATAACTTGCATGATATTTTGACGATATAAAAGACGTATATAACTGACTTTTAAAACGATGTGGGCTGCAAATTAACATTTTATTTTTTTCATTTATTGCAATGATGTTAAAACCATTATAAAATATTTTGAAATTGTTATATATATATATATATATATATATACAAACTGGTGTCCACAAAACTTAAGCATAATTGAAAATTATGTGAATAAAGAAGTAACTGTAAATCAGAATGGCGGGAAACGCGATATGAGAGTGTAAAATAGTTATAAAATAAGGAAGCACAAATCAAAAGAATGATAATAATCAATTTTACTATCCAAAGTAGCAGTTTGAAAGAAAACTGAGCATAGCAAGGATTCAAACTTTAAAGAAAAAATGAAAGAAAACATTAAATAAAATACTGCTACTGCAGTTCAATAAGGCTTGTGGTCACCTCTGACAGCAAGGCACGCTTCACAGCGATTTACCATACTTACTATGAGATGATGAAAGAGTTGTGCGCCCAAACAGTTCCAAGCTTCTTGGAGAGCTCTCTTCAGTTCTGTAACGGAGCTTGGTGGGTGCGAAAGGTATGCAATTTGTCTCCCGAGTATATCCCATGCATGCTCGATAGGATTTAAATCAGGGGAGTTCGCAGGCCATGACATGCGCTGGATGTTTTCCGTTTCAAGGGAGTCATCAATCAGCACCGCTCGGTGACACGGCGCATTATCATCCACATGAATATGAAGTCAGGACCGACAGAACTTCGAAACAAGCGAACATAAGGCTCAAGAACTTCGTCTCTGTATCTTTGAGCAGTCACAGACCCCGTGTCAAAGAAATGGAGGTCTGTGCGGCCATCCATCATGATGCCTGCCCATACCATTACTCCCCTTGATGGAAAATGATGTTTTTCTGTTATGTTTCTTGGTTCAAAACGTGCTCCACGTTCTCTCCATATCGTCCCCCCCCCAAGAATCACTACTCAGACTAAACCGGGAATCGTCACTGAACATCGCATTGGCCAACTCTCCCACACTCCAATAAGGATGTTTCAAACTCTAGTTCATACGAGCGCGTTTATGCGCAGACGTGAGGGGAATGCAAACTGCTGGTCTTCTGGCATACAGGCCAGCATGATTGAGTCTCCTGTAACCAGTTTGTCTTGAAATTCGTATTCCTGTGGCGACTGTGAGCGCCGAACCCAGTGCTCTGGCAGTACTGCCCCTCTTACGTCACGCACTTATTACCAGATATCGGTCTTGGCGAGGGGTTATGTCTCTTGGTCAACCTGATACTGGTTGTCGGGTAACATCTCCCGTTCTTTGAAACATCTGCCACAGTCTTGAGATCACAGACTGTTCCACATTCAGAATTCGAGTCACTTCGGTTTGTGATCGTGAGGATTCCAGCATTCCAACGATTCTTCCATTCGTAAACATGTCCAATTTGCTTCTTTGTGCCATCATTCACCTTGTTAATGGTCAACAACGTTCCTTCGCACAGTAGTTGCACGAAACTTGTCTGAACTGCCTATGCTGCGTGAATCGTTTTCTCCGCGTTTCGATATGCGCCGGTGTTTCGCGCAGGACGTAGTCGACTGAAAAGTTTTGCATAAACCCAATGTTTCTTCGTCACTCAATTAATATCCGCAAGAAATTTGGAATAATTTTACGATTATTTACTCCATGTTTTTCGCATTTTGTGATTTATGCTTAACTTTTGGACACCAGTGTATATATATATATATATATATTATATATATATATTATAACATAAAATAGTATCATACAAAAAGTTATGTTAGAAATCACTAGATTAATTTTATACGCTTGCGCGTTTTGAAAGAAAGACTGACTTTTGGTTCTTCTTAAATACATATGAAGGAAAACAATCTAGCATCTTCATATAATCGTAGAAAAAATTTTTTATTACAATTAAGTTTGGTATTCGATGAAAATTTCAGTAAAATATATTGCACCATGCATACTTCTTTTAATCATGTAATATAAGAGAAGTACATTTATATAATACTAAATATATATAAATTCTAAAACTACAACAGAATTATAGAAATAATGGTCTATCCTATCACTACGTATTCCTTCTGAATCACTATGGGTTTTAATTTTTATTAAATCTCCATTATCAATCTGTACAAAGATTATTGATGATATACCTCATAATTTTTAATCTTGGGCAAATGATGACACCCCAATCGGCACACCGTTTCTTAAAGTTCCACACTACTCCTACGGGAGGGCTTTGCTGTCAATATATTTAACATGAATCTCACCCCTTCCACGCTGGTCCTTAATAGCACTGGGTCTGACGAAATGATTAGACATCACCGACCACAAGATCGTGTTCATTAGCACTTGGTTACCAAGGCCTCAAGAACCATAAACATAATTAAATGCTTTAAGTACGAAAATAATTTTAGGATTTCAAATTTATAGAATAAAATTTTTGAAAAGAATATCCTATGAAATAGTAGCAGAAGAACAAATGATACAATATTCGTTCCAGATAATTCATTATTCCTGTTGTACTTAACAATTTCAGGCAAAAACTTGAAAATAATATTTTATATTATTATTTATATATTGATAATAATATTTATATATTATTTATAGATTGATAACCAAAACATTTTAGAGCATAAGTGTTATGAAATATTTTTAAATATTTTACTTAAATTTTAGCCTGCCTTTTAATTTTTCCATGTGTGGGACAAAGCACAATGAGTAAAGAATTAAAATGATTAATATATATAAGAGGTAAATACTTTTGTTTGTACGTACATAAGATAAAATAAATTTTTTTAGAAATTGATACAATTGAGCATAATCCTATAGAATGTGTCTTTCACCTCCAGTGAATATTTTTTTTAAAAAATTCAAGAGAACTGTAGAAATTATAAGGTAAAACAAATAACTGCTTCCTAAAACTCAAGTAGTTATGTTTAAAAATGCGCAGTAACCAGTCAAAGGCTGTCTTTGAATGGACAAAATCCGAAACCAACACCAACATCTTACACAATCAGGATACCTTAGTCTTATCTGTGGGGTACAGTTGTGAACTTAAATACATTACTTAACTTAACATCCCCAGGAATAAAGCGTACGACATTATACCAATAAGCTACCAAGGTCCATTTTATTTATTGGAGAACATATTAGGGAAATGTTTGGCAACGAAGGTTCTTCCAGTATTTGACTTTTCTGAATACCGGGTTTACGATGCAAAATGTATAAAATTTCATGTTACCGTTTCCTAAAACTATTTAGAGCCTAATGTTTATATAAAACTAAGATTTTAACTGTATAGATCTGTACTAATATCAAATAATACAGTTATCCGAAAAATATGCTTTTGAAGTCTCTTAAAGGTTAAACGAAAAAATTCAGTAAATTTTCATTAGATATTTCAAACTTTAATTATAATTTGGAAGTTTTCTCAAAGTTTTTTTTTTTTTTATCAGAGTGTGTTATTTTGAATTTCAAGGAATGCGTAGTTTAAAATCATTAACAGAACTTAAAGTTTGCTGTCACTTTTGAACATAAATTTATACACATAATAAATAACTATTTTATTTATTTAAAAAAGATAAATTCGTCTACATTTGTTTTTAGTAATATACAATTTAAGAAATGCTCCAATTAATTGTGAGAACATATTTTTATACATTTATCATATATATTCGCAAACAATTTACACTAAAATATTTTTAAAGTAATGAACATTTGTTACTTCTTGTCTAGTAAGAACTTACGGGGTATTTTAATAAATTATATTAAATAATAATAATAATAATAATTGTGTGATAATTATATTTACAAGTATATAACTTTTGTTGATACTGGAAACTTGTCAGTCATTTTATAGCTCTGAATAAAAATAAGTTGCTAAAATTAATACAAAACACTTTCAACATCAAAATAAACTTGTAGTAAGGCACACGTTGTTTAATAAATTAATTTTTTTATTTACTTATAAATTGTGAAATCACTTACCGAAATGAAATATTTAGTTGAAGCTTCAGTGATTCCCTGTGTAAACTGAAATTCACTTTAACAGTACTGCGTTACATACTAAAGTAGGTCTAATCAAACTTCGACGACAAGTTCTTGGAGTGGTGTTGAATTTCGAGAGAGTGATTATTACCTCCACTTATCGATTATTACATTCACTTTCCGTTGAACACGTGTCGCCTCTTTACTGTATAATTAGGCTTCATATTTCCTACTGCTAGAATTTCGGGCTTCCTATGCTGGAAAGTGAACTCTACCTTCATAACCTTAAGCTCAAAATATGCTTACTTTAACATTTTAAAGAATCTGCTTGAGTGACTCCTAAATGTCCATATAGTTGTTAATAAAACTGCTACATATTTCTGAGAAATTACTCTCGTTTTTATAAAATTATTATTCAAATAATTCTATTCTATTAAATATTAAATCTACAACAAAAAAAATTAGTATGTAGCATTTGAGATGTTATTATATTTTAATAATCTTATTTAAATAAATAAAAAACGTTAGAGTAAATGTATAGTAAATTTATTTAAATTTAAATGGTTTTAAAAAGCAAACATGGAAATGCTATTGAGAGTATGAATAAGTACAAAGAAAATTCAATACTTTATATTTTAAAGTTGGGATAAAAATTATTTCTTTTATAAACTCCTGCAATAAATCTTGCTCAAAAATTTTGTTTTATGTAAAGTAAAATTTAATTTTCGCTTCTGTAACAAAAAAGCAGCACAAATTGCGTCATGTCATACCCCTCTAACTATTTTATTGAAAAGCAATTGAAACCAGCTGATCATTTTAGAATACTGCGTGATTTTATACTTATGTTATTTTCTCTTTCACATATATTATAATGATAAAACTAATATATTTAATCAATTTCGATCCCAACTTTATACATTCTTTATTTGCATGCTAACATTACTAAGGAATCACTTATATAGAAACAACACTATCGTTATAATCGGAGAACCTCGCAATTTTTAAAAACAACAAGGCTCAATTGACGAGGATGTTACTTCTAAGTTGTTCGGGCTAACATATATCATGGCATTAGGCTGTAAAGGCTAAACTATATCATTGCATTACGCTGTACAGGCTAAACCAGTGATTCCCAAAGTGGTCTATATAGACCCTCAGGGGTCTATGATGACATCCAAGAGGTCTAAGTCAGCCAAAAATTAATTTAGGGGTCCATGAGGTGTACTTGGGGAGGGTCTATGATAGTGTCTCTTATTAAACTAGATAGTGACTTTAATTTTAAAAGAAAATTTAATCAAGTGGAAATCAAATTTTACTTATTTGACTGAATTATTTACTAAATTTAATGAGGTAAATTTACATTTTAAATGTGACAACATACATTTTATTAAAACTAGAACCATTTCAGCTTTTTTTCCCTGAGTTAAGGTAAAGAAGTATAATACTGGAGGTCCCGAATTTTCTAAATTTGTCATGGATAATCTGTCAGAATGTTTTAACCTGCGTTCAATATTTAAATGCCTTTTATTCAGATTTTGAAACCAGGTGTGAAAATGCTTTGACTATATGGCAATATCACAGTAGACAATGAATTCATATGGTCATATTGAAAAAAAGAATGCCACATTATAATAGGAACTGATTGTAATAAGCACTAACGAAGATCTTAATGTTTGGAAACGGATGTCGCAATTTTGACTTTAAAAAGTCAAACCTGTTATATGTTTCGATTTATGGAATATTGTGAGGAAGTTTTTCATTGCTTTTACTAGTGTGAAGGAGTTTCAACGTGGTTGCCAATCTCTAAAGAAAGGAAGGGAAAAACAGAAAGAAAATGAAAGATAAAACTGAACACTATTAACAAAAGAGATCTAAGGTTAAGCCAGACAAGATTGATACAAAATGTTGAAAATCTTATATGGTAATGCTAGAGATTCATCCCTCTTACTGAAATCATTTGTTTTTTTTGTTTAGTTACTTTTTTAAAAATTTAACTTATTAGTCACAAATTTTAATTTAATTAATTAACATGTGCGTTTTAAATTATAAACACTATACTTCATTGCAATTATAAAATTAATATTTTTAAAGTAGGAGTAATAGTACCAGCTGTCAAAAAGACATTTAAGTTGATTAATTTGCAAAACTTCTATTGTAATTAAGCAGGGGTCTACCCCTAACCGAAAAATTTGGCAAGGGGTCTATGAGACAAAAAAGTTTGGGAACCTCTGGGCTAAACTATGTCAGTACGTTATGCTGTACGGGTATTGATATTTTCTTCTTTCTATCTTTGATTAGAATATATATTTTTTATTCTTATATTGAGATTGTTAGTGCTAGTGTTTTTAAGAGATGCAGTTTGCCCATGGTATCGAAATACTTCTCCTCCGAGACTTTCTTTGTGGAAAATTTTTCATTGGAGTCAGGAATTTAGATTCTTGAAAATATTCGATGAAAAACAAAGATTGGAAAAATAATGTGCAATTTTATTGTTTGAGAAGAAATGGAAATGGAAAGACATAATCCTAAACAGCCAATATTATTTCTGTCCCTATTGCAATGTAAGACTTAGTATTGCACCATGCTTCTATTTGTATGTGCTTATATATATATATATATACAAGCCCACACAAAATCCTCACCCGTTTGAAAAAAAGGTACGAATATGATTTTTTTTAAGTATGAGAGAAATTCTTGTAATATATAGGAAACATTCTTCATAGCATGCATAGTGTACTTCTAAAAAGCAAACATTTAGCGTTTTTGTGTTTTACAATTACTGTATAAAAAACAGTGTCAATACTTTAAAATTGAAAATTTAAATAAAATTCCTTCATTTTCGCATTTTGTTTAGTATTATGTTTAGTTATATGCAATAAAAACTGTGCTTTTTTTTTGAACATTTTGTGCGAAAAAATGGACCTCTTAAGGAGTTAATAGATTTAGAATATATATTAATTCAGAATATTATTAAAATTTATAATTAAGAGTGTAATTAAAATGTTGTCAAAAATTATACTCTTTTCTTTAAATAATACTAAAAATTCATGTATAGTAAGCATTGCGAGATGATTTATAAAAACCGCTACACACATAAGGTTTATATACATTTAATGATTGCATAAATGTGTATATGTATATAGAGAGAGATAAATAGAGAAGTTGTGAGGCAGAGATATGTAATAAGTTTCAAATGCTTCCCTGTGAAATAAATTGATATAATATAAATATACCTCTTGATCTTAGTACTAGAATTATTTAAAAGAAAAAAATATACATTTCTTAATTAAGGATAGCACATTATTAAAACCCTTTTCAGTTGAATGGTTTATAACTTTTAACTAAAAATTTAGTTTATAATCTGTAAATATTTACAAAGCTAAACTTTTCAGAAATACTTTTTAATCTGCATAAACAGAAATTTGTTTCCGAAAGCTTTAGATAATTAGTCAATCGATTAATTGATAGAAGAATACCATTATCGAATGATTAATTATACGAGGGTGATAAATCTTAGTTCAACGTTTTTATCTCTTCACAATGTAGTCAGATGAAGAAATTTTGATTCGAAGTTTTTTGAAAAATTTGTCGGTCATGTTTTACTACGAATTTCTCACTTATTTTTTTTTCCTTTTATGCATTTTTTTTTTATTTTTCTACAAATTTGATAGTTTACAATGCATAAATGCTGCTTTTTTTCTTTATGAAATAAGTGTTTGGAATTATCTGTAATGAATGCTCGTACAAAAGAATATTTTAGATTATTGCTTAGTATTTTACTAAATAAGATTCCACAGTTAGTAAATGTGAGCTTTGTACATTATGTACTTTCCTAAAATTTTATTTTACAAAGCAACCAACTTTTACAAATAAACATTTCTTATTAGGTGGAAAAGATTATGCTTAATAAATCTCGGTTTAACACTGGCTGTGTTTAGTCTAAAAAACTATATATATATATATATAAACACTATATTACTAAAAATATAAGCACTTACAATTAATTCGCCATTTTGAAGTTACAGCCACAGAAAATAGCATTTTTAAGAAGTTTTGTTAAACATTAAATTTAATTTTGAAATATACTTCACACATATTCTTTTAGCATTAAATGTTTTGAAGAAACATACTCACATATATCCATTCACTTTTTTTTCATTTACTGATGGTGGTAAGAAAGAATATTCACAAATAAAAAATACAAATACAAATAAAGAATACAAAATTGCAAAAAATGTAGTTCATTAAATTATATTTTAGTTTGGTTATATATTTTTTTTCTCATATTAAAATATGATAAAAACTCTGTTTTAGTATACTGGCATAACTGAAAATAGCTGAGTCGTAAATTTATGCTCAGAAATAATGGGTTTCATGTCAAAAAAGTAATATTTGGAAGTATTTCTTGGCAACAAATTCGTTTTCTATTCCCATTGCTTAAAAATGGTTTCAAAGAACATAAATTACATCAGCTGCAAATTGAAATCTTTATGTACGATGGCAGATTGAAAATTAAGGTACATTTTTTTTATTACATGAGCATTTCTTCAGAAAGTATTTCTTATGACAAGGTCTGATGTTTTTGACTATTCATAACGGGGGTTTTATTATAAAGAATGGAATCAAGAGCTGTAGGATATCTGTGCAATAACTAATATTTGACTATTCTTTAACTGGACTAAATAAATCTTTTTATTGCACTCATTATACGTTAATAATAATAGTGATGTATTTTAAATAATTATTGTTCGGGAGAGAATGTAATAGATATTTTTTTAATAAATTTATAAGAATAGTAAACGTTTATAAAATTAATTAAAAAAGTGTATTTCATACTCTCATTATTTATTCTTTTTGTCTCCATTAGTAGAGAAACAAGTATAAGAAATGAAATTCATATTTTGAAGAATTACTTTCTCTATAGTAAAAAAATAGACTATATTTGAATGAACTAGTTGACATCTGGTTTTTATCAAATTGATTTCTTTCAATAAATAATTCTGAATTATAATTAAACATTTTTTTATGTTAAAAAAAAACACAATTTTTTCGTTACACTGATTTTTGAAAGAGATTTATGTGTTTGAAATCGTAATGTTAAAAAATCAAATACGCCTTGATTATTCATCATTAAAATTAAATCACTTTTACATCCACATAAATAGTTTGCTATACTCCCATAAGAATATAGAACAATTAAAATTGAAATTTTCTATCAGCCCTTTCTAAAAATAACTTTCAATAAATAAATCGTAACTCATTTCATTTCAGCTTTTTACACTTTTTCATAAACAACTACAGTAGTGAACATAGGTGATCTGAACTAAGAGTAAAGTCAATAGAACAGTGTAACAGTGTAAAATCATACCTACAAATTGTATACATATATATATATATATATATATATATATATTGATGTTGAATTATTGTTTATCTAAAAAAAGTGTTGTATTTGTCCCAGTCTTCACATAACTAAAGTATAAATCCATAAATTCATAGAACTTTGTTTAATGCTTGACTGGTAAATTTAAAATTTAATTTGTGGTTTTTTTCAAAATATATAGCAGAGTATAAAAAATATGTTTGTGGTTTTATATGTTTTAATTGTAATTTATGAAATTATGGATTTCTCAGACAAATACGAGAAAGAAGATAAACACGCATTGTTATTTGCATTTCTTTACCAAAGCCCAAATATGGTTACAATTAATCACTGCCGTTAATAAGGAATAGTACTCAAGTTACCTTAGAGATATCTTTTCTCATTGAGTCAATATTACCATTACGAGACAGAAATGCATTTAATTTAATATCTATAATAAATTAAATAAAAGAAGAAATTGCTTGAACGTTAAACTGAATACACTTAAAATGAACTGCTACAATGTTTTTCAGCTTGTTGCACGTAAAATTTCAATCAAATTATTTTGCTACTTAATTTATTTGATTTTGTAATATTTTCATTGCTCTCATTATATACCTTCATCATTTTGCTTACATTTCTGCATTGTCTTGTTTTTTTCTTAGTTGTTTACTTTTGCACTGTATTTGTCTTTGAAACTTATTTTTTTGATTTTGTTTTCATTTATTTTGTAACTTTTGTTTTGTTGTTTATGTTATTTTGTTTGCTTTACTTCATTTTGTAGGTCCCGTGTGATACTTGTGGCGCGCGGGGGTACTTTTAAGCTGATGTGTTAGTGATTGATAGGAAAAATGAAAAGTGTAACCGTTTATCATATGATACTTTATCCCAATGATTCAGCGAATCATTCTGTATCTCAAGCCACGACTAGAGCTGGGTCCCATTTCAAGCGTTGATCGTGAGAGAGTGTCGTTCGTCCATGTGGGTTGGAGTAAGTCAGTGGAAGTTGAAGTCAAAGTCGCTATGCGGGAGGTTGGTTGAGTTGTACTAGGCAGTAGGCTTACCCCAACTGACAGATAAAGGGTTGGGAATTTATCATATATATATATTTATTTATTTATTAGAAATATTAATTTCTTTTTCATTCAGTTAATACCAATTCTGTACTTTTTCTTTAAAAATAAATTTAATTGAAAACAAATAAATGCATAACTAATATAAATTTCAGTTAACAACACTTTCATTAATTAAAGTATTTGATACAGTCTGTCCATAACTTGAAAATACTATTAACTTTGCTGTTAGTATGGCAAATACTGTCTTATAAGCAAAAACGATCGATAGAACTTACTAAATAAAGTAATTATTTTCAGTAAATAAACTGCGGCTTTAATTAATGCGATGGTAGCTGTATTAAGAAACCATGAAATATTCCTTCTCTTTTAAAACAAAATTTCTAACTCTGAAGTGTTTGTAAAAAAATACGACCAAACAGTTTAAATTATATATCAAGATACTTCATAAGAATAAATAAAATTTGTTGTCTGATTATATAAAACAATCACGAGAAAATAACAAACACTCGGGAAACTTACCAGTTGTTGTATCATGCTTACAACACTTGGAGTTCAATTGGCTCTATTCCAGACTCATTTTCTATAAGCATAGGGTAAAGTAATATTCGAATGTGTTTTGCGTTTATTATGATTTCGAAAGAAAAAAAATCTATGAAATAAAGCAAGAAGTAAAAGAATTCATTTTCACAAACGCGTTTAATCTTTCTCTTATTTCTTTCTTGTAACTTCTCGGAAGATAAGTCGTTGGTAAAATGTACTGAAATTCTAATCTTTCGCAGTGTAGGATAACAGAACGTGATTAATATCTAAAGTATTGATTTTGAATATTTTGGTAGTATTATGCTTCAGACTTCAGAAGTTTATAATCTTTGCTAATATAGGATTAGAAACGTGGGATTTGAGGGAGACACACACTTTTTGTATTTCTTCTAGATGATATTAATATTCTCATCAAAAAACTTTTATTTTGCATAAAAAAAGTTAATCCTATAAATATGTATAGCAAATTATCGTGTTAGTGCAATCTACAATCACTAAATGTTAAAAACTTCAGCAGTCAATTCTTAGAAAAAGAATTACTTAGTTCTAACTGATGGCTTAAAAATGCCAGTTGTCAATAGTAAATGATTCAGGATTAAAAATAGGGGTAAGAGTATAAGATTTGTATTTCAAATTATGCTAATGAATAATTTCAGGTATTAGAAATACGTAATTTTGCAATTATATATAAACTAAAATGATCTTTTAAAATAATGGTTATAAATTTTGTTTATCAAAAATTCAAAATGTTAACAAACGTTATACCTTTGCGGATAAAACTACTTAATTGTCCAATTATTTCATCTGAGGACAAATGAAAAAAGATTAAATCATTTTTATAATGGTTCTTATGATTTGATGGTTTTGATTTTAAATAATTTTGGTAGTTAAAAAAACAATATTTTAACTTCCACCAAACAATTTTCAAACATTTTTACCAATGATTTTACAATCATTGTTAGAAATACAGTTAAATTTTATCTCTTTCAGCGAAGAATCTAAAGATAATCATGAAAATTTTATTGACTCATATTTTTACTTACTATTTAATAATAAGAACTGCTTGCGAAAGAAAGACTAATCATTGAAAACCTTATGAATAATCGTATCCATCGATTATTTATTTACTGCTTCAATTCCAATTAGCAGCTTTTAATTCCTACATCTTCTTACTGGAATACATTAAAGTACAAAAGCTTCCCATGCATTTATTTTTCCAATAAAATTTTTACCGAAATAAGTTCGTGGTGGGGACAGTGCAGTGGGGAGTTCTCTAATAGACGTTTGTTGTCAAATGATTATCTGCTTCGGCAAGCTAAGAACCAGTCTTCAGGAAGTCCTAGTCCATATGATCGAAGTGAATAGCACCGTGAAAGCATGACAATGGAGTGTCACAAGCAGTGGGAGGGCCTAGTTCAATGACATCATAAGTAGGCTCCAAAACCATTCGGGCTTGTCATCTATCAAGCCATACCTGTCAGAATCAGAAGATTCACGCCCAACCCGAGAACTCCTCATGTAAGCATTAAAGACGATATATTGGAAAAACTAGACCTTATATCCGTACGGAAGTCATTTTTTTAAAGATTTATATCTATATTTTGAAATCCTGTTCTTAACTTCATGACTCCATCCCTGAAGAATAGGAACAGAGTCGAGGTTATGAAAAGGGGGTTTCGGAAAAAGAAAGAAAGTGTAAGATTTATATGGATCTATCAGCGACAGATGCTGGGTATAAGTACTTAAAACACACTTAAATCAGACTTTTCGATCTTTTGTTTAGTGAAGTTGAAATATCGCACTTCTTCCCAGTTTTATTTTTAGGTTTGATGGGTGTCAAGTTCTATTAGCTTCTACGAAACTCTTTTCAAGTTCGGTTAAATAGCGGTCTTTCAAAAGAGCTTGTTTCTTTTCCTTTTCATAATGTCGGTCACAGTAGTGAATTGCTCCTTACAGGAAAAATTGTTTTTCAATAAAATGAATTGTTAGTGGTGTGATTATGGACTAGAGTTTGATTTATGAACTGTTATCAAGTTTTTTAAACTTATTATCCGTTTAATGATGTGAATAAAGTGTATAAAAAGTAGCTGACAAGGGATAACTCTTAAAAGAGTAATACATTTCAAATAAATAAATTAGCTTTGTCTTATTCTTTTTTTAAACAATGGTAATATTTGATTTATTATTCATGAAAACTATTGTCATTGGCAATAAATAATCCTATATACTTCTCTGATTTTAATTTTTATCATTATAGTTGAACAATTATATATTTGATATTTTTATTATTTATCAAATATTATTAAAACTAATCTTTAGAATAAGAATACTTACTAAAATGTTTAAATTAAATGGGTCAAATAGCAAGAAACAAATTTTTTCCTAAAACCTTAGCTTTTAATCATTGCATACTTTAAGCAGACAAAAAAATCTCTATATTATAACGAAGTATATCCTCCTACAACAGAAATGACCTCTTCAACTCATTTTGGTATTCACTCCGCTAGTGCAGTGCACATGAACTTAACTCCACCAACGGGGATCCAAACTTATATAGCACCTTTTATCATTTGTTTTGCTGTCGAGAAACTCATCTTAGCTAAACGATTCTTGAGAATATATCATAAATTCTCAATAGTATTTAGGTCTGGTGATACACTTGGCCAATTAAAGAACTTTTATTTTATTTTCCCGCATAAAAGTCTGGATCTATATCGAATTGTGACAAGAAGCCAAATCAAGTTGAAACATTCCGTCAAATGTTTCCATGGATGAAAACATTCTACTGCGTAATATCTCTATGTATTTGACATAATACCTCATGCCTTTAAAAAGAACTAAGTTTCAAGGGCTATTTGTTGCGAAAAAACCCAAAACATCTGTTTAGAAGGGTGTTTTACAGTCTGTTGGATATGAACTGGCTGCAGAGTTTCAACTTCACTTTATCTAACTACACTTGATTTGTATCTTTGCACTAATTAATTGCGTTTCATCACTGAAAATCACCTTCTCCTAGTCATTAACAGTTCATGGTCGGTATTTTTGGTCTATGCTAAACGTGTTTTCATCATTTTCTGAGCTAGAAATTGCTTTTTCCTCGGTCTTGATGCTTTACGGCGAACTTCCATAACCCTTTCTTGTACAGTTGAAGTACTCACTTCAACATCATAATCCAATAAACCCTTTCTAAGGTCTGTGCTCGTCTTATTTAACTATTTTTTATTAAAAATTTTGATCAGTTCTTGGAGTAATTTTTTCCCTAGAAAACATATTCCTTTTCTTTTTGGAGACGATGATCAAGAATCTTGAAATATTCTTAAAATTCTTGAAACGATTTACCCACACCAACTACCATAGCTATATCTCTCACAGTCATAGATGTGTGTTCATTAAGAGTGATTATCTTAGAGCGCTTCCTCGAAGTAATATCCATCTCTGAACCAGCAAAAGTAACACGTATTACGTGGAACGCAAAATTATAACCATCAGCTATCACACAGAAATGCTCACAACTTAACTATTAAAGTACTAAAACCAATCAAACGAGTAAATTATAGTCAAGGTTGATCCGTCACATTACTTCTGGGCAAATATAACTGGTTTGAGACGGTTCGGGACATAACTGGTAATCACACACCAAATCAGACAAGAAAACAATGTTTGTCCCAATTAATTCGAACGGTATAGTATGTTGCAATATAGCACTACATTATTTCCTTTCTTTTCAATATGAAAATCGCTCTTACATGCATCAACAGTGTGTATAAATATGGTATGGTGTGTGTGTATAAATATACGTATTCCTAAAAGTACTCGTGCAATAATTTGGCTTGAGTCATTTTTTCAACCTTGTTTATTTTGGACAATTTTTTATGCTGTATTATACATACATTTTTTGATGAAGGAGAAGTTTGGGTTTCCATACAGCAAGCTTAACCTTACTTCAATTCCCTAAGTCGCTGACAGCTCTAGAAAGCATAACAGTTTTCCACTTCGTTCAATTAACTTTTTGTATATATATATCGGTTTGTTGTTCTTCGTTTTCGATTCCAGATTTTTTTCCTTTCTCAGTTTTGTAGGACAACACATCATGCTTATATCTATTATTTTGTCATTTTTATTATTATTATTATATGCTTATTCAGAGCCATTTAATTACAATTATTATAATAATAAATAAAATTTAAAATAAATTTTGTGTTTATAAATCCAGTTTAAAAATTAACTTAAATTACAAAAACAAAAACAAAAAACTATATGCTCCTATAAAAGCTAAATTTAATAAGAATTTTAAAATTAAATAAAATGGGCTCAATTTACAAGTAAGAATTCAACAAATAGGTACAATGTATTTTTCAAACAACAAAAAATAAGTCTTGCCAATGTTAAAGCAAAAAGGGAGAGAGAATAAACCTTCCTTTTGTTATTTTTACTTTTTTTCTCCTAATTTGCAATTGAAATTGCATCATGTCTATATTACATCAAAATTGATGCGAAGGTTAATGTATGCACATATTTTCGATGAATGATTGCAAAAGGTTTTAGAAGCGTAGTATCAGTGACGCGTATCACCCCTCTGTCGGTAAGGGGGTGTCAAAAATTGAATGATGACCGGGTTCCGTCTACCATGAACTCTTGTCACCGACATGATTTTTGCCAATCTTTATGTATTTTTTTAGTTTCATATACAACGGTGTCATTCAATTTAAGTTTTATATAAGCATTTTAGTAAATTTTTTGTTCCCATTGCAAGCAGAAAAAAGCGTTTCTTTTTCAGCAAACTTTCAGTTTTAAAGAAATTTAGTTATGAAACATGTATTTCATTTTAAAGATAGCCTTCTGGAAATGATATTCCATGTTCCTTGCTCTTAGTGAATTTATTTTCGTTCTGAAATATTCTACGAAAAGTAATATTTTATGTTTGTGTTCAATTTTCGGTATTCAGAAAGGAAATTTAAAGTATTTTAATATCTATAAATATACTGCTAAAAAAAATAAATCATTTTTAAAGTACATGTTTTTCCTTTTATTGTGTATAGTTTTGGTATTATTTTTTTAATGGAGTTAAAGGAGAAAAAAGAAAGATAAATTCATCCACATTTTAAGTTCTTATGAGTATAATATTTTTTACAATTTAAATGATGGTGTATTATAAAAAATAAATTTTAAATTCCAAATTCATTCACATTTAAAATTCACAATGGATAAAACCCAAAACGACTATTGAAAAAAAGCGTCATGATTTATTTGAATTTCTGTGTGCTTGTAAAGGTTGGTAAATGAGAAGCTTTTATTAGTTTGAAAAGAGGGATATTGCATTTCAACCCCAAGGATATACAAATACATTGAGAGCTGTTGTCAAGTTTGATCTTTTTTATTATACCTACGTTTTGCTGAATATTTATTGAAAAGCGGCCATTTCTAGTTCAAAAATATCAAAAGGAAGATATCCAGCTGTTTAAAAATGAAATGGTGTTGTTTCGTTATTTGTTTGTATTAATAATAAAAATTTGAGTAAATGAGCAGTGAATTTTCAACTAATCGTTCCGCACTTTATTTTCTTAGGTTATGCATTATTATTAAAGAAAAAATTCTAATTAAAATGCTTAATTTAAAATATATAAAAATCCACTACAACGTAATCAGAAGCATGCAAAAAATTAGCTTTCTCTTAACAAATATATAGAATTAGATTTTATTTGTGTGTTAACATTCTAATAGAAATTGCATGAAAAGACTAATAGAGCAACTTACACACACACACACACACAGTTCCAAGCAATTTAATTAAATTTATTTCAAAGTCATCCACTCAATTTTTTAGCAAAAGGCCCATTGCAATACAATAGAATGTAAAAGTTAAAGAACAAACATATTTCTGCATATTTTTCAAAAAAGTACTAAACCAATTCAAGTGAAATTTGGTATAAAACTGCTTAAACGTATTAACAAAAAGATGAAAATAAAAATTAATGGTACTTATAATTCTAAAAAGAATATATTAAGACTTCACTTGTGAAGGTTCGTCCCTGACATCAACGCATCTCTCAGAAAGAAATCTCATGATTTTTACGAGGATACTTAGAAGTTATTGGCAACACACACTCAAATCCTACTTTTCCCTCAAGATACTTCTTTGTTTTCGGAAGAGGTAAACGAAGTGCAATTTTTCTTGCAAGAACATCCTCGAAATTCTGTACAGGATTCAAGTCTGGAGATCTTGCTGGATATTCCATCTTCTCAATAACTTCAATATCGAGACATTTGTAGACCATACGATTATTGTATTGACAAGTTTTATCGCCCATAAAGAAGAACTAGGTGCAAACTACCCATTTAAAAAGTCTCACAGGCGGTTCTATGATTCCTTCTTTATAGAGCAGATAAGGGGCTTCCCTAATAGACATCCAACTCTGTACACCCGTCCAAAATCCAACTGACCCAAACCATAACACGTAGTGGCTCACTTTCATGACATCGGTTGGATGGTACTGTGTCTGTTTCCGTTCTCTCTTAATAAGAACACGACGAGAATCAGTGTTCAGACAAAATCTCGACTCATCAGTGAAGAGAAACACAGAAGAACTGCTACCATATCCAAGGATAATGTGGCCTGCACAATGCTAGGTGGGGCTCCTGTTACCTGTAATACGATAACAATACTCGTTTTAATGATCAAACATTAAGAGAACCTCTACGTTACTTACAATTTAATGTTTCTACACAAGGAGGTATGTTAATACATAAATTAATTACAACACTTTAAACTTCATGTTAGTTCAATATAATCCCCTAGTACTACCTAAGATAAAATTCGGCAATTTTAAATTTTATGAAAAATCCAAAGATTCTTATATAGTAAGTTATAAACATTCTCCGTGTATTTTCTAATGGTTTCATTTGAATACTTGGAAGGTTATGCAGCATATACACTAGTGTGCAAAAATTAAGGACGAAGTCGAAAAATTAGCATATCAGCTGAACGAAGAGGCAGAGCGGACAGAAAGACCAATCAGGAGATTAAGTGAGGTGATGTACGGTAGCACATGCGCAGATATGCAGGTAGACGTAATGGGGGAGTGTCTGAGTAGTAAAGCATGTTGTCCTTGTAAGATTAGTATTTCTGGCAAAGGGATTGCACACCGTATAGCAGTTAAAATCACACCGAGTTGCTACCTCAGCGAGAAATGGCGAATAATCAATTTGTTAGACGACATCTGGATGCTTTTACCCGAGGTCGAATCATTGGGAAGTTGGAGGAAGGTCGCAGTGTGACAAGTGTAGCTGCAGAGTTCGGAATTGCTCACAGCATCGTTTCACGATTTTGGAGACAACTTCAAACTACAGGAACAGCTATCCGGGGGTTCAGTAGTGGTCGTCCACGAGGAACCACGCCCGCAGATGACCGGTATATTGCCTTACAGGCCAGAAGAAACAGGATGCAGACAGCGGGAGAAATCGCTAGACACACGACACAGGCGACTGGACGACCGATATTGCGTTTTACCGTGGCCAGAAGACTGCACGGTGGTGGTCTGTTTGCACGACGCCCTGTACTGTGCGTTCTCTGTGGTGACGGGAATACCGGAATTGGAGAGACAATGAATGGGGACGAGTACTCTTTACAGATGAGAGCAGATTCAGTCTGAGTAGCGATTCTCATCGCATACTCATCTGGAGAGAGCGGAGAAGCCGCAATCATCCTCGAACATCATTGAAAGGGACAGGTATGGAGGTGGCGGTGTTCTCGTTTGGGGAGGCATCATGCTTGGTAGTCGTACAGACCTTCACATCTTCGACGCAGGTTCAGTCAACGGGACCCGTTATTGTAACGAGATTCTTCTTCCATATGTGCGTCTTTTTAGAGGCGCTATGGGTCCGCAGTTCTTTTTCATGGACAACAATGCACCATGTCATCGCACAGTAGCTGCTGAACAGCTCTTAGAGAGTGAGGATATTGAACGTATGGATTGGCCGGCACGATCTCCGGATCTCAATCCCATCGAGCATGTATGGGATTTTCTAGGCAGACGCTTGGCAGCTCGTACCTTACCACCAGTAACGATTCCGGAGCTTCGATTGGCGCTGCAAGACGAATGGGCAGCAATGCCTCAACAACTCATTGACACCCTCATTCGCAGCATGGGCAGACGCTGTGAAACCTGCCTAGCAGTCAGGGGAGATCATATCCACTTCTAAAGACCGGATATTTCTTACTGGACACCCATCAGAGGGATGTTTCGTCCTTCAGTCGCATTGCGCTCCATGCTACGTTTTCAATAAAGCTTCTTTTTATCCCTCTGATTTCTCTTTTAGTAAGTGTTGCTTACATTACTCATGTCCTTACGTATTGGGGATCTTACGGTATTAAATGTGTTGATTTGGAATGCTTTTGTACAAAGTTATATTGAAAAAACCGTCTCGTCCTTAATTTTTGCACACCAGTGTAAGAAAACTCTAATTGTGTATATTTCCAGCGGTTATTATATAATAAGGATTTTATATTGATTTATTTATTTTTGCCATAAGCTTAAAATTTTACGAATTATTTTTTCCTAGAAACTACTTTTTAATTAAATTATAAAATTAATGATGAATTGTGTGAATCATTTTGTTTTATTAGAAGTACTTTCAAATTAAAAGTATTTTTGGATCTATTTACGTCTAAGCCAAAGAAAGCAAAAAGTTAAAAGTCAGCAATTATCGTTTAAAAACATGTGTCGCATTTAAAATTTAAAAAAAAGTTGAATTTTTTATAAACTTATAGAATACTCCAGCATTTTAAAACATCAAATTAACTTCTTTTGTTAATCCTATAAAAGTCTAATGCAATGATTACCGAATTCCTTAAATTCTAACATTAATTATGAATTCTGAACGAAACAATTAATTAACTTCATGCTGTTATAAAAAATCATTATGATGGTTCATTAATTTACAAAATAATCTATTTTTGTCATTTGCCTTTCTTAATAATACTTTATTAATTAAATTCAACGGGGATGATTCATAAGTCATAATAAGATATAGCCATAAATAATTTTTCTTATTACTCTTTTATCTATTCGTTTTAATTTTTTAGAAAGTTCTTTCCAATTCAATTTTTTCTTCTAGATTTTAATGAACGCATGATAAAAAGTCATTAATTAAATGGAAGTCGTAAAATCTGATCCTCACTGCTAGATATGTCTTCTTAATAAGATTACGAGTCAAAAAAATACATTACATTCACACCATTATTTCGAATATCTACTTCTCATTTGGAAAAAAATCAGGTAGGAGAAAAATATATGGGTTCAATTAAAACAATAAGTCGCAGAATTTAAGAATCAGTAAAATGGATTATAAGTAGTCATAGGAAAAATGATGTTTATTTTTACTTTATTATCTGAAACTCATGTGCTAATTTAACACAAAATGAAATATTTATTTCTTAAACTTACGAAAACTTAGTTCAGCTTCATTGGTGAATATTTCTATTTTGTTTTCTTCTACAATGCTATAAATGGTATTCATTCGAATATTTTTACTTATTTTCACTTAAAATTTAGCCGTAAATTCAAAGAGGTTCGTATTAATAAGTGAAGACAACGAAATTATAACTAATTTAATACGCACAGAAAATATTGAGTAGTTTGATTTGAAATATCACCAAATAATTCAAGACATTTGAATATAATTTTATAATTTTTTAGAAGAAAAAAAGCGAAATGAGTAATATTTTTTTAACTTCTCGTTGCTGGAGGCAAAAATTCTTAATGCAATAACCACAATACAATTATAATTTGTAGGATCTTGATTGTGGTCTTGTTTTAATATTTTTATGAAAAAACTGAAAAAATTCAATGAAGAAAATTAAAATGAGAAAATAAAGAGACTTATTTAGATATATGGGAGAGTTAATGAGGCTTTTTTAACGTGTATATTTGTTCATTTTAGATCTCTAATTTTGTAAGAAAAATAAATATGCAAATTCAAGAAATTTTAAGATTCCAGTAAGCAATCTCAAAAATAGAAAATAAAATATAACACATACGATATCTGATCACTTGAATTTAAATTTTAGATTAAAGAATATTGGACAGTATTAAATGTGAATATCTAACTAAAGTATCAAATTGCTAAGTTTTCAATAAATAAAAGAATTGCATAAATATTTATAATTAGTGGAATTTTCATTTTACGAATGAAAACAAATCTATACTTCATTTTGTGTGCTTATACAAATATTAAAGTTATCAATAAACTTATTTGACTAAAAAAAGATGGTTTTTTTTTTTTGAAAATTGAATCAGGACAAAATTGTAAGAATATAACACTTTTAAAAATAGATAAGTCCGCATTATTTGTGCTACGCATATATTCAAGCAGAACAAAAGTTTTAAATTTAAAACCTTAGTTCAACCATTTTGATATTCTAATACTCAGATTTCTTCTGATATTCTAATCACCTTTTAATCTCAAAATTATTTTTACTATTTTCATTACAATAATTGTCCTTAAGAAAATCATTGCTTGATCATAGCTATTATTATAAATAATTTTGATTACGCCAATAGTGCAATTAAATGTTCCCATGAAAGCAGATTTTATCTTATAAGTCATGCTTATTAATTATTATACAATATAATTGCATTGAATAACATTGCATATAAAAGCACAATAAACATTTATTTATATTCCTTGCTTAGAGAGCTAGAAATAAACTTCGACTACATTCTGCTAGAAAATTAAATGAATCTGAGATTGGAGAGAAAAAGATTTATAAATTAGAGTGTTGAAACAAAGAAAACCAGAACCAATACTTTTTATAATCGGCAGACATTGGAAAAATTGATAAAACTCACAAAGAGCGAATTGAAATTTTGATTTCTATCAAAAATTCTATTCATTTTTTTTCCACCCACCATATTCCAGAATGTGACATTTCTTGTCGAATACATATCTCAGCCGCAATCTTCGTTGTAGCAGAAGCAGTGTAAACGGAAACGGAAGGGGTATTTTGGGGGAAGCGGATATTGCATCTCCTGCTGTTCCCCCAGAATGCATTTTATTTCGTAAACTTAGAGCATGGAATTGAAGAGAAATAAAATTCCTCTGGGACAGAACTTTCAACCGTTGAAGTTCCAAAGCATCTTTTATTGTGTCATGTCCCGTTTTGGCCTGATATTCATAGTTATTGATCGTTTATCCGCAACACTTCCAGTTTTTGGTCAATTTTTTGCCTGTCCTCTTTTCTGAAAAAGAACCAAAACTCGCCTGTATTTATGCGATACATAGCTATTATTCATTTCAATGTACAAAGATTTAAGGTAGCTGACTACGTTCAGAGGTTAGTTTTGAATAAGCGGATAAAGAAAAACATTTTTCTTGATATTTAGCGTCAGTTAAAATGCAATATACACATAAAATTGTTTTAAGAATAAAATTACATTAAAAATTATTGAAATGCAATTTTTTGGCAAATAATTCAGAAAAAATGACATATTTTCAAAACGTACACTTTTTATGGAAGATGCTTTAATAGTCATAGTAATTTACCTATGTACGCAGCTAAGACTTTTACACGGAGCCTGAACCAAGATTTCTCATTATTTTCAGAGTTACTATCAACTAAAATACTAACAGGTGATTTTCTTGTTAAAATTTCTCCTTTCTGATGTATTAAAACATGAATATAACTACTTCTAGATTATATATTTCAAAAATCCTAGTCCAAACACTCTATAAAAGTTTTAGCTATATATAGATTAAATATTATTAATATTAAAGCATTTTTCATAAAAGGAGAATGTTTTGATAATAGGACATTCAAATTATTTTTTTTTTGCTAAAATATTATGTTTAAATAATTTTTTTAGAATAATATTCTTAAAATAATTTTATATGAATATATTCTAATTCTAGTGACACTAGATATCAATATATATATACATATATGCATATGTATTTATTCCTTTGTACAAGTATTCACAGTAAGACAGCCATTATAAGTTATGCACAATTTTTAAATAGGCAACCAAATCCCTTAATATGTGTTTTTGCTGTAGGCAATATAAAATAGAAAAAAAATTGGCTTTGAATTGTCAGTTTGCAACAACAGAACAGAAAGGGACATTGTGGCAGACCTTACAATTTTGAACCACGGTGAATGCCAGCATATAAGGCAGTATTGTGTTTTGTTTTGTTTTTTTACTATGTGAGAACATGAAGTCTAGACTGCATTTGACGTGCTGCAGTCGACAATTTTCAACTCAACATAGGAAGCTTTCACCAACACCAAACAACTTTGCTGCTGCACAATTTCCATTTTCTTTCCCAAATTGAATAGCTTTGCATTTGAAACTACTGTCAAGTTGACTTTGACTATCTGTGAAGACAACAATTTATTTCTCTCACAGATTACCATTTCTGACACATATTCTGAACAATTTTATCCACTTGCAAATTTATACATTTTTCACAGACAACCAGCACCATTTTTAATGTTTTGCTAATGAAGATGTGTTGCTTTTCGTATATTTCAGTTTTACCTTGAAACATTTTAGTTAGTTGATGATTGTTTTATGTATTTCCCTGCATGTTTTAATATTTATTTCTTTTAGGACATTTTTTGTGCATTACCTCTAATATAATTTGATACTTTTCGTGCTTACGGATAGTTAAGTTTTCATTCGCCTGTTTTTAAATTTTATTTAATGCACTCCTTAGTTTTTTGGACATTCATATAACCTTACCAAACTGCAAAGGAAATTATTCGTATATATATATACATGGTCCCACTGAGATTATTTTTATTTTCTTGAAGGTTATGTCATTTCAGCATCATTATATTTTCTAAATATGAATCGTAAATTAATTCATAAATAGAAGGATTCGCAGTATTTCTCTAAAGTGAATTTTTAGAAAAGTTACTACTGTTCTTATAGGTGTATTATCATTTCAGCAAAATGAGGTATGCATTAAATTGGAATTAAGTCTAAACTTAAAGTTTAAAAAATGCAAAGTATATCACTAAAATGTTATAATAGGAGAGTTTTTAGTGTATATTCACATATCAATGTGTATATGTATGTTTTGTCAGAAAAATGTACAAGTTTGTACCGATTTAATACTTTTAAATTAGGCGTTTTACACAGACAGTGTTCCTGTTTATTGACAAAGGTATGAGAATCTTTTTTGTAAATGGTAAATTCTAACATTTTGTCAAAATTATATTATTTATCTCCTAATCATGCATGTTTATTAAATTAAACTTCTTTTGAGATTATTTTGATTGAAGAAAATTTTATCGAATGAATTAAAGCAAATTAAACATTTATGTGTCACAACTGTCGTGAAAGATTGGATTTATAATGACAACGGAGTAAATATAGTTTTTTTTACGCTAACTCGTTCTTATCACACTTCATTACATCATACATTCACATCATATCAGTCAAGCAAATATTGAATTTACTTAGAAAGTACATGAATTTTGTTGAAGTCATAGAGAACATGTCTGCAATCTCAAAATTTTCAAAAACAGAGATACATTCTTCCTGAAAAATGGTTCTCTCAATCTTAAAGAAGTTCAACAAGAAAATAAATTCTAAAATCAACACAAATGTGTTGAAGAAATATTCAGATCTTTTGATCAAATATTTACAACTAAATCAATTTCAGACATTACACTGAAGAACTTGAAAAATAAAACGTAAGAATTGTTTAAAAAACAAGTAAAAAGGTATGTATTCAAAACACGAAAAAAAAGGTTTAAGAAAAACTTGATAATTTTCTTTATTTTAAAAGTAAAAGGTATGCTTAAAATATTGAGTATATATTTTTCAGATTTTACGTTGAATGTAGTCTTAATCCATATTATAAGACAAATTTTAAAGCAAGTTTGGAGTTAAATTAAAAAAGTTTTTTGTATGTATTGGAATATAATATATGGGATATATCCAGAGAAATAAAAACAAGTGTTAAATTTAACCGATGTCACGTAAAATAGCTTGATTAAATATTTATATTTTGTATATGATTTAAAATCAGTTTTAATTATTTCTTCAATAACTAAAATAATCCATTTGATAAAACTTCTCATCATCAGCATCGTACATGGATTTGTAATGATAGTCTCTATTCTCAAATAAAGTAGACAAAACTCATAAATTTCCTTAAAAATGAAAGATTTAGTGATTTTTAGATAATGGTTAGAATGTTTGGCTTTTAAATAATTTATAAAACATTATGGTTTTAATGAATGAGCAAACGTAATTTTGATTCTCATAATTTTATACTTATTTTTTGTGGTATGGTTGTAATAAAATGATATCAGGGATATAGTAAAAATACTCCAAAAAAGACTGAGAATAAAAAAAAAGTAATCTAGTATAAATAATAATATTTCTAATATTTCAAAATAACAGATTGTTCTTGTGAGTAAAATTTATTTGGCATTTATTATAATGAATATTGTATCCAAACTTTTGAGTAATCAATTAAAACACAACGCGAAATTCATTTTATATATATTTTCACAAAAAATATCAAAATAAATTGTCAATCAAAAAGTATTCAAAACACTGAAATAAAATTATATTTATTGCTGCATGTCATTGATTTGAAGATTAATAACCAAGTGTGAATAATTAAATATATTGATGATGTAAGATTTTATATACAAAATGACTTGATAAAGAATGGATATTACAATTTGAATAACTTTTCCCATATGTGTGTGTGATTACATGTATCACAAATTTAAATAAAAATAAAATTCAATAATATGTTAATATGATAATTGTATAGCAAAGTTAGTAATATCAATATGGAGGCCTTTTTTTGTATTCTTGAAAAATACATTGCTGTGAATCATTAACTGATTAATGGGAGCAGGCAAAAGCCTATGAGATATAATGTAGTATTCTTAAACTCCTTTACTCAGAGTACAATAAAATATTTAATGTACTTTCAATAAAACTTATATCAAGAGTTATAATTTAGAATGCTTTTTGGACAGGTTTTTTTTCTTCTTAATAGAATTTATCAATTTTTTAGCATTGCTTCATTTTCTTTGCATTTTGATCCACAATATGGGATATCATTATCATTTATTGATTTAATAATCAATAAATGTAAATTAGGTCGTATTATCCTTTGCTTAGGATTATAAACTAGAAGACTTTGATCAAGTATGTAATATGGATAACTTTAAGTGTTTTATGCATATAAAATGACGTAATTTGGGAGTTCTTTCAATGCTACAAATCTCACAAATGATGTAATAAAAGCTCTAGTATTACTCTGTAGGTGTCATTCAGCAATAGTGAGCTTGTTATAGTAATTCCATTGATTACAAAACGGAAGCGGGCGCGTGGGGCACAGAGTCATCCCAGGATCTCGAAATCGTTAATTTTGGGAAAACTGTTTATTTGTTACCAATGACCTCGACACAATATCCTCTTATTTGAAAGTCTTCATGGAATTACTTTTGTTCCAAAATAATTTCTATGGACAAGCTACATTTTCCCTTTCTGAACAACTTAGTGGTTATTATTGCTGTGTTGTAAGACTTATTATGGTTTATACTTGCAAATGAACAGAATGCAAAGAAATGTATCTCTGTGATCTCTATTGAAGGGAGTTGAAACTGATCAAGAAAGAGAAGAACCTGCTTAAATAATGCATATTAATATTGATAGTGAAAGTAAATTTGAGAAAGCAATGAAGATGAAACGTTTGAGTTGAAAAGAAAATTTTCAAATGCTATCAAAAGAACTTCATCAAGAACTTCTCCCTGTCAAAAATACACAAGCAAGAAAAAGTTCAATATTCTATTTGTTGATCATCAAAAGACAATGAAATTACAATAACTTCAACAAAATATGACAGTTTTGCCTGCAGATAGCGCATTCCCGTAATTTTAGAGAAAAGTACCTTTGATTTCTGTCCTTTATTATAGTCACGCACATTTGAAACTTCTTATTTCAGTTTAATTGATATTTTTCCTCAAATTACCAAAGAAAAATTGAAAAGTCCATTAAATTTGGCAAGTATAATTTATCTTAGTTAATTTATTTACTGAATAAAGATTTATAAACATAATTATAAAAAAGGACTCCTATTAACTCCGCTCGACTATTAACGTTAGTATTGAGTGCATGCCTGCTCTCGGGTTAACGCTACGCTACGAAGTAGCGCTAGAGTTACAAACAATGACCTCCTGATTTTGAACAACGATCGAGTTACGAAGACAATATCTTATCAGGCACGCCACTCTCCAAACTTCCTTACCATAGGAACGTGATGACTTTGAATCACGGCAGATTTAACGCTCATCAGCCCTTCTACTCAGTGGGACCTTAAAGATATCAGGACTCGAAGTGATGACTCTACTAATACAATGCTGGCCACCAGTTAGTGATTATTACCACTAAGCTACCACAGCTACATAGTGTTTCGAAATCATGATGATCAAGTTTTTGATTCTCAAGTTTTGTAATGCATTTTTAAATCTGTAACCCCTTAACTGGTTTGCCCGTACACCAAACCGGTTTCTAACCACAACCGGTTTGCCCTTACACTGTAGGGGCACCAATATTTTCTTCTTTCTATCTTTAATTTGTATATAATTTTAATTCTTTTGGAGAGATTATTGATGATAATGCTTTAAAGAGATGCAGTTTGTCCATGGTACTGAAATACTTCTCATCCGGTATTTTTTTTTGTAGTTAAGACGTGGATTTTTTATTGAAGATAGGTATTTGGGATCTTGAAAATGTTCGATACAGAATAGGGATTGTCAAGGCAATGAGCAAATTGTTGCTTGAGAAGAAATGAAAATGAAAAAGAAAACCTAAAAAAAACTATATTATTTCTGTCCCCATTGCAATATAAGACTGAGTATTACACCAGGCTTCAAATTGTGTGGGCATGTATATCTATGCACACCTAATACACAAAACCCTCAACTGTTTAAGAAAGAGTGAAATTATTTTTAGATACATGAAATACTCTTCATAGTATGTAAACACTTAGAGGGTTTTGTGTTTCATAATTATAAGATAAAAAATAATGTGAAAACTTTAAAATTGAAAATTAAAATAAAGTTCTTCCATTTTCGCATTCTATTAAGTATTATGCTCAGTTATATACAATAAAAATGTGCCTTTTTTGGAATATTTTGAAAAAAAGGACCGCATTAAAGAGTTAAAGATTTTGAAAATTTGATTAGCGTACTTGATTTAGAATTAAAAGTGATTTTTTCTCTACAGTGTCTTAAGTTTTATCTATTTATAGATAAAAGGAAAAAATATATATTTTGATACCTTAAATGATTTTAAAGTACCGTAGCAAGATTAAAGTGATAATTTACAAAGGTGTAAATGATTGTTCTAAAATATATAGTCCAATTTTGAATCAAGCTATATGTTAACCCACGCTATAACAATATCAACATTCAATATTTATGACAATGTTTGAACAAAAATACAACACTAGATCATGTTGCTGTAATAATTACTAAAGTGTTTTCAAATTTTAATTTACAAATAAAAACAAACACTTTAACAAAGAGTAAAATTTGCAGCAAACTTTAATCTAAAATAAAGTTTAAATAAATGTCTTTACACACGCACGCTTCTGTTGCAAAAATAATATTTCCTTGTTTTATATTTAATATCGTAAAAATTTGATACTTTCAGCCAATTTTGATGTGAGAAAGACATATTTTGTATAGACCATTACGGGAATGTAGTGAGAAAGAGATTTACTGTAAGCTTTCTATAAACGATATAAGAACGAAAACACTTACGCTAACGTCAAAAAGCTTTCAATAATCCACATTTATCACCACTGTCTGGAGACGTATTGGTAAAACTAATAACGACGCGTGATTTCTACCCACTGATCTAAGTTATGAGCTACTTTTTCATACAGCTTGCAACAGTTGGATTTCCGTTTGGCGGTGGTAAAGATTCTGTTGATGGTGAGATATTACGTCGTAAGTCAGAACTTTTTACAGCTTCAATGCTGACTAAATATTTTTCAAACATAAAATTCAATCGTTTCTTGATTTTTTAGTTTTTCTTTTAATATCCTGATAAAGAACTAGTGATTTATTACTTTGTATATAGATTTAATAAATGCAAAATCAGTTATTGTAATTTTTAAAAAAATTAGATATACTTACATTATTTTTCTTTTCTTTTTTTCAGTATGCTCTCAGCTGAATAGAGGGATATTTACTTTAATGTCCTCCGCTGCTGATCCAACATATGAGACACTAGCAGCATATACAAACACATTTCATATGCCATTTTTAAGTCCTTCACTTCCTCAAACTAACTTCGACAGACCTATGCAGTATGGAATTAGCATGAAACCTCAGTACCTCAAAGCTATTATAGATATTATAAAATACTATGAATGGAAATCGATAATATATCTATACGATTCAGATGATGGTAAGTATCAATATTAGTACTTCTCAGATTTCTTAGAACAGTAATATAAACTATATGCTATCTAAAATACAATACTAAGAAGTAACAGAGGTATCAAAGCCGCGTGAATTTATAAGAGAAACAGAATATAGTACAAATGTCAATTAATTGAACTCACAGCCTTATGAGTGGTGAAGAAGACTGTGAAATCAGTATTTTTTGCAACCACGGCTGGCAATAACTTCTTTTATACGCTTCAATATTGACTGAAAAGGCTTTGGATGGTAGCCAATGTTGCCTCTACATTTTTCAATATTTTATATGGTGTAGCAGCAGTTAGTGTATATTAAGACAGTCTTTTTCCAGTCATTCAAAGTACGTGTTCGATATGCGATAGATCAGGACAAAGCACGCTATTAGGTTAAGGCGGTGATGCAATTTGAAGGGTGAAGTAGTCTTGAGCATAACGTGCCACTTAAGGACATACATTGTCCTGCTGAAAAATTGCCGCAGGTACTTTCCGAAGATAAAAACAAAACACAAGTCCAAAAGCAAACTGTATCATCCATGAATACTATGGGTACGGCAGTGGTATTCAATACCACAAAACCATAAATCCGCATAAAGGATACATATGGTGATACATAGAGCAGGAATCATGTAAAATCTCTGTAAGGTGTCTCCCGGTACTAATTTGACCAATCCTAGGTTCTCGAAATACCAAGTGGGATTCATTTTCATATACAGCGAAGTGCTATTTGGTTTACCATAGCCGCCGTTCAATGCTTCATTGAAGAGAAAAACGTCAGTGGTTTTGAAACAAATGTAATCACAGCAATGGGTGCTTAGCGAATATTACATTGGGCTGTGAATGACTTCGAATGGTACCGAATGCTGTGTAACTGACTGTATTTCTTATGATACGGCTCATGATATGGTAAAGCTATCCATCACTTCCATGTACACAATATGCCTGCTATCAAATGTAGTGATGCAATGTGGCTGGTACAATAATAGCCGTCAGTTATTCTCTTGTAAATCCGTGGATTGCAAATCCACTTCACCGTTGTTTTCTTACGTCCAACATGATCCCTTATTTCTTGAAAGTACAGTCCGCATTCTCAATACGTAACAATTCTTCATTGATCGTATTCACTCATATTCTTCCTTGATTAGCTAAATCTACTCACACGATACAACCGTGGGAAAAAACAATTCTAGTACTTAAAAACGACATTTTTTTACCCTTATTATAGAGAACTGTGATGGACCTACAGATGTCAATCATAGGATTCTGCACTAAAATATTGGTCTTTATTATTTCTTACACGCCCGACAAGTATATCACGCGGTCTGAATGCTTCCTTTATGGTGTAGCACTTCTTACAGCCATCAGTATATTAATTCAGGAATCAAAATATTAAATTGAACCGATGCAATAACAATTTTATATTATTTTACTATTAAGTTTGTAAAATAATATTGTGTCCATTGAAGAATAGGCAGCTGCAATGTCTAAGGCTTCATAAGAGACTATTAAAAAATATTCTTCTTATTTTTTAACTATTGAAACAAAATATGCGATTAAATTGGGTTTTGATAAATTAGTTTAATCCTAATAAGTGGTGTCAATTTAAAAATAAATAAAAAATATTGCCATATTAAAATCTATTTTAATAAAATAATTGTTAAGAAAATTGTGCAGAAAATTCTCAACTACTTTAATGTAACTAGGCATTGTAGTTAAAAATATTAATAGCCTAAAACCTTAAAATTATTTTCTTAAAAGGTAGTATTCTCCCTTTCGGAATGATTCAATAGAATTATTAATCAATTCTTAATTCATTAATGTTTTTTACTGAATTGATTGAGTGATAAAATCTTTATTTGATGTTGAGAAAAAAAAGTTCTGACAAATGCTTTGTTCTAAAGTAGCAAATAATACATTAGTTTTTTAAATGAATTACACTTGTTAAACAACAATCATTTAAAAGTCGCTATAGTGATAGATAAGATAAATTCTGCATGGAGCATGGACAGTTATAAGAAGTTCTTTCGGAATAGGAATAAGTTCTATTTCCTAAAAACCCACCATCTAGCAAAAGCTTTAAGATGACGGAAATGAAAAGAAATGGTTGGGAAATCTGGAAAGGGATTTCGGAAATTGATGAGGAAATTGCAGAATGTATCAGTTCATGAAACAGTAATTCAGTACTTTAGTATTATTAGATATAGAAATGCCGCTATTATAACATTTATGAAGGAGATCCTTCTCCAAAAATAAAAAAGAAACGAGCTATAAACACAAACCAAGTTCATTGGCCAAATGCGTTCTGCAAGGATAAAGAAAGGAAGCATGACTTGAAAAATGAAATTTTATGTGGTTTGGTTCATTTGATATGTTTTTAATAGAATGTAATATTTAGAGAAGTTAATATTTTCTATCAATTCCATGATATGATAGTTTTGATAACTATGTAAGCATATAAAAAGAGAGAAAGAGAGACATTCTTAAATATATATCAAGAACACAAAATAACAAATGAATAAAATTGATACGCACACAAGGAGTTTTTCTTTTTTTTATATTATAATATTAAATTATTTTTTTTAAAAAAAGATTTAAATATGTATAATTGAAATATTTCAAATTTGTTCTTACTTTATACAGTAAAATGCATTTAATTAAGTTTTTATAGTAACTGCAACATGAGGACATTTCATAGATTTTTGAAAGTGTACATTTTTACATTAGTAATGTACAAAGTATAGTTTAGTACTATTTTTCTAATTTTTTTTAAGTTATTGTATCTAATCATCTACATAATAGATATTAATTCAAATCAAACTTATTCAAAGGACTGTTATTCGGTCAATAACAAATAAGTAATTTTATATGTGTAAAATATTACACATTCACACTGACAGATTTGTGTATCAGATAATAATATCCTCATAGTGCTTGAAAAACAATGATTGCGTTTGTGTCAGATTAAAATATTATCATAGCATTACATTAAAAAATTACTGTTAGACATATATTAAATTTAAGCAGACTCCTCCTTTTAAACGCAATATAAATGAAAATCCGTATTTTTTTAAATTATGAAATAAAAGAATAAAGTTGTTAGTTTTATAAATTTTGCACAAATAAGGAAGTAAATGTACCAAAAGGTGTCTATTTCATTAATTTATTGGACCATTATTTTTTACTTTCATTGTATTAACATCTCAAAAAATTTAAGAATAGTCATTTTTAGTTCACACACATATGCATATATAAACATATATATTACTTAACACTGAAGAAAATGCTCTGTTAATGACAACTGAAATAAAATAATAAAATAAAGTGTTAACTTGCTTTATATCTCTTGCTTGAAAGCTCTTTATTCACCATCAGTTTGTTCTTTTGAAATAGTGAATGGCCAAAAATATGTAGTCATTTACTTTAACATAATTTCAGAAGTTGAGTTTAGATTCAAGATTTAGCAAGCTTTTTATTTCCTAAAAATAATAATTCCTTTTTATTGGATACACATTATTAAGTAGTCGCCAATTAAGTATATTTGTATGTAATACACAGTACTACTTACTCAGTTTTGATATTTAAGAAGCAAGTCAATTAATTCTAGTATACTAACAAAATTTGAATTTAAAATTCAAAAGTGTGTTAGTGTGTGTGCGTGTTTATATATTATATAGGTTTTTATTTAGCATTGTGCTTTTCGAACGGTATAATAAATTATTTATTAAAGTTGATGGTCTAATGCTGCAGCTATTTTTACCCTTTGAATTGTAGGCACTGAAACATTTTCAAAATATATACTTACTTTAAAAAATATGTTTTCGAAATAAACAAAACAAAAACATATGATTTGATAAAATTATTTCTAATATCTTCTTAGAAAAATACACCAGTATTAAAAGAAATGTTTACCAAGTAAAATACGGTCTTTAAACAAGTGAACGTACTTTTCGTTAATTTAAAGTACATCCTATGTTCGGATTGATGATACTTTTTAATCATGGATAAAGTAAGGTATCGATTACCTTCAAATGGTTATCTAAATATAATAATAAATTTTTCATTCCCTTGTAAATAGAAAGACATTTCTTTTTTTGCACATTTTTCTGATGTAATAAAAATATTTTTAATATAAAATATATATTCTCTTAAATTCAAAATAAATATATAATGTTAGCATCAGTAAGAGAAAAATATAACAAGCGAAACATCAAAACAAAGTTAAATCAATCAATAAGCTAATGATATAAAATCAATCAAAATGAATTATTTCAAATATATTTCAGAAGACTAAAATCAGATGTGCGCATTTTTATTCAAGAAACCCATCATTATGTTTCAATGTCGATTCTTAAATTCGATATCAATTGATTTTGTTGTCATCAGACAAGTTAAATGTCTAGAAATCTATTGGCATTCAGTGAAACGTAAATGAACAATTAATAACGATGGCGGGAAAGAGTTGAGGGTTATGCAGCAACGAAAATCAATCTAAAAGGGGAAATTGGAGAAATCTATGAATTATCTCATCGCAAAAGCCACGAAAATTAATTTTAAATTAAGCTTTGGGACAGGAAGTTATCAGAAGAAATTACTATTGTGTCACCACATTATACAGTTATTTTTAACAAGTCAATGGTCAATGTATTCGATTTCACACACACACACACACAAATTACTTTTTCACTTATTCTTTGCTTATTTCTTATTAATATCCGCCCAAAATTTTACTTGACTTTACCACACCTTTTTTTTCTTTTCTTAAATTTACCGGGCTTTTTTCACATAATCGCGAATTATCTTTAAGAAAAACTTAAATGTATTTCATCAAATAGCTAATACTATTTACTGTTTTTAATCGAAATAAAATTATGTTTATTCGATATTTGGTATAAATTACTATAAAATGAAAATTAATGCTACATTTTAGTTCATTTATCTTTAAAAGACATAAACACTTTGAAAAAAGAATTAATATATTTTCTCTGAACAGAAGAGAAACTTAAAATCCAGACATGTATTTTAATGGAGGAAATTTGAAAGTATTATATTTTTTTTCATTTCTTGCACAAGTATTTCATTATTGAAATAAAATTAGGATTAAATTGATTTTGTGGGTAAAATTTTAAATGATAATTTTGAATCAAATTGATTGAATATTGTACTAATGTACACTACAGTTCTATTATTTGTGAATCAATATATAATGAGTAAAATTCTTTTACATTTATCTCCCAACTATAGCTTATCAATTTTCCAATTATCTCTTTTTATCATATTTTAATATGTATTTCTAAGATATAAATTTAAATAAAGTGACACAGATCAATTTAAAACTAGTTTTATTGGGAAATAAAATTTTAGATTAAAAGAGGGAAATTCGTAATAAATACCCCGAATACATTCATTATTTAAGCGCAAAATCATTTATTTCGGTAAACAATTGATATATTTTATCGATATTTATTTTTAGAACTTTTAAGTGAGGTAATTAATTGTATAATCTTTATTTTTTAAACATATTTGGGGAGTAACTAGTTAGAAATTTAATAAATAGTACAGATAAGTTAAATGCAAAAGCATTGAAGTTTAATATATATTTATAAATTTATTTTACCAGTTTTGTTTGAATTTATTACGAATATAAAATAAAGACAAATGGTATTTTATAATCTTCTGAAGATTAATTTATAAAGTATACTAGAAGAAAAAAAATCTATTGAAAAAAATTGAATTTCTTTTGAAAATAAATTTAAATATTTCATTTAAAAATATTTTAGCTATAACAAAATTCTTTACAAATTCAAAAAACTTTAACAAATATGTAATTTATAAGTTTAGGAGATATCAAAAATATTCTAGTTTCTTTCTTGTGAACCATTACTGCATCAGGAAATCGTAATTTATTAATGCTGATGCAACTTAATGTGTGCTTTTCTTATTTTGAAATTTATTATCAAATGTATTACAGTTGCATTAGATTTCTTTATGAAAACAAGGAGCCTAGAACAGCAGCGAACTGCAAAGTATCTTATAAAATAAACATTGTGGTCTGGATGAAATCTACATATTTATATATTTTTAACAATTTGTCGCACAGTTTAAATAGAGATAAATAACATAAATGTAATTGAATACACTCATCAACATTATTCAAAGTTCAAAATTACTGATCAACGAAGCCTAATACAGTTTACCAATATAATCTAACTAAATAATTTACAGGAAGTATAAATTAAACGTCACCTTTCTCTAGAGGAAAATACTTTAAAAGTTGATATTTAACTTCCTAATGGATTGAAATGTAGAGAAATTCATTCATTTTACGGAACTCATTTCAATATATATTTAAATATTGTTCCTTGAGGTTACATATTTGCAATTCAAAAGATGTGTTTCAAAATGCCAACGGCAAGTTTAGGGTCTTCTCCGTTCTAAATAAATGTGTGCGTTACTAATTCAAATTTAATGCTTCATGCCTTAAAGCTTCGGAAGGGTAATTTAGAACCTGCCTATTATTAAAATGAACAAAACATCATCTTTATAGAATATAATTCAGGTTCATCTTCAAATGCAATAAGCGTTCGTGCATGGACTTTATTATTGTAGCAATTAATTTCATTCCTAACGAATACTTAGGGGAATGATCATGCAAAACTAAAAACGATTTACTTTTGAGAACTAATCCAAGTTTTGATGGATTTCTATTTAATAACCATGCAAAGTTTCTCCTGTAGCGTGATATAACTCTTTATCAGAAAGAACTAATTTTATCCAGCAATTTGTTTGATGGTTCTGACGAAGCATTTATCACGATATATTTACCTTAATATAAATTGCTTAATTAGAGATAATTCTATCCAATCTATGATTATCATCTTTAGTCTTCATAAAAAGTAAAATTTGAGCTAATACCAAATAAATTAGAATCAATATATATATATATATAATAACTTCCCCTTGAATATTTTAATAAAATCAATTCTTAAATAGGAAAAATCACTTACTTCTGAAAATAAAGGCTTGTGACTGTATTTTTTATTCTTTTTTCAAATAATTTTAAAAGCACAGTAAAGTTGATTGACGTATTGATCTTTCAAACGATTTTCAATTACAAATAATTTACATGTAATGTTAATGGAAATATTTCTGTAGAAAAAGGAAACAAGTTTATATACTAATATATTGATTTTAAAATTTTTTATTTACTTTTTTTGTTTTTATTTTTATAATTGATAAGAATAAATAATTACATATTCTGCATTTTAAAAAAAAACTATCAAAAATTTAGTTTTTTAAGAATGTCACATACTTCGTGCATAACTCACTTTTATAGCATGTGCAATAAATATATCTCACTACATATTTGGTGAACTTCATTTATTTCACAGATTATATAACTTATTAACAACAAAAATGATGAAAGAAACATTACAAGACTATCAATAATGCTTTTTGTAGTCCATAAGCTTTAAAAAAAATTTGTCAATCTTCTAAAAATATAAAACTCTACTTGTAAAAACCTTTACTTATAAAAATAGAGCTTCGCTTAAAGAGTCTTAAAAAATTTTGTGTCTGAATGATTTTAATTTTACTCTGATGAATTTAAAGTATTTTCATAATTTTTACTATGATTATGTATCTCTGTATTAAACGTAATATGAAACATATGTTTAATGTTTACATGATGTTGTAGGAATTCTTAGCATTTGCTAATTATATGCAAATACTAAAAGCTCAACTTTCCTTTTTTCTATAAGAAGAAAGTAAAATTAAATCGAACTTCTAAGCCACATCCAATCGCTCCTATGAAAGTCATTTTTTGTTTAAAAAAAAAAAACTAAGTTGTCTTATTCCAACGGAGAAAAGGAAACTTTGAAGATATTCCTTAGCAAACTTATTAATTTTCTAAAAGTAAATTCAATTTCAAATTAAGGTATCCGAACACGTTGAAAATGACCAAATTCATTCAAGACAGATATTTTTGTTTTTTACTTTATTGAATAGACCTATCTTTTGACTTTCCGAAACATACTTTGTTTTGTTTCTACACTACCTAGAGGCCAAGTTACAAACATTTTCATAAAGTTAGAAAAACCGGAAGTGGGGTTTTGATCTACCAGAAGTGGGCATTTATATAAATGGCTTAAAACCTATCAGGCGAGTCTGATAACTCAAAATATTACAATGTATTTCTATAAAACCTTTTGAACCTGATATTCATGTTATTTTCTAGAGAATGCACTAAAATATTTCTTATTGTATGAATACTTTTTGAGTTATGGCTTGTTATTTAAATAATGGTCTCATAAAAAATGTAACATTTCTTATAATGTCTACTCAATCAGCTCTAAAATTTTCAAATTTTAATAAAAAATTAAATTTTAGTAAATTTTCTAGATAAACGCATCTAGTTTGTTTTAGTAATTCTTTTACTAATATATGTTTATTACTTTTTTCTCTAACCGCTTTGAAGTATTTCAAAAATATTGCTAAAATTTCCCTTATAATTTTGATTTTTGTAAAATTCAGGTAATTTATTTTAAATTTTGATAGTTAAATAGTAATATTTAATGGTATTGAGTCCTAAAAGAGCATTTATAATGTTTTAGTATGCTATTTTGTTAAAAAGAACTCCGAACGTGTTCGCTTAAAGCAATTATTCTCTAGTTTTCTTATTGAAATATCTTACCAACAAGTGTAGTGTTAGTTTTATACATTTTAAACAGAGTAAAATTAAAACTATGCTATCAGTTTCAATTTAAAAGTATTAGATTTCATAATTTTTTTCAAATACCCCTAAAATTTATAATGAGTGTTGAAAAATTTAATGAAACTTTTATATGTTCAAACAAAAATGAGTAAATTGGTGATATTTGAAAAGCTTAGCATAAAATTTTGTTAAATTAATTAACTAAGCTTATTTTTCTAATCCTTATCTCGTGAGTAATAACTGCACATGACCATTAATAAATGGAAAAAATTTCTCACGCCCAGTGAAGTTCAGGTAAACTGAAAATTTTGTTATTAAAATAGAAGAGTGCTATTTGTATGTGTAGCAAACGTTTTAGTAAACTTAAAATGACTTATCTAATGTTTAAGTGGAGAATATATTTTTTTTATCTAAAGTACAAAATATAATTTTCGAAAAATTCACTAAGGAAACATAATAATTGTGTGATTAATGTACAGTACAAAATTTTTAAGCTGTTAATGTCCAAAAACTAGCTTTTATCTTTATAGTGCAGCATTTTAAGGTCTACACTAATCTGGGACTTTTTCATTTTCTGTATTAAAATTTAAGAATATAAAATAATATTACTGAACAAAAAAAGCATGATTACAAAATATTATTTCGAGTATAATTTTGTGAAAATCTTTCCAAAACTGAGATTATATTATATGTTTTTGAAAAACAATTCAGTTACTTTTTTTTAAAATTTCATCACTTAAAAAAGTTAATAATGATTAATTATATTTTTATTTTAAAGTAGCATATTATCTGACTATATTAATTCCTTCTCATGATACATTGAGAGATGTTTTATAAATACCTATTGTGTTGTCTGTGTTTCATTCAATAGTTGAAAATTTCAATAAGATTTTGCATCTTTGGTAAACTGTATACCTATCCGTAATCCTGGAAAATATATTTTGGATGAATTAAGGATATATTCACAGTTTTCCTGTTTGATTTATCTTAATGAAAAATTTATTTGGCTTATCCCAGGGTCATTAAGCAAATAGTTTGTGACGTAAAAACGTCCTACTTTTGAAAACTCTATTAAACAGATTATAACACAAAAATGTTATTAATATTTTTTTTTACTTTTTAAGTAGAGAACGATATCAACAAGAAAAGGCTGAAATTAATAAATAAATTGATTTTTTTTCTTAGGGCTTTTCTTCTTTCTTTTTTTAGAGTCTGTAGAATTTTGAAATATTTTGAAATCTTCAAATATATATAAAGATAAAAGTACCTAAATTAGTATGCTGAAAATAACTAAGTATTAGCATTTTGAAGCATCTAAATTGATTATTTTATTTTAAGTTTTTGATGCAAGCTTTAATTCTTTTGTTAACTATAATGTATCTGTGCCAGAATTATATGCGTATGAATTGTATTTATTTCAAAAATATAATTCAGCTTAAAAATTTATCTGACTTTATTTATTTATTTTTGTTAAAAATATTTCATTTGTGTGGGGCACTTTCATGGGAACATAAATATTATTTATTTTAAATTTAAATATATTTTTATAAATTTACCCTCAAACCGTATTTTGATATTGATTTGAATATTAAACCACACACGTTTTCAAAATGTATTCTTTATTAAAATTCATAATGATAAGTTTTACTCTTCTTTGAGAACAAGAAAAACTATTTTGATTATTGTATACGGTATATTAGGCAAGGTATATTATGATATTTACTAATAATTCAACTACCTGTTTTTTCCTTTATTTATTTACCTTAAATTAATATTCTTTTTGTAAAAGGAATTGATAAAGAAATTCATATAAATCCTTCATCTATTAAGTCACATTGTCTATCATTGATAAAAACAATAAAAAAATTGTACACCCTCATAACTGAATTCATAATAAATACATATATGGCGGATTTATACGCATCCTTCCACTAATCCTCTTGGGAATTCTTTTGGGCCAGTAATTGTAATCAATCTTCTCCTAAAAGAAGAAAACGTGATATACAAATTAAGTTTAATATATATATTCTTTCTTCGCGTGTTTGAGTGTTAGTGAATTGTGAGTAGATTAGAAGTGAAGTGAATTGTGTGGAAATGAAGTGTATATGTAAACAAAAAGTAAGAAATCCAGAATTTTTAGATTTCAAGAAGTGATAAGATTAGCTAACCAGAAGTGTTAAAGTCAGCTTGAATTAAATAGAAGACTGCATGAGTCAGGTATTGTGATCTTAAATTAAGTTGTTGTCTAGAGTATTAGATTAATGGTGCGGTCATTAAATACGTAAGCTCTGTATAAGGTAATATTAAGAAAGAGCCGCATTAGGCAACATATTCTTCCCAAACGAGAATTTCGTCTCTCTCTCGCTCTATTAATGAATTGAATTATCCTACTCATAGAAATATTTGTGTTTGAGTTATTTATAGTGATTAATAAAATAATTGAAATTCATCATGTCGTATGATCCTTTAGTTCCTTCCACGCCTTCAGCTGGGCCACAGGTTAGAAGGGATGTAAACGCGTTTCACATATATTGCCTTACTGCTGTTTTCACAGAAATGAGATTTTTTCTAAATATCGTAGTTTTACTTTTAGTTATCAAACGTCAGGAATTTTTTGAAAAATATCATATTGTATACTGAAAATATACTCTAATTTGTGTACGTAAAACATTAGATTAACTATTATAATTCGTTTTGGAAAATAAACTAGTTGCCAGGTTTTTTTCGTAGTTATTTTTTATACTAGTTAACGTTTTCTTAAAAGAAAAAGGGGAATTGAAGCAAAATATTTTTTAGAACCAATAAAAAAACATGCTTTGCTCATTAAAAAAGCAGATACAGAAGTCCGATATTCCATGCAGTTCTATCAATGTTTATTTTCCGTTTCAATATTTTATAAACTTTCCGATAAATTACACTCCTCTATTCCAAATTCTTTGAAATTCTTCCTCAAAGACAAAACAAATGAGTCTTATATATATATATATTTCTGAAATATAAATCGTTATGTTTGCGTTAATAAATTCAAGAGTCAGCCTGATTATTTTTACTGTTTCATTTTCCAACATAATCAAAAGCGGAAGTAAAACGCGATTTTTTTTATCCAACTTCTTGAGGATATTTTGTTTTCGAGTTTCTTAGCCTGTAGACATGTACGATACAATTCCCTATCATGAATTTATTTTGAAAAAAGGAATATATTATGCGTATTATTTGTAAGAAAGTATACAGAGTATATATTCTTAATTTACTATACTGAAATAACTTTAGCTATTTTTCATAGACTGCATAGATAACTGATATTTCACTTTCCTAGATATATTTTACTTTTTTCACATAATTTTTTTAATTAAAATAAAGATTGAGGGACTAATAATTAGAAAAAATAGGTTTTGGTAATTTATTAATATTCAAATATGTTTCATGAAAAAAGAAATATTTTGCTCGCACATTATATTCCCATTTCAAGCAAAGGATTTTTCCAAAAAAATATTTATACTTTTTTATTTATATTTTTTGTAAGATGCATATTTTGTTATTAATTTAATGCATTTAAATAGATAAGCTGAAGAGTGTTTGATTACTAAAGATCCTGATTACCAATCGAAAACTCTGTGCAGAATGGCTAAATATGCTGAAAGAATTAACCACTTAGTTGCATTTTCTTTGTATTTCTTCCATTTAGCAACTTTAAAATAGTATAAAACTGCAAAAAAATTTATTTCTCTTTTGAATTTAATATTTTTTTTACATTTATTTACTTTATAAAACTCTTTAAGTACTTCTAAAAAATGCTCTCTAAATTTTTTTGGATACATTCATATTGTATATTTTTAAAAACTGCTGTCATTATTTTCTACGAAGCAACAAAATATTTAAGATCTTGAGAAGGGAAATATTATTCCGTTTTGCATTTTTCCTCCATACCTTGAAATTCAGCATTTTTTCTAAATCCTTTATCGGTCCAAATGACTCAATCTTAATAAATAACCAGCCTCTACATCGGCTCTTCGGTAGGGGAAAAAGGGCAATAAGTCAATATGGCTCGGTTGGCGTTAAAGAAACAGAAAAAAGGCAATAGCTTAGGCGGTTGGACGTGGAACACTAAATCGTATGTCAGGCATTATACCCTCAATTTGTCAAGCGTACAGGGTAAACACAGAGTCCAGTAAAGCCATAAGAAGGTCATGGAGTTGGTTTGAATCTAAATGATTGATGCAGGGCTAAAGCCGCTTACGAGAGATAAGGTGATCGAAGAAACTTTCCATTCCCAATTTTACTTTTTTAATGATCGGATGTTTTAATTTGTTGGGTTTCCGATTTAAGGGAATTTTACGAATGGGTAATTCTTTGCATGAATAATTTTTAACGGGTCTAAAGTCTTTAGATGATCTTTTATATCTAATATAAGACACCGCAATAAATGCCGAAAAGATGCGTCTTTTGAGAGTTGGAAATGTTTGTTCTTTTAATTTTCGGACTTTTTTGTTTGCCTGAAATTATTTGGAACACTGAGTATAAAATAAAACCCCGGTTTGATTTTTCATAAATACGGTAAATTTTTCTTATGCAAGCCGATAACAACACATTTAAGAGTTATGTTAGATTCAGGTATAGTTTTTGTTGTTATTTATGTATTAAGTATTAAAAATGTCTTGAGTAAAATGTTTTACCACCTTTAAAATGATCTGATGCTATACTGTAATACAATGCACGTATTCTGAACAGAATGTTCAATTTTAAAGTAATTAATTATCCCAAAATGTTGTTTGTACAACTTAAAATTCATTTCAACAGTTTAAATCATTTTAAAGTAAACAAAAACATTATGCAAATTCTACATAAATTGCACATAAAAATTGAAAAATAGTCAGAATATTATTTTACTCACATTGGTATGATATAGATTCCATTCCATATAGATTTAAATATAATGTATTTAATTATCTCTTAACTTCATTTCTAGATCAGTAAAAGGTAGTGTTTTATTTACTTTCTTCACTTTCTTTAATACTGCAGGAACAGTTATTTTAATTGTGATATAAACCTGATCCCTTTTCCAGTTTCTTCTTTAATAATAATGAAGTATTCATTTTTGCTATGATAAGTTGCAACATTTAACTTTGACTGAGACATTTCCCTTCTTTCCAATATTAATAAACAGATTTTAAAAAAACATAAGCCACTTCATTGACATAGGAAGTTATTAGTTTACGATCATTCATACGTTACTTTTAAAAAGCATTTTTCAACGCATTTGGCTTATGTTAAACATATTTCAGAAAACATTATAAGAAGTACGTGAATTTAGAATTGAAATATAATATTGATTTATAACATATATATATATATATATATATATATATATATATATATACTGAGTAAATCACGGGCTTACACACTGAGTAACCAGAAAGAGAAAATATTAAAAGGAGTGCTAAATGGTAATTTTCTTTTGTATAAGCACTTTGAATGAAGTTCACTAGATAAAAAAATTATCAAAAAGTCATTTTTAAACAGTAATCAAAATCTAGTAAACTATACTCTAGATTCTAGACAAAATCTAATAATTTAGCATCAGAAAGCTGTAACTGAAAGAAATTTATAATATCGTTCTGCCTCTAAAATTAATCACTTAACTAGCTTTTAATATTATTATTGCTTAATTTATACTATATAATTCCCTTCAAAGCTAATGATTTTACTCAAATTCAGAAATTTAAACAATAAATTTACATTTTGTATATTAACGAAATATTAAAGTACACTATTGAACATCACCTTTACAACAAAATAACAATATGTTTTCATTTATTTGAAACATGTTTCAATATTTATTTTTAATTCAACTCTAATATTTGTTACATCTGCGAGTCAATACAAACAAATTAAAATGTCATTTTGTTGTCTTTTTGGCCCAAGAAACATTGCTGTTATCTAATATAAAATGATTTTTTTTTCTTTATTCGTAATTTCCAAAGAGAGAAAAAGAAAGCCGAGGCTACCCCTCTTACATTTATTCTTTACTAGATAAATAAAAGGGCTTCTGACCGCTGACAAATGGAAAGCGACATAGTCAGACAGTCACAGGGTAAATCACTTGGCTTTACTGACCGCAGTCTGCTTTACACTCTGACGCATTTTAACATTAAGATCATCAGTCATTCCCGGTCCCCCGTCGCATACGGTCGGATAATCGGGTAATCTCCCGGAATGACTCCCCAATCAACAAAGCAAATGAAATGGTAGGCTGAGAGACGAAAATTACCCGTCTGTCCCCTTAAATATCACCCCTCATATAACTTGCCTCTGAAAGGGCAATATCTCTCACCGTCTCTTGTGGTTTTCAGAGTTGGGGTTCGGGTAAAATATGCAATGCATTTTTCACCACATACCATTTTCAATACTTGGAATTAATATTTTCAACAGGAAGGAGGATCATACTATGAAGCTTGGGAACATTATTTTTATGAAAGAGATGAATTTTCGTACTGATGTTTATTGACTTTAATATGTCCATTTATGGAAATGTTGGCAGAAAAATGATTTCTTGATTTCATTGAAATTTGACTGGAAATTTTTTTATTATTTTATTCACGTTTATTACTCATCCCAACAAATAATTTAAGGTATTCAAATATTAGAGTGTGAATATTGAACTGGAAATGGAAAAAGATATAAACATATGGGTTCTTTATGTTGTATTCACAAATAATATTACAATTTTTATTTCATTCGTATTGCAAGTGTGAAAAGTAAATTCATTTATTATATTTCAAAACAAGCTAAAAATGCTTTTGAAATAAAAGATAGAAAAAGAAAAAAATATTCTTCCCGTTTAAATAAATGATACCAACACGAGTGCAGAAAGTAGAAGTTTTTGATTTTACAACTTGGATAAGTAATATTAAAAATAAAAAGCTTACATTTTCTAATTGTGGTATTTTCTTACAAAATATTTTTCTACAATTTCAATGTTAATTGCTTTATTGAACATGCTTAAAAATGACGCGTTAGGCTCAATTTTTTTTAAATATTCAACAATAATTTATTTATATAATGCTGATATAGATGAAAGAATGTATAATAATTTGTACCATAAGCCAGGGCTTCTCAATTTTGCAATAATTGAAACCCAATTATGTAATCTTAATTTCCATCGTGCCTCTCCCACTCACCCCTCCATACAATAACAATGAATTGAATTTAATAATAATATACTTTGACGCTAACCCTACAATATGACTTTCTCCTTTTGAGTGCGACCGGCGTATATACGTCTCGCTCAGTCAGTGCATTAACTATGCCGGACGTATATGTACGTCTTTCCAAAGTACGGTCTTTTCTGAGAACTGCTATCTGTAAAATTATTCCGAATACTTTGGAATACAATAAAATGACCTTGACAGTGTTTGCGAAGGATTTACTTATTTTAGAGGAATATTTTCTTTATTAATTTTCTAACTCCCCCTCCGATATACCACATATTATTAATCAGCATTTAAGGGATTAATTATAAATCGTCCAAGTTATCAAGATAAGTGTTAATTTCTGCAATTAATTTTAAATATGACAAGCCCACATGGGGTCACTGTTAATTATTAAAATTTAATTATTTTAGTATTATTTTATTAATTAAAAATACATTGTATAGCACTGATACATTTATAAGTATATTATATCAGTGTAAATGTGTATTCTATTCTTTTTTTAAAAGCAAAATGTATTTTGTTTGTTTATTTTCAGAAAATTAATAATTTTTTAAAATAATCCTTTGTTTTCGACTTTTAAAAATGCTCGCCCCCCCCCCTCGTAAGATTAAAAGGTCCGCCTATAGGTTGCGTGCCCCACAGTTTAAGAAATACTCCCATAAGCTATTTCAACTAAATCAAGAATTTTATTTAAAATTACATATATATATATTTAGTTGCCCTTAGTTGCCAACCCCTTAGTTGCCAATATGTATATATATATACATGAAAAATAAATCACCGAGGTATTATTTTAAATTGATGTGATAAAGTAGTCGTAGCGTTTCGATGTAAAAATTTTGAAATTTTTTTTATCACATCATGTAATTTATCTTAACGTCAGGAGAGATACTTGAGCGAGAGGGCCTAATTCAAATTCCATATTTAAATATTATAAGGAAAAAAAAGGGAAAAATTTATTTTAATAATATAATCACATGCTCAAGCGAAGGGAAATATTAGTCATTTATAGAAATTACTTAATTGCTTAGAAAATATTTGAAACAGGCTAATAAAACACGTGTATACCATTAATAATATTCATTAATTGGAATCAACAATAAATCTACAAAAATATTGTTTTTAATGCATTAGAAAAAGATAAAGTGAGATTTTGGATTTTTGAATTAGATATTACAAATAAAGATTCGAATTTTGAGTGGATATTAACTTAAGCTATTCCATATATATATATACTTACAATAGCATTTATTTGCTTATGTTTTGTAACAATATCCAATTCTTGAAGCCATTTCCAGTAAAATACATGCACTAAAATTTAAGCAGGAATCGTTTTATCGATTCTGCATTTCGTCTCAAACTGTATTATCTTAACTCTACTTAAACCTAAACTAATCCTTGGTGGAATAGTTCCCATGAGGTAATTAAGGCTTACTCGATTTTATATATCCCTTAGAATAATGTCTAAGGCAGATTTTAGAAGGAATTTTTAAATTAAATAAAAGGGATTTAAGTGTTGGAAAAATAAGAGATTTATTTATATTTGTTCTCTTATGTAATACAAAAATACTAATGTAATCCATGAGAATTACATAACAATTCTAACATTCTAAATTTAAGTTATTTACAGCCTTTAAAAATTGGTTTCGAGTATTTGTGTAAGAAATATTTATTTTTTAAATAGAAATAATTCTTTCAATGAGGTTGATACAACTGTAACTACATTATGTGATTAAAATATAAAGAAATGGAACTGATGAAACATAGATGCATTTTCATAAAAAGTATAACCTATATTGAAGAAAAAATGTAAACACTTCTTTGAATTTTTTTGCAAATCTTTCACATGTTTTTGCTTCAGAATTTCCAATCGAATTTCATAAAACTTGCAGAAATTTCGACAAATTACAAAAAAAAACAACATTATACTTAAATACAAGCTAAAAACATTGAGCATTCAATGATATATATATGATTCTTTAAAGAGAATAAACTTGACTACGCATGAACAAAAGATATACAAATATTTGTCTTTCATAATTTTACAATGAGTGATGTATGCCAATTTATACGAAATCTCCAGATAGATATGAATATTCAGAAAGATGTTACAATTTATGTTGACACCGTATTTTAACTCCTTAATCGGTTTACCCATACTCTGTACGGGCAGTGATATTTTCATCTTTCTCTCTTTGATTTGTATGTATTTTCCCTTTTTATAGGAAAATTATTAGTGCTAGTGTTTTTAAGAGATGCAGTTTGTACATTGTACTTAAACGCTTCTCATCCGAGATTTTCTTTGTGGTGAAGGCAAAAATTCTTTTTAGAAGTCAGAAATTTAGTTCCTCAAAAATTTTCAATAGGGAGCAAGGATCTGTAAGACAATGTGCTGTTTGGTGAATGAGAAGAAATGAATATTTCCCAGTAATATAATCCTTTTAAATATCTTTTAATTATCTGGTCCATCCCTTCAGGACCTACATTTTAGTAATAAATTAGCCAGCCGCCTAACGAGAGTATTCTTAACTACATCTAGCTATCCACTCAGATCATGTGATTTGAGCCGCCTATAAAAACTGAGATTCCTGGAGACAGATCTCTCTCCCTCTTTCGCTTCTGTATTTGTCTGCCTTCAACATGCAGCCGGCTGCAGCTTGGTTTGTGTTTGTGTGTGTGTGTATTGTGTCGTCCTTGTCTTTCTTTATGCGCTCAAGATGTAAAATAAAACAGTTTTAATCAATCACAGGACTGCCTCGCCAATCCCATCCTAAGAAAACAGCAACTATCATAAATAATGATCTAAATCAGGAATGCTTCCCACTCACCAAATTATAATACCCCAAATTATTTCATATATATATATATATATATGTGTGTCCTGATTGCATTGTAAGGCTTTGTATTATACCATGCTTCAAATTATATATATATATATATATATATACAAACACATACAAAGTCATCAATCTTTTGAAAAAAGGTACAAAAAAGAAACATATTTAAAGATGAATTGAAATCTTTTTTAAAAAGTATGAAATATTTTTCATACATGTAGAATGTAATTATAAAAAGTAAACATTTTGAGTTTTTTTTGTATTTCACGATTATAAAATAAAAACTAGTCCATAAAATATAAACTTTAAAATTGAAAATTAAAATAAAATTCTTTCATTTTCTCATTATATTAAGTATTATGCTATGTTTTATGCAATAAAAAGAAATCCTTTTCTTTTAAACATTTTGGGCAAAAAAATTGACCTCATGAGGAGTTAATATTTTCTCAAGAATTGAAATCCTGAGTGGTTATTTGAGTTTAGTTAAGAGAAATAAGTTTCTAATAACTAAACATTTTCGACATTTATCTTAGCATTTCGTAAATATTAAATTATTCCATGTATTTGGAGCATCTCGTAATTTTTTAAGAAATGTTGGCAAAAAACGGATGGGAAAAACTTAAGAAATCCGATTATATTTATGCTCAGATTATTTTCTGTTCCCGAACTGTTTCTAACATAATCTCTTGGGGGAACTGTAAAAATCTAGCCGTCACCTTAATGTACTTTAATAATCTTGTTTTCTACGCTTGGAAATAATCTTATTTGTACTTTCATTTGTTGTAAGAAGATTAAATGCTGATATAACATGCGTGCTTGGGTTTTTTTTTCTCTTACTAGTTGATTTCAAGTGTTTGTCTGCTTAAATACAGTTTTTGTGAAAGTTTACGCAGCAATTATATTAAAACAAAAAATGAATTTTTAATGTCATTAAAGTGCACACAGCCGTTCGCCTCTATTTTTAATCGTTCATCCTTTCTCTTGTCTCTTAAATGGATTGATATTTTTTTTAAAATTTACTAATGGCCTAAAATTTTTATTTTTTAAAAGGAGGGAAAGAATAAGATTTTTTTAAAAAAATACATATGACGTATTATCTTAAGATTATAATTAAAGTAATATTCTAGAAAAAAATGTTGCTATTTGTTTTGAGTCATCTTTTTTATTTCATTTATTAAGTTTTATTTTTTGTTCTATTAATTAAAATATAAGAGGAATACTTTAAATGGTAGCTTATATATAACGAACAACTGTAAAAAAAAGGTAGGAATACTACAATTTGTTTTCATTTTGTAATGGACCTAAGGTATTTTAGTTATATTTATTTTTATTACTTTACTAAAAAGACTCTCTAGAACTACGTATAAAAAAAATTCTTAGGCTTCTTAAGAAAATATTCAAAAAGAGTTCTGACATTTAAAAATTTCAGACATATGTATCAATAATTTATCTGGATGTTTTAAGCACACATGTGTGACACATGTGTGACATTACACATGTGTAATTTGAAATAAAAAGGAACAAATCTCAGCATATTTTCAAGTATAGGTATTATTCATGAGATTAATAGACATATACTTATATAGATTTCCAACTAAAATACGAGCATATCATATATACCTTTCATTAGCGGCTATTTTGTTTATACTGGAAGCATTTTAACTTATATGTGTAAAAAAAGTTCAATTAATTCCCGACAGGCTTTCAAAGAAGAGTAAAAAATAATCTGAAGCTTTATATTAAGTGAGATATGTATGTGAAACAAATTATAGATGGATTACCAGGGTGTAATAGAAACATATCTTATTTAAAATATAGAAAATTCATCAGTGAGGTATAATAAATATGTGCACACCTCCTCATTGAAGAGAAATATCCCTCGAAACGTAATAAATGTCCAAGACGTTAAGGAAATTTGGATAGACAATGAAAACGTTAGAGGTGAGGTGATTTTCGGGTTTATTGGCGCAAGAGCCGATTTCGGCTATACTGCGCCAAACATTTGTTTTAATATCTGTGGTCTAGACGGGAAGAGAGAAAGAAAGAATGAATTGAATGACAAGAAAGAGGGTCGAAAATAGAGAAGGATCACTAGGGTACCCCGGGTTCGTGAAGCCCGTGTTTACCAAAGACAGTAAACCCCTTGGAAAAAGGGAAAGATCACTAGGGCACCTCGGGATTGTGACACCCGTACTCACCTATAGAAGGTGAGCCCCCTGAGGGGACGAAAACGTTAGAAGGCCCTTCTTGAGAAACAAGGGGACATTCAAGATGCCTATTTCTTTTCATTTAAGGCGTTAAAAGGATTAAACCCTGAGTTTCGAAAGATATATTATCGGTTCCTAGAAAAAGAACATCTTAATAGCTTACACGATCATTACTCGTCGACTTGTTTTGTAGAAAAATTATCCCTAAAACCACCTGCACAGTTTTAAAAATATGTTATGTTTCCCTTCATTTTATCATACATCCCCATTGTTCTCCTCATTTTAATTCCATAGTTGAGGGAATGATTGGATACGTGTGCCTTTTTCTTTAACAGTCCGTATACAGAATGTACATAAAATGGTGACTCTCTCCTGATGCTTGAAATACGCTAAATAAAGTCGTTTATACTCCTGTTTATTTCTCTACTTCCTTCGTCGTGACTATTTCCAGAATGTAATATATATATTAGGTTCTGAACAGATACAATTTTTCTAAAATTTATTCTTAGTTAAATTCTATGAATTGCATAAAAATTAAAAGAAAATTGAATAAAAGTAAATAAGAGTGCAATTGTAGTACAATACTTGACATGATGGATAGAGGGGTTTTAGAATACACAACAGATTAACCCCTTTCCTGATTTTTCCGTACGCGTTCCACTACGTTCTGGCCGCTGCCAATACGGCTTATGGGCATTCTTGTTTTGTTTTAGTTTGTACAGCTTCACCTGTATTTTTTAAAAATTTTAATATCAAATTAGTTGTATATGGCAATAAATTTCCAATAAAAAAGGTCAAGTAAATGTAATAAAATGCTGTAGAGTAATTGTACTTTTTTATGTTCACAGCCTTGAATGTAGCTTCCCTGTTAAGCATTCATGTAGGGGAAAAAAGACAACTTACACGGAAAATACTGTTATTTTCATTAAAGTTAAAAAGTTGTCCTAAATACTGGAATATATTAATAATGCTTATTTTAATAACATTTTCCACTTAAAATTGTGAAATTAATCAAAAAATGTAATAAAAAATGTGTCACTTCATGGATTGAATTTTGGAAAAAAATGGAACTGTTAAGGGGCTCAATCAAAAATGTATTTATTGCTTTCATAATAATGTACGCTGTTGTATCTTAGGTGGACTTAAGGTTTTTCTAAATTAAAATATATTTTTCTGTGAAACCTTTTTTAATACAATTTTACATGTTTTTTTCCTTCCAATTTATAGGTATGCAATTCGAAATTTGATTAAAAGAATATGTGCTTACTGTTTCTAAATATTTAAATGATTTTTATGATGGTGTGTTTTGTATTTTTATTCCTTAATTTTAAATAAAATTTCTTCCTTTTCAAGAAAATATAATAATAATTAACAATAGAAAGTACTAAAAAGCTCATTATTTACCATTTATTGAAAATTTTTGAATAATGTTTTATGTAGTTTTAGCTCTTTAACTTTTCAATAGTAATTTATATAAGTATAATCTTTTGTGTATGAAGATGTTTCAATCCAACAGCTATCTGTAAATTTGTTCAGAATAGTTTGTTGTAATGCTATTCAAGACATTTAAGAATGAATAAGAAGAACAATTATTTTGTGACGGAGAGAACGTCCTCCAAAATATTCCATTGAAATAAATAACTGAAAAATATTCGTTCAATATGCGAATACTATTTTAAAAAGTATTTTACTCTTTTTACCACCGAAATTTTATCCCAGGTTTTTCCTTGAACCAGCAGTGCACCAAACTCTGATTTAACTTTTCTTCCATATGAGCTCAGATTCAACTACAAACTCCTAACGATTGTGTCTCGAACTGAAGCGAACTATTACTCACACAAAAATCGACCCTTATACCAAAAGAGAGAGAGAATACCTCAATTTTCACTTCTTTGTGGCTAGAAGAGTTTCTTCAGTAGAACAACAAAAGAACCTAGGCTATCCATAGGCTTACACAATAACGACTGATCTACGCACAAAAAAAAAGTTATTTTCTTTTTGTGGAAAAAAAGAACTCTACTTTAAATTACTTTTTTCCCCATAGGCCTTTTGAAACTTCAACACATCTTCGAGTTGACCACCGATGATTACAATTTAGATGTGCGGATAGTAAAGAGGATAGCCAATGCGACCGACGCCAATTCTTTTCTGAGAGAAGTAGAGACTGCGGATCCGGAAAGTAGGAAGTACGTAGTTCTGGACTGCAATGCAGAAAATGGAAAGACTATAATTGTGAGACATGTCCACGACATTTACATGGGAAGAAGAAATTACCACTTTCTTTTAACAAGTCTGGTAAGTCTTATTTATCTGAGTGCAGCAAAAGAATGAAAGTATATAGCTGATAATAACCTGTAATCATATTTATTGTATAAATATGATCGATGCATCTAATTGTGCATTTTTTTCCATATGCCACTTGGAAAAATAGGAGTCAGTAATGATATTAAACTAATAAATTCTTTTTAAAAAGTGTTCTTTTCGCAATGATTGTTTGTAATTTCATCAGTAATAGATACTAACAAGAAAAAATGAATAATATTTTGATTTAATATAATTATTTACAGTGCCTGCTTTTAACATTTTATGTGCTTATAATTTGTTACAAGTGCATCTTTCTAGTTTCTAATTTTTGTATGTTCATGGTTAATTATGTGTAGAATGCATCTCACTTAAAAATTTAATTCGTAATCATGGGAAATTTAATTACAAATTAAAACGTTTAGAAGTTTTTATACTAACCTTTTAGACACTAAACTTTCTTCATTGAATAATAAAGAATGATTCAAGACAGGTCCACGAAATTTTAAGCAATTTCAATTAAGTGTATTTTAAAAAAATGGAATTCTATAAAAATAAATATACAGGCTTTAATATAGTATTATATACACTGAATTATATTTTTAAAACTATTCCATAAAGTTCCTTTCTATCGTAAAAAACTTAAAGAACAGTAACGATAATTATTTTCTATTGAAAATATATTTTTATAAAAACACTCTTGTACATTAAATATAATCATTAAATAGTTCTTTAAATTTAATCATTTAAACAAAAAAATACCAGCTTTCCTTAAAAGTTTGGGGAAATTTTAATATGATTATACAACTTTTAAACACAAGTCTGAGAACGTTTATAATTTTACGCACAGTATAAATTTTGTACTAAACATATTCGCGCAAATTGAAGAATTTTGCAACATTTTTTCCAATATCGGCTTCTTTTACTGGTGCAATTATTTACCAAAATCCTGAGTAAAAATGCAGGCAAAATGCTGTACCAATTGAAACATTTGATAGTAAAAAAAAAAGTAATCAAAAAGATTACTTTTTCAAACATTTTGTTTTCCTTTTTGCATATAGAAAAATGTAATTGAACCATTCAAGCAAAAATAAAGCCAAATAATTATACTAATGGGTTGGAAGTCCATGTTTACTTTTACATAAAGAGTTTATCCAATTAAATCTTAGACGTATATTTAATACTGCAAAAATTAGAGCTTCTCAATGTTCTGCAGAGTGAACTAAAGTGATTTTTTTAACCATTAAGGCCCAGAATGGGACTCCACATAAATGCTCAAAAATGGTAGGATTATACGGCTTTAGATTGGGTAAAAAATTCTTCTAACTTTTGCTTATTCTCAACCCATATTTCATGAGTGTTTTTATTTTTATTTTTTATTTTTCAAAATATCTTCTTTTAAGTCTGAGTCTTTCGATACCTCGACAAATTTTTCTTGAAGACTTAAAGGTAAATCTTTAATATTAATTGTGTGTTGTAATTGAGAATATCTTTGGCATCAAAACTTTAATGAAAATATAGTTTTAAGTGTGTTTCCAGACACTTAAATTGATCACTTATAAAATACGGAATTAAAAACTTAGGAAGAGTATTTTCTACTGTAAAAGTATCAGCAGTTGTAGATATTTCTATAGTTCATTTTATATTCCATTTTTTGTACGTATACTTTTTAACATACCTTTCAATTATACATATAAACGTAAATAAGCTCCTGGTGTTGTTTTCTGAAGATAAATCTTTCAACTGTATTTGAAAAATGATACTTTAAATCATTTCCATTTTAAAATTATTTAACAAATGATGGATTTTTTAAGTCATGATTCATTGTCGAATAAATCAACAAAATCGTAAATCTGATCTGTTAAATATTCAACTTCATATTTTAGTATTAATTTGTATGTTTTTTGTTATGCTTCCTTAGAACCTACGTGTTTTTCATCGGAAGATAACATTTTTTTTGTAATCTTAATTCGTTTGTATTCAACTGCATGAAAAATCAGCATTTTGTCTTTTAATTTTTTTAAAACAAATATTTTTGACCTCTGATTTATTTACACTTTCTTGAATGATGTTATGACCCACTCTTACACATGCGGTGAATTATAGAACATTAAATAGGCATTTGTTTGATACATTTTTAAAAAGTGTAAAAGAAGTAAACATATATACAATGACAAATTGAGAACAATTATGTTATTTTTAGTTGTACAGTAAAAAAAAATCTTAATATAAATCTATATAACGAACTATTAATACACAAAAAATTAATAAGAAGAACAACATTATTAGGAATTTTGCACAAAGTATTTTTTCAATTCCTACTAATACAGTTCACTCTTTCTCCCTATATTTATTTATATATTTTGTTCAAGTTTTAAATCATTTTTAAAGTATCCATTCAAGTTCAAATACATTTTTAAGCTTGTAGAGATAACACTTGATGTTAATACAGTTTTCTTCAAATATTAATTCATTAATTTAGTTTAATAAATTAATATTACATTTATATGGGAGAAAAACATTAAATTTGTTCCGAATGAAGGCAATAGATAGTGACAGTATGCACTGGTTATCCAACTACCAAGTATGAAATGCTCAATTTCATTTTCTAGAAGTAATTGACTTAAGAAAAAAATTTTAATTACTTTGTTTTAACTATACTAGCAAAAGCATCTGCATATCTTAAGAAAATCTGTAAATTTCTTAACTTAATCATTTGTTATAAATAAACTGAAAAAAATTTCTTTATCGTATTTTAAAATGTTATAAGAGATAAATAGTTATACTTGGAAGCCATTTTTATTCATTTAAATTTCATGGCATTACGTACATTTCCGTTAAGTAGACCACGTAAAATGCCTTATCATTGAATTATTTATTAATTTCTGGAAATTTTAGAAAATCAGTATAAGTCTTAGAAGATCGTTATAAAGTAGTTACAAAATGTTGTGTTCTCATAGAAATCGTTATTATTATTGATATTCCAATGAAATTCAAATGAACATTCTTCACTTAATAAAAGCTTTCATGCTCGAATGACATAATATTTTCATCAAAGTATGTTATTTTAAATTGTACTGAAGTTCAGTAATTTTCACTAAATGGCATTTAACAAATTTCGAATAAAATACTTTAGGAAAAAAATAATGGTAGTATTTTTTATAAATTTATTTTTTAGAATAAGTAAATAATTTGATCGTTATCTATAGTAATTATTTGATTGATTAAAAATTATTGCATTAACACAATTTTCACATGAAATAAAGAGCAAAATTTTACATTCATGTACATACACATTTCATTTCTCGTTTTTCGTATTGTGGAGTTTTGTTTAAAGAATAAATTCTTGATTTTTATTTAAATTCTATGGACCAGAAATATTTGGAATATTTCCAGAGAAAGAGCATCACTTAATCTATTCTAGCTTATATATTTAAAAAGAAATGTTTGAAAATTTTTGCGAAAAATATGTACACTCTCTTATTATATACTTATATTAATTTACTTAATATATCTTTAGGGCTTTAAAATACTTTTTTATCAAAATACAAGTATGTCACATGTTATTAGAATTCTTTATAGTAGGAATAATTCTGTGTTTCTCTTAATTTGATGTAAAATATATAGGTTACTTTAAGAGTAAGCAACAAAAATATATGCATAGTTATGAAATTTTGATAATAAATTTAAAATCTAGGAATTAGAAAAATTTAATTGGTAGAAAATTAATAACGCCATTTAAGACCTCTTTGAAATACATAAGTAGGGGCTCACATTAAGGAATAAATATATCCACATATATTTTATTAACCTTTAAATTTCATAAAAACTCTATTAAGTTCCAAACTGTTATACAAATATATTAAATGCATACATGAATAAATCTGAAAAAATGATTTTGGAAATCACACAGAGCGTAATAAAAAAATTAATGATCTGCAATATAATTAAAAAAATAATGATGAAATTATTAATCAAATGAAAAATATAAAAATCATTTTGTCCGAGGTTTTGATTTTGAAGATATTTTTCATTTTATTGATATCAGTGATATGATTAAAATTCTTTTATGATTTTATAAAATTAATGTACTTAAAAATGTAATAAAATAGAATAAATTTCATTTGATTATCAGGCTAAATCTACCAGAGAATTACATATATGTACCATAAAGATATTTGTTATGAACAAGTTAAAGGTGTATATCACGGTAGATCAGAAAGTAATTGCTTAGCTCAGGGTTTCTCCAACTGTGGGGAGCGCCCCTCTTGAGGGCGTGATAACTCTTTGAGGGGGGCGCGAGCGTATTGAAAAGTAGAAAAAAAATATTATTTAAAAAATATTAATTTACAGAAAGTAAACAAACAAAATAGATTCTCATAATAAAAAATAAAATACACATTTAAACTGATATATTACACTTATAAATGCATTAGTGCTACACAATGTATCTTATACTTAATTTGACAATACCAATTTAAGAACAAGTTTAATAATTACCAGTTCCCCATGGGATTGTCACATATATAAAATTATATACAAAATTAACACTTATGTTGTTAATTTGTACCGCTTATAATTAATCCCTGTATTGCCGATTAAAAGTTACGCGATTCGCTTTGCAATGCCGACCGTTTTCCACGTAAGCGCACGTATGTGATGTATTGGGGGTGGGGGGAGGAATATAGAAGCAAATTACTGTATGAGGGTTGCGCGAAGAAAATTATGATGGAGTATTGGTTCGCGAATGTTGAAACTTTGAGAAGCACTGGCTTAGCTAATATAGCTTTAAGAGAGCATAACACTACATAAACCTATTATTAATTCGGATATATTGATGATCTTATCTTTTTTAATCAGAAGTAAGAATTTCATACAAAAAAAATTTTTTATCTAGCCTTTCTTAATTTGATTGCAGTAATCAATATCACTCATTTAGATAATTTCCTAGATATTTAACCATAAATATACTCATGTCCAAAATTAAGGTCACAAACATGCTTTTTGTCATAATTTTAAAATGTTCCAGAAAAACTGATAGAATTTGTATTTTATATATCTCGAAACCGAATAATTATACACAATATCAACCTTCGGCTTGGGAAATAAAATTGTTTAACGTTAGTTTTTTGCAGAATTATAGGATTGAGACCATTCAAGCATTTGGGCGTTTGGTCAGTTTTGTGAATATTGCAATAAAATGAACAAGTTAGTCTGTTTTCAGTGAGAATTAGTTCTCATAATCATTTAGATGATTCCTTGGGACAGGGAGCCATTGGCAGGCTCGATGCTGGCCATTCTCAAGCGAAGGTGGCTCGATGGTTACAAGTAGCCGGAAAGTGGTCCCCCGGTTATGAAATAAATTACAAACAAGAGGTACTGTCGCCAGGAAGGTCGCAACAGAGCATCGATATCTGCACAGGATCATTACTTGGCATTAACCACTCGCTGACAAAGGCGGACAACGGTTCCTTGGTTTGCTCGTGACCTTGCTGCTGTGCCTAGAAGAAGAACTTCCCGGCAAACAATCTACAGACGTCTTGCAGAGACTGGCCTTTACGTCCAGCGTCCAGTCTGGCGCATCTCTTTCATTGCATCCAGCAGGAAAGACCGGATGTTGTGAAGCTGAAAACACCAGTTGTAGACATCATAAGAATGGGGGTATGTTCTTTTCAGTGATGAGTCGAAATGTACCACACAAAATGACTCTCATCGAGTCTTTATCCGGAGAGAAAGTGGAGCTCGTTTTCATCTCGCCTACATAACAAAAATCGACAGATTTCGTGGCAAATGAATACTTTTGTGTCCATACATATATATAAGCTGCTGACCCCACGTGTTACACCAAGAAGGACTAGAAGTATCACAGCAAAATTTATTTTGCAGATAACATGTTGTACAAAGATCAGACGGTTAAAATTACAGCCTCTTGTGATGTGTGGATTATGACAAAATCAGTAGTTAGTGTACCCGCCATTATTGGCTATAACCGCTGCCACCCATCTCGACGTAAATGTAAAGACGCTTTGAATGTATCCTTCGAGTACAGAAGTTCATGAGGTTTCCACATATTGCCAAAGTTGATCTAGTGTAGCAGCGGGTGATAAATCCCGGGCCAGTCGTTGAGCAAGCATAGACCAGTTATTTTCCATTGGTGATATATCGGGAGAAAAAGCAGACCGAGGAAATAACTCAAACTGAAGGATAAAGAAGAACTCTTAAACATTCCATGTTACGTGTGGTCACGTATTATCCTGTTGGATTATGGCTGATGGCAAACGCTGAATGTATGGGAGGGCCACGGGCTCCAACATCTCAGTGATGTAGCGCTGTCTGTTGAATGTACAGACAATGCGTACTAGAGGAGTGCGGTAGTGAAATCCAATACCACCCCCAAACCATGATACCAGGTGCCGGACTAGTGTGATGATGCCTAAAGCAACAGTTCAGCAACCTCTCTCCACGGTGTCTCTAAACTCGAATCCGATCTTCGTGATGTTTCAGGTAGAAGCGGGACTCGTCAGTAAACACAATGTCATTCCATTTCATTGCCCATGTCCCCGCTCATCGCATCATTAGAAGTGTAAACGCCTGTGGTTTTCAGTGAAGGGTAAATGAAAAAATTAATGCTTTGCGGACATTCTACTCTGATGTTAACGGCGTCGAATGGTACGAGTTAACATCGAATGATGCGTAACAGGCTGAATCTGTTGTGCTATAGTTCATGATGTGGCTGAGCGATCCATCACTTCCATGAGCACAATCCGCCTGCCATCACGGACAGTGGTGCAACGAGGTGGGTGCAATCGGACTAATCGATCTGTCGTATCCTCCTTCTTCCAGTGATGTCAGTTCTGCATCACAGTTGCTTGGTTTCGTTCAACACGTTGAACGATTTCTCTGAAAGGTAATCTGCATTCCCTATAGGTTACTATTCTTCCCCGGTCGAATTCAGAATCTAAGTCAAAAGATGCTCCATATTTTACTCGAAGCATAGATAAACAGCTTACGCAAAAAGAACTCACAAGAAAAACAAATGCCGTGCTTCAAATCGCCACAATTTGTACACCCCTTATACAGCGCTTGCGAGTGGCGCTACGGTTGCCCGTGATATGCATCTGCGCTATAATGCTAATGATTTGTATATTCCATCACCGCCAACACATGATGTAAATTTCACATGGTTTGCATGCTTCTTTCAAGGAGTTGCATCTTGAGTGACTAGCAGTGTAGATACTGTTTTATATGCTGTATCATATATGATACTGTTAATTTCTAACTTTATATATACATATATAACTTTATATGTACAATAGTACATGAAGCACAAAAACTGAATCTTAGCAAGTATTATTATTAAACAAAATATGAAAATAACATTTATGGCTTATTGTTTTTTATGTAAACAAATGAGAGACTAAAATTATTTATTGTGAAAAGAATACATAACAAGAGAGTTCTGAGTTTTGTGTGCATAGATGCATAGATTACTGTTGCACGGAGTATAAGTTGGCAGAAATTATATATATTCATAATTTTTTTTCTTAACTTGGAAATTGGAAATCTGGAATTAGATCTTTCTTATGTCTGTAAAACACTAAATTACTGTAGGATTTCCAGTTAACATGTAATTTAAAACTTAGGCTTATTCTAATATTTAAAATATACAGGGTGTCCAGCCTTAATGTGACCCAATAGCTAATTCCCGAACCGTTCGGTTTAGATGTGCACTTCCAATTTGAAAAATGTTTTAAAACAGGTAAAGAATGTTTTTACGTACTTTTCGAACAAAAAAAAACTCATTTAGAAAAAGATTACAAAAATTAATTTTTATACGGTCCCCAGGTCCTATCACTTATTTTTAGGAAAAGATGCAGGGCACAAAAACCAACTAAGCACAAAAAGTTTCATTTTATTGCGATAAAAACTGGCCGAGTTATGGAACTTTGAAAATCGTATATTTCCTCAATTTTCCCGGCCATTTTTAAGAAGCTCGTAAGGGGCCGTCTCCAAAGTGAAATTAGTTGGAACTCTGTTAGGAAACTTTCGCTCTTGCCAGTCACTCTTGTGTGAATCGTTTTTGAACTTAAAAGCATGCGTTAATAATACAATAATTGAGTACTTATAAAATAAAATTTATTCTGTGTACGTGTAAAATGTAGAAAAAATAAATATTTTGGACGAAGAAAACATTTCAAAAGCAGTTCCAAAAAAATAGACACATGCTGCGGCTTCAGTCTGATTGGAAGCGTTTTTGCTGATCATGACGAACGTTAAATATCTGTAGTGTAGTCACTTGCAATTGCATACAGTCGTATTCTAATATTGCGAATTAAAGTACGGGAGAACGAGTTGTATACAAATGAAGAAACTGTGAAATGGTACTGTTTTATGGGCAGTGTAATCGAAATAAGAGAGAGGCGGCAAGACTTTATGCCATTTAATTTCCCACCCGAAGACATCCATCTTATTGCACAATTGCCCGTGCTGTTCAGCGCTTGTATAAAACTGGGAGTTGCAATAGACGTATTCCCTGTCTCGTGCCTTCACCATTATTTAAGTTAATTTGGTCATTCTGATAAAATAAAGCCCCTGATTCATGATTGGAGCATCATTCCACGTTATGTTATAATTTGAACGGCGACAAATCCTGTATTATTTTGCTGCTATTTGTTAAAACAAGATGTTTAATCTTTTCGGTACAAGTTGTATTTCTTTAATTTAATTTTTATTGTTTGCCATACAGCAATACAAATTGTCAATCTATGATGTTTACTACGATGTTTTAATTTTTCTATGATGTTTTTTTTGTGCTCTTTCTGTAGATAGTGGATTACTGTTCTCTAAACTCAATTTGTATACGACCCCCTTTACTGAGCAACTCAGATGCTTCAAATTTCTGTAGGCATAACTCGGCCAGTTTTTTATCGTAATAAAATGAAACTTTTTGTGTTTACTTTGTTTTTGTGTACTGCATCTTTTCCTAAGTATAAGTGATAGGACCTGGGGACCGTATATAAAATTAATTTTTTATTATTTTTTTCTAAATGGGTTTTTTGGTTCGAAAAACACGTAAAAGCATTCTTTACCTGTTTTAAAACATTTTTCAAATTGGAAGTGCATATCTAAATCGAACGGTTCGGGAATTAGCTATTGGGTCACATTAAGGCTGGACACCCTGTATATAATCTGACTTTGTATATTAAAGTAATATATTTTTTACTTAACATATATTTTGAATCTATAATTGCAAGTTCAGATTTTTGACTTTCATGCAATGTTACTACGAAATATGTTAAATGAAAGTAAAGTTATATTCTTAAGTAACTTATAGCTCCTTGAGAAGGAATTCAAAGCTAAAAACTCAAACTAAACCATTTTGAATTTACTAGCTGAAAAACATTAAATCATGTTTTTATTCTTTGTGTGATTATATCATGATTTGAAAGATAATTTAAGTGTTGTAGAACTTAATGTACGTTCGTATTTGATACTTGTAACAATTCTCTTTGTACAACATTGCTAGGACTTAGCAAGTTTTCAAAATAAAGATAAAAGTGTTCTAGTTATTATTTTATAAAAGTTATGTTACTTTAAATAAGATCTTTTCCTTCTTTTTTCCCCGATAAAAAGTAGTAATTGATGTACCTTGAAGTTACAAAGAATAGAATCTTGCATCAACTACTGCAAATCCCACATGAATACAGTGTTTTTTTTTTCGTTTTGAAGGGGGAAAAATTAGAATAAGAGAAGTAGTGTTTGCAAAAAAAACTTTTGTATTGTAGATTAATTATATATTTAGTTATGTATCTACTTCATATACAGGAAAAATAAATGTATATTATCCTACAATTAAAATACATAGAGTTTCACTAGAATTATATTTTTAACTTTTGCGAGTTTGAGTTAAGAAAAAACCTTGCCCGGAAACAGTTGAAATAAAACATTGGATATTTTTATGAAAAACATTAAATTATTTAATCAATGCTAACCAGTAATGAACTACCGTTCGCATTTTAGATATCCTTAATTACAATCTAAACAAGCAAGGTCTTAATAAGGCTCTTTAATATCCGATCATTCAATTCTTATCTCTTCTGCATCAGCATTTTATATCTTTTTTTTTAAATAGGTACCTGATTATTAACTTATCAAAACTGTTTCTCGAAAACAAACTTCTCTTTTTGGGAGGGGAAAAAACATGCCTTTGAATTTATGTAGAACTTTCATTTTTTTTTTTTCGTAAAAATAACTTTCTTCCTAATAAAATGTTATTTTTAAAAAGGGATATTTTTTTAAAAAATAATCTTAACATGGGAAAGAAAAAAAAAGAAAACTCATAAATACTGATGAATTGTCATCTTTATTTGCATCTATAAAAATAATTTGTGTTTAGGGCTAACACATATTAAGGATTTAATTTTATTTCAAGTAATCTTCACGTTTATTACGCAAAAAAAGAAAGAAAGAACAGCGATAAAAATGTAAGTGCTTTCAAGTCTTTTTAATAGCACGTCCTTCATACACAAGACTGCACATTTCGAAATCTAAAAAAGGAAAGAAAAAATTATGACGAAATTATACCTTGCGATGAATCTTCAGAAATTTGATTCCCCGTAAAAAAAAGAGATTATTTTTTTCAGAAAATGATGAATGTCGTTGCAAATTATGCTCGCAAAACTGAAGAAACAAGTTACGCGGCTTCAATTTTCACACAACAAAAACTTTGAGTTATACCTCTTCATCACGGAAGCTATCATCTCTTTATAGGTGATGGATGAATACTGGAAGAGTGATGTCCATGAATTTGGAGCTATTAATATCACTGGCTTTCGCATAATTCAGTCCCAAAGTCCAGAATTTATGCAATTCCTTAGCACATGGAAAACATTGAATTCTTCACGCTGGCCTGGAGCTGGTACAGAACATATCTCGGTAAGTTTACAAATTGAATTATTTTAGTAGGAATACAAATTGAGTTTGGTCTGCAAATTGAGTTTGTTTTCTAACACTTTCTTTTTTTTTTCCAAATGCAAGTTTAACATTCACGGTTACATATATTTCCTTACGACAAATTTGCTTATAAAATAAATTTAACTTATTTGTTTTCATCGCCTAAAAGTTTTTGAGAAACAAATTGAATTCTGATTTGTAGGAGGCTACAAATTACTTTAAAAATGCAAATACTGAATTGTTTCACCTAAGTTATTCATAAAATGGTTTATACAGTCTTAATGCAACAATGGAGATAAATATATCTGGCTGTAAATGATATAAATATTTTTTTTTCATCGTTAGGAAAAATGGAATTGCGAACACTTTTTTCCCTTCTATCTGCGAACCAGCATAATTTCTGACATTCAAAAAAAATTACACATTTAACTGAATTTCTTACTTTAATGCTCAAGCACGATTTTGAGTTAAAAAGAAAAAGTATTTGTTTCATGCCGATCAAAGAATTAAATTTTGGGTGTCTCATAAATTTCTTTTTTAATTTAAAAATATTTTATTGACATTAAATTGTTCTAGAATAAGGAATGAATTTTCAGAACTTCTTTGTAAGAAAAAGCAACATTTAACCATAGTTAAAATACGAGCAAATATATTTAAAATTTTCACAATATATTTTGTTCTTGCTTATGCAAAATAAAATGGTACATTTGTCTAATAGAAACACATAGAAATAAAACAAAAATATTTAAAATACTTTGCATAACTTATATATAAGACAATGCCTTCCTCCATTTTAAAAATACATGGAAAATCATGGTAGTGACTTTTGATACTTTTTTGCTGCAACTGCTTTTTCTTATTTGCAAAAATAATCAACACTCTCTGTGAGATTTTTTTCCATATTCATAATATTTTACAGGTGTTTTATATTTATGGCTTCAAACCCTAGAATCATTTTATTATAAATCATGTAAATTTTAAAATTACTGTCAATTAAAATGCATGTAGAAATATTTTTTTCATTAAAACATATAAATGTTTAATACTATATATATATATATATAATCCTTACATAATTGTTATTCTTATACATAATGTTAAACAATAAGTTAGAAAATAGCAAGATAGTGAAGGAAAGAGTCCAATACTAACAGTAACTCAACGGAAAACTTTAATACTTAAGCCAAGGGTTGCAGTGTCAAACATGTTTTTAAAGCGTTAAACCTCATTTTCTTATATTATTGGGCTGAAATGAAATTAGAAGAAAAATATTCAGTTAAAGAAAAGGTTTTACTGCACTTAATTTTTAAAAATTCTAAATCCCCATAATCGTATAATATCAAAATATAAATTTTCTTAGAAGTATGTGATAAATTTTAAAATAAAATTAATTTACAATAATTAATCTAGAACAACAAAGAAACAATGCTAATACAAATCCAAATAGTGTAAATAAAGGATTACATTTGAGGAAATAATTGTTCATAAATATACTTAAAGTAACATCATGTTGTACTTAAAAAATATTAAATTTAAATTATAACTATATATAAAAGCTTTGTTAACGTATTAAAGTTCAGTAAGTATGATTTATTGAAAAATGTGTGTTTGTAGCAACTTTAAGTAGAAAGAGAAACACTTGCTTAAAAAATTATAGGAACTAAACGAAAATAATAAATTGTTGTATATTTAACATATGTAATTTCCTTTATGCAGGCAGCAGTGGCCTTAGCCTATGATGGTACAAAAGTAATTTTAGATGCTTATAGTAGACTTCTTAAGAAGAAACCAGATATATTTCGCAATAATTTTCGTAGAGGAGAGGTATATAACAATGGAACTAAAGGAATAGATTGTAGAAAACTGCCAGTTACACCATGGGAACACGGCGATAAAATTACTCATTGCCTTAGAAAGGTCAGTTCTTATTTATTGCACAATTTTATAACCCTATCAAATAAGTTTTATGATTGAATAATGAGTTAAATGTGTTTTTTTATACGGATGATGCTAATGCAGACCTAATTATTAGTCAATCATCATGAAAAATTTATTAATTAAAAATGATTGAACAGGGGTATTTATGTATGTGTGTGTTACATGATTTTAACTCAAATTATATATAAATATTTCGCTTAAAACATTGAGAAAATGAACGTGAATGAAACTTAATATTAATTTGCTGTCAAAAGATCGTGTTAATTATTTTTTTTTCAAAGATTTTTCTCGTAATCTATCAAGCATAAACTGTTTTACCAAATATTAAACTCAAAACAGAATTTTTTTTTAAAAAAAATTGCTTACCAGAATTTAAATGATCTAAAGTGAGTAGTTTGTTGTTTATCACCATATGCTTGAAAAATGAGGAAACTAAAATATATATGGACAATTAATCTTAATCATCCGAAATTGTTTCATTACATGGCCTCCCGTTATAATCTCAATACATTTTTTTTAAAGTGTTTGAATATGGATTTTATAAAGTAAAAGTCAAAGGTCATAAGCCATTTTTAAAGAATATTCATCGATAGTTTTAATAAGGTATTTACAGAAATATTGAGAAAAATCCTTTTTTAGACTTAAAATTATGTTATGATTTTAATCGATAAAATTATGTAACTGTTTTGATTTTCTCATATATATGTCAAGATTTACCTATTTATTCATTTATTTTAAATTTCACAACTGGTAAAGTTCATCTCCCAAATGAACATATTGACTCGATAATTACAAAAAAATCTAATTGTTCTGCTTTTGAAAGGTGGATTTCCTTTTTTCATTTTGAAACTTCCTCAGCCTTTGCTACCGAAATACAGAATTTAATGTGTGTGCGTTAGTGTGTTTGTGTGTGCAATTTAATAGGAAACCATTAGCCACAATATTTTCTCTAGATATTTAATTTCGAAAAAATGTTATTGCAAATATTCCAGCAAAAAGCAATTATTGAAAACGTTTCATACTTTAAGAAAATTATAACAATCTTACAAACTTAACTTAGATATATATGGAAGCATTAGGTAAGTCAAAGAAAGAAATTAAGTTGTCAAGTAATTTATAATATGTCATAATAATTTAACTTAAGTTTTTAATAGCATTTAAATTTACATTGTGCTTAAACTATTTACAGGTATTTACTTAGTATGATACAAGACCCCAAAATATAATTTTCCAGCATTTAATAAAGCTAATATGTTATTAAATAGACAATTCTAATTTTATCTGACTCAGATAATCTATTTTTGTATCATTCATATTAGCTCTCTTTTATTGCATTTATTTTAATCATTTGTTATATTTTATATTTGGAATCATTTAAAGGGATTTTTTTGTCAAGCGTCTGATCTTAACCACAAAAATTTTTTTCGATTATTTTTCTTTCAGTTCTCTAAGACAAATACTTTTTTTAGAACGTATTGTTATTAATATGATCATTTCAAAGATGTTATGGTATATAAAAATGGTTAAGATATAATACACCAAAATAAAGAAATGTGAAGCGAGAAAACTGGACAAAAAAGTAAAATCTCCGAAATTTCTGATAAAACAATAATTGGCATTGGAGCATATGTACATATAGGTGTGTGTGCGAGTTTGTGTGTGTGTATGTGTATGTGAAGAGAAATATTTCAATGAAAGATCAATGGAACTTTTATGAGTTTACTATTGAGAAACGACAAACTATTCACATAGTCTTTTTATGTAAATAATTAAATACATCCTGGTGAAATATGGAAATTATTAATTATAATTGTCAGTATTTGCTTAAAGTATTAAGTCGGGATATACTCAGTATACGGAGTATACGACTGTGTAAAAGGAATTTTTACTATTCTGAATATAAGTAAAAAGAAAAGAAAGAAAGGTGAAGAAAATGTTACACGGACTACTAAAACATTTACGATATTTATGGACATCGTTCAGATCCCATAAGTGCAATTCTAAACTAAATCATTTTTTTAGAATAGAAATTGTTATGTCAAAAATATATTTCGTTATAGTCAAATAATTACCTGAGAGTGTAAAAAAAAAATTCTGAAAAAGCTCATTATGATTGATTTATAAGCAGTCATTTGATTTCTGGGAACTAAACTTCGATCGGAAAAAAGCTTTGTAAAATCATTAAAAAAGCATGAATGTAAAAAAAACTGTCAATGGTTATTTAAGCTGTCATTTAATTTAAAAAAAAACGTACTTATATAATTTCTACCAATAAATCGTTACTAAAAAAAACTAAATGGTTGATATTAACTTGCTGATTGCTTATCAGAACCAAACTGAAAGGACAGCAATGGAATGATATTGTGATGAAATTATGCTTCATAGTGATCTGTGTGCCCAAGCAAAAACAAAAAAATCCTTAAGTAATTTCTTATTATGGGAAAGTAATTAAGAAAAAGGATGAAAATTTAAAATTAAATGCTAAGGAAGGGGGAAGGTAAAAAAAGGATAATAGTTTTTCAAAAGTGTTTCAATAATATCTGAGAAGTGTATGAAATTTAAAATGTATAAGAAAAGGCGAATAAAAAAAATCTAAGCATGCTTTATTTTTTTATATGCAAATTTTATGGATTAAATGCCATTTGTTGAAAAATGTCATGTGATGTGTATTATACAGCCATCACTAAATCATCAAAGAACCAATTTCCTGTATTTAACAAATACCTAGAATCTGCTGAAAGCATAAAATGTTTCATAAAAAACTGTTTATCAAACGGGACTTGAAGCTTGTGTTTTCGACATGTTTCTTTCAGACAGATATCCGCGGCATAACAGGAAACATCAGCTTCAGTGATCGTGGTTATCGTAAAAACTTTAGCATTGACGTCATGGAAATGACTATCAACACAGACATGGCTAAGGTAAGTAATTTTTCAAACAAAAATAATATTATAAGGTACTTTTATAACAAGGAGAATTTAACTCACTTTTAGAATTAAAAAAAATTATAATGTACTTTCAATAAAAAGAAGAATTTTACTCACTATTTAAAATGACACTAGTTTTGATTATATGAATTAACACCACACGATACAATAAATAAAAAATCATAAAATTTCATAACGAAGTACAAACCGTTTGGTTTCTTTCTTTGATAACAAACATATTGGTTACCACCAAAGGGTGAAAATCAGTTAATGTACTCAATATTAGGATAATCAGCTGATTAGCTTAGCTGATCCGCTAAAGTGCGGAAAATGGTTTCATTCCTAGCATTACCGGTTTAACCTATCAATATCCTTCAGAAAGATCATTAAAGTGAAAATAAAGTATTTGCTAAAAAAAATGAAAATATTATTGTGTACTCTTAAATTAACACTCAGACACAAACTTGCTAGAGTACTATTAATTAAAAAATGCGACATTTTAACCCGATATATTCATAAGTAATTTCATACAATAATAAACACAGATTATTGTATTAAATACTAATATAAATATATACAGATAATTGTCAAATACACATTATTTTTCAATTATTTTTGAAATTGAATCAAATTGATAAAATGAATTGATGAATAAAGTCTAACACAAAGAATTATTCAAACCAATTAAAATATTTTAATGTAATTTAGGATATGTAATTGCAAAAAACATGATAAAATATGCTTATTTTTTGTCCAATCTAAATATTGGCAACACATTGATTTGCATAGCACTTAATTTTTTTCAGTGTATTCATCTATTTATGGAACATTTAAATTTTCAGTCACATTTTCTGAAAACTTGTTCTTTTTACAGCCATATGGCATAAAAATATTTTTGAAGGAGTAACATTCTACTTTATTCACAGCCATTACAAATGAAAATTCATATATATATCTAGCATATAATAGTTTATATATAAATATTATTGTTTATACATATACTCTTTCATCTATTTCGAAAGAGAAAAATAATTTTAAAAGAATTAAGAGTATAAGTAAAAAGAAAAACTTTGAAGTATAAATCCATAATGGTACTTATATATCAAATTTTTATGTACAGAGAAAGAGTTTGGAAAATTATTGCTCGTATGGTATATTGAATACAATTTCATTTCGATAAAAAATTATGTTCTTGAACTATTATTCTCTTAAAATTTCAAGAGATGGCGCCACATATGCTCGCTTGAATTTGAGAGAAAAATTTTCGTCCTATTTTTCTAAGGAAAAATAATTTCTTTATTTAAAATAATAAATTGAGGCTCAAAAACAACATTTCTTAAATGATCTTTATCGTCTGTAATCACTTATTAATGAAGTAATCAAATTTCTGGAGAACCAATGACTTTTTCAAAAATGGGTAAGAGTAAATTTAATATTTATATGAAAACTGTCACAATAAAATAGATAACATAAGATAAGTTTGAAGTTTATCAGAATTCAAATATTGATCAAATGACAATTTACCATTTTTTTTCAAAAAGATTAATTTTTTTTCGGATTAAAATTGACGTGATCTTTCTGCTATTACGACTCATCGTATAATTCATTTGTGAATTACTAATGGATATTATTCCTAATTTAGTATTCATTTAATAAAAAAAAACTGTACGGAACTTTACCATATATTAACCAATATTAAGCGTTCAAAGTAGTATCACAAGAAGCAACGGACATGAATAAACAAATATTTCGGAAGAAGATAAATTTTATTAGCGTTCAAAGTTTGAGAAATACCTAAATTTTCACCTTTTTTTATAATCGGCTAAGTTCCAAATAAAATCCATCGTTTCTGCAACAATTTAAAAATCATAAAATATTTTAACATTTTAAAAATCTGCATTTTGTCTTTAATTTTAAAACTCTAGATATTTTACAATTGTTTCATTTAAAAAGAGAGCATCCGTGAAACTTCTGAATTAAAAATAGACAATTTATTAGCTTTAATTCGATAATCAATGTATTTATGCACTCTATCTTAACAAGAGTTCCCGATACACACTTTCACTGCGGATTTGTTTTATTTTTTATTTACAATTTTTCTACATACTTTTTTCTCTCCTCGTAAAGGCGATCAAATTCCTGCAGTATCCTTAAATTGATAAAATATTTTGATATCAAATATGAATATTATTTTAATAATTTTGGTTTTTAAAAGGAAAAAAAAATGCTTACTCAAATATTTAGTAGTTTTTTTAGCATTTAATTTACTTAACTTTCTTTTTATGTATTTTTTTTCATTTGCGCAAATATTATACTTTTACCAAAGCTATACTTAATTAGCATAAATAAAAAAAGAAAGTTAAAAGGATTAGCACACACTTGTCAATCAGTTATACAATTTAGATTGAAATTGTCTTTTTTAAAGTAGTCTCTTTGCGAAAGAGTACTTGTTTCCAGAACTAATGACCAATGAAGAGTAATAATTGAAGTGCAAGTATCCTCAAAAGGAGAGAAAGAGTCATTGAGGTTTTTGTAAGAGCCCTTAAGTTTAAATTCAAAGGAAGCAGTTGTCTCTTCATTAGCGAATTATTTTCCTTTTTTTTTTAACATTCATTGTAGATAGCTACTTGGTCTGACATTACTGGAATGGAGCTGTTTCCTCCCAACTACAAACGGGTGAAAGTATCATCTGGGTTGGAAAATAAAACATATATTGTCACAAGTATACTGGTAAGTGTTTCTAAGCATTTATATATTTATTAATTGAAAACACATAGTATTTACTAATAATTTGAGAAAGAAAAAAATTATACATACAATCAGCACCAATTCTGACGAGAATAAACAAAAAAGTACTTTTCTTGTAGTTTTAACTCGGAATGTTCATAAAATAAAAAAAAAATTTCAAAATTCTCAGAAAAAGAACGAATTTAATTTTTTGTTGTCCCCCCTCTTTAATTGTTTTCTCCTTTTCTGGTTAAATGAACTACGAATACTGTTTTTACTCTTTCTCATAAGACGTGTTAGAATAGGTAACAGAGTTGTTATCTTTTAAATTTAAAGATAACATTTTAAATTAAGTATACTCTATAAAAACAATAAAAAATGGTAAAATACTCAAACTAACACTATGAGTCCTTGTACTGCAGATTCTGATATAACAAGCTTTCCTTGTGGTATATTCATAAACGTTTGATAAACTTATGTATCTTCAAACACTATGTACTCTATTACAAATTACATTTAGAAACAAATTTGATCTTTTGATAAATCAATTTTTTTACAACTTGATATAAGTAAATTTTTATTCACAAAAAATGTACTTTATTGTTTTTTGTTTGTTTGTTTGTTCTTGTTTCATAGGAGGAGCCTTATTTGATGTACAAAAGAGCTGAACCTGGAGATATATTAGAAGGGAATGATGTTTTTGAAGGTTATTGCAAAGATTTAGCTGATCTAATCGCGGACCATCTAAAAATTAATTATGTATTAAGATTAGTTAATGATTCCGCTTACGGTGGCCAGGACCCTAATTCACCAGTAGGCTGGAATGGCATGGTGGGAGAGCTGATTAAAAAAGTAAGTGTGGCAGGTTTTTTTTAAACAAAAGTAATTGTTTGATACTATGTTTTCTTTTTACAAAGTTAAATTTAAAAAATTACTATATATTTCATAAAGATTTCCTCCTTTTTTGCTGAAGAAAATATCGAATAAAATAATATATTAATTAAAAAATAAAAACTCCTTTTCCTTTCTATAACGGAAAATATGTTCAAATTCACTTTCTTCGCATGTTTTCAGGTTTGTAATTTGATGTTTTATAAATAAATGTGAAATGAAAAAAAGTAGTTGAATTATTTGAAATATAGTATTATACAAAATAATTCAAAATGGCATGATGGCTCTTAAGAGATAATATTTTTGTATTCTGCAAACATTTTCATAATATAAAACTAGTAAATCTTTCAATATCTAAGAGAAGATTGAAATTTTTTTCCCTCGGTTCATGAAATGAACATTCTATATATATCTGAAATATATTTCATTAATTTTAATGCTAGTTGCTTGTAATTAACTACTCTTTTATGTCCTTATTCTTAAGATAGTTAACATATTCTATAAAATATTTTACACAACTTTCTTCCCTTCCGCATAAGAGATGGCGCTACGAGTCTCAGAAAACCATAGAATAACTAAAAGTTGCTATACACATTGTTTCCTTCATTTTAAACCAGATGGCATTGCATTATGTCAAAACTATCCCGCAGCAAATAATTCTCCATAGCTCAAAAGATGGCGCTACGAGCTGCAAAAGTGCAAGGATTTTCAACACGCGTATTTTCAAAGTTTACTATCTTATTTATCCACAAAAGAAAGCAAATAAACAAAAATTAGGTTTTATTTGGACATGATTCACAAGTTTTTAATATTAGATTAACTTTCACACAGTAGAGTTTAAAATAGATTGTTTGTTTACCTAAAAAGTAAAGTTTTTTCCCGAAGAGAATACAACTATTACTTAAAATTTTTCTGATGCTTAATAGTATTTTGACTTTTAAAAAGTATTTTTTTTTTTGTCCTTTAATGTGTGTTTTTTGTCCTCCAAATGCGTATTTTCAAAACAAAAAGTAAATAAGTATGTTACATCACTTTATTTCCTTTAACTTAATAACTTTTTTTTTTTTTTATGAATTGATATTTTTTTTCCAAATTCTCTGCATCCAAATTTTACGAGGTAGACTCCTCGTATACAACAAATAACAACAATAATCACTTCATAAATGTTACATAGTACCAAAATTGCTTAGAAAATATTGTATTATTTTCTGTACTGGAAAGAGAAGTAAAGTGTTATTTTAAAATATCTTACTATTTATTTGGGGGAAAAAACCTTTAATCATTTTCTACCTTCCATATACCTTTTAAATTGTAACATAAATTAAAATTTATTCTACTTTATCATTATTTTACGTTCAAAAGAGCTTGAGCTGTTTTTAAAAATACGAAATAAGCCAAAAACCTGATCGACTCCTGTCTATTTATACATTCCAAAATAAAAATTTCATTAAAGTATCAGGACTGTTCTCAATTGTTGAATTATCATTAAATTTGGCGTTAGTTTTAAAATAAATTTAATAAAAGTGTTATTATATTCATGGAATTACTTAAATTTTCAATGTTTTGCATTTAAATCGTAAGTAAAATATAAGCAACAACAATAAATTATGAACTTCGAATACTGGTAAATAAAGATTAGAGAATGCTTATAGTTTTTAATTAAAGAAAATATTAAATTATTATTTAGTTTTGAGAATGATGAGGCTTTATTTTTCTTATAAAAATTGCTTACTAAACAGCATTATATTGAAATGAAAATCTCTTTTATACAAATTTTAAATTTATGCCAGAACTCCTAATTTCAAAAGAATAAACACAAACTCTTAAATTAATAAAAAAATCACGAGCCAAAATTATAAATTTGCTAACTTAAAACTTTTTTTATATACCATGTGTGAAATCGTATCATAAAAGAGTAGAGAACGGTATATATTTATATATACTTAAGAAAAATAAATGATAAAATTTGAATCTAAATTACAAACAAAATTTCTTCCAATTCAACTGTAGTCCTGCTATTTCACCAAATTATGTATTAATGAACCAGAGTTTGAGCAGTGTAAAATAAGTATAATTTTTTTACTAGCAAGTACAATTTCAAAAACTGTGATAGAAAGAAAACATCGGTTTTTAGGTTTTCTTTTTTACTTTTTTTCGAATTTTAGATCTGAAAGTCTCTAGTTTGGCTTTTCTAGCTGGTACGATGAAACTATGCACCTATTATCAACAATACAACTAAGTAAAATCTGAACTAAATGTTCTTATTTTGTGTTATAATACTTCTGTGATACATTAGTTTAAACTAAATGGTTCTAAACTCGCAATCATTTAAATTTTTTGTTAATGAGTTCTTTTTATGAGTGTGAAATACAATGTAGAATAAACTTTTTAAATGTACCCCACATATAGTTTAGAATAATAAATTAGAAAAATAAAAATTCGTGCGTGTTAAGATAATGTTATGTATCTAGAATTCACACTTTTATGTGTGAAACAAATTCTTATTAGTAATTGACATTTAAACTCTTCATTTGCTACGTAATATTGTTATTTTAGGTAGTTCATGTGCAAAAATAATCTCTTTATTTGCATTTCATCCACTATATCTTTAATTCAATCATGCTTCAAAATGGTGAACCATTAAGTTTTAAATTAAAATAATAAGTAAAGTAACTCAGTATATATATATAGATGATGATTTCTGGACTGGTTAATAAAAGTCATTTTGGAAAAAAATGAAATTATCCTTTTCTAAGGTGGTTGCAATCATGGAAAAAATAAAGAGGTTTTTGTACTTTAAACGTCCATATTTACTTTACGCTGACATAAAAATGACTCATCGAAATTCACTAACAACGACAACCACAAGCGAACATATAAGACAGTCACAGAAATATTCATTGTTCGCTCCCGAGATCTCAACTCTTAATAGTCTTGAACAAACGGAATCATATGATTAAAATCATATGATTTCCGGAAAAAAGGTTTTCTGATTGGTTCAAATACGTGAGTGACGCAAGTTTGTAACATTCTGCTTTAAAAATGCTAAGGTTTCAGGTTTGGGACAGAAAACTGGGATTATTTCCGATTAGACGGGTAAAATGAAAATTAATTATAACGCGAAGCCTTGGAGGGCTCAAGACCATTGTGTATTAAAATCTCTCAAGAGAAAATTTATTACATATATATGTACATACGCATATAGCTATTTTATGGTAACCATATTAAAACCCTTTCCAAATAGGGCAATGATAAAACTACTTATTAATTTAAATACTCTAGTAGACAAAACTACTTATCCGTATACATGCATCAATTATGTTAATAAAACTCAAATTTCCTTTCCCTTAAAACTTTCTTTGAATAGTTGAAATATTGACATGATTCAAGAATTATTTATCGAGATGTATGAATGTTCCATAGAATTATTATTCAGTAGCTTTTTTTGGAGTCTCGAAACTTCCATCTTCTTCCATTTTGTTATCAGCTTTTCTGTCAATCCATCGCTTTTCATCTTAGTTCCTCGGGCAGACTTATCTACCAGATGCATTGATATCAGTGACTAGATATTGGTTCATATTTTCTATGACAAGCCTTTTAGTGAGAATCTTGTGTACGAAATGCATATGAAAATGTTATCTCAGAAAAGTCCCGTTCGCTTGAGGCTTTTATAGAAATTGAAGGGAATGTATGCATTAGCTTTACAACGTAAATATATAGATTTTCTAACGTAGAATGTTCCTTCTCTTTACCAAAATTTGCTAATATACCTATAGAGTCGTATTTTTATTTATTTATTTTTTTGCTTTTTTTACTACTTTGAAGCGCAACATAGAAAAAAAAAGTAATTAAACGATCGTTATGAACTCTACATCGAAATTCAAATTATTAAATACACATTTTTAACTTTTGTAAACGTTTTTAATAAAAATAAGAATATAGAGTTAAGATATCTATAGCATACAAAAGTATATGAATTAAAACGTAAGGTGACGTTTGTTAGACATTTTTTTCTTCTCTTTAACTAAGATTGTTTACTTATATTATAATACCTTTTAAATATATTGTATACGATTTGCATGCATCTGTTATGTATACAAGGTTGTCAAAAATTATCAATCCTTGAGTTTTTCTGCTCATAGTAGTAATGCTAGGGTTGTGCTATTTCATGCTCAGAATATGCCACAATTCTTCTTTCCGTTCGAGAGTACCAGTCACTGCCTATTGGGCACCTTTTAAGGTGCTATCTTAAGTGTTCGCCAGATTTTTTATTTCTCCCTAGCAGATTTTTTATTTCTATCTAGCAATTCTTGCAAAGATACTTGTCAAAAGCTTGGTGATTCACGAAGTGAAATATATGGAAAATTCAGCATGTGTTTCGAGACGATGTTATAGGGATAACACGAACGAAGAGATGGCTCAACCGATTCAAATATAGCTGCACGTCGGTGGGGAGTGACCAGTGCCCAAAAGAAGACGCTTTGAAGAATTTATCACAACAATTTGCAACGGCTCTTTTACTAGTCTCCTTTCATCATATTGCTTACTATATTTTGTAAAGAAAAATACTGATGAACATTAAAGTATTAGCCCTGTGATTTGAGGGATTCTAAATAATTTCTGCCAAATGAAATGGCTTTATCAGATTTTTATAATGAAGCTATGTAATTTTACTAGTAAAAATTCTTTGATGTAGGTAATGTAGTTTATATTTGAAGTATATATTTGTTATATTTGATATATATATATATATATAGTATATATTTATTTGATATATATATATATATATATTATATATTTATATATATATAGTATATATTTTGTTATATTTGTTATATTTAATTATTAAGTTATATTTGAAGTCCGCTTTTTAGGAACCGAAGTGTATCTCACTCTTTTCTCTTCTATATTTTAGTGAGAAATATAATGTTTAATTTTTAATTATATTATCTACTAATACAAAAAAAAATTATAAGTTGTAATAGTATTTTTCAAAATGAAATTTTCCTTTAAATGGACTATAAAACAGTTCAAATGTTGGAAATGATCTAAAATTAAATTCCAGCAAACACAATGTAACTGCTTTCAATTTAAACTGTTTTTTTTCTCTTCAAAAAGTAAAAATAACTAATAATTTTAGAGAAGGAAATGATTATCTGGTTTTTCAGCTCACTCATCCCAGGTAGCCTGTGGCTTTCAGTTTTCCGTTCGGCGCCAAATCTAAGACATGATCCAAGGCTTTAAGAAATGATATTTAATGAAATAATCTATGCATAACACTAGATTCTCCGAATCTTCATTATGCAAATGCGTACGAGTGATTTCATTTCATTATAGAAGTATAGTAACGTAAAGTATTTATTTAAGCTTATAGATATTTTGTCACGGTACAAAATCACACTAGATGTCACGTGCTTAAATAAGGGATACCCAAGGTGTTTTCTTCTTGATGTTGCTGTGTATATATATCATTTTATTTAAATAATATTGCAGTTTTATACGCCAGCGGGACCATATTTGTCTTAGAGATAGTAATTTATACAAAATACTTGATTATGCAGTATTACGTAACTGTTTGGAAAGAAAAATGTAAACTCTTGAGTATTTTGGCAGAATACAATTCAATTTCATTTGCATACTTTTAATAGAAATCAATGTTATAACCTGGCTAGAATTTTAATTACTTAGCTTTACAGTGTCATTTTACTTTTGCTTACAATTATCTGAATCGTATGAAATTTGCTAGAATTCTTTGATTTCATTCAAATCCAGAAAGATTTAAGATATTATGAAGAAATTCACCATTGTTAATGCTTTTATATACAAAGTTTTGGTTATTTCGGAGCATATTTAATCATTTCTTCACGTTCTTTAACCTATTTTTGCCAACTTTTAATTTATTGCTCTTTTGGTCATTTTAATATGCATCAATAGGCTATACATTTAAGGTATCCGACCGGTATTTCTCAATTTTTCCAAAAATTGACAAAAATGTTCTTGAGATTTTACTTTAAAGACCATCTTATTAGCTTTATGAAAATACTAAGTTTTTTATTTTCCGTTCACTAGAACAAAAACTACACGTGTTTAAATAAAAGCAGATATTTTAAGCAAGATATATGTCATACTTTAAAACGCGTTTTACTCGAAATGTGTTTCTTTTTAAAATGCTCAAACGGGGACAGAGATTGCTAAAAAAGTTTTGAAAATAAATAACTGAATTTTTTTGTGAACGTTCTGTATAATAGTAGAAGCGTTTTAACCTTCAGATTTATCAATCACTGTTTTATTACAAAATTTACAGTCCCTTATGTTGATATAATCACTGTTGTTTTAAGCAATTTCATTTAATTACTAAAATAAAGCGCCTTAGTTTTTGAAAAAAATTTAAATACCTTATCTCCTGAGAGTTATTTCAAAAACGAATAACATAGCAAGACATCGAATTGAAAATTTGAAAATTTGTTTATAAACTTTTGGTTTGTTTATAAACTTTTTATAAACACCCCATTTATGTTATTTTTTGTAAATTTTTGCCATTTCCCCCATTTTAGTAATAAAAATAATTTCTTTTTATCTTCTTAATTGTAGCATATTTTTCTTAAAATGTACTAAGCAAATTAAAAACCGCAAACAAATCCCTATCTCTTCATTTTTTAAAAAAAATAGAGTTGCCACAGTAGTCGGATACCTTAACACACTTATTAAATTTAATGGCCATCTCATAGTTGCAAAACTGTAAATTTATTCAAACAAAAATTATGCTTAACATCATATAATTGTATGGATTTATTTTAGCTGTGACAATCTTCATTCAGGGGCGAATATGTATGATAAAAAAAATGTATTAAATGAGAATTTCCCGTTTTTAGTGGCAATGTACTTAATACCTTTTCACGACTGAGCTCAGCACTTCTGTGGGACGTGCAAAGTATTACCTTTTAGTTTCCAAGTAATTTCTTTCCCTAAGAAAATGTAAGTAATGAAGAAATGCAGGCTCTTTTCTAAGATTACGAATAGAGTTTTCCTTTCTTATTAGTTGCGCTGGAGTCTGCCTAGTGAAGACGAGACAATTTACGACTGCTTTTTCTGCAATTACATTACCATCCTGCACCTAGAACTTAAGAAGAGAATACCAGGAAGTCTTTTCAATATTAATATATAAGTTTTATTGCCTAGCAAGGACTTTTCATTTTGTTGATCATGCGTGTTGCGGTATTTTTCATTCGTAACTTGATTAGTTCACATTCTAGATTCTGTCTTAAAGATACAATGTGAGAGATATTCCAGTTGTTTGTTTGTTTGTTTACTATGTATATATTTCAAAAATATAATTTAAAAAATTTCTTGATTTTAAAATCTAAACAATATACAAAACTTATTTTTGTAAAAAAAAAAATTTTAAATATAAATTAATAACTTATATTTTCTGTAGAATTTTAGAATTTGAATGAAAAAGAATTACAACTCAATAGTTGCATATTTACCTGTATACCTATTTTACTTAAGTTAATTTTTTTCTTTCGATTTTACTTGTTTTTGTCTTGAATGAATTACTTAATTAAGATATTTTTGAGTGTATAATTTGCGAAAAAAACGAAAATTGTATATGAATTTGACATAACCAGGGATAGATTATTTACAAATTGTGAAAAAAAGCCGACTGCAGTACAGATAGAAGAAATTGCACAATTACAGGCATTTTTCAATAAAAATGTGAAAAAACAAAAAATTTTATAAAATTTAATGGATTGTTTGATGACAAAATTGAAAAAAAAAATCATTTCTAAATATCTATGTAAGAAAAATGTATCATTTTCTTAAGATTATGCTTACAAGCAATTTATGCTACCAAGAAATTATTAAGTAATTGATGTTACCGAATTGCTAAGAAAATTCAAATTCAATTACTAATTTTCTTTATTTGATTTCTGATTCTTTATTTTGATAACAATTATGAAGTATCTCAATCTAACATGTACAGTAATAAAAAAAAAATATGTGTGCGTGCTTATAATATTAATTCGTGACTTTAAAAAAAACTGGTTTTTTGTACAGTAATGAATTTGAACTCTGTTTTTAAATTTTTCAACATTCGTCGCCTTTTTACAAGCCGAAAGACATCTTAAGAAAACTTACTTTGAGACTCACTTTGTAACTTCAGTTTTCGTTTTTGGAAGTTTGATCGTTCTACTACGAAAGTGAAACGATCGACGGAGAAAATTTTGTTTTTTGAATGATCCCCAAAGAGAGAAGAAAGCGAAAGTTTTCAAAAGAGCTCCAAAGTTTTATTCCATGGCGCCATCTAGTTGTTAAAGGTTGAAGCATTATTTGCAGTATAGTTATTGTGCAATCTCGATTATTTCAAACAATAAAAAGTATTTGCTTTAAGCAATCATACCGAGAAATAGAAATTATTGTGTCAAGAAAAGAGTAAATAAGCAGTAACTCACACTTTAATCGTTTTATTCCGTTTGCTATATTGAAGACAGTAAATTTGGTATATGCTCATTAAATTCAGATTGGGGAGAGAATATTGCATATGCGTGTATGACATGCTAACAGTATTGTATATATATAGTTTTCCGTTAGTATATGTTTCTGCAGCAATATAAATATTCCAATATCTCTAAAAAGGGCTTTGTATTGAAAAATTTACAGTATTATAACCAACTAATGCTTATTTCAAAATCTTCATATATAAGTTGAGATATATATAAAAAAATGTAAACATCAAATATGAAAAGATTTTATTGCAGTTTCTACAACGTTAATTCCTTATTCAACATTCTTTTTTGATTTTTGATTCAGCTTGTCACTGAATTATATTTTTAAGCTTTAAATATGGATAAATAGCTTACATTAATTGTAAAAAAATATTTCTTCTCTTAACAACGTGAATTTAAGTTACCATCTCCCAAATTAATACAGTTTGTTATTTTAAAGAATTGTAAAATGATTTTACAGTGCTTGCTTCATACAACAAATAGGAAATATTTCAGAAATATTCTTTTTAGACTGTAATTTCAGTATCTAAATGAATAATAACGTTATAAGCACACAAAAAAAAAATCATCTTGTACTACAAAAAATATTTATCTTTTAATTTTTTAAGATACAGTTAACAAAATCAGTCTGATAAGAATTTAACTTTGAAGTACTTTATGCTCTTGAGGAAATTTGCGACTGGTACTACCAGATAATAATATGTCAAAGTGAAATTAAAATATATAAATACCAAAACGTCCGGAAAATGAATCGCAACTATAAATCCCAATTTCTATAATCAAAAGTGTTGGGTGATATCATAACTTTCCTGTCATTCAGCACAAATCAATTAAAAGTAATCAATCTAGGCGAAATTGAGTGATTAATCATATCAAATCTCTTACGAATCTGCCGTTCGTGGACAAAGAATGTTACATTGGGAAAAGGTGATAAATGACTCGTAGTGAGATGTGTCAAAAGCCTTTTCAAAAGGTAACTACGGAAATGGAATGCCGCACACACACACATAACAGATATCGATCTGTCGTCGGAGACTAGTAATTAAACGTACAAAGAGTTCTCCTACACTTATTGAGCTCTAGCGCTTAGCTAATGAGATCTAATGTGTTAATCGATTGGAAAAATCTCAGATTGGTTAATCCCGATTTAAAACTGAGATTCGAGTAGGAAAAGTGCCAATAAAAGTGGTCACAGTGTCGAAGAACACTACTTTTGACCTAATTTGTTTGAGTGTAGATGGAAAACTGTATACAGAGTAATTTTAATATAGCAACGATATGCTTTTGAGTGAATCCGAAAGAATAGGCATCAAAATATTAATTTTAAAATAAATAGTAATTGCAAACAGATACCTTAACCCTTTATAAAGCCGTCGTAAGTGTACTTTCCACCAACCTAATTCTCAAATGTTCCTGGGAAACTATTTTCTCACCTATGATTGTGCATCAACTACAGAACTTCAGGTAGCACGAAAACTAATACCTGGATTTTCAAGTCACAAGCGCAAAGGACGACCTTAAATTTTATAAGCAGCAAAAAATTGTTTCAGATGTCATACGATTGACTAAAGTTGGTGGCCATATGCCAACTTGACAAAAAACATATTGACGTTGCCGTTTGTGGTCTACAAATATACATAACAGGAAACGTTTGTAGTTTGCTTGCAACGTCCTGCTATGTATTGATCCCTGTTTTGTAGAATTTTGAGGAATTTTATGTATAAATTCATAAATAATTGAGTCCGCAAAATATATCTAATTTATAATTCATTTTGTAGGTATTAGTATCTGCAACTTATATTCTCTAAAAATAATACAATGTAATATAAAGAAAATGCAAAGCATCAGATGTGTTACCTCTTGGTGGTGGGAAACTTACTTCCCAGAAAAAATAGACTTAAAAATCAAATTAATTTTAAGTAATAAGCTAAGTGAGGATTCCTATATATAGATGATCTAAATCCAAAAAATACTTTTAGAATAATATTATTAGACAAAAATAGACATATTAAGGGTTAAAGTAATAGTGTTCAAACTTGGAAGCACGTTCCTTAGAGACATTCAGATAAACGTAAAAAAAATTTAATTTTCGCGCAGAATAATATATATATATATATAAATGATAAATTTATAGATATAAATTAAATTTACATAACATAAAAATTGATCTGCCTATCTCATTCCAAAACATTTTTTAATTTGGAACAATAATTTAGGCATTAACATTAAATTTAATTATTATTTTTTATTTATTATTTTTTTTTATTTTAAACTAATTGCTTCGAAAATTGAGTGATACCACAGGAAATCTAAAGTTAAAATTGTAGAAACCTAATTACAGGACATTTTTAAATAGGAAAAATATTGCAGCATTAATACAAAATTCTGACTTCGCTGTCCTGTAAAATGTAGCACATTTTATGAGATTAGTAATTTCTGACCGGCTCTGCATGTTTCCTTTCTGTACAGAGTGAGTGAATATTAACTTCGCAAACGAGGGCTTTTCGTGACGGATCTCTAAATTTTGAACCATAGTCAAGGACGACACCCGAGTTGGCACCCCCTCTCCCAACTACCACACCTTTTTTGAGCTCTCGACAGATTTAATGTGCATCGCACACCTACACGGCGGGTCTTTAGAGATACTGGGCTCGAACTCATGACATGCCAGCCATGATCATCTACCTTGACTACTAGGCTACTGTAGCTACCTTCTCCTGTACTGAAATACTGTACATATAATTTTCTCATAGCATGTTAAACGGAAGAAATATATGTTTATGATTTTTTTTATATTTTAAAGATATATAAGTATATTAAAAGATATGTGCAAGACTTTGAGCCTGTATGAAATTTCAGATATCTTTCAGTATGAAAAAGTAATCCAGATACATTCCAATGTCTTTGACATTTAATGAAGATATATAGCTCTAAGAATAATTATATAATGCTCACCACACAATGGGTTTTGTTGCTTAAATACCCCTAAATTAAGAATGCATGTTTAGGCTGGTAACTGTTCCGTATTTTTATGCATGCATTTTATGAAAAAGTTATACGAATTTATATTCAACAGAACAGTTAAAAAACTGCATTCTATATGAAAAAAATATGCGTATAATCTTATGCTTATAATCAATACTATTTTAACGAGCCTAATTGATTACTGTTCTTTAGTTTGTAAACTAGATATTGATGAACTATGTTGGAGAAAGCACAACACATCATTGCTTTATGATGAATTTGAACTAAATATTGTTAATTTCAAAATATGTTAAGAACATGCATTCATTTTTTTCAATATAATACTTGTATACTTTTATTGGTTCTTTTAGCTGCCTGCTTGAGAAAAGTATTATTTGTAAAACGATTTGAGAAAAAAATTACATAAGTTAATAATATAACAACAAAAAATGCGTATAGTGTGTTTGTCATATGCAACATATATACGGGGAATTCACAATATATTTATGCTCGAGTCCTTTTATGAGTTATTTAAATTTTTCTACTGTGATTGTAACTTTTTATAGTGTCTTAACTCGGTTGTTTTATTTTCAAAGTTTAGTCGATATTTTTTTTTCTCTTAGACTGCTTGTTTTAACAAATAAAAACCATGATGAAGAATTTTTTAAAGCTTTCGAAAGAAATTACTTCAACGATAATTAATTTTGAAAGAAATACAAAATTTATTAAATATGTTCTCGAATATTTTAAAATTTTACGGTAAAAAATCAAATATACGAAACTATTACGCGACATAAATTTTTTAAAGACGTCTGAAACACATTTGCTGGCGATAAAAAATATAAAGATAGAGATGCAGTATAATATTTTCTTTATTTTTGGTCGTTAATATTACTAGTTTTTCTGCTCAACTTCGGTTAAATTTCAATTTTAATAAATGATCAATAAAATTGTTTCCAAGTCAGGGTTCATAAATAGGTTTATTTTCTATATTTGTGTTAAAAAAACAATATAATTTCAGAGTTTTGATTCGATATGGATTTGTGATAAAACTAAGCTTTTATTAATGTAGTTTTAAAAACACATATAGGTATATACATAGATTTAATTCTAAGCAATATAACAAATTTTTAACTTAACTAATATTGAACTGATAACAGAATAAAGTTTAAAAAATGAGCAGATAAATATGTTAAAAATTTAATGCTTCAAACAAAGCTAGTTTAACTTTTTATGAAGACAAGGAACTCATGAACTTATTTATATAATTATGTATAATATTTTTGGGACATTATATTTTTTATGTGTGTATCTTATTATCATGACAAAAAAACGATTTATAGTGTAATTATATATTACTTAGATGGTTCGAATAGCTAGAACATATATAATATATAATAGCTATATATACAGTTGAACCTCGAATATTACGAGCCTCTATATAGCGTATTTTTCCAGGAACCAAGAACACATTTCACGATTTTCTTCATAAAATAACCTCCCAACAGGGAAGTGCATTTTTTTATATAATGAACTTTTTCTCTTGGGATTCAATTTTTTTCTTCCTATTTTTGAAGTATTTCGGGACATTTCAAGTTATTCTCTCTTTTAACACTCTTTATAGTGGTAATAAATCTTGTGTGTGAATTTTTTGACACTTATATATATAACTGCTTGAGAGCTGTAGAATTCTGAGCGTTCCATCCAAGAAATGTGAACTTTAATCCCCATTGTCTAGTTCACTGGACTCCACCCCTTTCACCCTCAGTGAAGTTGTCTCATGTTCTCATGTCCTTGAACTAGTATTCGTTCAATTGTAGTGTTGATCAATCGTACAGGTAATTCTTGTAGAACGAAAATGTCAAAACGTAAGCAGTTGAGCAATAAAGAATAAAAATAATTCTTCATTAAGTAGACAAAAGCATCAAAAACTTTCCTTGCAGTTTTCTTTCTTTCTTTTCTTTTTTGATAGGTAAGGTAAGGTAAGGTAAAATAAAAATATACATTAATTTTCAAAAAGTCGTGAATAATTACTTGTTTTTTATGTATAGTATTTATGAATCTGAAATTTGTTTCATGTGGCTGATCAAGAAAATTGAAATAAAAACCTTCGATATAATGAATTTTCCATATAAAGAACTTTTTTTGGATTTTCGCGACTTCGTTATATAGAGAGATCCGAATGTATATATATATATATATATATAACCATTAATAAATAATTCATGTGAAACTAGAAATGCTTTTTAAAATAGAGAAAATATGTTTTTTATACTGAAAATTCAAAACAGCGTATTTCATTCTATATGTAGAGTAGGTATATGTTAAAACATTTTTCCCCGCCAAAAACAAACACAAAACAAGAATGTAAAATTACATTATCATACTGAGATTTATTACTTAATATTATTCCCATATAATAAGCTCATACATGTGCCATTTTAATGTTTTAAACGCAGTAAAATATGCACCTTTACTTTTTAAACCAATCTCTTCATCCCATAATGTCAACGCAACATTCTTCAGTTCCATTCAATCTGTGTCTTTCTGTGCCAAAAACTATTCCATCATCACAATGTTTACTCATTTTGGATTTCAATATGTATAAATTCTCCCCACAACAAGAACCATTTTATGTAATCGGGAATATGTGTCAGTTGAACAAGAACTGAGAATCTGGGATCCCTGCAGTGTATTGCCTGTTGATAACTTCATGCACGCAATCTACATTCCCTAGAGCTCATTTCTCTTTATGTCGGAGATTTTATGCAATCTACAAAAGAGGGGTGTGAAATAAGGTATGACGTTCGATCATATTTTCAACATGCTCAATCATAAAGTACATTGCTTGAAAGTACGTGTACAATATTGATGGCTTGCAAATTTTGCAAAACATAAGCTCTTTCTGCTTTGTGAGAACATTTTTCAAAATAAGTAGTTTCTGAAACACGCACAATACCGATTTTTTAAGGAAAAGTGTGACATTTTTAATGAATTGTTCGTAAACACACCATTTGTTATTCAAATAAATCGATTTATAGTGTCATTGTGTATCCTACTAAATTTTTGCGATATAAATGTATCGTTATGTCATGAATGTCTCTCCCTGTACATAATTATGAATTGAGATTTTAATTGCTTTCACAATAAATTTCATTAAATTTATAATTGTTGATGAAAAGTCACTATTATAAGGATAACACTAAAATAAAAAAGTTAAGATTTAAACAATAAAACATTTCCTATACTACTTAAAACTTTTTTACCTTTTAAAATTAAGTTATGAAACAAATTAAATTGTCTGAATAATGAAGTAGTGAAACATCCATAATTGTTCTTGAAGGAGTGTTTGCACTCCAAAATAACACAAGAGAGATCATCGACAGACTTCGTAACTTTTTACCTTGGTCAAGTTACTATGAATTCACCTAAGCTGCCTCCCTTTGTCCAAAAATTATTAAACCACGCCAACGGGAGTATTTTGATTCCCGACAGATTCAACGTACATTAATCCCTCTACACGACGTATCTTTAATGATACTAGGCCTCGAGTTCATGACAAGCCGAAGCTGAGTTTGTGACACTAACCACTAAGCTATTGCGTCCCTACAGTTATTCTTGAAGTAAAAGTTGAATATGACTTGACGATTTTGGGTTGTAAGAGTACACATGACGAAATCGTGAATGAAATCTGAATCGGTGATCGAGAGATATTTTTTTTATTAAGGTATCCCACTACCCTAAATTTGTGAATTTTACCGAAAATTGACAATTTTTTTATGATTTTATTTTATAGACTATTTTATTAGCTTTATAAAAATTTCAAGTTTATTATTTTCCGTTCATTAGAACAAAAACTAAAAGTGTTTTAGCAAAAGCTGCGATTACTTTAAGCAAGATATATCATACTTCAAAACGCGTTTTGCTCGAAATGGGTTTTTTTAATGCTCAAACGGGGACAGCGATTGCTAAAAAAAGGTTTGATTATGTGAATATAATCACTGTTTTTTTTAGCAATTTCATATAATAACTAAGATAAAGTGCTGTAGTTTTTGTAAAAATTAAAAAAATCTCTGATCCTGAAAGTCATTTAAAAAAATGAATGGCATAGGAACACAGCACAAATTGAAAAATTGAATGTTTATAAACTTTTGGTATAGAATGGGCCCAGTTTATGTAATCTTTTGTAAATTTTACCAATTTTCCCCCCATTTTATTAATAATAACTTCTTTTTATCTTCTTAATTTCAGCATATTTTTTTTTAAATGTGCTAAGAAAATCTAAAAACAGTAAAAAAACCCCATATCTCTATTTTTTTATAAAAAAAAGTGGTCGCAAGTAGTCGGATACCTTAATATTGCATTACTTTGTAACACAAAGAGTATTGCACCGGTCCTCGTAATCAGGGACGTCTTAAAAAACTCCTTAAGGCCCTGGGCCTCCACGAAAATGTAGATCCTAGACCCAAACACAAATGTTGGCTCTACCTATGACCCATAAAGAAGACAATAGATAGCATACGTTGTCAAATACTCGTACTAACAATAACCCAAAACAAATAAATGTACATGACTTAGAATCGTACAAACCGGCTCGACCGATTGCCGCTTTTTGACTGAATGAGTAATGAGGATGTTTAATGGTAGGCCTAGGCCTATACATGGTCGAAGGTCATCATATGTAGCCAGTTGACTTATAGTCCGAAATTCCCAATTTTTTGGAGAATACAATCGGAAATAACATTTAACCGTTGAAATTATTAAAATCATGATCGTATTAAGGCTGAGTCGAAGGCGAGACGAGGCCCTGGGCCCGGGCCCAGCTGGCCCATGCCTTAAGACGTCCCAGCTCGTAATTGTGAACCACAACAGAGTAACGAGGATGAAACCTGAACAGGCTCACCACTCTCCAAGACCGCAAAGTGAGGATTTGATTTAATGGGCACGCTTCTACACACGTCAGGTCTTTGGTGGCACATGACTCAACAGAGACATTTCTACGAGTTAGTGTGAATGTCCACCGTTTGTGGTAATTGTTGATAGATATTCTTAAAATATGAATTAAATTTCGTCCAACATTACTTCAGATTACTGTCCTTTCAGTTAAGCGTTATTATTCACTGTGGTTATGGTATACAAATAAACTAAAATGTTAAATAATATTTTTATGATACCTTAAAATTCACATTTTCATAAATTATAGTTAACTTTAAACTTTATTTTGATAAAATGTGCTTGCTTGGAATGCCAGTCTTTATATTCAATTTTACCAGGATTTGCTCTGATCATGCTCATTAGATGGGTAAATGGCTACCCATCCGGTATAGTGCTTAGTGACTCTGTGCCGTAGGGCCTGGGTTCTAATCCCGGAGAAGACATGGATGTTTGTAAATGTATAGTGCCTTTGTGTGTGTGTGGCAGGGGTTTATTTTAAATTGCCATCGAGCCACAAGTCCTATCGTGAGGTTGGTGGAAGGGGAAGAGAGGAGTGAGGCCCTTGACTACTCCTAGGGTGTTCACCATCAAAATTATGTTAGAACCAAGCCCAATATTACTGTCACCTGTATGATGCTCGAAGCTACAGCTAACGATAGTCCTTGCTACGATGAATTTCGTGAACCTTGATATGATGTTACTGTTCATCTGGTGGTATAAGTAACAACAGATAGATAAGGTCTACTTTTTGTAAGAATAAATTTAAATTTTTTAAAAAGGCATTCCGAATATTTTTAAGGGATACACTGAATGAAAACAGAGTTGCGTGACTTATATTATCTTATATTATGAAATTCCACTATAAAAATTCTCCTTTTCTTCCAAAAAGTATCGTTTCTGAGATTCATGAATTGTTAAGCATCTAGTTATGTGAAAGCTCCAGATTCTGGAATCAATCCACGTTTATTTCTTAAGGTAAAATCTCTTGACACTTGACATATGACTTAGTGCACGTGAGGACATAGATGTTCAATTAGTAAATATTTAACTTTTCCGGAATGAAAACTCACAAGAATAAAAGTAGGGAAATTTTATATACTTTTTGCCTTCAAAAGGATTCATTCTCATGCATATCATGATTTCTTTTAACTACTGTTTAATGTGAAACTATAAACACACCGAGTTTTCACGTCATTTGTTACCATGGCAGCAGTAGTGTTTGTAAATTCCTATTCACTGAAATTCACTATTCATAAAATAGATGCACCGTGCATTCCTAATTTTTTAATTTATATGTTTTATATAGATCGTGTGCATTTTCAAGGACATTTTTCTTTAATAGAAATTTTCAGATATATAAACACAGTATTTGTCAAAACACACTTCACATTACATGGCCATAGCTTAGCCTTATTTTACAAAGACACTTTAGATTCAATGTCATTGAATATAGTACTTAGAATTTTTCAACATAGTATTCAGGCATGTAGGTAATCAGTTTTAGTGTAACAGCTTTTTTACAAGACACTTTAGATTCAATGTCATTGAATATAGTACTTAGAATTTTTCAACATAGTATTCAGGCATGTAGGTAATCAGTTTTAGTGTAACAGCTATAAAATATTCTACTAAAGTAACAATATTTAATTTTAATTTAATCAAATGAACATTAATATTTGTTTTTGACTATCAAAAAAATGTATAGTTATTTCTTTTCTTTTTTTAATTCAATTCCTACAATTAGTTCTCTCTCCCAATATATATATATATATATATATCTTGTTCAAATTTTCAATTGTTAATAAAATACTTTCTATTCATCCATTCAAGTTCAAATATTTTTTGTTTAAACTTGTAGTGAATGACACTTGATGTTAGAACAATTTTTTCAAATATTTATTCATTAATTAAATTAAAAAATGAATAGTCACAAAACACACAAAAATACAAGTCCAGCATTATACATAGAAAGGAAAACCGCTCACTGTGTTCCTGTAGTGTAATGGACAGCGCGTAGGACTTCTAATTCAAGGGCCGTGGGTTCGAATCCCATCTCGGGTGGGTTAATTACTCTGTGAATGTGATTTCTATTTTTAGTATACTATTTTAATAGAATAACTAAATTTAGTTAATAAATAAATAATAACAATTAAAAAATGTAAAACACCATATGTAGAAAGGAAAATCGAAAATTGTAAGGAAAATCGCTATCTATTTTGTCACTTAATATTGTGATTCTGTCATATGTATATATATATATATATTTATATTAATTGTAACTATTTAATGAAAAATAACTAAAATAAAATTTTTCACATTGTTGTCCTAAGTAGGAATAGACTTAATTGTTTTATATTACTTGTTTTTATAATAATATTCAAATATTTCTGTTAAAATTTTTTTTAAATTCTACTTGAATACATTGGATATTCCTGGGTTAATAATTTGTGCATTAACATTAGAATTTACTCCTTCCTTCAATCTTTCATCATTTGTTTACTCTGCCATTTTTTTTTTAAATACAAACAATATAAAGACGCATAGTTCGCTTGCAATTCTTTAGGAATTAAAGACAAACTACTCGTTAAACGTTCTAAAGTTCTCGAAGATAAATTTGGTTCTAAGTACAAGTATATACCTAAAAAAACATTGTTGGTATATCATTAATTTTAATTAAGTGTCAGGGCAAAAATGTTATTTAAAAGTTACATATGCATATAGTTTAGAGAAAAACAAGACTTTAAACGTGTTCGGATAACCTTATAAATAATTTATGAATGAATTATTCTCCAAAACAATATTTAATACTATGCAGAAATATAATTATCTCTGTTGAAAAATGAAACATGTACTTCTTTTATTAGCTTAATAATTATAGAAATCGATATTTGCATAAATTATGTTCAAAACAATCAAAAGTTATTTTATAAAAGAATAATTAAAAAGAATTACATATCATAAAAATGCGATCGTTAGTTAAATGGTCTTCTCCATATAATATATACATTATTAATTATTCAGCTGTATCAAAGTGAATTGATGAGAATTTCATAGCTTGAAGTTTATTATATTCATGTATTTTGAATGTATAACCTAGAGGGAAAAATCAAAATATACTAAAATTGTAAAGAATGCCAACGAAGTAATGTTTTTAACACTGCATTTAATATTTTAATAAGCTAACAATACATTTATTATATAAAAAATACTCTTCCTTATTTTTCCCCCCCGTTTGCATGAAAGATTTCCCATGCCATCAATATAAAAGAAATTTCTTAGCCATTAAATGATTTGTTACTAAATTTTTTAAAACACTCTTTTCTCTCTCTATATATAGAGAGAATAAAACTTAAAGTTGCATTTAAAATATACTTCATTAAAATAAAATTATATTGACCCACTTTAGGTGTTACATGTATATTGATTCATTATATTAAGTTTACTATTCAGTATATATTAATAACATGTGTGTATCACCAAAGTTTATTTTTAAAAAAACGAATAGAGTAGTTTTTTTTAATGATTTGTGTCACAAAAAATGTTTCACTTCAACAACTAAAAAAAAAAGATAACATATAATCAAAATTTTTATTTCTGAAAATTCTAGTATTTATTTATTTAATAAAATTGTATGATTTAGGCAAATAAATACAACTAAGAATTTTTAAAAGCGTATGGAATTACATACAGTGTATCAAGGTGTCCATTGAAGTCAAATGATTATTTTTCTCTTTTTTATAAGTTAGTGAAAAACTATTACATATATAGTGAAATTGTCGAATCGGCCACTGGTCCGCCAAATTTTGAAAATCGCCAACTTAGGGCATTTTTACGCCAAGATCCAGCTTCTCTCTCACTGATATAAAATCACAAGGGTTACCAGATTTGGCATATTTATCACTTCGGCGAAAAAACACTTGGCGGGATAAGTGGCTGATTCGACAATTTAACCCATATATATACATATTTTTGTTATTTTTTAAAAAATTACTGCATGACATTAAGTTATACGTTATGACATTTTAGATTTTTGATTAACTTTTCTGTAAAGGAGCAGTTTGTTTTAAAATAATAAAAAAAGGGTTCTATTTTAATAAAATGCCAATAAAATTACTGATAATTGCTTTAAATAGTATTGATTAATTTAAAATTACTAAATTTCTGCTTTTCTTTATTGGGGTGTATTTCTTCTTAATGTGTATCTCAGACAAATAAAATGTTTATGAAATTGTTCTCTTAAACAACTAGGTTTTTTTTTCTTTTCTCCTTCCCCCCCCCTCTCTCTATACATATACATATATATATAATTTTAGAAATACTCTACTTGAGAGAAAAAATTATTTGTGAATTCCTAACATTGAAGTACATAGCTCAATGTTGTAATCTAAACATTGCAGTCTGAACACTGCTTTGTAAAAAAATGGGTAACCAGCAATACGGGTATTAGTCATCCTTCGCCTTTTTGTATACTTGTCAAGAAGTTGCTATATATATATGCATACATAAATCAGAGATAGGGGGATTAAAAATCAAATTTTTAAAAGGTTAAATACTACTATACTTTAATTTATGCATTAGAAAACTTCACAGAAAATTTCGACAAAAAGGTTCCCTAAGATTGCCATATTAAATTATAATTTAGTATTAATGCAGTAATATTGTGTTTTCTGCAGTAGTTATAATCTCGAGAATTTGATTGTATTCCATTAATTTTTAATAAAAGATTTATGTTTTAATTCATTAACATCGGATGAATTGAGTTATAATTTTTAATTATAAAATATTTCAACAATTTATAGCAAAAATTTAAAATACAAAACTTTTTTCTGCTAAGTATATTTCGAGGAGTAATGAAAGAGGGATATATATTTCAGTATAATAAAATCCATGTTATAATTGATTTTTGTGATTTAAACGCATGAAAGTTTTACATTATATATAAGTGCAGGTACTTTTCTTTGAACAAAAATTAGTAGTTTATTAAGAAAAGCATTTAAAAATACCCTATAAATGACAAAGATAATACAATGAAATATATTTTCAAATTCTTCTGAGAAGTGATATCTACAATCAGTTTCAAATTTTGTTGCTAAATATGAAACTAAGTTTATTAACTTCAATGAGCTTTAGAATAATTTTTAAATCCCTAATTCTTCTTGAAAATGCTTATTCTGTAACTTAGATATTTATATAGATATTTTTTTATAAATCTTTGGAACCAAAGAAAGATTTTTGCTATTAATTGATTTATGGAATTTACGAATTTCCATTATTGGCTTACATCTAAAAATATTATCATCTAAAATAATATCTTTCATTATTATCTCTTACGTCTAAAATATAATTGTTCATCCGCATTCTTAATAAATTTTGTTTCAGTACCCTTTTATATATAATTTTCTCTTTATTATTCATCAATGATATAAAAATGATCAATATATTTGAAACCAACTCTAACAAACCTGAAGATAAAAATATATTTGGTCATTAAATTAGGTTGCTCGTAAAAATGGCTTATAATGCAGTCGTAAATTTTTTGACAATTCATGTCGTTTTATAAAGTAAAACTTTTGATTTTCAAGCTGATTTTCTGTCTTTTATTCTTCATGTATTGGGATTTCTGTGATTACTTAAAACTCCTTATTTTGATTATCTTTCTCATACGTATTCCATCTCTCTGTACACATAATGGAACTTAGCATCTCAAATCATATTACATTCATTATAAATTTTAAAGCAATTTCAAAATTCAAATAAGTATACTCTTTTTGAATATATATGTTTGTTTCTTTTTGATGTTAGTATTTTTCTTAGTAACTGCAATAACAGTCAAGGACTAATAAATTTTTCCAATGCCCGTCAAAAGCAGCTGCAGGCCTAGTCTATAGATAGAAATGTGTCATCATCAGGGTTGATGGGCTTAAACAATAAATATATATAGATGTAAGAATGACGCAATCCTACCAATGATTGGCAAAATCTTTTTAAGAATAGATTGAAGATTTAGAAATCTTGGAATTTCACCAACATTTTCACCATAAATCTGAATTTTTAAAAATTTATGCGGTATAAACCTAACTATTTAATTGTTCAATATTATAACAATTATTCTCCCCAATTTAATTAGAATTTTCTACAATCGATACGAATTATGTTTCACATGATATTTTTCAAAGCTGAATATAAAGAAAAAATATTTGTTTAGCGTGTAGCATCTTTTTATTTTAAACTATAAATCAATAAAAATCTGTTTTAAATAGAAGATACCGTGTCAGATGATACTTAATTTGCATATAAATAAATGCAAGCTCTCTGAATTTAGACAGGTAATTTAGGAAGAAACTCGTGATGCCTTCAACATACAAGGCAGGAACATTTTGAAAAAACGGCTTAGAAACAATTTAAACATCACCAGGTTAAAAAATAATTAATCTACAGATTCCCTGAGAATGTGATAATAATTACGGTGTCAAAATTATTTTTAAAAAAACGTGGGAATATAAACTTAAGAAAAAGTGAAATTCAATGTCTCAAAAAAAGGCGTTTCTTAAAGCACACGCCAGTAAACAGCTGAATATTTTCCCAGAAGAATTCTATGATCGTAAGGTGAGTTGTTAATGTAAATAGTTTTTTTCCTTAAGACAAAAAAGACGTTGAGAAAAATTCAGAGGCTTGTAAAAGTAAGACATAATTTTTCTTTTTTGACAGGATCTTTTATAGTTTAAGCCATAGTAAATGCTTTGTACCATATAAAATTTTTTTGTTGTTTATGAAAAAATGCTTTAAAAGGTATATTAAAAACATTAAATTCAAATGCCTGTTCATATCCTGTTATTTTGCTTGCTTGAGGAGTAAAAATGAATTTAAAAATGAATTATGTAGGAAATGAATGATTTAATCTTTTTCGGGTATATAACAATAACAGTAGTAAAACGGTAATAATGTATATATTTTCAAAGAATAAAAATTGAAACATTTAATTTTTTCAGTAATTTTACCTAACTTTTTGATATTGCCATTACTTGATTAATATTTTAATTTTATTATATTGATATTTAGTTATTTCTTTAATAATTTCATCATTTTTTCTTAAATTAAGTCATAGTTACTATGTCTGGATCAATGAGCAATTATAATACTATACGTTTTGAAAAAGGAAACTTTTCTACGAGATTTTTTTGAATAATTCATTGGTGTTTTTAATTGAGTAACATGAAAATTTAATGTACAACCCTGAATACCCTAAACACTAGGGACCAATACAATTCTTTATTAAAATTAATTACATATTTCAAGAAACTGAATTGTATTATACTTTTCAATTTTGTGTTTTACTAAAGGATATACGTATATAAAATTTTGGCTCTTTTTATAAAAATAGATCAAGCAATATTATGTTTCCGTATTTATACATATGTATCTTAATATGATCTTTTTTATAAACATGATCTTTTCACCCACATATATGATTATAATATATTTAATTTACTTAATATCGTGTAATATCTATATATTCATCTCAATGTCAATCAAAATGTAAAATTAGCAACATCCATGTCATTACTAAAAGACGAAATATACATCCAGTAAGCAAATAATTTACTTCTTTCATAAATTATAATTGATGTTGTGAAGGAGTTATATTTCTTTTTAAATATTGATCAAATTTTTAAACTTATTTATTAAAGAATTTCATAAACCTATAATATTTATGATTTCCTTTGATGTAATGTCTAATTTAATGTTATAATTTTATATCTATTGTTAAAGCGGCACAATACTATTAGTACAAAATTACGTTAAACATTAAAATTCATAATACATGTCTTCAAATCTTCGGAAGCCGTACCTCAAACTAGTGTTTAAATATATAATCAAGTTTGAACGTATATTTGCAATTTTCATTTCTATATTATTATCAAAACTTGGAGCCTAAATATGCAACTTTGAAGATATATATAAATCAGAAGTCTGAACTGGTTTTAAAGGATTATTTTAAATATGTAAAAGAGCATTCCTAATGAAATGAAACGATTAAAATTCCACCTTCAATTTCTTTCCCCTTTTAAATCAACTAACTGAAGGAAACATCTTAATTAAAAATCTCGCAAAGTGGGTATACACTTACCCACAAATTTTAAAATAACTTAATAACTTCAGAACTGTTTCAGAAATTAAAGATTTAGAGTCTAAAAATATCAGACTAAAAATACATAAATACAAAAGTTTAATATTATTTTGAAAGAATCCCTTGCTTGGAAAATAATTCATTGCAATTAATTTAGAAACATGCACATGATTTATTCTCGTTCATTTATTTAGTTGCAATTTACCCACCTTTTCTGAATTTCACTTTCGTGTTTCTCCGTCATCTTATTTGAACATGCTTGTGGTGATCGCGAAAATTCAGTTAGCTTACTTTTGCTACTTAATTAAGAACGGAGGGCATAGCAAAAGTAATTTAACTGTTTTCTGAACCATTGCATTGAAAAGGATAGAGTAATGCTAAATTCGATTAGCTTGATTTAATTGGAAAGACCGATACTTGAGATTCACTGTCAAAAGGGAATGAATTCCCAATTGAATTGAAAAGGTCAACTATCTTGAATTGATTTTAAAAGCTAAATAAAATACCCAGTAAATATTTAATAGGAAATTAAGAGAGATTGACTTACATTCCCCAGTGGTGTAACTAAGCTTCCATTTAATACGTTTCCGAGTTACCAATAGCTTTTGTTACATTAGCGAAGTTAGAAGCAGTTTTAGATACAAAAGCATTTCCCCTCGCATTTGTTAACAAGACTGTCAGTTATAAAACTACTTAATGCTGTGCTAATTCTGTTATCTGATCGTAAAGAAAGAAACCACATTGGGAATTTAAACTTAAAGTTTGTAATTCTATTTAATCTGGATACATTAAATCTAAGAATATTTGTTTCGTATTATTTTCGAAATATATGAGATAAGTTACTCTATTAGCTTGTGATTCAATTAACAAAATACTAAATAGCTTAATTATCTAATTAATTTTTGTAACTTTTGCACAAAGTTTATATTTGTCTTAACTTTCTATAATAGTTCTGTAAGTTTACTATTGTATTGCGGTGCATAGTTCGTGTATTAAAGATTCTCTTGTAGCGAAAAATTTCAATTCAAAATCTGTAGTTGTATTATTATTTTCGAAGAGTTTACTGCTTTTATTCGACTATGAGGCATTCTTTCAAAGTAAAATGAAAATTCTGTATGAACACATTTTTATCATTTTTAGCGCGTTTTTCACGTAGTGAGACAAAAGCGCTATTAGGACGCAAATTTCGTCTTCGTCTTCGTTCCATATTTTGTTGTACCTTTTTCTCAGCCAATAAGCAACCAATTGACCTCGGGTTTTTGGCATTTGGTCGCATTTGTGCCCTAGATGAGCCGAATCATATTTAAATTTTCCCATGGTTTTCCCAAATTTTCCAACAAATTTTCCTGAATTTTGCTAGTTTATAACAAAATTTTCTCAAATTTTACCTAGTAAATTTATTGTTTGCAAAAAGTTTTTTTTTAAAAAAAATCTACCTGCAATTTGGAAGAAATCTTCACAAAAATGAGGAAATCTTCACAATTATTAAAAAGTTTATTAGTTGCATTATTGTAAAATTACATGTGAAAAACGCGCTAAAATTACTTGGCCATGCCAATGATTGATATCTTGTTTTTTCATTGAGAAAAAATTAATTGAGATTTTTAAAAAAATAAACATTACGTTTTGTGAATTTTACGTTAAAAGTATATCCATGTTAATTCGGAAAAAAAATAACATTCCTTTTATGAATTGCTTTATTCGTGCAAACTGCTTATATATCTGCACAAGTTTTTATTTTATAAAGATAATTTAAATGTGTAACAATAATCACACAACACAGGTTTTTTTGATAATTTTTATGGAATAACGCAACATACAGAATTTGTGTTGTTACGTAGCTCTACGAAAAAATACAATATACTCAGGCGACTTATATTTTGACGAAAAAGTTCCTGAAGTTATTTTTCAATTAATTAAAAAAATTAATTACACATTTACGAATTTTGTATAAAATATATATTTTTGGTGGTCGATCAAATAAATCACTGAAGAATGTTGCTGCATATTTAACGTCTACACTGTAAAAAAAATAATGGCCAGATTGAATTACAAAATAAATATCGCTGTTAAAAGGCCTTTAATTTGCATTATTTTTACTGCGAATTTTATTGATCATAAAAATATACACAGAATCGCGTCAGGTAAAGCATGCTAACGCGTCAATAAAATAAAAGATATAATGCAATTTTTTAGAATATCACAGTTATAGATGAATGTTTATTTCTTACAGAATATAAATGGTTGACCACAAAAAATTTATTAAAACCACTTAACTGCCACTGGCGTATATATACGTCTCGCACAATCAGTGCGTTAAGTGCTCCGTACGTATACATACGTCTTGCCGAAATAAGATTCTTTTCTTTAAACCGCTATCAGTAAAACTATTCCGAAGGCTTTGGAATGCAACAAAATGACTTTTACATTGTTTGCGAAGGATTTACTTATTTCAGAGAAATATTTGCTTTTTTGTGCCTCTTCTACCCCACCCTGCCCTTAGAAATATTGTGTACTCACGTCTGTATGAAAAATGGTGGCACTGGAGAGCGAATCTTGTAACTTTTAATAGGTAGCTAAGGGGTTGAAACATTTTAAATGTGAAAGAGTTATGATTTTAACGTAACGCATTGAATTATTAAATTGAAATTCAATTCTAGCCAACTGGCTTACTTTTTAGATTTGTAATAAATGAAAATCCACTTATCATCAAATAAAAAAATATTTTATTAATCAGATAACGTAAAGAAACAAAAATTAATTAATTAAAATAGTTAAATGTAAGAATTTATGCATGTGTTCCTCACATACACAGCAAATTATTGACTCTATAAGGCATTTTTGAAGATTTTTATACGTATTTTTTATGTAATACAGCAGATAAAAATTTTGTAAAAATAGTACATATTAGAAACAAAAACGTTTAACTTTTCCAGAATACATAGTTCACTGAAATAAATGTGACATCAAACAGATCATAGTGATAACAATTCTTTCCCAGACTGCTTGAGTAACACAAAAATTTTTCTTTTAAATATTTCTCCCTGTTGTTGAAGCCCTAAAAGAATTTAAAGAATTACAACGTCACAATACACGTTTTCTCTCCCCTGAAATAATAAAACATTTTATTACCCTTTAAACCCTGCTCTCCCCTTTCTATAAATATTACGGGGAAAAACAAAAAGAAAAAAAATCCTTTTCTTGGACGTGTTATAGAAAGTTTATCGATTTCAGCACTTCTCGCATAAATCAATGCAGAACATTAAGAGGATGAAAAATAACGATAAAATCCAGAGTTAGCAGTTCCAATTACGATTTTTTGACGGCGAACTGTCCCGCGTCTAATCTGTAGCCACCGCTTTTACGGCCACCGGTTTTTCGGATCAATAGTTATCCCCCCCACAAACGGCAGAAGCAAATATTTCGATCTCGGTTTATCTTCAGCGTTGGTCACGTTCACTGAATGCTGGAATTCAGAGATACTCGCTTAGACGCAATGGTGTTTAGCACGCAAGGGAATCGTTATTCGCTATTGCGGAGTTCTTTCTTCAGTGACGCTTTGCGTTCCTCAGGGAAAATTGGAAGCACGATAAAACCATCGGATCTAATTTTTTTAAAGCTTCCAAAAGGGTACTTATTATTAAGTGAAATTCTTGTGTTACTAGATCGATATTTAAGTATTTCAGGAAATGGTAAATTTTTTTATGTTCTTTTTTAAAGGGTTACCTTAACTATTTTTAAATATTCCTTTCTTAAATGACTGAGTAAAGAGTTTTCTTTTTTCCAATACATCGGTAGGTTGGGCTGCATTTTTGGTTGCTTAGCACTGGAACTATATATATACGTACATATGAGTCTCTTTTTTAGTAATATGAGTACATTTTTTGCAGTTTACAAGTTAATGTTCGTAAAAGTACCTTAAAATACCAAATAAAAAGACATTTTTCGATTTGTTGGTAGATTAGCATGTCTTTTCAGGTAGCTTAGAGCTGTAACTCATTTATATATAATGCCTTACTTTTTTTTTGAAAAACTCAGGAAACTCAAATGCCTTTTAAACGGAACACTGTAGTATCCAGGAGGCTATAAATCGGACTTTTTTCGTAACACGCAGCTCAGTAACGTGCGAGTCCGCTTAACTCCCGGCTTTATCATTGCTCCCTTGAAAAGAAATCGGTTATGCTATTATGCTAGACACACACACATTAGGCCCCCTCATAAATCTTATTTTTCCTTTTGTGAAATTCAGATAAATCTATTGTTTAGATGATGTGTTGATATTTCTCATTAAGAGTAAATGTTAACAGCTTTTCTTTCTTTTGGTTAAACAATAAACTAAATTTCCTTCAAATATTCTAAGTATTTCTTCATTAAATCTTTTTGCAACATACAACTGATTTACATATGGTAAACATAATATACTTAATGATAAATATATATTTTTTTGAGTGAGTGTGTGAGTCGCAATTAAAAAGAAACAAGAGGGCTATTGGTGAAATAGCCTTCTTGAAATAGCCCTCCCCCTTATAATTTTTTTTTATTTTCCTAAAGTAATCAATTACTCTGCGACTCTCTTAACGCTACATTCATTCACTTATTGTTAAGTTGTTTTTAATGAGTATGATCCACATAATCATGAAATGCAGCTTCTAAAATAATCTTAATTAAGTAGCGCTTTTATACGTATTTTAATAAACAGATCTTTCAAATAAAGATATTATTTTAGTTTTATTTCAAGACAAACTGAAATCCCACAGAAAATTCACAGCAATGCTGGAACATTTTATAACTAAATGTATATTAAAACTGTAACTCATGGTTCTCTTAAACTGTGGATTAATAACCACGGACCTTGACCTTTGAATGTTAACCGGGTCAGATTGTACATCTAACTCTCTAAGCTTTGTATATAAAATACCATAAATAAAAAATAGCAGTTCAAGTAATGCAATACAATCAATGTTTCTCAGGAATTCTCATCTTATATTACATAATCAAACATTTATTGTGTTTGTGACATTTTAATAGTACTTTATCTCACACTAATGTAATAATAGTAATTTTCTTTATAGTATTTGCTTAATTTATAATTGCTTACACTAATATGTAATTGAATAAATCAGTAATGAATCCTTATGCCTGATATTTTAAATAAATATAAGCAATTTATACGAATCATTTAATAAATAAATTGTCTGATATTTAGAATACTTTAAAATTCTCTTCAATCACATAAACTCGTATCGCTCTGAAGCATTTGCTCAGTGAATAATACATACATTTCTCTATGAGTATTGATACAAACTTGAATATTTATGTAAGCATGTTGTTGTTGTTATGTAAGCATGAATCAGTTTCAAATAAAAATTCTCCACCAGTATGTTAGCAACATAAATAAATAAAGTTTATTACAGTTAAAAGGGTTTTAAAATTAGTTTAGAATTAAATTATTTTTGCTGAATATAAAATTGCATAAAAACAATCGATTACAAATTTCTAAGCCTAGGAAAAGTTATTTATTATAAACTGTTCATGCATAAAATAAAGTGGAAGTTAGATAAATAAATGCAATAAAATTTTATTTAAGTAAGATAATCAAATATCTGGCACAAAAAATTGCATAATGTTTGCTCATAAAATTAAAAATCTTATTGAATTTTAGAGCAGTAGATAAATAGTAATTTCAATAGTGTTGAAAGAGAGAGAGAGAGAGAGAGAATTTGCGCATACTATAAATTAGATTTCACACTAAGCAATTGAATTTTATGTATTACATTTACTTGAATTTCACGTAAACTTCTACATGAATATGTATTCGCATAAATTAATAATAAAATAAATATATTTTGATTCAATATGTTTCAACATCAGAGCAATAAAATTAAAAAAAAACGTAAATGAAATAAAACTTTATTAAACAATATTCCAAACTTTATTAAACTTATCTTCATTTTTTCAATATTTTGTATATATGTGATAAAAGAACATAATATTGTTCTAGTGCGTTTAAAAGAAGTTATTATTATTAACCATTTCCATTTGTTATTTTATTAAAAGCTACCCATTATTCATTTTACCACGCAATTTTTTTACACGAGAACTGGTTTAAATATTTATTTCTTGTAAAACAAAATTAAATTTTGTTTTCTAATACCTTTAGGTTATTATAAATATAATATTAAAGCTTAACATTTATTAAGTTTTAAATAATGCATTAAAGATTGAATTTATTTCATTTTGTACCTTAACATTATTTAAAGGAATATGCTTAGGAACCCATGTTCCATAAATTTGCTTGATGTACGAATAAATAAGTTTGTACAATAGGAAAATGAAATTATGTATTAATTTTTAATATACTTAAATTAAAGAGCGTGGAATCTGCATAAAATTTTATTTTGAGCGTTATTCCATAAATAAGTATTCTCCAGATTCTCATTTTTCATATTGGGTAAAGAATTTAACATGTTCAGTAACCGCTATTTTTCTTAAATCATATCCCAATTATCGGGAAAAATATTTATTCTTTTTACATGTAGATGTATGTTCAATACTAAGTGAAAATACATTTGAAAAAATACGGTCATTGCGTTAATTGAGTCGCTCTTTCGTATTAAGTTTATTCGGAAGAAACTCTTGAAAAATGTTTGTTATATACATATAAATGTCATCGACGCACCCCCCATATATATATATATATATATACAATTTATCAAAGTTGATTCATTTAAATATTAATAAAATTTGTCAGAACTTTAAAATGAATTATAGTTTAAAATAAGGTTTAGCTTAGGAAGAGGTCAAGTGGGGTTTTAACTTATTATTTTGATGAAAATAACTTTTGAAATCAATTAGTAGAATAAATAGTTTTAATTATGTTTTTGATTATGATAATACATTACAGAAATTACATTAATTTTTATTATCAAATATGTTTGAAATATATTTAATGTCTACTTTCCAAGCACAGAGATATATATTGTTAACTATGTTATCATACAAATGATGCTTGAATACAAGCTACAAAATTTAAATATTATATTTATCAAAATATGTAAAAGCAAGATGTAATAAAAGCGAAACATTTAACATTAAATATAATTTTTATTAAAAATCTATAAGGAATGTGGCGTAAATAATTCACTGTATAAAAAAAGCTACTGTTCGAAAAAGCAGTTTCTGCTCTATCGAAATTCTGCTATTTTTATTCTTTTAATTACTTAAAGTAAAAGAAAAGGAAAGTAAATGACCTTGAGAGCTTAGAAGAATGCAATGTATTAAAAAACACAAATTAATATAAAAAGTATTAAGAAGTTAAATATACATTCGTCTTTGGCGCATAAAGATCCGAAATTCTTTGTTCGGTAAATGAACTTGCTCGCTGTTTATTACCATAAGCAGATTAACATTTTCTTAAGAGGATTATTTTAAAGTCAAAAGAAAATTGATGAAGCCCTAAGCTTATTTTTAACGTCGGAATGTCCCTCATTTATTTTTTTAAGGATTTAACTTACTTTGAACTTAATAATCGAGGAGGGGAATCATATATATATATATATTAATACTCACAGTCAATATTTTTTTCTTCTCAAATTGCTTCTACAGCTATATATGTGATTAAATCTTTATGAAACATGAGTATCAAGGTGACACGAGAGTGAATTTTTATCTAATCATGTTCAATTTCTTTTTCTCTTATCTCTTGTCAATGATGTATTTATATATTTATTTATTATAGTTATTTTATATTCTCAAAGATTAATGTTTTTCTGTATTTAATTGGTGAATTCAAATGGTTTTATTATGGAAATTACTTATCTTGAATGTGTTTTTTTTTAAATTTTAAATTGAAAGGTGCTTGTTAAGAAATAAAAAAAATCAATTGCATTGGGATTTTTATCCTTTTTTTTAATTAAAATTTTGACGTTAGTCTTTCTGGATGATTTGAATCGGATGAAATAATGTTTTAATTTTTTAAAATCTTTTTCGAAGTTTGTGTATTGATAAAAATGTTAAACTTTTTTTAGAATCTTTGAAAGAATTAATTTATTTGCGTGTGTCACCCTAAATAAGACTTATAATAATCTTTTATGACAAAAGAACTACCAAAAAGTATACCTTGTATAAATAAAACTATATATTTCTATCAATGATATTTAAAGTAGAATTTTGTTTCACTTTTCAAAGCTCTTATGGTTGAAGAATTTGTGTGTGTACATGAATACTTTAAATATCTACAGAGTGATATTAATGCCTGATGTGTATCACTAATGTCAAATAAATATGAATGTATTATCTATCCTTAAAACTTTACATAAAATTTGATAAAAAAATCTTTGAATTATACTATTCCCACCGTGTATAATCCTTAAATATCTTTGGTTGAACTTATAACAAACTTATTATTATATTATTTAATGGTACATATGAAATGTTGGATTTTCTTTGCAAAAGAACGTTTGTTTCCTTGTTTTGGTAATTTTTTTTCTCTTTGGCGTTACTTCGTTTATAATCGCATTGTATATTGCTAGAGTAACATTTCAACAAATAAGATTTTCTCAAGAGGGTTCCATTTTTTATTTGTTTTGAATTTTGTAAAAATAGGAATTCAACCGATATTCAGGTAATTTTTATACGAGTATGAATTTGGTAATAATGCTGGACGCAATATAAGCCAAGCATTTGGGGATAATGCAGTAAACGATTGAAAAATTCAGCTTTAGTTTAAAAACTTTCGGTCTGGTGAATTTTACCTATAAACTTAAAAAAGTGCTCTGGGTCTTAACTGGTAAAATGATACTCTGAAAGCATTTGATGGAAACGAATATAACTGTATTTATTATACAGCCACCAAATGTATGACAATTTGAAAATTATACTAACATCACTTGTTAATCGACATGGCTGAATACTACTCTGTGCAAATCTATGTACAATAAAAGGAATTAAAATATGAAATTTTGCAGCACCCAGCTTACTTACCGGATATTTCCCCAACTGATATTTATTTCTTTAAAAAAATTATAACTGTTTTTATGGGATGAATAGCATGAAAATGAAAACAGTATGAAAAACTTCATATCAAAGTTTATTGATTCTAAAGATCAGAATTTCTTTAAGTAGGCCTCTATGCATTTATATTTTGTTGGGAAAGGTGTAATGAAGCAATTGGAACATATTTGGATTAAATAAATAGCTTTTGAAAAAAGATATGAGTTTTACATACCGTAAAATGCGGCTAACAACGCGCACATGCGTATAACATGTACCTATACTTTCAAGCTGCTTTTTTTTAATTTCTCGGTATATTCGCCACATAACGCACCCCTCCCCCTTTTTAAAAGTTTCGAAGTTCACGTATTCAATGCTCTTGTTTTGAAGTCATCTATTCGAGGTATTATTGCAGGATTTTCAAAAAATAGTATGTTTCTAGAACTACTACCTTTTAAGTTCATTAGGTATGTCATTTCTTTTAAATAAACAGTATTTTGATCTATGTAGAAGACTAATTTTTTTTTTACACTCATCTCTTTTTTTTTATTTTTTAAGCTATTATTTTTATACTCGGTGTATAACGCTCACCTGTTAATTTCGTATTAATTAATAATTTTAGTTCGTATTAATTATTAATATTCACATTTTTTGTATTAAAAGGGCGCATTATAAGCAGGGTATTATGACATTCACTTAAAAATCCGAGAGAGAGAGATAGTTCATACGCAGCAAATAGAACATTATTAAAATTATACGTGATGTGATATATACTTTGCAGATTTCCTGTAATAAATTTTAAAGTTATTTATCACTCCGTTATGGCAAATATCATTCAAACATGCGAAATAATTACTGCGGAATTATTCTATTTGCAGGAAATGACTTTTAATTTACTGCTATAATTTTCTTAAGATGTCTCGATATAATGAACTGAAATATCGTGCTGAATAAAATGAAAAAAGGAAAACTCGTTCAGCATCCAAATCTGTTGCACAAATAATCGCGTGGAGTACTGATTATACAAACTCCTTCGTTACATTTCACCTGCAAGTCACACGGGCAAAATATTCGAATAAGGCACACGAAAAACGCGTCGAAATCTACTGCATAATTAGTCCCTTGGTGCAATGACTACACAAGACCGGTGACACGATTTATTGTCTGCATTTTCGCTGTTTGTCGTCGGTAGCAACACGCGCCAACCTTTGGGTAAAGCACGCAAAAGCGACGAAATCCGTTATATTATTAGTAAGCGTGTTGCAGTGAGTTAATCGCGAGCTATGTGATTTATTATATGTCTGAGACTTTCGCTATCTGCATTTAGTAGCCAAATGATTTGAGATGAAGGATAAGAAGTTGTATAAAAATTATCCTTGAAATATAGTATTGCTTTCAAATAGAAGGCAGTATTGTATAATTATATTAACTATATAAAATGTATAGGAGAAGAAAAAGAGCGTCATGGGCTCTGAGTTGTCCACTATTTAATTTTAATTTACTTTTACACTCTAAAGCAACACGAAGCCTATTTCCGGAATGACCATAGGAAACGAGCTCTCTTGAAAGTGCTTAGAGCAGGAGTCGGCAGCCTTTTAGATAGCGTGCCAAAGCAATCTACCAAAATAATTCAGCGCGCCACACAGTAGGTCATTTTTGAAACAATTCGATTCCCGAGATAATGTATGCAGAGTTAGAGAATAGAAGTCAACAGTTTTATTATATACTAGTTTTGCATCTTTTAAATATATTTCTTAACATAAAAATAAATAGCATATAATATAACATTTTCTTTAAAAACAAATATAAAAATTTAAAGCTGTACATGTATTATGTATTTTTAAGCATAATGATTAAAATAAGCAATAGACTACATAAAATATAAGTACTTCCCTTCATTTATAATTAAATAAAAGAAATAAATACAAATTTTATAGCGGAATTAGTACTTGCACCTCAGTGCTTTCACATCGCAAAAACAGGGTATAATGAGTGACTTTTAATTTGACACGATTTTCAGCATTCAGTTGTTAATCAATTTCTTTGGGGAGACTCTAAATACTTTTCATATTAGGAAATATTTTTTACTTAGGCATGCAGAATCAAAAGCGGAAAGCAGAGTGCATGCAATTTTCTCTTTAAACAATTAAATCTCCCTAGAAATGACATTAATTTACAAAATAGCTGTAAATTAATCTAGAGTTATCTTTCAAATTTTTTTCTTATTTCCCTAAATGTTCATGATTCTGAAGATGTTTGTCGAGTAATGTCCATTTCAAATTCATCAACTTCCTTCCACTCAAAAATTGACAAATTTGTAGAATAGTGCAGAGTGCCACTGAGAATTGTTCCATGTGGCACGCGTGCCATAGGTTGCCTACCCCTGACTTAGAGCTATAAACTGGTCTCCCGGAAAACGACCACCCCAGAATCTACTTCCATTGAACGAATTCTTATCCCTTACTTTTTTACTGGAGAAATATACAAAGGCAAATTTACGTAACGAACAGGTATTTTCATAATTTTAAACATACAGTTCAAAATAGTAAACAAGTGTTAAGAGTCTGTTAAGACCAGATTTACAGTTTCAAAAAATTACAGTAAAATAAAAATATAAAAAGCCCAAAAAAAAACATACAGGATAAGAAAAAAGTAACATTTGAACAAATGCACTGTTCAAACAAAATCAAAAACAAAAGAAAGAAAAATAAGAACACAGCAGAACCAAATTTCTTTTAAAAAACTCAGATAAGACATCTATTTAAATGACATAATTACTTTTTGTTAATATGTTTCCTTTTTAATTTTTCCATCAATTTTAAATGAATGAATTAGTATTGGAAAAAGAGAGGATTAAATTTTAGGATAAACATAAACCAATACATGAAAAAGCTTTCCAATTGTATCTAAGGGATTTGGACTTGTATTGCAGGAGTAGCCCTAATATATGATTTTAATTTGAAATGAAAGGAATAATTTTTGATGATAGAGATGAACCAATATTTAGCATTTTCTTATGGGGAGACTAAATGAAATTTTATTGTTAGAGGTCATGAGAACACGTGGTGATCAGCGTCTCACACAGAGCCGCAATGTTAGTTGGGATAGATTTTTTAATTTAAGAAGATTATTGGCGAAGGAGCTAGTAATTTTGAGTAATAGTTAAGGGACAAGAATGGCACTTGAGTTGGCACTCCTCTTTCCAAAATTCACCGCGACATTAATAGGAAGACCTTGAGCCTCGACAGATTTTACGTGCATCAGCACCTCTTCACGGCCGGTTTTGAGTGTACTAGGAAATGAACCTATGACTCGACAATACCAGCCCAGAGTTCGTGACCATGACCTCTTAGCTATCTTACCAACGAGATGCAGAAGAAAATTTTTTGTCAAAATGATACTTTATTTTTATTTAGTCTTGAAGATCTCTTTATGTTTTTCACAGAGATTTTTTCTTTTTCTAAGGCGTACAGCTTTTTATACAAATCATTAAATGAAATAAAGAATTAAATTTACATTACTGAAAAAACTGAAATTATTATGTCATTAAATATAAATCATAATACAATGTTCTACTTAAATTTAGTTTCTTAAATCTGCCAGATTTCAAATCTGCTGTGACAGTATGAATACCACGTTTATATAAAAAAAGTTCAAAATTAATTATATACTTATTTTACCTTGTGAAAGACCATTCCGTGCGTTTTTACTTTATCATTCAAAATACATGAATGAAATTAATAGGATTTAATTCTTCCAGCTGTTTAATTCTTTAATGTATAATCCTTATCATGAAAAAAAGTTGTCAATTTTATACAACAGCCTATTCTCTAATGGGATTTATCTCCTTTTCTCTTGGTTAAAATAAGCAATTTCAATTTGTTGTCGCAAATGTGGTTTCTATCTAAATTATCTTTTTTTTATTGCAAACGTTATTTTTTCCTTTTGATTTTTTTCATCCATGAATAAAAAGACAAAATCTAAAACTGGATTGGTTTGTTGAATGCGAAGTGTTAAGCCACTATCCACAAGCTTTTCTTTTTCTTTTTTTTTTGCTCCGTCCAAAATAAATCTTTATATCAAGCAAGACTATGTACTTAACATCTTGATTTTTTTTTCTGTTCGAATGCACTCTAAGAAATTACTACAGACTTCTGGGAGGATAAGAGATTTCAGACGAAATGAGATATCGGACGAAAGATTCAGAACAATTCCCAGAGACGCGAAGCTTAGGTTAAGAAGATTATAACATTTCCTAGAAATCTGAATCTTTCTTTTTTTTCTTTGGCCGTTATTTTATTTTATTATTTTTTTTTCCTTCAAATTGTATAAAAAAGACTAACTTTTAATGTTATTTTTTACTTCTTTCTCTTGAGGGGATATTGAAACGGGATTGGACATTAATTAATAGGGTAATATGAAAATAAAGTTTCAAATGTTAAAAATACTTTAATTCCAACAATTTTAATATATTTTTAGAACTTTAAAATAAAATAATCTATGTTCTTTAATCACTTTACAAAAGTTATCACGAACTATTATTATTATTTTAATACTTATGCCCCTTATGTAAAATAATAATTAGGCTCTTATTTTATTACAATGGTTTTTTTCAAACATTCGTATATCGTTAAAAAAATTACTTTTATTTAAAGAAAATAGAATGTAAGTAATTTATAATTTACATTCTTTACCTTTTATTTTTTACTGTAAATAATAGAAAAATTAAGTGTTTTGAAGTCATCTAAATTATCCTGAGAATGTTTTTCCTTGCAAGAATATAAATTTATGAATTTATATTTCTTTCTATATCTATTTCTCATAATTAAAATTTTAATGTATTTGTTTCAACTAAAATAGAAAAATAATCCATTGTCATAACTGCTATTTTTCGAAGTATTAAAAGTTTAGAAAAAAATATTTGATGTCTGACAAAACTATATGCTTTTTTTTTACTAGATATTAAAATTATTTGTCTTCTTGTGAGCAATTAAATTAATTAGTTTTATGAACAAAGAAATAAAAATATACAACTTGAAAATATATATAATTCATATTAAGATAAATCTAAAAATAAATAAATATACTATCTATATTTACCTACCAGAGAAATCGTAAATAAGTACTGACACATTTTTATCTTTAAGACAAAATAAGCTTAAAAGAAATATCTTTAATGTTGAATTTTAAATTAAATTGAAATATTTCCCTTCCTTAGTATTTTATGAAACAATAAAAATGGAGAAAAAAATCATTATTTAATATAAAACTTGTTTAAAGATACTAAAAATTTTGCATTTATTTCTAATATGCAAATATTTAACTTGTACGTTAGTATTTTATTGTGTGTGTGATACTATTTATAATCTAATGAATCATGCATTAAACATATTACAAGTATGTCTTAAATAATTATTAATGTTACGGTAAAAATATCTTGAATTTGTGCATTTCTCCCAATATATATCAAAATAAATATAGAAAATAATACGTTATAATGCAATTGTTTAATACTATATAACAAAAAAATTTACAAGATTATTTAATTTCGCTTGCATCTTTTATTGTAAAAGACAGATTTTTAAAAGCCACAGTAGCACCTAAATAAAAAAGAAAAGAAAGAAAAATGCCCTATAATTAATAATATCAGGACGTGTTGTTCCTATTTTATTCTGTATGATGTATCAAAAATATATGTGTGGGTTTTTTATCCGAATCTTTTTACTTAAAAATACATACCCATCGCTGATGAGAATTATGTTCTAATACTGGGAATAATGTCTAGTTCATGGCACAAATTGTCGTACTACGATTCAGCAACGTAAGTTAAGCAATGCGTGACATAATCATACCACTTTTGATACATTTTCTTTCGCCTGAGTACCCCCGGTCAAGGATATATGAAGCAATATATTTTACAGGCCAAAGTTATGATTGATTTGTAGTTGTTAAACCTTGGAGATAAGTTCGTAACGTTATTATAATTGTAATATCCAATCTGAATCCCTTTTATTATTTTTTCTAACAAAAATAAGTAATAATGATGCCTGAATTATTGCAGAAAAAATTTAACACACATACATTCTGAGCATAATAATAAGATTGAAAAAACATTCATTATATTTAAGAAGTTAGAACAAGGTTATTTTATTTAAAAGTTATTGCATGATCTCTAAAATATTTCCAATGTTAGAAAATAACTAACCTCTAAAATTAGGTGATGCTTATTAAAATGAAATAAAAACTGAATAAGACTTAATTCCTCAGTTAATTGAACTTTAATGAACAACGCGTAAATAAATGCAAAAGTAAGACTTGAAAACGAAAATTTAAAATAGAAATAATGTCGTAAATAAATAATGATGTTAAGGTTATTGACTACTCTCGGAGCTGTGAATTTGCAAAAGCGCATAAATGAATATTTTTTATAAATTTAGTGACACTTGAATTAGCATATATACATAAAAAATTGTCTTAAGACAATTATTATCACAAAAATTATTCAAATACATTATTTTGGCAAAAAATTAAAATAACAAATGGCATATTTTAAAACATTATCTTTTTATGGAAAATACTTCGATGATTAACATTTTGTCTATATATAACTGAGAAAACTGTACAGAGTCGAAACTAAGACATTTGAAAATTTCACATTATACTCTTTGAGAGTTACTATCAATTTAAATAATAACCGGTGTTTTTTTTATAAAAAAAAATATCTACTCTGATTTTCCACTTTTAAATAATATATTTCAAAAATCATACTTCAGCCTCTGTGCACATGCCTTAGCAATATACAGGCAAAGTATTGTCATAGAAACATTTTCCATAAAAGGAGAATGTTTTGAAGATGCTTCGTTTTTTCCTCTTTTTTACGAAAATATTACATTTAAGTAGTTTTTATTGAAAAACATTCTCAAAAAATTTATACGTGCAGTTTAATACAATGGACACCAAATATCGAAAACAAATATTTATTTACACATTTTTGCAAAATCATGGGTTGACAATAGATAACTTAAGGTATACAAGATATATCATACACATTTAAGGTGTTCATTAAGATGTCTTAAATTTTCTGTATCTTTTAAGCAAAATATTCTTCAATAATCAAAATTTCTTCCAAATAATCATATTTTTTAAAGCTATCAATTGCAGATGCTTAACAATCAATCAGTCTATTATAAGAGTTCATTTTATCTTCCTATTTGAACATAAGACTTGTAAGAGGTGAGATGTTCTCTCAGCTTCACCTAGAGATGTGGGAGGAAGGGAAGGATGACTAGTCACGTCAGTTAATCAATCAATTTATTGAACACACAAATTATCAACACAATTCTAATAATTCTAACGAAAAAAGATGTTCAAAATCTAAGCAATATGAAAGTAAATAACGAGATGCCTAAATTATGAGAAGACTTTAAATATACTTCCTCTTATATATATATATTTTAGGATCAAATCTACTATCCCAAATATCTGAGCAGTTATTAAATTTTAGCTGCCAATCTTCGCTTTAATTCTTTCATCTATCTAATCTCTGAAATGCGTTATAAAATAGTATAATACCTGATTAGTAGCAATCTATCCTTTTCCTCATGTTCTCTATATTTCAATATCTCCTACTTGAAAACCTAGACTGTGTATATCCGACCTAATCTGAATAATCATGTTTGCTTCTTCAGAGGGTTGGCTGCGAGTAAACTCGAATTGATAGACCAAAGATGTCAGAAGAGGATTATGACGTGATAGACGTGGATTCTCTGCAACATATAGATTCTGTTCAATCTGTTCAAATTTTTTTAAAAATGTTATTCAGTCTGCTGTTTATCACAAGAAACGGCGTCATTTAATTGCCAGTTTAACCCTATCCCAAAAAAATATCATTGCAAACATAACATTTTTATTCATTTTAAATTTTATACCAATCTTAAATAATTATTTAACAAATGACGAGTTGTAAAATAAAACTTAATATTAAAACAAAACGAAACAAAAAGAAATACAATAACTAAATATGTATTTATTGCGCTATGCTCATCATTCTTCTAAAAAACAATTTAATTTTAAAACTATTTACTTCAAAGGTTAACCAAGGAGTTAACCGTCTTGTCTACAGCGCCACCTACTAAAAATAATTTTTCGTAAGAGGAAAAAAAAAAATATTTCCTTTGATTTCCATTTTAGCGCATACACATTTAATATTAATGCAATTTTTAATATGCAAACTCATTTTGTTTGATATACGTGCTCTTTTAAGTTTAATGAATTTTTTTTAAATTTGAAAGAATTCATACGACGCATTATATTGAATTTTCTAGAGACCAACATACCAGATTTTTTTTTAATTTTAAAGAGTCTACAAAACATAAAAAAATAAAATGTCCGTTATTTAAGTACCTCGTACTTGACGCGTTTTTCTACGCACACCTCATAAGCGGATGAAGCGAAAAAACACAACACAGAAATTGAAAAATAGCTCTAGGGAGAAAAACATAACTTTTAATAGGAAACCGAAGTTATGTTCCATGGGACGCTACGCAATAAAAAATTTAATTTCCCGGCATGTTGTGATTAGGTACGGAGAATGTTTTTTTTTAACTTTTTGAGTATGTTTGATGAAGAGGCTATGTTGCGAGGAAAGCAATAACTGTTTTAATTTTATAAAGTTTTTTTTTTTAAAAAATCACCCACAAGTCTGAGGATATTGTTAAGTGATTTTTTATACTAGAAAAACCAACAATTTAATTAGAAATTTAGCTAGCGGAAGCAAATAGTAACCGGTGAGATATTTTTAATAAGATGTAACAAACTCTCTCCTCTCTTTCTTATACACATTCCTCTTCTTATGTCACTTTTTTTCCCGAAACTTTCGTAAAATTATTAAATACGTTGTAACTCGCAGCACCAAATTAAGTTTAAAAAATTAGCTTAATAAGATGATGATGAATCATTTGCTATGAGGTATTTTGTTGTTTAACTAATATATGCTTCGAAGACAATTAACAACATTCTTATATTTAAAATTGCAGCTAAGAAGAACAAAAAAATGTGGAATTAAAATATCTATAAATGAATAAGAACGTAGGACCAGGAATCAATTTATTTAGAATAAACACTTTTAAACATTTACAAAATATAATAAATTATCTTTGTGTATTTTAAATATATGTAACCAGCTTAGAAGAAATTATAAGCCCTGAGAAACTCTTGTAAAAAGCTTTTTCCAAACAAAAGGACATTGTATAATTTCATGAAAAGATTTGAATAATGAAGTTTGTGAATTAATTCATCAAGTTAATTAACGTGCTTAATGAATCTAAATAATGAATTTGCACGTAAGGAAGTGCTGTTTTCTGAATTCAATCAATTGTTGTTATGAAGATAATTTATTTTTTACCTATCCCCCCCCCAAAAGGCTTAAAGATAATGTCCTATAAAAGAAAAAGATTTTTTTAAGCATTTTAACGTTAAATGTGTGCTTCCAATCCAATAATAAGAAAACTTATATAATATACAAAAATAAATCTAAAAAAAACTAAAGATATAATTATTTAAAAATAGCTAAAATGTTAAATGATTAAATTTTCTCTTAAGTTTTCTTTTCCTATAAATTGGATTCTGAGTTCTTATTTCGAATTTTACATGTTGGAGTCTTGGGATATTTTTGTGTATAAGTCGATAACTTTGGTACTTTCTTAAATTAAGGAGGTGGGGGGGGGCAGCTTATCCAGAAAAATATTTGCTCAGGGAAATATGATTTTTTAACATTTTATAATAACCTCGTGCATATGATTTTAATTTTTTAACTCTTGGAGTATATTTGATCGGATTTTCTATTCGCGGAAGGGGGAAAGGTCACGTAGTTTAAGGGTATATAGTAAAAATCCGAGTTTACAAGAAGTTCCTAATATTTCCATTCCCTCTTTAGGATGTCTGAATCTATAAAATCATTTTGTAGGAAGCCTTTCCTCCAGGGCATGAAACATAGGTCGATGATCACGTTCTGTAAACGAATTTCTTTTCCAGCTCATTTTCCAATAAAATAGTGCATAAATTATGACCAACGCAGGGGGGGGGTCATAAGACAGGGGGGTCTGTACAGGGGAGCAAATGATAGAAAAATATTTTCTAGATTAATATAAGATTGGCAGAAACGGAGTTAACATCTTCGACGTGTGGCATTTTACTTTACAGCAATTTGATTGAAAAATATTCCAGTCTTTTTCCCTATTAGCAACATTTTCCCCTTCATAGCAACATGTTTGAAAATTACAGGAATGTTTTTTTTTTCAATTCAGTGTTTATACTGGGTTGATTTTTGGATAAATGTTTGAAGAAAAATTATTGGCTCATACACAGATCTGCTTCTATTCAGAAATATACAGCTCTAAAAATTTTTTTTAAAAATTATAAATATTAAATGAAATTTATTAATTCGTAGAATTTTATTTTTAGAAATAACAAATTTTTCTGTGATATTAGTTGATATAGTAATATTAGATGTCTTATTAGTTGAATACTATATTTTTATTTTTTTATTGAAAACAATTATAAAATCTCCGTGAACCACAAAGTATCACACGGAGCTCACAGAAGTAAGTATTAATCATACTATATTCCAAGAGAAGTGTTCCTTATAGTTCATTATTATTATTATTATTACTATATTCCAGGACACACAAATTTTCCTTCAATAAAGCTTAGAGTTGAATCTCTTTTTTTTCTCTTCGAATCTTCAAACATAATATTTAATAATTTTTTCCTCAAAATTTTAAGTCATCAACTCAAATAATCAACCGATTAAAAATAAGGTCCCGAAAGAATTTCTATCTTTTTATTTAGATACATTACTTTTTCATTTACAAATTAAATGAAAAATAGAGATTACTACGCAAACTGATATTTTATTGGAAAATCTTTATTCAATCTTTCTTCCGAAACCCACTGAAGGTTTTAATAAGTGGCAACCTTTATTGAATAATTTTATTAATTACATACTATGTAAACATATTGAGCATGTTTTTTCATTTGTTTAACTCAAATATTAGCTTAATACAATTTGTGCAATATCTTTTTTCTCTGTCATCTGGAATTCATTTAAATTTGAAAAAGTTTCTTTCAGCGAAATGTCTAACATTCTAATAGGAAAAGGGCAAGGCCATTCCATTCGAATGAAAAAGTGTTGTGTTAATCTTTATTTTTCCTTCACCTTAGTTATTTAAATGAGTTTTTGAGAATTAGTCTATTTCAATGTCGTTTAAGATTAAATAACGTTGCATATACCAGAAGAAACATAAAATTACACTTAATAGAAATAAATCAAAACGAAAATTTCTTATGGATACTTATATTTTACATTTTATTTTGTTTTAAATATTTTTATAACAATAGTTACTTCTTAGTACTGAAACTGAGACTAGCAAAATCCCTTAGATCATTCAATTTTATCTCATTAACACACGTATTCCATATCAAACATACCATACACAGTTTTCAGAAATTCCTGAATAATTCCTAAATCTTTTTGAATATAAGTGAGATAAGACTGTTTATATTAGCGTCGTACTATAAAGCAACACGAGGGATATTGACGATAAATTTCGTAATTTCGAACCTCCATTAAATGACGAGGATGGTCCATGAGCTCTGACACCCTCTCTCCAAACTCCCTCATCACGTCGACGGGAGGATTTTGAGCTTCGATAGACATTACGTGTGGACGCGCATCAACCCTTCTACACGTTACATCTTCAGTTGAAGCCCATGACACAACGGCCACGAGTTCATGACCATAACCAAGTTCGAGTCACCACCATTGAGTACCTGATCAAGTTATTTCTGAAGATTTTATACTAGAACATTTCACACTTAAATGTTTTATATATTAATTATATACGCTTAAAAATATCAAATAAGTTTCATTAACAATAGTTTAATTAAGTTTAGAAGTACAGAATGGGGCCGAGAATTAAGAGAATGCGGTAAAATAGCATTTCTCAAATTGTGAGGTGCGCCTCCTAGGGGGAAGTGATAACTCAACGAGAGGGTGCGAGCATGTTGAAAGTCGAAAACAAAAAATTATTTAAAAAAATTTAATTTACTAAAAGTAAACAAACAAAATACATTTTGGTATAATAAGATAAAAATACACTAATAAAAATACTTTTAATGTATCAGTACTGCGCACAGTATTTTATAATTAATTTAGCAATTCCAAGTTAAAAACAAGTGTAATAATTGCCATTGATTTCATGGGCTTGTCATACATAAAATTATATAAAAAATACGACTTATCTTGATAATTTTACGGTTTATAAGTAATCCGTTAACTGCCGGTTAAAAGATACGTGATTCACTCCCCAATGCCACCATTTTTCACATAAACTTGAGTAAGTGATGTATGGAGGGGGAGGGGAGAAATGAAATAAATGAGCAAATCCTCTGAAATAAGTAAATCCTTCGTAAACACTATCAAAGTCTTTTTGTTTCATTACAAAGCCTTCCGATTAATTTTATGAATAGCAGTGCTTATAAAAGATCGTACTTCGGAAAGACGTATATATAGGTACGGGGCAATTAACGCTTTGGTTGAGTGAGACATTTATATACGCCGATTGTACTGGAGAGTTTAAAGAAGTGCTGTAGCTTTAGAGTCAAAGAATGATTATTGAATTCAATACATTGTTATTGTACTGAGGGAAGGACAATGACAATTATGATTGAATATTGGGTAGCGAAAATTGAGAGTTTGAGAAGTACTGTGGTAAAAATCTGTTTGGGGTCAACTTCAATCCAACCCGGCACGCATACTTGCATGAATGCTTTGAGATTTAAGAAAAAAAAACCAAAAGGTGGGAAATTACCTATATTATGTTCAACTCCCAATTTGACTGAGTTAATCTAAAGAGTGATTTTTTTACCTTTGAGTAGATACCACATGAGTGCACGATATATGGATTTGTTTATCAAATAAGTTATCACGAAAACCAACCCACACCATATTTTGAAGTAACTATACTTGGAATTTGAAGTAACTGTACTTATAGAAACTCTCTATGATAGCTCTCGTTTCCATATTAAAACTTGAATACCAGTTTTCCCATTTTTCATTACCCTTCTTTGAACTCTAATTCTCTCTGTCCACATTTACCGCAGCTACTAGAACGATACCATTTACGTTGTAAATTATAAGGATGAAAGGGGACGTTGTTTGATGAAAGGGGCCTGAATGTCATGTAGCAAGCAATCAGCTCGCTCCTCACCCGCCGAAATGAGAGGAGGAGGATTAAATTGGGCATGCAATGCATGTGAATTGAACGAAACAACAATGGAGATCAATACTACTCTCGGATGAATCCAGATATGCTTCACAGAGAGATCTCTGATGATGTTTGATCTACAGAAAATCAGAGAATGTAATCATACCCGGCATATTTATGAAAGGAATTCATTTCGGTAGAAAATAAAGTATTTGATACGTCTCATATCTTTTATTTTTGATGTTTTAATATTTGATGATGTAGGATACATAAGTGTAATGAAGTATAGAATTGATGTTCTGGATTCTTTGTCAATCTCTCTTTGCTAATGTAATCGAAAATATACTCTTATATATTTCTGCTTCTAGTATTGACAAAAGTTAGTAGGTTCTAAAAGAAATTTCTGAAGGCTATATGAAAGAGGATTAATTAACTCTTAAATTATTTCATTTAAATTGTGAAGCTCTCACACACACAGATATTTAATTTATAATTCTTAATAAAAAGTTCATTGTGTATTTTGTTTATATATATATATAAACACATGTTTTATAATAATTACAATACCTTCAAATCATAGTAACATTAAAATTGTGAATTATCATACATACTTACGAAACATTCCGCTTAAATATTGGCAAGAGAATTTACATAAATAATTTTAAAAAAAGTTAACTACTTTCATCTTTTAAGAAAAGCTATTTCTCTACTTTTGAGACAACATTAGCAAACTAAATATAGATAGTAAATATCAAGTTTGCTGTATATTCTTTTTAATTTCAATAAATGTAGTATTTATATTGTTTGCATAATCAGAATAACATAAGTTCCGTATTAAGAACAATGTATGATTTTTTATTTGAAAAACAGTATTAAATTTTTTAAGTCGAAAGCTGTTTTCTAGTATTATATTTGAAGAATATCTTTTATGATGGTGAAATAATGCTGAATTTTATAGATGTTTATGTTGTTTTCTTATTTGTTTAGTTTTTTTAAATATCATCCAATAGATTAATCTATAGTTTTGAAGTAAATCTTTTTTACAATATTAACTAACAAATCATTTTTTAATCTTACTTCTTATTAAATTACAAAAGCACACCCACATTTAGGTTTCATATATTTTTTTATATACGCACAAGCTATACATAGAAATTAATATGTTTAACATAATTTTTTTCGTTATCTTTTTAGTATGGCTTTAGTTATTTTTCTTAGTTACAAAATGATTTATTCATCATAATATTGCTAGTTTTTTTTTTCTAAAACATGGAGATATAATCCGAAAACAAAACAATTTATTTTAATTCCTTACAAAATATTTCTTCCCATGATAATTAACTTAATGTAAAGAAATGGGCAATTAAAATAGAAAATTATTTTAAGACAAAAACTAAAATTGAAAGAAAGCTTGGGGATGTAATATACATTCATTCATAATAAATTTTTTGCAAACATATATATGTGAAACGAAGCGATATTTGCATATAGCAAACCTCTTTTATGAAAACAAAGTTTGTTTTTATACATCTGAAATTTATTTTATTTTTTGTTTACTTTTTTCATGATTAATCCTCAAATACGATCCGCTGATAAATACCTTTTTCCATACATTCCTCCTTTTTTTAGTTTCCATAAATAGACTAATCAACAACATTTCTTAAAACCGAAACCTGTTATGCTGTTTCATTCCTATTTATTCCTGCGACAGGTAATTGAAAAGTAAAAATACTTCAAATTTTACACTTTTCTTATTTTACATTTCAAAATAGAGGCCACTTTGCTGCATCATATATGCATTACTTATGAGAATTAGATAAATAGAACACAAGAACATTGAATTTTAAAATTGCAAGCAAACGTGATGCAACTATGAATAAGGTACACTTTCTTCAAAATCTATTTTGTTTGTAATATGCATTGTAAAAAACTAATTTTTCTACACAAAGAATGTAATTTTTCTGTATTATATGTTCAAATTAATTGAAAACTCTACATTCTTTGAGAAAAAATTACGGAAAATATTTACAAAATTTTAAAATAAAATTTTGTCATTTAAAATGTCAATTATATCTATAGTTTTGCATTTATAAATACTCAGTGTAGTTCTTAAATTATAAATCAAGTGGATATAGTACAAAGTGGATCTTGAGAATTATTCTAAATTAAATACACAACTTGTAAAACAGACATTTCGTTCTTCCTAACTGCTTATTGTTAACTTTTGAATGATCATGAACAACGCTATATGTTTATAACTGTTGGTTTTACTTTAAAAAATAAATAAATATTCTTATATGTATGAGTACAGAAGAAGAGATTCTTATGTCATAATTTTTAAAAACATAGTTCCATTCAAATTAGACATAAAACTAATTCTTTAAATTCATGAAGGACATTTTATTTGTGTGTGTATTTTTATAAGTTATTCTGTAAAATTCTGCAATGATGATGCTCAAAGTGAAGAAAAATACTAAAACTTAGGTGTAAAATTTGGTATTTTAAATGGAAGAAGGTGTGAATCGTTGATAACACGTCTTTATGAAGTAGGAAAAGTGTAATTGAAAAGACTTAAAATAATCTAGAATTTTAAACTTACAATTTAAAAACTGAGAAATGATGCAAAATAATTCAACTAATTATGGTATGGCTTTTATTGCATTAAAAAATATTATTTTACAAATCATAGATGAAAATATTTTAATTGCAATTTTCTCAAAATGCATTTTTTGGTGATTCTGGTAAATTTTTTTCAAAATCTACTTTACCTATAGTGATGATATTTCGCATATTATAAGATCCACAAATTTTCAACAAATGAAAGAATTTTTTTTTCAAATAGACATTCACAAATTTTAGATATAGCAAAATTTAGGCATACAATTTAAAAGAAATTTAAATCACTAAATTTTTTAAAAAATTAAAATTTTCATAAATTTATATTTTAAAATTTCATTTCATTCGTTTTATGAATTGTCATGTTAGCAAAAACTCTGTAAAATTTTATAGCTATATATGCAGTGGATTTTATGCAAAGTGTACCGAAAGGTAAGAACTGCCTCGAAAATAAAAAAAAATAGTTATTGATTATTTATTGCTTATACAGATTTATTTGTTACCGAAAATTAATTTTTGTACATTGATTGACAAGTACATAAATATACAGATAATTCAACGTAAAAATTTTACTTCCGTTAATCTTAATTTAAGTAAGTGAGAATCGTATAAATTTGGTGTAAAAAAAAGGTCATTTTTCCTTGTTGCAAACGTCTCAATTACCTTCAATATTTAATTTTTTCCTTCTTTTGTTACAGTTTTGGAATCCTTTTTATTGTACATCAGAATAGCCTTCGAAAATTTATAGGATTTTAATTTTGATTTACATTTCCAATTTGTTTTCTATTATTTCCATTTTTTATCATATTCCTTTGATTAATATTTAAACACTGAAAGATTTGCAGTTAAGAGTTTTCCATACCAAATCTTCTTTTAATATCATAATTATCACTCAGTTCATTATTCAAGCAATGTGTTTCAGTTTATACAGTTCTCTTACAAAAGGGGATATGTAATCCAAACTTGTGCAACATTTTCACACAGTTGTTCGACTTAACCTTATAAACAGAAGCTTAAGAACGTTCAGCTATTCTTGAAATTCAACTTGCTCTTTAACCGGTGAAACAAATAAAATATTCGCTTAAAATTCCTAACCATTCTTCAAATGCATATAAATTGAATTTTATTGTTATAGAAGTAAAAAATTTAACTCTGTCATAGGTCTAAGACGATTATTCGTACAAATAACAAAATTTAGTTTGTCTTGGGCGCTCTCAGCAAAATTAAACTCTTAGTACGATTTCGTATCGTAAGAACTCAGGTGCTTCTCTCTGGAGTAGAAAATGGGTGTCAAAATTACGTCGCGGCAATTACTATCCACCTATATGGTGCCGCACTGAAAAGTGATACCAGCCTTCAGAGAATATCCTGAAACTGCAATGGTAGAACACCAATCTGCAACACTATTTGAATAAAGCCAAACTAAAATTATCGGATAAAAAGTTTGGCTTAAAGTATTTATTTTTTAATTACTCTAATAATTACTGATTAGTTCATACGCATGCTCTGGACAATCAAAAGATTATGGCTTCAAAGTAATGAAAAGAAGAATTCAAATTATATAATTTAAAAATTTTTATGAAATTCGTATCTACTTTAAATTATGAATTTTAATCGATCCGTTGTGCCTAGAAATTTAATTTCAACAGCATATTGATGAATATACATTTATTAATTATTTTAAAAAATAATTCTACTTTGAGAAATAGTTTTGGGTACAGAGTACTAATTAAAATGGCCAGCGTGTCATGATTTCGAGCCTAGTGCCACTGAAGACCTGCAATGTAGAGAAGGCCGATGCACGTTAAATCTGTCGATGATTTACATCCTTCTTTTGGTATCGTGTGGTAGTTAGGAGAGGGAGGTGCCAGTTCTGGTGTCGTCCTCGTTACTTCGGCGAGTTTCAACTTTACGAGGTCTTTCGCCGATAGCTATTGTGTTGCTTTTTGGTGCCGCTTAATATATATAATTCTCATTGACTCACCCATTTATTTAAATGATTGTAGGATATGAGAATCTATAAAGGTTTTCCAAATAAAAAGTGGACATATGCGATTGATTCAGAATGAGTGCAGCTATAGCACAGCCACCAAACAGGACACAAAGGACGGTAGAAAGTGTACACCGCATATGATGTTTAACAGTGAAACCTGTTAGTGATAAATGAAATTAATCGAAAGTAAAGTCGTGCAATACAAGGATGCGACAAGATCGAAATAACGTGCAGTAGTACGGTTCCTGAATGCAAGAGGCGAGTTTTGACGACTAGTGGCAGTCTATAGCAAGCACTGTTTAAGTTGAACGTCTTGAAACAGCTGATGTAAAAGTTTCGAGAATGGCAGCAAACTATATACGATACCCATGACAATATATGCCCAATGTCTTCCGTGAAAAGAAGTCATCTTTAAAAAATTGCGTTGGAAAACGTTAGAACACCCACCGTACGGTCTCAATTTGTCCCCTTGGGACTTCTAGGTCTGTAGGATACTTAAGACAGTACTGTTATGTATTTGTACGATGGAATAAAGGAAGCTGGGCAGGACTTCTTCAAGAATCAACCACGTTCTTTCTAGAGTGAAGAGATAGACCTGCTTCCGAAACGATGAGACCTGTACTACAACCCCCAGAGTGATTTCTTTTGATTGCCAATACAATCATTATTTTTATTGAATTTGCCCATTTTTCATTTGGGAAACTATTATATATATAGCTTACCTAATTAGCATAGAATATGACTTTTCAGTGTGTAATATAAGTACAAAACTTTTTAGTATGAAAATGATTACGAAAAGTTTCTGATAGATGATGATAACATAAGGTATTAGGTGTGAGGTCCTAAGACTTCATGTGACTTTCTTTCATCAAAATAAACAGCCCATAAAAGCACAATATTATCGTTATATTTATGAGGCACGCCCTATCGCAGAATAGTCAATCAGAACTATTAATAAAAGCGACTCTGTTGACAGTATCTAATATTTCCTTTGGGTAGGAAATGTAATTGTTAATATGGTTATGGGATATAATATCGTGGTTCAATAATGTTTCCTTATTGCTCTCGTAAAATAGCTTTATGAGATATACTTCACATAAATGTTTTATCTTAAAAATAATGCGAAACAAAAATGTATCTCTAGTGTAAATGGCAAAAATATTGAATGAAGCGAAATATAATAATATGGAAAAATGTTAAACTTCTAAAAATACTTTTAACAATTATTTACTTCAGTCTTTTCTACTATAAAAGGAAAAAAAATACCAAAAAAAGTAAAAATGCAATCAAAAATTAAATGCGACAAAAATAATAAAAATTCGATTGAAATTATCGTTTGTTGCTGATTGAATTAATGCTATAAAAGTAAGAAAAAAATGTCCTAATGACATGCATTTTGTAATTTTTTTTTATTCTCTTTGTCCTTTAATTTGTGTTTACCTCTTTTTAACTGAATATTTTTTTAAAAATTTTTTAAAGAAACTGCTAGTTGATTTTGTTTTGATTTTGTAACATTCAAGCATCTAAGGACAACATCTCTTCTTTCTTTCATTATGTGTAATTGAAAATTAAAACGCGAATAATCAATGGAATTAGCAGTGTAATTATAATTTGCTGTTTGGAGGTTTATTTATTTTAGTGAAGGGATTTTGTCGATCTGCAGAAATATGAATAAGTCTATTTAATTCTGAAATTATTTTAAGTTAAATTTAAACTTTTTCCGGAAAATATTTAATTTTCAGAATTTTATGATCTGTTTACTAAGACAAGCAATTTGAATTTCATAATTAACAAAGTGTATATCAAAATATCAATTAAGTCCCAAATATTGGAGACATTGTTATATTTCTTTAAATGGAGATGAGAGTCTTAAACTAGTTTGACGAGTGTAAAAAAATTATAACCCAAGGCGGCAATTTTCAATTAATGCAAAGCTTTCTTGTCTGTTTTTTTCCTTTCTTTTTGAAATTTGCTCCTAAATATCAGAATTTAATACTGATTAGCTACTTTGAATTAAAACAAATACTTTTACATTTTATATTATCAAGAATTAAAATAAAACATTTTAAAGAAACTCAAAATAAGTAATTATTTTGAAAACTTTAAGAAAAAACTTAAATACTCTTGCTAAAAAGACGTACTTTTTTAAAAAAAATTAGATTTAAGAAAAATAATAGATTAATAAGTAAATAAGTACGATAAATTATCCATCCTACGTACCAAAATGGACATCCATGCCCTCATCATATGAAGTTAGGATAGAAAATTACTTCATTTATTGTAAGAGCCTGATGAGGGTGGCTATCAAGCAATCTTATTTTATTTGCAGGAAGCCGATATTGCCATAGCCCCGTTGACCATCACATCAGCGAGGGAAAGGGTTATTGACTTCACGAAACCTTTCATGTCTCTAGGGATCAGCATCATGATAAAGAAACCAATGAAGAAGAAACCAGGAGTATTCTCCTTTATGAACCCTCTTTCTGAGGAAATCTGGATGTGCATCATCTTTGCTTATGTGGGAGTATCGGTCGTGCTCTTTTTGGTGAGCCGCTTTTCTCTGCAGGAGTGGAAATATGAGGAGCATTTCATGGGTCCGAATACTTCAAATGATTTCTCTCTCTACAACAGTTTGTGGTTCTCCCTTGGGGCCTTCATGCAACAAGGCTGTGATATTTGCCCCAGGTGAGTTTCAACAAAAATATGTATATACCTCTAAAATGTTCTTAACCCTCCCTCAATTTATTTCTTATAGTGAAAAGACTATTAAATTCGGATCATAAGAAATTGTAATTCATATAGGTCTTAATATTTTATCAAATAATGAATACATAATTTAAAACACATAAATTTACCATTTATTTGAATTTCAGTCAAGTACAATTAGATAGTTGCATGATTAATATTTAATTAGCGGATTTGTTCAGATTTTTATTTCAAGATATGAAAGGAATATATTTAATTAGATTAATATGTAAATTTCTTAAGGGTCAATATTACGGATATATCCGCAGATAATGTTTAATAAAAATACGTATTCAATATCTGTGTATTAGTAATAGCACAAATTTTAGTAAAATTTTAAAAAAACCATAAAGACATTATTTGAATTTAGTAAAAAAAGAAAAACGTTAACAATTTACAAATAATCGTCTTCTTACAAAGACATTTTATTATACAAAACGTTTATTTTCATCTCTTCAAAAGGTTTTCAGGTATATTAAGATTCAAAAAGGAAATCAAAATTAAATTTTCTTCTGTTAACTGAAACCTGTTTAATTTCACAGGAGCTGATTGGAAATTAATAATATCTACGACTCTGCTAAAAAAGTCAAAAAATAAAAGAGGTAAAGTTTTTATTTAAAGAAATACTTGGTTCTTTTCGTGAATGAGTTCAAAAGGGAAATTTTTTTTAAACTGGAGTCTTAATTGATTTTTTTTATAAAGGTTCTTTTTTTATCTCTTTGAGCTTATTTTAATTTTTTCCATTGTTTTTATATTTTTGCAATAAATTGCATAACTTAATTTTTTTAAGAATTATTCAATCAAAATCTTTTTTTAAAAAATCAACCCAGATTACGGTAAATTATATTTTACAATGTGATATTTTGTTGATACTAATTCCTCTGTATGTGATGATTAGAAATTTCTGGATATGTAAAGAATAATAATTTAAAAGTATTTTAAACTACCAAAAGGATTGTACAAATTAGTAGGAAAAAGTGCAATTTATGTAATAGAATTTAGACAAAGGCAGTCATGAAAATTTGAATAGCATATATTCTTCAAACAAAAAATGGACACCAAGGTAACTAATGCATTACTATTATAAATAAGTCAACAAAAATTATGAGAATTTTTGTGAAGGTTTCAATTAGAGCTCGAGGTAAGTATGTACTTTAGGTACTTTTTTAAAATTTGAAATGCATTTTTTTACTATCACTAAACAATTGTAATTGCTTTATTATTTTTTTCTTCGAGACGATCATAAGAAAGAAAATATGCAAATTAAGACTGAGAAATGAAATGAATGAAATTTAAAACTGATTATTTGACTGTTGTCACGAGAACAAGGTAAAATAAGTAAATAATACATTGAATTTACAAATTTCATAAACTATAATTTAATAAGTAATAAAAGTTATTATTTTGCTGTTTCATAAAAAAACTCGTAAATGTTCTCATCTTTCTTAATTCCATAAAAATAACACTTGCAACCTTTGAATAAGGTTATTACTTTTGACATGCTACAATACTGCATTTATTAAAAATATGACAAAACGCCCACCCAGTTTTGCAGTTATTGTTAAATAATTTCTAACATTAATTATAATTCATTTTCTTATCATTAATATTACATTATTTGCAAGTGTCACTTTATTTTCTTTCATTTTTGTTCTTCATAGAATTGTAATTTGTAATAACATTGCTTCTAAATAAAGTGTTTTCTTACCATTTTGGTTTGAAGAAAGGTTTTTTATTAAACTCTCTTAAATTTTAAGTTCATACACATATAGAATATTTTGGAAGTTCATACACATATAGAATATTTTGGAAGTCCATACACATATAGAATATTTTGAAAGTTCATATACATATAGAATTGATGGAGTCGGCATAAATGAAACATTTAAATATTTATTTTCCTTTTTTTAGCATTGCACACCATATTTAATAAATAATGTTACGCCAATATAAAATGAGTTATTTTTGAGTCTTAAAGTAATATTTTGAAAAACGATCCCCTTTTATGATGTTTATGAGACAATTATAATCATGAAAAAATATTTAAAAACACATATTTTTGAATTACAAAGAAAATATAAAATATTTTAGGTTTTTCTCTGTAAAATTTTTTACATGAAAATAAGAAGCTAATTCATTGCTTATTAGTTACATAACATTAAAAAGCAGTTCTGCGAATCGATTAGATTTAAATATATATATATATATATATATACATAGAAACTCGTATTGTGTTAAAGTTAATAGGATATATTTGTAATTTACAAATTAGTAATACAAAAAAATTATAGTTAAAGTTAAAAAAATTCACATTTTCAATCATTTTTATTTTTTATAATATGTTTTTCCTGTGAATTATAGCAAAGCACTTTATAAAAAAAGACTTGATAAAAATAATTCTAGAAATTCAAAATAAAGATGAAGAAAAGTACTCCACAATTATAATTTGTTAGCTTTAAAAACAATTACTAAGAGCTATCTCCCAACAAAAAATATAAAAAAAATTATTTGGAGAGAAACAATACTTTATGTTCTACATCAAAACATCATAAAATTACATTTTTGAAATTTTCTGTTGAACAAAATCAATTACAGTATTTTTTTTTGTCAAGGATCAAAATTAAAAGAAATTTAGAACTTCTAAGAATGCAATGAATATAAACTATAAGTATTTGATATACCCGCTTTAATTTATACTCTTATAAACATTGTCTCACATTAGATACATATGTTTTTAAAGAAATTCCTTTTCTTAAATTAATATTGATAAAACTAAAAATAATTCCAATCAAAAAGTGAAATAATTGCTCAGAAGTACCTATGCATATTATAATATTTGTTGAACCATTTGCTTTTATATTATATAAATAAGTTTTAAAAACTGATGGTCAATAATATGTTCAAATTTAAAAAGACTGAATGTTGCAAATTATCTAACACATCCCTTCAATCTATTTAATGCATTATTTAACTAATGTAAGTATCTAATAATTCTAAAATGCCCCTTAACTTTAAAAATAAGACAGAAAAATAAAATTAAAAAAAACTTTTTAAAATCTAATTATTGTATTAGAGTTTTTCATCGATTTTTCAAACACATTCTGATGAAAATTAATGCCAAAGGCATTGCCAAAGTCAACGTTTTCTCTTATAATAATTACTAAATTTAATTTTTTTATGTTATAAGATAATCTAATTTAAAATGAAAATTTCAATCACTCGTATGCAGTTTCTGAGAACCGAGGAAAAATTTATTTTCTACAAACAATTGAGTTATCAATTTAGACATTTATTACATTTCTGAAAATTAATGTACACGTGTGTCTATTTTTTTTAGTTGAATGTGCAAAAAAGTGATCATATAAGAATTCAAAAAATTAAATTGCATTGACACAGTTTCCATATTATGGGATATTACATGAGCCAGAGATTTATTTATTCTTCAGAATAAAAATTAAGAATAAGCTTTTAGCAATATTTCATAAAAATTCTACAAGTAAAAAATATTTGTACGATTTTATTTTTACCAAGACAAAATAAATTAACTTGAATATTTGCTTGAAGATTATTGCTCACTCATTTTTCCATTTGTTAGAGAGCGTACTATGATACTAGTATGCAATTATTTTGATCCAAAAGAATAAATTTTCAAAACACTACACCTATGCAGTTTTAAAGCATTTTTATTTCATTTATATTTATTATAGATAAATCTGAACATCTCTAAGGGAACAAAAATAACCGTTATGTACAAAAAGTTAAGAAGCTAGAAAATACATTTTTTTGTTAAAGGATTCATTAAAATATAAATCAGATAAATACGTAATACAAAGAGCAGAGCTTATCATCACTTTATTTGTAATTCAGAAGTACTTTCCTTCATAAATGGTTAAATTCGTTCAATAATTTTTCTGTATATTCATTGAAAAGCAAAATAAAAAAAATGGTACTCAAATTCTATCTTTTGAAATTTTAAGAGAAAGTACAGCGAACCCTCTTTTAACTAAAAGGACTGTATCTAACATTTAACAATTTCCCTAGAATTCTTTATTGAGCAAAATGTTTTAATCATTCTCGGTAATTGATGCTTGTATAAAGACATTAACCAAAAACCCGGAAAAATAAAAGATTTATGCAATGGAAAAAGTCCTTTTCCCCTTTTTCAAATTTTCCTTTCCATTTACCAAACCATATTTATTCCAATATTCCCTTTTATGTGAAACACTCCAAAAAACAAAAATGTTGAATTGACTCAATAATGAGAATCGCACAGCTGTCATTACCATTATAATTAATGACTCATGGTGTAAATAAAAATGCATTCAAATACAAAATGCATACTGATTTCTTCCAGATCTATAGCTGGGCGAATCGTAGGAAGTGTATGGTGGTTCTTCACGCTAATTATCATATCATCGTACACAGCTAATTTGGCAGCTTTTCTGACAGTTGAGAGGATGGTTACGCCCATTAATTCTGCAGATGACCTCGCCAAACAAACAGAAGTCGAATACGGGACTCTTATGTATTCCTCGACACAGGAATTCTTCAGAGTAAGAGAAATATATTGTTTTAGTTTTGCTTAATTTTAGCCTTATAATTATTCTAAAGTGAAAATCGTAAGGTGTGCTTCAATAAAATTTAAATATATATATATGGCATTCATAAGAAAAAACAACGAAGTATTATATACCAGTAATTGAATAATTCAAGGTTAATTGATATATAAAGCTTCAAAAAATTAACTTTAACTGAAATAGTAACTAATGAAGTCAAATTTATTTAATACTTAAAATTAAGCTATTGAATAAGACCAGTTGTTCACGAAAATTTTTGTTTACAGATTAAGGAAATTAATTCTGCAATATGTTAAGAAGTCCAATGATAAGATAAATAGGAATTTAGACAAAAATGCCAAAATTTTTGTTAAAATACTTAAAATTTTACTTCATTACAATAACTACCTTTATTTTGAAACTGCAATCTGCAGGAGATAAATTACAAATATTTATGTTATAAAATGTATTCATATAGTAATAATAAAACATAAATTTCTAACACATTTTCATAGAAATAAAAATAAAGCAGCTTACTTTCGAAATTGTTTGAATATTTATAATATATAAATATTGATTATTATATTGATTAAAAGGGTTGAGGAAGCTAAAGTAATAATTTGAAAAAACAAGATTTTTTATTAGATTTAGGATAACGTAAATCCCCGTAATTTTAGTTATTTATATGCGTTTAAGAATGGTTCTTATATATATTATGCCTTAAGCATATTTATACATTACTTCTTATAAATTATATTAATACCTTATTCAAACCTTAATACATAACGCCTTTAAACAGTTATGTTACCATCTTAGTTTTAATTTTAATTATTTTATGTTATTGAAACGTGGCTACTTTCATTTTGCCCTCTACACACTATCAATCGCTCTCTCTCTCTCTGTATGTATATATATATATATATATATACATGTATATATATGTGTATTTATAATGTGTATAACTGCAATATAATATTCTATCTCTCAATTTTTGTAATGATTATAAGATAACTAACTTTCACTAAATGAATTCATATTCGTTTTTAATCGCTTTGTATAACTATAAATAAATGCATCTTTTAGGTAGAGAAAAGATCAGAAAGAAAAAACGTTTAATTTAGGCTCTTATCCAGAAAAGTCTAGCTTGATTCTAAGTAATATTTAAGCTTAAAGTATAGTTCACATAAATTTGTCTTAGATATAAAAATTTACGCTCTAAAGTGCTCTCCCACTCCGTTATATTTCCAGCTTAGAGAGCTCCTAAAACATCGGTACTCTGCATAAAATACGTGAAAGCTGTATTTTCTACAATAAGTTAGCATTGCTTTCCAGAATATTTCCAAAAATTTTGCATAGAAATTGGATTGCAAATTAGTATTTTGTTTTTTCATTTCATAAGCGATTTCATTTCATAAGTATTTCTTATATTCGCGTGATACGAAACACATTTTTATAGTAGCCATTACATTACGTGTTTCAGACGGTGTTGTTCGTGTTACTTGAAGCTAAATTAGAACCTTAAATTAGATTTTAGGTACGTTATAACAAATGGTTTTGTTTCAGAGAACCATGATGTTATACACATCAGGATAAGTGCGTATATTTGAACTTTTAAACTTCTTGATTATCTATCTAAATGTAGATTTTATTTTATAAATATACATTGTTAACCGCAATTGTGTATCTTGATAAAACCAAAAAGCAATTTAACAGATACTGTTGATCAATTTTCATACATTTTTTAAATTTAAATTTAATTAAAAATGATTAAGTTTTAGTTATGATTTTTGGACAAACCAATATTTGTGTAAAAGCTTTTTTCAGATTTCTAGTTAGAAAATATATTGATTGAAATATTTAATTTAAATAAAGATAAATATTTCCTTTTATGGAATAAAAGGTGAAGTGTTTATATTTCTGAAATTTACTTTTCTAGTTCTATTTTGAACTAGTCTTAGAAGATAATTATAGGTAAATTCAATTAACGAGGTTTCTAAACTTTATTGAAAGTTCTCTCATCACTGAAACGAATTCGTATTCATAATACGCTGCAATCACTTTGCCGGAAAATAATTTCTGTAATCAAAAAGGAATGAAGTTATTCACACATAATTTTAATTAAATCAAGAAAAGTCGAAATCCTTTTAATTCAATGGCAAACATTTATTGCTTCGTTGAACAACATAGGTAGAAGGTTTCCGACAAAGAGATAGAGATCTGTATTTAGAGTTAAAAGGTTTAGGAAATGAGTCTTCTGAACAAAAGATATTTACTTAGAGAAAATATTCATTCCAGAAAAAAAAATGTTTACTTTTGTACTTATTTCTCTGCATGATCCTTAAATACAGATGTTTTCAATACGAAATATTCGGCAAAATTAAAGATTTGAAATTCAGTTAATGCGACATAATTTTATATAGCTGCTTTTCAGACATTAAAAAAATATTTGAGATGAACTGTCTTTAAAAGTAAATCGCTTATTTATTTCTGAATATAATTATTCTTGGAAAGTTATTTATCCACAACCCTTCATAAAAACAAAACAAAAAGAAAATTCAAACGAGAAAATACTCATAATTAATAAATATATGCTCAAATAAAATTGTTTGCTATTTAAAAATATATAAATATAATGTCTCACATGAAATGTATGATATTTCGTCTGAACACATTCAAAACAACGGGAATTTTTTAATTGATTATGATAGTTGAAATAATCTTTAAACAAGAAAATACATATATGTCATTCATTTAAAGTTAGGTAAAATTCTTCAAATTCCTTCTATGCTTAGTACTTTAAAATATTTTTTTATCAACTACATCGTTTTATATTAACTGCATATGTTTAAAAATATGTATGATATTTTGTTTCTTGTACATATCTGTACAATTATAAATTATTTTATGAACACATTTTGTAAAATACTTACACAGTTGTACATTCTTAGAGAATTCTACTTTCTAAAATATAAAATATGAATACATTTTATAAATAATCTAATGGGCTCTATCTTTTATTGATATCTCTATATACTTTTTTATTCTTAATAATGTAATAACACTGTAAGTTATTCTTTCATTTCGAGTTCTGTTCCAAATTTTAGAAAATATTCCTTGGAAAAAGTTCTTAGGAATAATTTAAACAAAATCAATAAAAATGGTATTATATCTTATGTCGTTATTTCAAACTAACCAGGAAAGTACGTCCATCTGACCTACTAACCCTACCACCCTGAGGAAGAAAAAGAAATTCTTTACTATTAGAAATGTTACGATCGTGAGTTGTAATACAGGTTAGTGGACATTCCAATCTCCTACGGATAAAAAATTGTTCTTCTGTAACGGATCGATTAAGGCTCCTCATATGGTTCAGAAGGAGGTATGAGCTAAATATAGATCAAACAAAGTCCATAAATTGGCTGCGATATGAAACGACCAAAGCTTCTTATAAGAATTCAAACAATCATCTGGACACGCACTTATTCGTGTTTGAATTTAGTGCCATACAGTTATTTGAGATTACCTGAACTCGACAGATGTAAAAATGTCTTCGATCACGCAATCCACTTTATAACGCCTCCAGTTAACGCCATTTTAGAGAGCTATTCGCGTTTTGACAGTTAACCTAAGATTATCGAAAAGAACGGACGCAAATTGTGATGATTAAAGTTTGCTGCATTGCAAGTAAAGTTCCCGCACAGCGAATCAAATGCTGGTTAAAAATAGAAATGTTTTCAGAATTTCATTCTATCGTTACCAATAGTAAAAATGCCATTAGTCTTGGAAGGAAAAGGTTTTTCGATAAGTGTATATATTTAAAAATTAAAATTAAGCACGAAAATATGAATACAAAGTTTTTTTATTTGAAGCATTAGGCTCTTTTTATTGTCTAAAATACTAAGCAATTATTTTTGAATATTATGTATTTATTAAAATTTTTAAATTCTAATTCAGTAACAAAAAATAATTCCACAAAATGATGGTATTGAAATAATGAAAAAAATTTTGCATTATTAGTATCTTGAAAAATATTATGATTATTGTTAACTGTAGTAAAAGAAAACCTTCCACACACACATACAAAATTGTATTAGAAAATGCGCGATGAATGTTTTGTAAGCATAATACAATGTTCTGTTCATTTGGAACATTTACTACCTTTCTATCTACGTGTTTAAATTATTCCTTATTAAAATTTTATCCAAAATTTAAACTTCAGTTTTTAAATAAATACAACAGTAAATATGTACATCACTGTCCAAATGGTAGTTTTAGTGATATTCTTGTCTTTGGACTGCTTCTTTAAATCGAAACTTAACTTTAAAAATATTACAAAATAATATAAAATTGGCACAAAAACCTCATGAAAATGCTAAACAAACACACAATAAATTATAATAAAGTTCCAGAAAATGATTCTTTGAAATTAATAATAAAATTACTTCCTATTAGACAAGATGCTATAATGCAATGGCTCTTAATACATACATATATATATATATATATATATATGACAAAAGAAACGAATTTAAATTCAAAATTATTAAAATCCATCATTAGGAAAGTGGCATGCATATTTCAATATTCAGAAAAATCATTATAAGTTACATACAACGTAGTAAATTTTTAGCGGCAAAAAAACTAAGAAAATATAAAAATAAGTATATAATAATATAATTAAACATTTTGTAGTATAAAATACCATATTTGATTTTATTGAAAGTTATCTACGAAAGGAAATTCTACATTGCATGTATATTAAATTCTTATTTATAGACTGTTAACTATTATTAAAGAAGATATATAGTAAATATTCATATTGCAAGGATTCACTGCATTTAATTACATACATATTCAATTTATAGATGGCGTAACAGTAGCTCTTATAAAAGCAATATATACTAATAAGTTTTATTTTAATCTTAGTATTATTATGTAGATAAATACGAAAATATTCTTAGTGGTATTATTGTAATTTTAGTCCTTACTTAATTTACTTTCTTCACAATTGTTTCAGTAAAATTAATTTTATACTTATTACTATGCTACAACTTGATGATCAGTACTATTAAAGCATTCAATATGTATTTAAATCTGGAATCTGGCAATAACTTACTTATTGTTCATTGATTCATCGCGTTCAAGCATTTTTGATAAGTAACTTTCTAGGTAATAATCTTGTTCTTATAATGGATTTATAATTTATATTCTTCTTTTTCAGTAGGACTTTGCTTTTTATTATAAACAGAAAGGGGGAAGGTCAGCTAGCACAATAAAACTGATGTTTAAACCTCACTTTTATGAAAAGTTAAAAGCTATCCGCAGTCAGCATTATTTCAAATACTGCAGCATCCATCTTTTTAAGTTTCCAATCTGTATGGTTCTTTTATCTTTAGTGTTTCTGTTTTAAGGGATTTCAGTTTCTCTATTAGAAATTATCAAAATATATATTGATCCATCATAACGTATACAAATAGCTATAAACCTAAGCATAACTTGTCAAAAAAGTAGGAAATATTAACCACTACAGTACAATATTAAACTCTCGGGGGCTTTAGAAGCCAAGATTGCAGATTTAAACAATGTTTTGTGATCAGTCAAACTTCACCTGTAATTTGCCTATAAATTGGGCCAAATAGAAAGGAAGAAATATTACAGTTATTTAATTATTACCAAATAAAATATAATAATACTAACTAATAACATAAACGATAAAATTCAACAGATTACTTACTAGTATAAAGTTAAAATCGTTGTAATAAAATATAGAAGATGATAAAACTTATCTCGTTAACACAACATCAATGTATTGCTTCCCCCGCTAATACAAAGTAAGTATTAACAGTACTGCATAAAAGTAAAATTAGTAAATTAAGGTAAAATAAATTAAATCTATAAATATACATTTAAAAGTCTTAAATATTGATAATATATATATATGCATGCAATACTACTGAATAATATTACGTATTAGCTTGAGCAGCTTTCGTTTTTGTTTTTTTGGTTTCAGAGCTTAGTTAATGTAATAGATGTGCTTGGATATAAATTATTTACATTCTCACTCAATACTTTGTTATACACAATGGGAATTACAAAAACAATGGGATACAAGCCATGCAATTATCACTACATCGATATTCAGGTCAAACAACTTTTTGAAAAATATTTCCTTAAATATTTTTATACGTAAAAAAGAAGTAAATACACTAAATAAAAAATACGTGTTTAAAAATTACAAAACATTCGTTTTCGTGTGATTATGCATTATGCTGTTTATAAGGTTAAAAGTATAAGGAAGCCGTGTATTTCTGTTCTGCATAGATTCTGAAATGCGAAAATATAAAAAAATAAAAGTAAAATGATTCTTAATTTTATTCTTGAAAAGTGCTTAGATACTAATTTGTAATAACTACTCGTGTAGATTATTTATTGAATACCTACTTATACTTTTTAACTGTAATATTTTTACTCACGTTTTCTTCATATATTTATCAAGTTTCAAATTTAGTAGCATTTAAATGTATTTAGTAGCATTTACATGTTTAAAAATATAGTTATACAGGAACGTGTCTCATAACGAATCATACTTACTAAATTATTAATATGCGACTATAAAAGACTAAAAGTTTCTTCAATTTTAAGAATAATTTAGACTACGAATCACATTTAATCGTCCTTCACTGCAACTTTCATAATATAAATGCAGATACATATCTTCGAAAAAAGTCTATTATTACACATATTCATGGTGATAATGTTAATTCATGGGAAAATTCTCAGGAAGATAGCAAGAAAAATATTAAAACATAAATTTATTATCACTACTCAAAAAATAACTTACTATACCCAAGAAAATAATTATCTAATGAGATGATGATGTGTCCTTCATTATACTGAACGGTGCAAACGTGACGTACTTTTGGTCACAATTAGAAAATTTATGACCTCACTGTTTACGCTTCGTTCAGTTCCAAAATGATTAGGATGATGGTAAAGTCTGGTAAAACTCAATCTGGTTTCTAAATAACTACACTCAGACTATTATTATCAAGCAGCATAAATCAATCCCTTAACTGATGCTTGAGAGAAAAAATGAGATTGAGAGTAATCATGTTTTATTAACTCTAGAATAGCTAAATACAATGAAGGTTCAAGAAAAATTATACCTTAGTTGACTTGCAATTAATTTTAATTGAAAATTAATTAGATAGTTGATTTTTTATTACGAACTATTTTTATTGCTCCTCGAAAAATATACGTGGAAATGAAAAGTTATTGATTGGTCATTATTGGAATTAACGAAGTAAAAATCGATTTAAAAAAAAAAAAATCAAAGTTTTTCGATTAATGTGTTACTTTTTTTTCATAATTCCATTAAATTTATTTTGATGTGGAATTTTCTTTCAGAACGTGCAAGCCGTATTCGTCTATAATTTTTTAAAGCTTCTAAAGTAATGGTTTATTTTTATATACGAATGAGAGAGAGAATTGTTCAATTACTCATCAAAATAACTATTACACATAATTGATTAAAAGGAAGTGCTGTTTTTCTCAGATATTTAATTAACTTATTTAACAAAAAAAAGTATAGTTTCAATTATAATTATTCTTTAAAAAATTGATTAAGAACATACGCTATTCGACATTATTTTTAAATGCACGCAGTGTATTATTTGTATAAGAATTAAAAGAAATAAAATCCTCGCACTAGCATTGTGGTAAATAATTTAAAATAAAACATTGAGTATAATAGTTTAAAATGATAGCATATTTTATAAACTGTACTTTTAATAGAAAATTTTAGTAAAATTTTGAATACAGTAATTTACATTCTACTTGCCATGCAATGACCATTTATTTTTGTTCTACCAAATTTTACGTTCGTTTATTCTGTTTCTGCTATTTTAGGGGCTCATTTACTCTTTTCTTCTAATAATTATATCCATAAAGTTTTAATACATTTTCATTGTTTCTATATTGTTAGATAATATAATTCCTATACTCATTATTGTGAACTTTATCAAATCCAATGCCTTGTAAAAATATGACTTCTTCAGATAGCAATTTAGTTTAATTTTTTTGGTTAAACATCTTCATTGCAATATAAGAAATTTCTAACGTCTCAAATCCTCTTATAAATAATTTCTAATAATGTAATATTGGGTTTTTTTATATTTAACTCTTCCAATTCTACTTGATACTTATCTTAAGATTTCTTAAACCACATATATATGATGTAACAAAGCAAATAATCTTTTCTTGTATGAAGATCCTTTCAACAAATTTAAGGTATCCGACTACTTACGACAAATTTTTCATTTTTTTAAAGGGCGATATGGAGATTTTTTGTGGTTTTCAGATTTATTTAGTACATTTTAATAAAAAAAATGCTAAAATTAAGAAGAGAAAAAGAAATTATATTATTACTAAAATGGGAAAAAATTGATAAAAATTTACAAAAAATTACATAAACAAGGCCCACTCTGTACAGAAAGTTTATCGACAAATTATCAATTTTTAAATTTTGATGTGTTACATTGCCATTCTTTTTTTAAATGACCTTCAGGATAAGAGATATTTTCATTTTTACAAAACTAGAGTACTTTATCTTATTTATTATATGAAATTGCTTAAAAATACAGTGATTATATTCACGTAAGTGAATGTAAATTTTGTAATAAAACAGTGATTGATAAATCTGAAAGTTAAAACACTTCTACTATTATATAGAACATACAAAAAATTTTCAATTAATTATTTTCAAAACTTTTTGAGCAATCGCTGTCCTTTTTTGAGCAATTTCTAAGAAACATATTTCGAGTAAAACGCACTTTAAAGTTTGGCATCTTGTTCAAAGTAATGGCATCTGCTTTTACTAAAACACATGTAGTTTTTGTTCTAGTGAATGGGAAATAATAAACTTGGTATTTTAATAAATCTAATTAGATGGCGTATAAAGTAAAATCATAAAAAAATATTTTAGGGTAGTTGGATACTTTAAATTTTGCACTTTTATAACTTCGTAGTATTAGAAGAGTTAAAATGAAGTGTCTTCATAATTGCTTATTTTTTTAGAGATCAAAGATTCATGTTTACTCCCGTATGTGGGATTTTATGAATTCCCGGAAACACGTATTTGTACAGTCGTACGAAGAAGGAATACGGAGAGTCCGGGAGTCCAAAGGGAAATATGCTTTCCTTATAGAGTCCACAAAAAACGACTATATCAACGAAAGGCAACCCTGCGATACCATGAAAGTTGGTCGGAATTTGGATGCAAAAGGATACGGCGTAGCTACTCCTTTAGGATCAAATATAAGGTAAGGTTTTTACTATTGAAATGAACTTACAAAGTTTCCAGAAAATGTTATGATAGCAAGTAAATAAATAAATGCTGAAATTTCTGGATGTAAATTTAAGGTTGCTTTCATAAAAATCAGAGTGCCAGAAAGTTTTTGAAATATTCTGCTTCAGATCCTTAATCAAAAAGAAATTCAAAATGCTCTTGCATCCTATAATCCTAAAATAGTTAAGGACCTAAAATAGTAAGCATCATGGAAAGGTCAATTGTGGTAGAATTAAATGTTTTTTCAAAACGGCAAAAGACAATGCAATGCAATTATTATATCATTAAGACTGCATTTTTGGGCAAAAACTTAGCTACAAATAGTTTTGAATGGTTAATAACGCAAAATATACGTATTTTGCAGATCACAAAAAAATAGATTTTTCCAAAATAATATTCAATATATTTCAAAGAATTTTATAATTACAAGGGATGATCAAATGAAAAGGTACGAAACGACACGGTGGGTACAAATATAGACTTTATTCAAAATATACACCATAGGCCTGAGCACAACGATCCCACTGATAAACAAGCCGCAGGATTCCTTGTTCCCAGAATTCCTGTGGCTGTGACGAGACCCAGTCCTTCACAGTGTCCTTGATTACGTCGTCCGAGTTGAAGCGCTTTCCTTTCAGGTGTTTCTTCAGTGGACCAAACACATAGAAATCGCAGGGTGACATGTCCGGACTGTAGGACGGATGGTCCAACGTCTCCCATTGGAACTTGTCCAGTTCCATTTGTGTGACTCTGGAGACGTGTGGACGCGCGTTATCAAGGAGCAGAACCACACCCTCCGTGAGCAGCCCCGGTCTTTTGTTCTTGATGGACCTGCGTTGGCGTCGGAGTGTCTCATAGTACACATCGGAGTTAATGCTTTTTCTGTGCTCGAGTAATTCTGTGCTCGCATCATTTGGACGTCGCTTTTTATAAGAGCCTTTGCTCTCTCCTGCGCATGCGGGCACCCGCGCATGATCCGATCCCAGTCAGAGTCTCCAATGGCATCCCGAGATGTCTCGCTACATTCTCCCTTGGCGGAATATGCAAATATTTAACTGTTTCATTTTTATGTCGTTTCGTACCTTTTCATTTGATCACCCCTTGTATATAACTTTATTTTTCATCATTTTTATAATTGGATTTTCTTCTGAAAATCATTTGCATTTGTAAGATCACCTAATTAATTTAAAGGAAGAATTGTTAGTTTTAAGTTAAGTTTTTTTATATATACGTCATGGTGATTTCTTTCCTTAGAATTTTTTTTCTTCAGTTTTTTTCTAGCCAATATGTTTTAAAAAGAAAATCAAGAAGTAGCTGAATAATTTTTTTTGCAGTCTATTTGCTAACTATCTGGTGAGATAGTTAACTATTAGGTGAGATTCTCGTCCCTTGATCATGATTCAGAGATACGAGATTTATCACCAATATCGTTTATATAGCTTTGGAGTGTTACGTCAATAGAAAAAAATATCAAATAATTAATTTGAGACATTTGGGTAACAAGACCACAAAGATATTTAAAAAAAATCTTCCAGTGTTGTTTTTTTTTCATGAAAACTTTACCTCTCAATATACATGGAGTGATAGAACGAAATAATCTATCAATAAATTGTATTTAAAAAACTTTTTATTTTGCTGTAAACTTTTAATAACTTTTTATTTTGCTTTTGATTTGAAAATTCTGTACATTTCCGTTATTTAATGATTTAAAACAAAAAATCCGAAATGAAAAATTTCTTATTAAGATAAATAATAAATAGTTCAATAATAATTTCTATTTTTGTCTAACTAGGTGAAGGATTCTCCTTGTATTATTTCTCAAACCAAATAAAATGATCCAAACTCTAAAAATGTATAATTTTAAATCATAATTTGCTTTGTTTCTTGTTACATGGCATTTTGAGGCTGAGAATAACTAGCGAACAAAGGATGTCACAGATTCTATTAAAAGCAATACCCATAAATATTTTTTCAGCTCTTTTTTTCTCTCTTTATTGAAACTGTGTTATTATTATATGGAAGGAGAACGTATTACGAAGCATCAAATAAAAGTCAAAGGAAAATTGGACGCACTCAGTCGTATCTTTAACATTCCTCTAGATATTGAAAGCAGGAAGGAAAAAAAGGAGGAGAGGGGGGACTTAACAGAGCAAACATATATTGTAGCTAATCGTGCTAAACCTAATACCGTTACAAAACATTCAGGTGTGGATTGCTTTTTTATTCCGTTTTGTTTTATTTTGTAGCATTAATCTTCCTCAAAAATGCATTTTTTAGTAAGATTGGACAACACACTTCCCAGTATGAGTTATTTGCTTAAAATAAATATACCTAAGGAAAAAAAATACATTTCTTACCGATATCTTTCTAGAATGCTTAAGACCGAGTTATTAAAAATGAAAGGTCAATAAGTTTAAACTCTGAAACAATTCAAGAATGTATACTTATATTTTTTCTAAATATGTTTAGACGTATTTTTTAATATAGGGATCTTTTGAACTTGGCGGTTCTCTCAATGAAAGAAAAGGGTGACTTAGCTAGATTGGAAAATAAGTGGTGGTATGATAGAAGTGAATGCAAAAATGGAGATAGTAAGGTAAGTAACAAAAATAATTGCTGTTGCAATAAAAAAAATGATTAGTAAATAATACAAAATATAAGTGAATTTTTAAACTAATGCACCTAAAGATAATATAATTACTCTCTAAAAATGTTAAATAAGTAAAGCTTAATTGTTTAAACATTTGCTAATTTTAAAGAAGTACTTGAATTTTAAATATTGCTTATTATATTAACGATTATATTAACACTAATGATAAAGAATTAATAATACTAATAAAAATCCCAAAAGAAATACTAATATTAATTCTAATGATAAAGAAACACCAATACTTGAGATAAATAAGTACTTCAATGTTTCTAAAAAAGAAATATTGGTTATTTTAGAGCCAAAATTCTCATTTGTGTATATATATATTTGGATTCTTTTAACCTCTTCTTTTTCGACGCTTACACGCATTTATTTTGTATTCAAGAATATTTCTAAGAGGTGGGCTGCTAATTTTCCTTTTTTCACAATTATTGCTGTGCGGTTTCTCACTTTGAATTGAAAACAAAATCTTGCATTGCTCCATGTTTTGAAATTTTTCACACACAGCGAGATATTTGTTAGAATTGTAACTAAAAACCATTCAAGATATATTTTTGATATATACATAACCAAAAATATTTTTATAAAAACCAATATTTGATTAAATTTTTTTTGGCATTACCGAAATTTTTTTGATTTCGGTTGTGTGACAATGGAGGTCTTTAAGCTCTGATGTTCAATGCAGATTGTAAAGGTGTATTAGCTGTAAGGTACCATTTTCCGAATATTTTTTTATTAACTATTCCAAAACGGGTTTATATATATAAGAAAGGAGATATTTATTTATATCTCTTATGTATATAACATTAAAGAGTGTAGTTTTAAAATTTAAAACTTAGGTGCATTGCAGGGAATGCTAGAGACCATTAAACGGGAAAACGCATATTTTATCACCTGTCGGTCAAGCAACAAACTTCTTACAAAAAAAATATTTTGCATTCTTGAATTAAAATAGAATATATATAAATTTTTCGCAATATTTTTTTGCATCAGAAATTTGAAGAGTAAAACCCCAACAGAGAAGGGGTTAATGCATCAGAAGTCACAAACGAATCACACAAATAAAAAAATTATTTGTATTAAATGACTCAACAAGAAAAATTATTGTGTTTTGAATTAAATTATGCATTAAATGGAAAATTGTTATAAGTCATGATGGAGATGAATACTTTTTAAGAATCACCTTGCATGAACATTTCACAAGTGGATAATAACACATAGTAACATTTGTTAGAAAAATTATCTGTGAAAACATTTATTAAATTCAATATTTAAAAACTCTTTCTCTTCCCCTAATTAATCAAAGTACACCTCCACATGTTTTTTTAAGTATTTGATTTTTTTAACCACAGTTGATTAATGATTAACAATAAGTAGTGTATCCAATGACAAAGAAAAAACAGAATAACACCAAGCCAAAATTACTTTTATTACTGATCCAGGGAACAATTTAACAATCATGTGTTTAAAAAAATTCATACAATTCATAGAAAATGAAAAACCTAAAAAATTTATTTTCAAGAATTTAAATTCTTAAAACTTAAAATGTGCATACGTAAGCATACGTAATGCATTTAAGAAAAAAAGTATAGTTGAATAAGTAAAATATCATACTTTTGGTTCACAGAAATCAGCCTCTAAATTGATATTAAATCAGTTGATATATAAAGCATCGCATATCATTTGTTATTTATTGATATTAAATAATATAATTTAATAAAATGAATAAGTAACTTATCAGTGATATAATAAATTAAAAGAATTGTAAATATATCAAAAGTGAAACACAATGACACTAACAAGTGAAAAAATACAAAAACAGAATTTTCGAACTTCTTAAGACCAGAAAAGATACAGTTCCGTTACATTTCCTATTAAATATTTATTCATTATCTAACAAAACATAAAGCTTAATTTCGTAAATGTTTGCGTAAAAAGGTTTACCACTAATTAGAAATTACTTCCTTTCTCATCTTAAGAGCAATTCCAGAAACAATTTTTTCAGCTATGTATTTGGCAGAATATTTGATTTAAATCCACGAGCAATTAAGCAAATTACTCAAATAATGGAGTAATTTGCTTATCTTCTCATCAGTATTGAGTGTCTGGAAAATGCATGCGGAAATTACCTTCACATAATTTCCCGCTTAATAAATAAGTGATAAAGCCGATTTGTTGAAGAAATCGACATGTCAAAGGAACCAGAACTTTTATCCGATCTCCAGAGAAATTCTCACAGGTAAATTAAACGTTTTATTCTATTTACTTAACTCCAATCAATACATCTAAAATTGACAAAAGGGATTAACAATTAGGAATTTTAAGGACACATTAATTGACTATGATGACAATAATATATGAAATTAAAGAGTGAGCACTTAATTGAGTTGACAGAGCAGTATCATGACTCTCCCAGTTTAATTATTAATCAGTTGTATGAAACCACCACAAATAGATAAATCTATCAAAAGTTTATATTTTAGGGAGACAGCTATGTTTTAATGTTATTCTTTAAAAAAATATGAAAAGTTCACTTTGTGTCGAATTTATTTACCAAATATATCATTGATTCTTCAATTCTTATTCTCACCTAGACACGAATTTGAAATTTCTTTATAATAATATTATACATTTAACATTGAATTATTATATTATTAGTTTTGATTGCATTAAGAATACAAAACACTTTTCAAACAAAAACGTTTGAAAAAATATAACTATTTGAGTAAATAGTATAAAGCATAATTAAAATAAAATACAAAAGAACTGCAATTGAAATTATAAAATAATAACAAAGCCGCAAACATTATAAACTTTTCTAATTCAAAATAATGTCAAACATTTTTCATTAAGTTATTCCGATGTAAATTAAACTCATTCTGACTCCTTAATTCCTAAAATAAAGAATATTTAGCAGCTTTTTGTTTTTTACATGGAACAATAATCTTATATATTATACATAGGATTGTGTGTTAGCTGATTTATATTTCAGGTAAACAATGTTAGTTCTACTTATTTCAAGCATTTGAATAAGATTTTGCGGCCATGGTAGCCTTGTAGACCCGGTCAAGAACTTGTGAGCAACGTGCTATGAGCTCTATCCCAAGTATGACTAAAGATTCACCGTATAGAGGGGGTTGGCGTTTGTTAAATCTGTCGAGATTCAAAGTCCTTCTTTTGGCGTGGTTTGGTAGTTTTGAGAGGGGATGCCAATTCAGATGTCATTCTGGGCTATTGCAAGATGTTCAAAACTACGAGATCTGTCCTCGATGGCCCTCGGCCTGTTTTACAGTGTGATTTTAATAAAAAATCATTCACTCAATAAGATTTCACTTCTTAAATAACTTTTTTCAATTCCGTCACTAGATTTCTGTTAATTTTCAACATTAGTTATAAATAGAACATATAATTAAAAATTCTTCGGAGATTTTTCATCAAAAAGACATTTTTTTAACATCAACGGTGAAAGTTTTCTTACTTATAGTCGATCTTCAGTTTAAAAACAAAGGAGAAGACTATCTCAACCGAATCAAAATGTTATTTCTCTAATTCACAATTAAACACATACCAGAATACAAATTCATTAATCGAATTAATTTATAGCAATACAATTACGCACTTTGAAACAAGAGCATACATTACCGTTTCAAAATTCGAAGAAGATAGATTAAATGAGGATTGACATTAATTCAGAAGTTCCTTAAGAGAGTTATTCACTTGCTACAGTTGGAACAAACGAGAAAAATTTCCTGGGATTCGACTGGTTTAATTAAAGCTTTGGGAAGTAACGAATAACTTGAAAACAAATACCTTCCTTACTTAACAAATGGGTGACGGAGCTTTTAGTATCCTTTTAAGCGTTCAAATTTAATTAGGATTTAAGCTGGAATTCTTGCTCAAAGTAAGACCAAAAGCAAATTCCAGCCTAAGAGAGAATTGAAAGGAAAGGTGATTAACTTTGAATAATACATGCTAAGTTTAGCATAATAAGATTTTCCGAATGTTTATTATATATTTTCTTTCCTCTGAAATAATACTTTACAAAATAAATTCAAATTCTTAGATAACTTTCTATATATGGATCATAAAAATTCCAAAATAACAATGAACCCATAACTATCTGATATTAATAATAATATTCAATAATGAAACTAATTAAATTTTACTTACACTATGGCAATGTCTTATTTCATAACTTGGTTTCCTAATGATATTTTTACTTTTTTCTTAACGGGCTGCATATTGGCAACTAAGACTTTGCAGACAGAGAAAATCCCAAAATATGAGAGTCATTCTATGGTGGCACCATCTAGCGGTGGCTATTGCTACCAAATTTTGACACTTGAATTAAAAGACTAAATATTGCCGTGATTTAATTTTGCCGAGAGTACCAGAGCCAAACTGATTCTCGAGGGATCTATTACATGCCCCATAATCATATGACCTTCGTACTTACAATTTTCGCATCCAGAAAATGTATCGAATCTAGCCGGAATTGAAACCGCAACCTTAAACTTACGAAGCGGGAACACTACCTGATATTTTGTACATGATATTTTTGATATATATTAAAAATATATGATATTTCCAAAAGAAATCTTGTAAAATTAGTTAAGAATGCCATATTTTTTTCTTTTTGAAAGTTCAATGCCAAAAGTTTATTCACCTAAATTTTTGATTTCATATGATTCTAACAATAATTTATACTTCGCATTATTTGATAGCACATTTATCAGATTTAAATCCGAATGCTTAGTTTTAAAATAAGTTATCTTATTTCTTTCTTCAAATATGAAGAAATAAGAATAAGAAATGAATGATCATATATGAATATATAAGAAATTCTATTTCTTATTCAAATATATCTTCACATATCCATTTGTAATAAATATTTTATTTGAAATTTGGCGACATTTCAGAAAGGTCTTAAGCGAGAATACTCTCATAAAAATTGTTATGCTTTAACTGAAGACGTCAAGAATATATATTAATATGAAATGTTATAGGGATGAATAATTAATATTATACAATGTAAAAAAATCGGTTAAAATTGTTTACTAACGCACTTGGGCAACTTTTATTAAGATATTCATATCAACACACATAGCAAGTAATAAAAACTCACAATTAAAATATCAAACCAACCATGCATCAGAAATTTAGAGCAGTAATTTATAAAAGAGGAAAGATTTAAAGCTTTCACATTTTCCTCAAAACCAATATCTGCATTTAAGTTCATACCTTCTGAACAATTCTCTTATGCAGTACCGATGTTTATCGACGAATTCATTTACGCATGGGAAATAACCAATATGGAGTATTTTTAAAGCAAAAGTTCACATATCTTCAGAACTTAAATTCAAATCAGAGTTTAGAAAACTTAAAAAGGAAAACCAAAATATAGGGGAGTTTTAATGGAATTTAATTCATTTGTTTTGCTTCAAGAAGCGATTTAACTTATTCTTTTTTTCTATAAAAGGAAACTTTTCATCTCAATTTATATTAGTAGCAATGTTCTGCATTGTTTAATTTTAAGGTTAACTAATATATTGTAATAAACGATAAAAAAATTGATCTATTTAATTCAGCATGATTATCCTACTTTTTACAGACCAGATAAGAATTCTGTTTATGCTCTAAATCTAGACTGCGAATTTGAAAAATAAATATCCGATTTTTGTTTACTCTCTCAAGTATATTTTCAGATATTAGATATTACGCATTTTTAATACATTATACTTATTTTCCCAATTTACACAGAATGTGTTTATTGCATGTTATTTTTAAAAGTAGTGTTTCTCATCAGAAACAAATACAGTACAGCTTTTTTGGACCTCTCTTAGAATGGAATATGTACTGGTTTTCAAATGACTGTTTTCGCTACCCTCAGGAGAAATTTTAATTATTCTACATTGGTATGTTCATAATAATAATAGTTCCAATAAATACAAAACTAAATACGCATGACTTACTTCTAAAAGGGATTAAAATCTAATGTAAGTAAAGATCAAATAAAATAGATAGCACATTTCACATTTTTAATACATTATACTTATTTTCTCAACTTAGACAGAATGTGCTTATTGCATTTTATTTTTTAAAGTAGTGTTTCTCATCAAAAATAAGTATAGTACAGCTTTTTTGGATCTTTTTTAGAACGAAATATGTACTATTTTCAAATGACTGTTTTCGCTACACTCAGGAGAAATTTTAATTATTCTACATTGGTATGTTCATAATAATAATAGTACCAATAAACACAAAATTATATACGCATGAGTTACTTCTAAAAGGGATTAAAACCTAATGCATGGAAAAAGCAAATAAAATACACATTTCTAACATACAACCTGAATATCCAGAGCATATTTGTTACAAAGTTAGAGTTTTTATTGAAGCATCTTAGAAAAAAAATTTAGTAAAAACCAAATCTTAATAATTCCCAGTATGAAATTTTACTCATCTTTTTTTCCCTATTCCTCACAAATTCTCTTCTGGAATCTTGGTTTTTGTTCCAATTAAATTTAGAGAAATCTTCATTTTTTGTGCGCAAAGGGAATTGTGAGATTATTTTTAGAAACGTATTTCTCTACCGAATGAGAACTAAACTAAGTAAAAAAGAGAGAAGAAATAAAGATCATTTTCTCTTTTCTTAATTAATTTTGTGGAATTGTTAGATGATACTATCCTCCAACTGAGTTTCATTTACATGTTGGATGACTTGCGAACTTATTTACTAGGAGCCGCAAATTCCCAGTTGCTATATTCCTCGTTCCCCCCCCCCTTCTTTTTTTTTTTAGTAAATGTTGAGTTCCTGATTTTTTAGCTAAAAATACCCTTAACAATAATTTCCAAGTAAGAGAACAAAATAATTAACAATTTTTCGAAAAAAAAAACATTATTGCATTTTTTGCTAGGATCATTCTAACAGATTACTGCTGTTTTGCAAGCAAAATGTGATTGTTTTTCTGGGTGAATATTTCGCTTGCTTCAAATATAAATTGCGTATTCTCAGAAAGTTATTAAAACTCAAGTGAAACGTTGCAGAAAAGATTTTTAGTAAAATCACTGCATCAAATGTCTTGGAAATATAGGAAGGAAAAAGAAATGTTTAAGCTTATCTTCTTTTTGTTTGTTTACATAGTTCTTATATACAGAAACACAGTTCAAGAGGTCTATTCAAGCAACATTTCCCCCTCTCTTTGTACTGTTAAAATGATTAAATTGAAGGAATATATTTAAAAAACGATAGATCGTTTATTTATTGTAGCATTATTATTCTAATGCTAGTATTTTCTAAATTTTGATTAGTTTCTTTTAAAAATCACGAGTGGATTAACATATGAAAAGTTTCAAAACGATGAAAGGCTGTACGTGAAAGTATCTTTTAAGAATGATTTTTCGACAAAATCTCTCACATGAAAATATTTGTTTGCATAGCATTAATATGCGTGCAAGTTTCAAAGCTGTAAGGTAAGTAGCCTTTTCAAAAATGCTTCTTTCGTGTTTAAATTTACATTTTTGTGAAATTGTGATTTAAAATAAAACTTACCATTAAGTAATGCATACAAGCCCCAAGTTTTCAAAAAAATCTTATTTATCTAGAGCAAATATTTAAGTTGCATAAAAAGTCAAAGCGTTGTAGATTTTTTTTTATTGAAGTAAAAGTTGAAAAATAAATTTTTTAACCAATTTCGTAGAGTGAAAGGAATACATTTCTGAGAAAAAGAGATATATTTGCACTGCCGATTTGTTATTGTTTTGAAAGAGTTAATGTAACCATATCCAAAACGTAAAAGATGTTTACGGTGCTGTTTACAGAAAAATTTCCTGGAAGCTTTATTTTTTGTAGTTTTACTCAGGTAGTATTCGATTACAAAAACATTTTAACTGAATAATAAATATGCATATAATATAAAAAAGAAGGAGTGAGAGAGAGAGCATGTGATACTAGTATTTCTTAAGAAAAAAAATTAATTTTCAAAGTAATAATGGGAGATGGGGATTTTTAAAAATGTGAAAGTTTTGATTCGTTCTATGAGCTTAATCTTTACATAGAGAAAGTGTGCAATTTCCAGCTCTATTAGACTCTTAAGGCAAAAAAATATTTTTTTATGTGAGAAATGCAACTTTCTATTGAATTTTCATAGGAAGATTAATTAAAAACCAGTTGTTGTGAAATATGCAAGTGGTTATAATATCCATATAGAAGAGAAGTAACACGTGTATATATGTATAGTATATAATAACTTAAACACTTTTAGAATTGTTCTCTTAAATTTTAATTCTGTATATGTGAATTTATTCTAATTTAATGTCACACGTTAAAAATAGTATACAGAGTTTTATTTCGGGTTGATAACACAAGTATGTAATAAGAATCCAAATGTTATTTTCAAATCTACATAAAACAGATGTAATCCAGTTATATCCATCATTTGCACATGATTTCGAAAGAAGAAATATTAAAATTGTGCTGATTTATATAGAGGATTTTGTAATTAGAGACATTTCTAGTTAAGAGTTACTGATAAATATCTTTTAACGATTATTCACATCTCAAAAGCATTTAATTTTATAAAGCTGACTAAAAGGTTTTTTCTCTTTATTTTATTTAAAATCATCCCCCCCCCTTTTTTTTGATGCAGATGAAAATGTTTAACTTCTTTTTCTATTTTCAGGAATCGACGCAAAACGAATTGACTCTGAGTAATGTTGCAGGATGTTTTTACATTCTCATTGGGGGGTTGATTCTAGCCATGATAGTTGCTTTGATGGAGTTTTGCTACAAAGCACGAATTGAAGCTAAGCGATCAAAAGTGAGAACATGCTTTGAATAAAAATTTAAAAAATTATTTTGCGTGATTCAAGTTACTAAGCATTTATATTTAATTATGTTTTGTTAATGAATTTAACTGCACTTTTTTTGAAGTTATATATATTCATTAATAATAAATTGAAAATATAAACAATATGATTTAATAATATATTTCAACTATGACTGTAATAAAAAATTTCAGCAGTTACAAAAAAAGCTATAAGAATGAAAAAACGTAGAAAGTGAATAAATGTCTAACAATTTTTCTTAAACAATAATTAAACTATGTCACTGAAATTTACTACTACAGTTATTTCGAAATTTAAAGGCTTAATTATTATCGGGATTTGGCAGGTTACTTTAGTTAGCTTTGTCAACGATTTGCAAAAATTGCAAAATTCGTTAATGACTCATAATTAAAAATAGCAATAAATGAAAGGCATTTCCCTACAGTGTATTCAAAAACTAACAATTTCTTTAAACGAGATTTTATTTTTAGATGAGCTTGTTTGACGCCATGAAGTCAAAGGTTCGTATGTCAATAACTGGCGAACCGAATGGAGAAAACGGCCGGGTACGGACTGGATCTGTTTAATTGGTACATACAATCTCTTTTCTTATTTCAAATATTTTTCTCCTTAAATTAAAAAAATAGTTTTTCACTTTAATTTCTATAATAAAGAAATTTGATTTATAACTAAATATATTCCACCAGTTTATAATTTAATTAAACACTTTCACAGAAATTAATATAATTGATTTTTTCATTATGAATTTACTCCTGCGTAAACACCAATATCATTAAATTAAAATGTTTTTTTTAAGTACAAACTATCTTTATGAAAGACACTCCATTAAAGTTGACACAATTAAATTAAGTATCGTCTCTTGATAATTAGTTTCATTATTAATTCAGAGTAAAGAATTTAATACTTGTTTTTTCGAGCTAAGAGTTAAGACATAATATTCTGAATACGTGGGCTTGTTCCTTGTCGTTATGATTCTAATTACATTCAAAATCCAATTAAAAGCACATTAATAAACGGTATTAATCCGAACTAAAAAAATACATTTTATATAATTGTTTTATCTGATAATATAACTGGTAGCGCGAATAGCAAGTTTATATAAATTGCATTAACTTGCTCGTACATAGCTTAAAAAAAGATGACCTTTAAGGGTACTAGGTACTTTAATTCAACTATTTATCTCCATAAATATCCATACAAGTATAAAATGTTCTCATGAAAGAAAAATTCTGAATTTTAATAAATATCCAATGAATCTCTAGTTCTATTCTTTTAGTATAAGAAATAAATTGTATCATTGAAAATGCTTATAATATATTTACGTTGATATATTACGATTCATAAAATATTAAAGCTGTGGAGACGATAAATATAACTGTAATTACATTATTTAATGATTTATTTGAAGAGTTCTGGTAAAAACACATAGCCATACCTTTCTATGTCTTTAAGTAAAGGATTAATTGCATCAAGTTTCCTTAGGTATTCTAGGCACAAAATATAAGTGCACGAATGATTATTTTGTTTCAAACAAGATGGATAAAGACTATACATCTTCTAAAATATTAATATTAACGTGAAATAACCACACGATACCTTGCGTGCTAAAACATAGAGATGCGATTTAGAAAATTGAAGCTTACTTTTCATAAAATGCAACGTTGGCCTGCGACAATTACAGGGTCCAAGTTTCCCCTTTAAAAGGATCTGTGCACTGTCATTATATGTTGCACGGAACTATAATTTGATATTCAGAGCACATTTTAGTCCGTCACACGATTCTGATGTTGGCAGAGAATTAAGTTCTTCTCGCGTCAGGAAAGAGTATTATTATTTCCTTCACCTAAGGTACAATATTTCCATATTTGTTATTGTCTGAGCTGTGGAGAAATATAGTATTAGGTATTCTGAACGAAAGGGTTAATTTACATACTGACTTTTTTTGCTTACTGAATACTTAGAAAAGTCATATATATTCCTAAGCACACAGAAGTATTTTATACTTCAAGATAAATTTCAAAGAAACTATCACCGAAGTTATGGTAAGTATACGTTTTGTTATGTATCTTGAACGGAAGTTTAAAGCAATTTCGAAAAATACTAACCATATACATGCATAAGTTTAGTATCAAGGTATTGTATTAAAAAGTCTTTTACTATTTTACATAAGAAATAAATAAAGTTAACTCATAATTTGGAACATGGAAAAATATTATTTTAAATTAAAAAAGGTCTTTTTTTTTCATTTTAAATTTTTAATGTTTTTGCTGACTTTTGTCGCAATGAATACACGTATTGAGACCTGAAATATGACTTTCATAATAAGAAATACTTTTTAGCTTATTAGCCTTTTATTTTTTGAAAATATCGCAATATAAATAATAAATATTGGCAATATCTTAACGTTTCTGTATAATTGTTGCACAGACATTGACATACTTTGTAAGTACTTTTCATTAAAAAAAAACAATAATCTGTACAAACAGACACACACACACACATAAAAATTACAACTGGAAATGTTCGGTGCAAACTTGTAAATAATGAAAAAACGTACGAGAGAAAACTTTTAAACTTTCATCACACACACATACAGTATTAATCCCTACCTGTACTGAAAACCGCTAGAGGGCGCTTTTCAATGAACCTATAAAAAGGCGTCTGTTAGCATCGATCAGCATTCCGACCACGGAATTCAGTAGCTAGGGTTGGATCGCGGCTTGTAAGAAGGCAGATGTATATCTACACGTGCTGCTGCGGACTGAAATAGAAGGAAAGTCGATTATTTTACTGGGAACGTTTTCTCCCTTCTCTGGACTTTTTCTTAAGGGGCCAATTGAAAAGTTGCATACGTAATTATTTTGATCTTAACAAGGACATTTGTCTAAGATTGTTGTTACCTTTAGCGTGTTTTTGCCAGTGTACTCGGATCGTTTTACCTGATGTCCGAGTCCTGTGTTAACGCTGGTAGTTGATTTTTTTAAAGAAACTTCTCAATAAAACTACTTTCAATTATACTATCTTTAATATGTTCAATAAAATTTTTTATTTAAGGCATTTGTTCAAATAATTTATTTATTACTTTTTCAATTCATGAGATAACAAATGCTATTCCCTTAGTGCTTATCTTTATAATTTCAAAACATGTAGCTCATGCTAAAGACAGCTAATTTAGGCCATTTATTATCATTCATTGATATATATGCTTTGCATATTAAACAGCCTTGCATATAGAAGTGAGTGAATATCGTACGTATCGTTTTATATTATTTCTGTGCTGCGATCCGGTATTAGTTATGGTATCTTCGGTCTCCTTGTTTTTCATCCTGCTATTTTACTGCATTACTCACGTGACATTCTAATGTCACGTTTTTAAGTTTACCAGAATATTCTTTTGAAAAGTTTTTACTTGCAGACTTTAAAAGCTTACGCTGACATTTGACGCGATGAACACACATACTCGTAGTTAGATGAGTAATTACTTTCAAGTAAAGAAATAATTTACTACAATAGCTTTTTATTTTTTAAGAATATGACAATGACGAGAAAACTATTGGTTTAATCTTAATGTTTCTGTATAATTGTTGTACAAGCAAGTACTCTTTGAATAAACTTTATATTTAAAAAATTTCTACACCAAATATAAAATTAAAGTGATTGGAAAGCTCAGTACAAGTTTTAAGTTATGAAAACGCGTGAGAGAAATTACTGTTTTCATCTTTAATCATACCTAATAATGATCAATACTTGTACACAGAAAACAATTCAATAGACCTGTAAAAGTTCTTCTTTTTGTATCAACCGTCATTCCCATTATTAGACGATAGCCAGACTCCGAACAAGACAGACGTGTCTTTGCTCAGCTCCGATTGAACGTGCACCTCAGAGAGGGATTTGAACTCCCATACAGCTCTTTTCTGAGCTTTTATGGTTACGGAGATTGCCTCTGTTTTCTTCAAGATTCATAATGATTAAAATCGATTCGGAATCATCCATCAGCATGGACGTTTCGCCGCCAAAACAGCACAAACTAGCAGCCTGCGAAAAACTCAGAGATACCGTCACAGGTATCTCTGCCCTTCATTAGACACTGCTTATGAAAAGGAAAGCCTTCGTTCACCCAGTTCCATGAATTCTTACACCCATCTATATTGGACGAACACCGAAGCCATGATCAAGAAAAAGGAGGACCTGATAAGGGAGCTTAAAACTCCACCCCCCTGCCATAGAACTGACGGCAACGAGCACTATATTCCCTTTGTTGAGTTATAGTTAAAGAAAGCAAAATTAATGATAATGCCAGTAATGATAAATTAACTGAAAATAAAAGTAGCAAAAGGAAACATAAAAATAAAAAGCACCTCTCTTCGCATTGGTTCTCCACACCAGAAGCCACGCCTACAACCACCATTCAAAGCTGTAACACCAGGAACATCACAGAACCAGACAGATGGTTATAAGCTGCTACCACAGCCAAGGTCATCGGCAAAAATCATCCACCTTCATTCCGACTACGGAATTCAGAAGCTAAAGTTGATTTGCAGTTTGTAAGAAGGCAGACGTATGTGTACACGCGCGCTGCTACAAACCGGAATAGAAGGGAAGTCTATAATTTTATTAGGAATGTTTTCTCCCTTGTTTGGACTTAATGGCTAGTTGTGAAAACCTTCATGCGTAATCATGTCGATTCTGGTGATATCATTTGACCAATATTGTTGTTACCTATGGCGATCAATGAGGTATGTGTGGTGTTTTCGTCAGTGTATGCAGATTATTTTACCGGAGTTGTGAAATCTGAATTAATGCTGGTGGTTGCTTTTTTAAAGCAGTTTCTATAATTTATTTCTACATCATTAATATGTCCAATAAATTTTTTGTTGAATGTATTTGTTTGTTTAATCCATCCATTACTATTTCTAATTCAGTTCATGACATTATAAATGCTAGTCCTTTAGTGCTTATCTTAATGATTTCCAAACATGGAGATCATGCTGAAAATAGCCAATGTAGTCCGTTTATTACCAGTTATTAAAGTATATACTTTACGTACTAAACCACCTTGAATATAGAAATACTCGAATATATATATATATGATATGTATCTTTTTATAATATTGTGTTCCAAGTCGGTATTAGCTATCATATCAAGTTTCTCCTTATTTTTCATCGTACTATTTTACTGCATTTCTCGCGTGACTCCCTCAGTCACGTTTTGAAGTTTAACTGAATATTCTTTTCATATAAAATGTTTTACTTTTCAAAATTTTAAAGCAGACTTATGTCACGAGGAACACACATGCTAGATGAATGATTACTTTCAAGTTAAGAAATATTTTACTTTATAAGCCTTTTTTCCCCTTAAGAATATCGGCAATGCCGAGAAAGTATAGGTACTATCTTAATATTTCTGTATAATAATTGCAAAAATATTGTCACTCATTGCATATGCTTCACATTGGAAAAAAAAATTATTTTTACACACACACACATATATATATATATAAATTTAAATTGAATGAAACAGCTCGATACAAAATGCTACTGGTGAATTAACGCGCATGTGAGAAGTACTTTTCATTCATACACATCAATAATGAATTCCGTGGTCGGAATGATGAATGGGCACTAAAAGAAACCCTTTTATAGGTTCATTGAAAAGCGCCCTCTAGCGGTTTTCAGAGAACATATAAAAGGACTTCTTTTAGCATCGATCATCATTCCGCTCGCGGAATTAGGAAGCTAAGGTCGATTTGCAGCTTGTTAGATGGCAGATATACACCTACACGTGCTTCTCCGGGATGTGGAGAAGAACTTCCCTCACACACAGTAATCAATACTTGCACTGAAAACCGCTAGAGGGCGCTTTTCTGTGTCCTATAAAAGGGCTTGCTTTTAGCATCGATCGTTATTCCGACCACGGAATTCAGAAGATAAGGCTGGATTGCAGCTTGTTAGAAAGCAGACGTATATGTACACGTGCTTCTGCGGAACAGCAGGGAAGTCGATAATTTCAGAAACGTTTTCTCCCTTGTCCGGACTTCCTATTAAGGGTCCACAGGAAAAGCTTTATAGGTATTCATGTCGATCTTAGTGAGAACATTTGGCTAAGATTGTTTTTGCTTCTGGCAATCAATGAAAATTGTATGGTGTTTTTATCAGTGTATGTTGATCGTTTCGCTGGTGCTACACCTGAATTAGTGCTGGCGGTTGCTTTTTAATTCAGTTTCTGTAAATTATTTTCACTTTCAAATATATTCATTTATATGTTCAATAAAATTTTTTGTTGAATGTATTTGTTGAAATAATTCATTTATTATTTATTTTAAATTAGTTCACTAGATTATAAATGCGCCTCTTTTAGTGGCTACTTTATTAGTTTCAATACATGCATTTCCTGTTATGATAATATTATCATAATTCATTTAAAGTCATACTTTTATTTTTAAACCACCTTGTGCTTAGGAATGGGAGAGTATGATATGTATCTTTATTCTTATAGTTAAGAGGTTCTTAATCCGGTGTCAGCTATCGTAACAGCTTCCTTGTTTTTTTTATCAAACTATTTTACTGTATTTCTCGTGTGACTCCTTTAAGTCATATTTCGAAGTTTTTAGAGGTTTTTTTGAGAAAGTTCAGCATAAACATCTAAATTACTAAAAAAATGCTTATAATAGATTACTAATGTTAGCATCATTTATTAAGTGAAGTAAATTATAAATTTTCCTTCTTCACACACAAATCCTAAACTTATAATTATTTCGTGTTGCAACTTCAACTGGTTATTTATTTTAATATATTAATTAATGAATTTCATATCAGAAAAAGAAAGTATTCGCGGTTGAATATTTAGAATGTCATTTACGAATACTTAGCTGTAAGAATATTTTTTTTCTCTACTATACAATACTTAAAGATATGAAATAAAAAAGCAATTTTGAGTTGAACATTGTTAAAATATGTAAACAGACCTCCTCTAACAAGCATAAATAAAATAATATTTTCGAATTTTTTCTATGTAGTTACATCTGCAGCAAGCATGACCCTCTCAGACGAAGGAGCAACTACATCCATAATGAGTGCCCTGAAGCCTTGAAAAAAAAACTGTTGCAGTGTCTTCACCAACAGATGCCTGTTACGTCCAAAAGATACGTAGGACAGAAGCTTAAAAAGTTATAGGGCAACCTCGAAGATCGAGTTTTGTTAGAACTAAGCCAGTTACGGAACTCCTAGTTGGTAACATAACAGGCACATCAAAGGAATATCAGTTACATTGTTACAAGAAAGATATTTCAAAGGATTTCTTAAGAAAGTCAAATAGCAAAGAACACTATACGATATATAGGCAAAAGTAGATTTATTTTAAAAATTGTACTTCTTAGTGCAGGTATTTTATCTAAGGAAGTCCCATTCCAGTTTTCGATTCCAAGCCTTCTCGCTATAAGAATGCAGCATTGCTCGCGAACATATGTACTGGAAAACAAAACATTGTAATTAACAGTTGTTAAACGATTGTTTAATGATATATTTATATACTGTTAGCTGTTTACTTACAAATTTCTGTAAGCACATGTAAAGAAAGATTTTGTTGCGAGTAGTCCTTTCGTAGGTTGAGAATGAATCTGTTAATTTATATAACATTAAATTTGAAAAAAACCAAAAATGAAAAAAAATCCTCTTCTAATATTATTAACAATATATTAAAATGTTATTTATACTAATATAAAAAATCAAAGACTGTTAAAACAAGCGTTTAGAATTAAAAAATCTTAAATTAAACGAAGTTTTGCTCAGTAAAACACATATTCAAAATGCAAATTAAACAAATGAATTAAAAATCAATGCGTTACTTATATTTAAGAAGCAAAGACAATCAGAATATATAGATCATGAATTAAAAAATATGACGGAGAATAAGTCGATAATCGTCAAATTTTATGTTTTACAAATGCTACACATCATTTGCCCATTTCACAAAACTGAAAATATAACCTTCTGTTATTCCCATTACAATCCTGAGCATGAATCCTGGTATTCTTTCAGCTAGCACTAAAATTTTATAATAAGATCATTGCATCATCACACTTATATGCAGTTTAAAAACATTTTACTGTCTAAAAGTAACACAAATAAAAAACAAGTTATACTATTAATCAGTAAAAAAAAAGTTTAAATTTACGCGAAAGATAATCTGATCATTCAATTGTTTTACAGAATTTTGAACGCTTATATCAACGTTAATTGTTCTATAAATTTCTAATATTCTTCAACCATATAGTCAACTAAGATGAATAATCGTCTTAAATGTTTTCTAAATCAACTAATATTTAATCCTTGGCACGGAACGCACACATGTGAATAATGAGCTACGTATAGATCATATCATCACGACAACTATCATTTTGAAAATGTCGTGGCTCTGAAGGGAAACGGAAGATATAATTATGTACAAGGATAATTTTTAGTGGCACTAGTACGAAAATATATGCAGTTGCATCTTAAGATTTATTTTATTTTGTAAATTAGATTATAAATCGTTAAATAATTTGATATTGGAGTTGAAATAGAATCTTGAAGTTAATTTTCGAGATTTTTTTTCAGGTTTAATTTAATAGCAATTATACCTAAAAAAATTTTTTTTACCACATGCTGAAACAGAAAATGTTGTGAACATTTGTTAGTTTAAATTTTGTTACATGTCCTTTTTGTGTAGCATTAAGAAACTATTAGTAAAATTCTTGACAAATAATAATAAATTATGCGTGCAAAAACAGAATTTTGGATTAAATTTTAATTCGAAAGAACACTTAAGAAAATTTCACATGACCTCTTAAAATGTAATTTTCATAACTACAAAGTCTAATCGTATTGAATAGTTGACAAAGTTTCGAAACTGTTCTGAAACATTATATATAATTCATGAGATAATATACAAGAACAATTTTAAATAATTTTAGGCAAACTTAAAAAAAAAAATCATAATTACGAGTGTCATGAAATATTGTGTTATTACATATGATTTGAGCCTATCATCATAAATTATGCTCCTGAAAACAAAGGAAAATGATATTTCACATCTTAATCAAATGCATCTGTATATGTTTAAAATAATTGCAACCCACGAAAGGATGAAAATATCTCTAAGAAGAAACATATATCTTAAAGATATATTAAATCTTCTCTATATTAATTTTAGATAGAATTATACAACTGACAATCTATATTGGAAATTCAAAGTTTGTAAATAATGTCCCTTATGAAGTTGATTTTAGATCAGAAACTTTCGTAAACAGCTTTATTAGTATCTTCATATTATGCCCTGTTAAATATCACTTATAAAAAGTGAATGCGATAATTTATAAATTAATCCACCTAAAATTAGCATACTTCTAGCTTTAATCGAAGGAAATGGTTAAGCTTAGCTACAAGGGCAACAAGCAAGTAGATAGAGCTTAGCAGTACCTTGATGAGTGAAATTTTAATTTCGTTAAATATTATAAAAATGCAAATGCACTTGTTAAAGTAAGCAAAATAATAAAACAAATATTTATGCAGCATGAAATTAAAGAATAAATTTTTAAGAAATAATTTAAAAAGTATGCTTATAACTTAAGTCATTTAAACAACATGCCTTTAGATGAACTTTAAAACGTTTATTCTATATGAGAAATAACATTTCAGTATAATTTCTTTTAAATGTAGAACTATCTTTTAGAAAAGAAAATAAAAATTTTGAAGTTCAATGAAGCACTGTTTTTTATTTCAATTAGATGTACATAATTATCATTTTACTAACAAAATAGAAAGTAGAAGAATAGAGTATTTACGTATTATATCGTTGACCAATTTCGTCAAAACAAAAGACGTCGCCAAATGCCACGCTCTTGCACTGTAAACATAGTAAAAATAGAGATGATAGAATTTGGCGATATTTTTTTAGTTAGAGATATCTTTTCGTTCGGCGAAATTGGTCGGCGATATAATACATAAGTACCTCAAGATTAGTTTTATTTAATTTTTTAATGAAATGGTAGAGTTTATATGTTTGGATTTAGGATTTACTTATTCAAAGCGTACATATTTCACCGGATATGTTTTTCAGTATTATATATAATCCATAAAACTAAAAAACTTCAGTTTTTTATTTTATTTATTTCAGCTCTTTGCTGAATTATTACTGGGGATAGCTTTTAAAAGATGTCGTATCGACGCAAAAAAACAGGGTTAAGTCTTGCTATTTGCTAAATAATTCAGCATATGGACGAAGAATTCCGCGATATACACCGCATTCAACTCTAGGGAGCAAAAGCATTAGCGTATATTTAGCTAAAAATATTAGTGAAAAGCTAGGGTGAAAGCTCTGAAAACTGTACGTACATAAAAACGGTGTAGTAATAGTATTCAATTAATTCATTTGACTGAAATAAGTGCTTAAGTTTAACACAAAATAATCTGAATATTTTCAGTAAGGTGGATCGAGACTATATGGAAAAAAAAGAACTATTATTATTAATCAGAACCCCTAACTATGTAGCAAAGACGTACTAGGAATTAGGACAAAATAATTAAAAAAATAATTTAAAAATTTAACATTGCCACAAATCGGTTGAATTTTTAAAAAATGGAAAAAGATTTAATTTACGTCAGATGATTTCGGATTTATAGTAAACTAATTTTCTACAATAGAAATAACCAATAACGATGATTATTAATAAATGAGTACTTGAGTAATACCTTGCACATTGCAAGATTTCATAAATCTAGTTCCCTCTCTTTCTGCACCGTCGAATCAGTCCGATTTAAGCGTTTTTTTCCATCATTAGCTTAATCTTGCACAGGAATTTTGACGAAAAAAATTTTTAAAAAGAATTTAACATTCACAAAGAAGTCAAATGTACTTAATGTTTTTCTTGTAATTATTCAGTAGGTGTTATCTCATAGCAATAAAGGTTAAAAACACTAAAATGCCTGCTTTTCTTTAACAAACATTACTTTTAACATGGAAAGGTTCAAATACATTTTAATTCATTTCCTTTGTGGCAGAATTTAGCATAAAAATTCATTTTTTATTTTATTTTTCTCTTCATTTGTATACCAGGGAGTATCGTTTCCACACACGTAGGTTTTTAAATTCTCAAAAATAAGTAAATAAAAACACTCTTATCCCCAGAACATAATTTATTTTTAAATGTCCCCACAAAATTACATTTAATTTTCTTTTTCATTTCTTAAAAAAAATCAGAAGTGTAACTCAAACTTATATATATTTCTTTCAATATATCACTGGGCTTTTGTCTTGTATCATATATACTTTTCAGGTGGTCACTGTAGATCATCGCTGCATACTCTTTTGTAATTTCTGTGGTTCATTTTATGATAATTTCGAACGGCATGAAAGAATCTGCTTTCAGTGGCTGTTTCCATTTTGTGAATAACCTAAAATGAAAGAAAAAGAAAAAATAGTATGTCAATTATACAGCTAAATTGAGGAGAAAAAACGGAGAAATGGACTATATATCTAATGTCCATCAACGCTTCACATGTTATTCCAATCTGCTTCTTAAAATAATGCGTTGAATTTTCTCATAACAACACTTTATTAAAAAGCGACTGAAAAAATTTTCCCCTACATCATTCTGTCAGCATTCATAAAATGATCAAGTGACGCACTTTGTCACAATCAAAAGAGACGACAAACTTCTTTTTCCCTGTCATTTCTTAAGTTATTATGATTAGGAGTGAAAATAAAAGAAAGGAGTTAGAATATGTGACCCTTTTCAAGAGCGCGCACACTCATTATATATATATATATATGATGAACTACATAGTTAAAGTCAGTAATCAAGTATTTTATATCAAGGCTGATATCCGTAGCTTTTCTGATGTATTCAGAGATAACTGAATTTTTTTATCTTGCTAAGTTTTTCATGTACAGTCATTTATTCCTTTTTGTTTGCTATTCTGGTCACATAATCGGGAGAATACAACAGTTATATTTTTCGCTCATATATATTTTTAACTTCTCTCTCTATCTCTCTCTTTATATATATATAGGTATACATTAGGATGGATTCTTTTCTTTTCTACACTCATGTCCATAAATTAAGGGTAATGAAGTTCAGGCAAAGAAAGAGACAGAAGCAAAACAAATTTGACTTATTTGTAAAGTCTATTTATTAAACAAAAGGTAAAGAGAAAAAAAGATGCTATATGTTTGAAATAATTAATAAAAATTGCTATTTTTACTCCCTGGAGCAAATTTAAAAAAAGAACCTACTTATAAAAAACAGTATAACATGATTAGTATGATGGTTAATACGGAGTATGTCTCCCGGACAATGCAATACAGGCCTTACAACACCTACGCATGCTGAGTATCAAATTATCAATCTGATCTTGGGGAATATTACACCACTCATCAAGCAATGCCCTCCAAAGTTCCGGTAGACAGGTGGAAGGGAGTTGACAGGCTGCAATCCGTCGGCCAAGCATATCCCACACATGCTCTATTGGATTCAAGTCCGGTGAGTATGCTGGCCAATCCATACGGGTGATATCCTCCGATTAAAGGCATTCGTCTACAATGTTTGCACGGTGAGGACGGGTGTTGTCATCCATAAACAGAAATTCAGCACCCATGGCGCCCAGAAACAAACGTACATGTTGTTTCAGAATGACATCCCAATAGATGTAGCCTGCCATTGTTACACTCTGAACATCCAGGTGAGTTCTGGAACCAAGAATAATTCCTCCCCAAACGAGATATCCTGCGCCACCATAACGGTGTCGTTTAATGGTGTTCTCTTGGTGGTAACGGGTACCTGGCGCTCTCCATATGAAAGTTCGGAGAGAATCAGACTGAAAACTAAACCTGGACTTATCGGAAAACATCACACAAGACCACTGTTGCGGTGTCCACAATGCTTGTTCTCTACTCCAGGTTATTCGCAGGCGACAGTGAGTTGCGGTAAGGGGGACACATCTGACAGGCCTACGAGCATACAGATCAATGTGCCCTAAGCGTCTGTACACGATCTGCCTTGAAACTGTCGTACCGGTAGCTGAAGAGAGCTTATTAGATAGATCTGATGCTGTGCTCCGTCTGTTTCTTTTGGCAGTAACTGCCAAATATCGGTCCTCATTCGGCGTTGTAACTCGGGGGCGACCTGTGCTGTAACATCTACTCACATTACCGTCATCTTGGAATCGTTGCCAAAGCCTGGTTCGTTGCCAATCGTTGCCACTCTGGGCGATTCCAAGTTCCTCGGATACTTCCAGCTGGGTACGTCCACATTCCAGTCGTCTGATAATTCGACCACGTAAAAAATCCTCCAAATGCTTCCTTTGTGCCATAACTATGCGGTTATTGCACTGAAAGGCTTTTAAAGCGCTTGTGATCAATTTTACTTCTTTGCCACCATTCCTTATATACCCCTCTCTTACACTCCCGTCATTGTGACGTACTATCCGCGCCATCTGGTGGTTTCCTGTAATTTGCATATTCTTCTTCAAGATGTGTGTGATAATTCTACAGGTGAAATTTTTATTTTAGAGTTCAATTTCTGTGTGATTCTGAATTATCCTTAATTTATGGGCATGAGTGTAATTTAATAGCTTCACCCGGAAAAATTGTCTTTCACTATGTAAGAGGGAAGGATGGATTCAAATAAAAATATATATCCCGCTCGCGCATTATTCTTAAAATTTTGAAAAAATGGAGAAATTTCGCTATTTTTGTCAATTTTTCATGTATACTTTACTCGTCAATGCCGTAACACTATGCTCTAAACTTGATGTTTGGGGTACAGTAAACAAGAAAAAATATAAACTTGTAGTTGCAAAATATATATTGTTTATGCAAAAAACTAAAGAAGAAGAAGAACGAATGCATGTTTTCTTAAAATTTAGAAATATTTCGTAATTTTATTCAGATTTACTTTTTCACTTTCATTAAAGAAATATTAATAAAGTTAAATATATTTGCATTTCGAATATTTTTATCACTATGAGTAAGCATATTATTAAGCATAATTTATAACATTATCCAACATTTTTAAAATGATTGTATTTTTACGTGAGACTTTTAAAGAAAATTCAGATTTTTTTCTCTTAATAAAAGGCTTGTTTAAATAAATGCTGTACTTGTGCTTCAAGACAACAAGATTCTTCGGTCGCAAGTTTGACACAGCACTCCATCATTTGAGTGTGACAGGGAAAGCTTTGGAAATCTAAATCTGAGTAATTCATTACACTACGATTATGAAGGAAGGTTGACATAATCACAGTTTTTCTCAGCCTCTCAGATTTCATAAATATCACTATAATCAATGGTTTTGTTTTTAGTTTGATTCTCATTTGGCTCCGGTATATGTATTTTTACATTGATACCATACCGGAAGCTTGAACTAATCATCACCATTATCTGAGGTATATTAACCTCCTTTATTTTTATCTGGTATTAAGGGGGGGGGAGGAAATTTATACGAAATACTATAAATATTACAAAAAAATATTTCGTTGCATAGTAATAATAAATACAGTGAATTTATAAATTTAAAATTTTCCCCTTGTTTCCCGTATTCGAAACATAACATTTAGAATAATAATATCACGGTTAAATACTAAAAAAAAATATAACAAAAAGAACGAGCACGAGCAGAAGTTTTTTTTTCTTTCTGTTGTGTGAGTTTGTCTAGTTATAGCAATCGAAAGATAAAAAAAACTGGATGGGTTTGCTTGTTTGTGTATAAAGGTTTCCTTTTATAATAATCCAGAGATATTTTCGTTAGTTCACTGGATTTTAGAGCCTTCAAAATACGCCGTAGTCATATTAAATACCTGTTCAATAGCGGTAATCAACTAATTGCAGCCCTATTTCAACCTAAGTAGTCCTCCAATTTAACAGAGAGCTGACGCAACATTGTATCATCCACTGAGATTTATACAATTGGCATACTACATGTGATTCAGTACAATGCTCATAAAATTTCGAATTGTGTGAGACGTTGAGAACTTTATAATTGCTAGGAAGGTTACTTTTATACACCCCTTAGCTTTTCGTAATAGTTGTTTATGCTTCAATACCTGTTGTTATGAATATGTTTTAGTTCCAATCTCAAATATTGCTTCCAAGTATGCAAAATGTTTAATACCTATCTCTATATCAAAGTTAATATCTGAAATAACCGCGATCATACAATAAAAATTACTGTGATAACTGTGACTGTATGAAAAAAAAAAAAAAAAAAAAAAAAATAATGTATTATTGAAAAAATACATTAAAACATAAATTAGTGATATTTCTATGTCATGAATATATTAACTGGTAACAAATGATAATGTTATACAGAAGTAATAATCTTATAGATTTAAATCTCCCATTTGAAATACTACTTTTCTTACACAGCGATAACTCCACAATATGAATATATTATAAATTAATAATGTACTTTTGTGTGTGTGTGTGTGTGTGCATGAATATATTTATCTCTCATTTATTACATAAAATGTTTAAGAAATGATCCAGTGAAGTAATGAAGTAATGAAAAAAATGTTTGTTCTGAAGTAATGAAAAAAAATGTTTATTTGCTTAAATCCTGACAAATTAAATGAATTTATGTATAAAAATTGTCCCTTGTTGAGTCTGTGTACTTATATATAGCATACTTTGAAATTCAACACAATTTACAGAAAAAAAATGTATTTACTCGTATTTTTCCCAAGAGAAATTATGTGTTTTGTTGGACATACAAAGTTCAATACGAAAAGAAAAGATGAATGTTTACAATTTGCGTTTGAGAAAATCTAACAGACAGAAGATAATATGGGAAATTTCTCAGCAACTCAAACAATAAATATAAAAAATATTTGACATCTTTCATAAAAATCTGTTACCTTATAGTAAACATCACTTTCAAAATTCAGCTTCAAAACAAGTTTTAGGCTCTTCACGAAAAATAATAATTGAATTCCGTAGAAAGCAATATCAGTGAAAAATTTTAGGTTTCCTGAATAACAATCTGTTAGAAAATAAAACATTTAAGAAGAAAAATTCCCTTAAAATATACTTGAATTCATGAGAGAAATATTCCCTAATGCTTTTCAAGTTTTTCAAAAGAAATTATTCCGTATCAATTTCCGACCACCTTGTAATTTCATTCACGAATTATTAGCTCACGAGTTGAATTCCTGAGTTGCTTCAATACGATATAGAGTGACCGCGGCATTTCGTGAAATATTTTCAAGCTACTTAATTATTTCGAGAAAATAAACGATACATGCATACTAAAAATTTGTGATTCAGGAAAAATGTAGTATATTTTTATGCGTGTGTAATACTTCTACTACTATAATTTAAATGCAGATGAATATCATTTAAATTTTGAAAATATTGATAGATTTTACATTGATTAGAGAGATATACCTATTATATGTGGTAAATATAATAAAAAACTAGCGTGTTAACTACCATTAATTTCTAATCATGTTTTTTGTGTTGTTTTTAAAATCAAATTGAAATTAAAAGCTATTGAATTTTTACGCCTTACGTTGGTAAAAAATTAAGTTTATTTAAGCAACGTTTGCCTATGAATTTGTGCTTATGAATTAAAAATACTCTTACTAACTCATAAATTGGGAACGATCGCATTACATCTGGTATAATATTATCATTTATCATACTCTCAAATGTGTTCAATTTTTAAACATGGCTACACTTATATGAAATAATACATAAATCGGTAGAACTTACAACATATATTTTATCTTTAATAAGGCCTCATTTAAGTTGTTTACCTGAAATTTCTATTTCGACTATTATTTTTGAAAAATTAAAATCTTTGCCGAAATCTTAGGATACATTTCACAATTAAACCCAGGAGAAGTTTTATTAATATTTTAATAGCGTTACACGCTTTTTATTTATTGAAATATATTTAAATTGGACAAAGAAGGTGCCTTTGAGCAATTTGTCTCACACAGCAATTGCTACGGTTTCTCAAAACTTAACAATTTATTGTAATTTGACATTTAAACTAAAATTATTGTGATCCAGGGAATTTAATTGCACCCTATACAGTGTTGATAATTAGGATACGCTACAACGCATTAATCGCGGAAATTATTCCACAGTTCATTTGTAAGGAACATTGAATATGCAGGGATGTCAACCGTAGCATGTTTCAAATTATTAATCTCTATAATTACAAGTCTGAATATTTTTGGAAAGCTGACTGTTGTCAAATTGTTATCAGGACTTTTCGGCATCAGGATAGCGGAATGAATTTAATTTAGTCGCTTTCTATAACATAAAAGTTAATAAATATTTAAGTTGTTGGACCCAACGCATTAGTTTTCGAGCTATTAGAGTGGAATTAAATAATAAAACAACTTCTTTGATTAATTTTAAATTTTATAAAAATTTTCTTAAAAGTTAAGAATGTAACAATCTTTTTTTTTTTTTTGTAATGCAGAAATTCTTATTAAAAGCAAAATTGTTTTCATTGCTACATTTTCAGAAGCCTTCTTTTCCAACCCCTTATTTCATATTAGAAACAATTAATTGAATAACTCATTGAATCATTCAATGTAGATCATTTGCCAATAGAATTTCTATGTTGTTACATATACTATGTACGAATACACAATAATGTTGAAATTAACTATTATTTATGAAGGAGCATATAAATGTAAGAAATGATACACTGAGAAAAGTAACAAAAATTTATGCAAACATTTATAAATATATAGCAAATAGTAATTAATAATTTGTGTGTGACAAAGTTATAATCTTTCAATTTTAATTCACTCTTTAAAAAGGTTTATTGCTAAAATGACATGAAAAACGCATTTGAGAGTGGTCCCAAAAGTTCCCGACCCAACAAAAAAACACAAAAATTTTGGAAAAAAATATATTTATTTTTCAACATAATCTCCTTTGCTGCGCTATACACTTTTCTAAGCGATGTTCAATAAGTTCGATACCCTTTTTATAGTAAGAACTGTCTTGATCCTCAAAATAGCCATTAACTGCCGACATTACTTCTTCACCGTTGGAAAATCTTTGACCACTGAGCCATTTTTTCAAGTTTGGGAATAGAAAATATTCCGAGGGGGTTAAATTTGGTGAATAGAATGCATGAAGTAGAAATTCAGACTTAAATTCATTAAATGCAATAACGTATTTGTGAGCAGATGCATTGTCTTGATGAAACAACACTTTATTCTTTTCAAAACAACACTTTATTCTTATGAAAACAACACTTTATTCTTATCAAAACAACACTTTATTCTTAACTAATTCTTTTTAATAACACTATTCTTTCTACAATGCGGCCGTTTTTGATTGATTTCTTCGTTGAAACCTTTCAATAAGTTCACGCAATACTTGTCGTTGAAAGTTTTTTTTCTTTTTCAAGATAGTCAATGAAAATTATCCCACGCGTCTCCCAAAAAACCAACTTCATGACCTTGCCTGCAAATTGAACGACCTTCGCCTTCTTTGTGTGGAGCCGGGTTCTCCCCTTTTCAGTTCATTATTTTGATTGTTCTTTTGTCTCAGTGTAAAGTAATGAATGGACTCATGGTTATGAAATGGCGTAAAAATTCTGATTTGTTACTTTGAAACAGCTAAACTATCAGTTGAAACATCTTCACGACACTGTTTTTCTACAGTGTAAGCAAATGTGGCACCCATCTTTCACACAGATTTCTCATGTCCATATTTTCAGATAATATGCGATGTACCCCACTTTTTGAAATGTCTATTATGTCTGCTAACTCGCACTATTTCAGTCGATGATCATCCAGTACCGCTTTGTGGATTTTATAGACCATTTCTTGAGTCTTCACCTCATTTGGTCGACCACTGCGATGCTTGTCTTGGCAGCTTGTACGGCCTCGTTTAAACTGGGCTACCCAATATTTTACTGTTGTAAACGATTGAAAAAAGACTCACCCAGAGTAGAACCTAGTTCAGCTTTTAAAGTGGTTGGGCTGAGGATTTTCAAATAAAAGCATTGTATCACATAACGATGACTAATTTTCTACTATTTCAAAAATTCACTGAAAACGATCACTCTCTATTGATGATCTCCAAACAAATACTAAACAACGTGCCGTCTTCAAACTTGAGACCATATGCTTTATAGATTGCGTACTTCCAAATACAGTGATATTTTTCAACAACTACCGCCATCTCTCGGTTAGGCCGGGTATTTATGGGACCACCCTCGTATGTTGTATTTAAAATGTTTCTGGATTTATGAGAATATTATGTGCGTTTTGACCAATTATGATTCAAAAATTAATTGCTTTCCTTAGTTTAGGCTTTTTGTCAAGTAAGTATTGATGCTTCATTTATATTAGCAGAAAACTAATTTTTACTCATTTTAATAGTCATACTCATGTATGTATATAGTATACTCATTTTTAACAACATGTAGCTTCATGGTAAAGTATTCAAAATAATTTCTGTAACAAAATGTATTTTGATATACAGCCAGAAAATGCTTAATTTTCCATTATTGATTGTTTCTTTGAATATTGTGAGTAGTTCATTTCAAATGTATCTCCAAAACGTATTTTTGTAACTACATAAAATGTAGATAGGATTTCAAAACTCTCGAAGTTTACCGGATATCATTTTGAACGCTTTTCCTTATCTACACATTTCTTTCTTTTCTCTCTTCTCTCTCTCCCAAAACTAATACTATTTTTAATCCCAATTACAAATTTCAAGAATGATAAAAAAAATGAATCAATATTTTCAGAAACAAAACATTTTGCCTGCTATTAACCTTTGGAAATATTCTCTTGCGATAATGTGGCGTCCTTTTAGTAATTAATTCTGTCTTTGGCGATACAAATTGGCGCCTCATTTCCTGAACCGAGATCATTTAGTTTCCTACCGCTTGTAAAGATTCAGTCGAGTGCGTTGCAGTTAACGATGAGAATTTCGGATAATGGGGTTAAAAATACATTTTGTTCCCTTACTTGGGGTCTTTTTAGATGAAGTCTTTTGAATTGTCGTTCCCATTACAACAATACACTCTCAGGGAGCAATTTTTGAGTAGTTTCTTTCCAGGCAGTTTCGTTAAATACCAAATAATTTGTCAAGCAGAAATAATTTCTTTCATATTTACCTTCGTTAAAAGTTCTAAGTACCTGAAATTTTACACATTTAAGGTTAAATTATTTAATGATAGAGAGGCTAATTATTTATGTTTTATACTTTTTTTAAAATGTAAAGCACCTTTCTCCGTTGTATTGTTTAGGCTTCATAGCTGCAAATTGTGACCTACAAAAACTTTTCTACCAAGTAATAAAAAGCAATTTTTAGCGTCTTAGAATAGTTATTTAATTTCCATTTCTCATTCAAAAATTAAAAGACAAAGTTTGAAGAATTTATCCATAGTAAAAGTTTCTTAAAAATATACCGAATGTTATAGAATTACAAGTGTAAAATTACAAATTTTAATTAAACTCGTGAAATGGAACAAAAAATAAATAAAATGCGCTATTTTCCAAATATATAATTAAAAATAACGTGCCTTAATAAAGATTATGGTTACATTTGATTTCGAGGCAGGATTGAAATAATTATGTGGCACATTATCCGAAATAAAATCGATGAATTCGTCAGCATGGATACGCACCTGATTCTAAATAAGAAAATTTTAAGCAATTGACATTGTTAACATTTCCTGACATTCAACTGTCAGTCACCGATAAAATCCAATGCATTCTTTTAAGTTTAAATATTAACTATATTTCTCTAAACCATAACGTAAATTAGGACTGTCATTTGTTTCAAAAATTTTTAACTGATTTAAAAATACATTCATTTCTATTTGTTTTTTTATGATTCTATAATATATTGGCATTACCCTTTTTATTATCCTTATATAGCTTCAAATTGTTTCTTGATAAATTCAAGCTACATAATAAAGAGAAACAGTGCGATTGGAAAGTAGTAAATTATAAACATTAAATTGCAAAAAAAAAAATTTTTTTCCTAATGGACTGCATATTAACAACTCAGATTTTACATAAACGGCAAGTCCATAAATGTGTTAGCCATTTCATAGTAACACTATCTAGTTGCGATTCTCGCTAACAATTTTTGAAACTTGAAATTTTCTTTGGATGCTAAATATTCTCGTGATTTAATTTTGCTGAGAATGCCAGAGTCAAATTGATGCTCAAAAATTTTATAATCATACGGCATGCATGCCTACAATTTTCGCAACCAGAAAATCTATCGTCTCTAGCCTGTATATACAAAAAAAACTACAAAATCAATTAAAATTATGAAGAAAATGTTACATAAAATTCAGTAATCCAATGAAACTTTCTACGTTTTTCAGTTAACGTGTGTTTAAACTAAATTAATTAAAACGAAGCTAGTCTCAAAGGGAAAATCTTTTACGGAAAACAAAAATCCCTTTTTAATCCTTAACTGAGAACTAAGATTTCCTCGAGTAGTAAGAAAAATGCACGTATTGTAAATCATTATTTTTATTACATCGTTTCATGAAATCTTCTAAACTGTAAGATTATTTTTAAAATAATAATTTCAATACATTGGGGTACTAAATATCAAACTGAGTTGAGAGTGATATGCAAGAAAATGTACTTTAAACATTTACATCCCATGTGTGTGTGTGTGTGTGTGTGTTTCTGAACATAAAAAGAAAATAAGAAAATATAAAATACATTTTTAGCAGTAAAATATAATTAACGTTACTCTAAATAAATTCTAAAGATAATAATGATAAATTGAAAAAAGAAACAAATAGAATAATCCTTATTTTATAGTTTTTTTAATATTTTTAATAGTATATTTTCACAAGCTTAAAAATTAATCCTTTTATTGTTTTATGTTTTTAGAAATTTTTTTTCCCATTGAAGAGTTCGATTATTGATATAAGTTCCTTTTCAGTTACTAAATATATATGTTGGCTCATTTAGAAAAATATAGTATTGCAGTAGATCACAACTAAGATTAAAATCTACATTTTCCCACAGACTATTGAAAAATATACTCCCCGTACACCTAAAAAACATATATATTTTATGAATATACTGATGCATAAAAAGTTTTAATATTATTTATTTACTTGCTTCACACTAAAATTTTATCAAAAATCGCCTTCTCGTTCTATTAATCTAAAATATAGATAAACACGGGACAGCAACTCTAATTTTAAATAATAGATTTTAATAAAAAAAATTAAACGTGTATTTTGAAATTGGATGCAAATCAATGATATAGTTATTTATATATTATTATTTTGTCATTTTATGATACATAGTTTATTAAAATTTAATTCAAAATATCCGTTTTGAATGAAAATTGTATGCATTATTATATGACGTATTTGTACGGGTTTATTTCTGGCACATTAAAATTTAAGCATTTTAATTATGAAATGTTCCTTTTTTGCTTATTTGACAATAGTTATTTATATAGGGAATAAGTATTTTTAAAATAACACACACACGCACATAACAATAATACAGCTCGTCTAGTAAATACTAAGACTCGTATCGTATTTATTAAAAATGTTTGAATATCCAAACACAAATATCCAGATAGATTTTTTCGCGAAGATATCTAAGTGAATATTAAAATAAAGTAACACTTAGTTTATCATCTGATTTATTTTAAAATAATGTATTGTGAAAGAACAGTTTTTCCCAAGTGATGCGTAATAATTCTAATGCATAAATTGAATCAATTTTTCTCTTTAAATTATTTTTTCTTTCTAAATTATGCATTCATTTGATAGTATAATTGAGATTCTTTAAAGCATTAGCTATTCACAATACACACATGATGCATCAACAGTTTTCTTTTAGAGAAAGTATATTATCAAACTAAGTGCTGAAAATATCTCGTTTAGTTGTACAACGAACAAAAACAAAACTGAGGGAGAGTGTTATTCTATTCAAAATTTTTATTTGAAATATTTCATTGTGTTACAAATTTTATTGTGCATATAGCCTCTTAATAACAAATAATGTTTACTTTTCGCATATTTATATCTTCTCAATATAATTCCTGTTTTTCTCTTTCCTGTCTGCTTTCTTTAAATATTTTTTTTAATTTTTTCATACATCCACAATTAATTCTACCATGCGTAATTGTATAAAAAAATTATATTTCTTATGTATGTGTCTTTCTTTCTGTGTCTTTTACATTAAGAAAGACAACTTTTATATCAAATTTTGAATTAATATTTGTTCTGTACATAATTATTTTGTTTGCTCTTACACTGAAAAATAAGTGGACATTAATTTCCTGATTTTATGTTGTGTAAAATTTATAAATATAAAGAGTATAATTTAGAAAATATTTTTCGACATTTTGGTATTTTAGCTACTTGAATATGTAAGAATTTCTGGTGTTATTTAGCAATTGCAAAAAATTGAAAAAAGTGTGATTATTTTTAAGATACGATATTTAATAAAAATAATGCCATTTTTTTCTTTTCATTAAAAAAAAATCTTATTTTTTTACAAATTTTATAAAATTAATAACTTAAATTTATAATTTTTAAGTTAAAAAAACACATGCTTAGATATTTTAAAATAAACTCTTACTCACATAGTTTCCTTTTTCGTGATTTTACTCAAGATTTACATAAACGATTCAATTTAAAATTATAAAAGAAACTTCTAAGTTCAAACATGTTTAAGAGTAATTTTTGTTCCTTCTCAGAATTATTAAATCAGTGTTCCTTTTTCATGTGTAGTATGTAACTTTTAAGAAAAGTATTTTAAGAGAGAGAATATATATTAATTTTATTTAAAAATAAACTTCCCAAGAATTAGTTACTTTTATTCTTTCTTTTACTCTAAATATTATATCTTTATTTTAAAACATTCCCATGCATACATAGAAAAAAATGTTTAATCGTTATATATAAAACTCAAGCATGGCAATAAATTTACATCAACTATCGAATAAATTGTTCCACTTTTGTAAGGTAAAGGATTCATTCGCTAAAAGCGAAATTGAAAGTCATTTCTAAAACGGTCATTAATCAACCTAATCAATAGTACTGTTACCAATGAAATGCAAATATTCTTTTACTTCAAAGCTGCTACTTCACAAATCTTTCGATTAATAAGATTTGACTTACAATCAGGAGCATTAATCAAATTTCTCTACAGCTTTAAATCTTTCGCATTGTAAATGAAATGGGTTTGCATAAATTTTATCCAGTCTTTTCATTTGTTGCTATATAACAAGTCATTACTTTCATTTCCAGAAGTATATCAACATACTCTTCACACATATATGTTTCTTTAAAACAAATCCTTACATAAAATTCAAGAAATGTTCTAGTTTAACATAAATGAAGCCAACGTACACTTCTATGTAAAAAAATGTGTAATAATTTTGTTATTTACTTTAACAACGACTGAAATTAATTCAATAATATCTTGTACTGATAAAAGTAAGCTCGTAATTAATTTCCCACAGTTAAAATATATATTCTAGAATCTTCTATATATAAAACTTTTTGGTAGATAGTAAATAGCAAGGCTAGTCTCTTGTTGACTTAAAAGTTTTTGACATAAACCGTTACATATTTAAGAAACAGTTAATGTAATGCTCTTCTAAAGCTTGAATAATAGTAGCCCAGTCTCTCAAAAAATTAGGAGTTATCGGTTTTTTCAGAGAATAGTTTCATATATGATGATACAAGGAAGATGAGGATCTGAAATATCTGAATGTTTTCAGGTTTTAAGGGATTGATATTGTATCCGTTATTGTTTCCAATTATTCCAAGTGTGAAAATAAAACTTGAGTAACACTTACCTTTTTCAAAAGTAATCACATTTTCCATTTTTGGAAGAGCCCAACAGCAAATTATATGCAGGAACCTACGAGCAGCATCAGCAGACATCGTCAGAATAATAAAAGATTTGACCTACAAGAACAGGACAGAAATGGACTGAATAAATTTACGTCGAACTAGAATTATTCTACGGGTTCTTGGCAACGGTCCATAAACTAAAAGAAATCCCTGAACGGCCCGAAAGAAACCCCTGCAATGAAGGAATTCCGGTTTGAAGCGTTTTTCAAATAAAACTGTCCTGAATTAGAATTATATGAGATGAAAATTGCATTCTTCCAAGCAATTTAGTAAATGTAACATAACGGTGTTGAATTGATTATTAAACCATACGAAATTTTTGTCATTAATTTAAAGCTGTTTGAATAAACTTTGGAAAAAGGACGAGATACATTTTCTTCTTAAAAGATTTAATTTTACTATCAGCATTTCGCTTACCTAGTTTACCTCGTTATATGAATATATAGAAAGCCGATACCGAATTTTTTTTCATTATATCAGGGGAGTTACTGACTTGCTTAGAATAATGATAAATAATTTTAAATAAACATCATTAGTGAACGAAAACATTCGAAAAAGTGCTGTTATTAGTTTAAAATTCTAATAATATAATATAAAACACATTTACTTTTCAGGCAACACAAAATTCTAAGAGAGACATATGTCATAAAAAGTTCTTTTCTCAAACCCCTTTCCCTATTAATCAGTGGCCACGTGATTAATAGGGAAATGTGTTTCCCTATTAATCCGTAAACCTAGTGGTCTAGGTCACGGATTCTTGGCTGACGTGTTATGAGTTCGAACGTAGTAAAGCTAAATCCTCTTTGAAAAGGGACCCCGATGCACGTTAAATATGTTAACTCTCAAACGTCCTCCCTCTGGTGTGGAAGTTAGAAGAGAGGGGTATCGTCCTCGTCATTTGACCATAGATGCAATTTACGAAGTCCGTCACCAATAGCACTTGTGCAACTTTATAGAGCGACGTTGATCTCTTTTTCTCCCTGTTAATCAACAAAAAAAAAAAAAAACTTAAGTTAACTTTAGAACCAATAGAGTTACGTAATGTACTTACTTATTCCAAAATTCTTCTCCCATCTTTTTTATTCTTAAAAAAGAGTAAAAATAAACCATATTTTTGGATTGTATTACAAAAAGTACATAATATAAGACTCTGAAAAATATTTGTCATATATTTTCATATACTGAATATGACGGTGACGTTTTTTTGCGCCTGTTTGTTGCCTCTCATTTTAAAGTTAAAAAGGTAGACTCAAAAGAAGAATATGTTTATTTTCTTTCAGTGTTACCTCGAGCGAGATACTTCATGGCTTAGAAATTCAATGAAAAGCATATTTCACCATCACATATCAAAATACAAAGTATTAAATTTACATATTGCTTAAAGATTCGTATATTTTACTGAAGATAAAAATATTCTAGATGATTTATGTATTTCTGAGAATTTAACAAATACGCTCTCTTCTTGATCCATTCATAATAAATAAAGTAAAAATGAAATGTTGCTTTCGTAAATCTTAGAAAAACGCGCACTCTTCTTTAAAAATAGCATTGTGACTTACAACCAGGAGTGTTGCAGGTTTGCTCGACTTGATTTTATAGGAGATATCTTCAAAGAATAAAAGAAGCTACTGCATATTGAACCTGTAAGTATACTTCACATCTATTTTCTCAAATGAAAATTTAGAATCTCGCGAAAGGGTTGTTTTTGTTACCTAGTCAAATTTATCAGGATTCAAGAGCTGATAGTCAAATTAATTTTCTTGAAGAATGCCAACAAAATTAAATAAGAAAAATAAGTTTGTAGTCAGGACTGAATTAAGAAACATCCTTCGATATTTTTTTCCTTACATGCTACCTTATTTAAAATTTCTTTAACACAACATTATCAAAAAATAATAGTTGAAGATACATTTAAAGAACAAATTGCCTTCATCAGCAACATATTGGTTTAAATGGTTAAAAGTCTTTATTTCCTTTTTGTAATTTGGCAGCGCGCAGATTTGGGAAGCATTCTAGTTTCTAATTTATTCTTTGTAATCTATTTATTTTTAGTGTTTGAGATGCATTTCAAACTACATTTATATTGTCTTATAAATTCAAAATAACAGTATTCCAAAAAACGAGCCTGCTTTTAATCACATACATATAAATGAACAGTTTTATTGAAAAATACTCCTAGATATGTTATTTAGTTTTGGCTCCCTCCCCCCTCCCCCTTTAAACTGATGTGAAAATCGTTAATAAACTTTTCAGCACAACCTTTCTAAGGTATAAGAAGCTTGGAAATTTTCAGGTAAATAATATTTTTTAATGAGGTCATATTCAGATATAAATGTTCTTGTTGTAGTGACAAATAATATATATATATATATAGTTTTAGGCCTAACTTTTCAATATGGCTCTGTTTTGCTATTAAGTCAAAAACTTATGCTGTATAGGGAAGGTTGGATCCGTAAAGTGTGCTTAACCCTAATTTTGCTGGTCATAATTCAGCAACAGCTTTAGAAATCATAATAGGTCTCCATTTTAGTCAATTTACTCTTTTGGTTTCTTACATTTTAAAGTTCTAAATCTGTTTCCTGCTATACATACGCTTATTTAATTCTTGTACAATATACTTTTCTACCATTTTTTATAGCTATGTTTCTTGAAATCTGGTTTGTATCTTCTAGCTTTGTTAGTGGTATAATTTAGTATTGTCATTTTATTATACTATGTATTTTTTTCATTTTATGGTACTATATATATATATAATTGTAATTTAGATAGGATGACGATTGAACTATCAATTTTAGATGAGAGATAAAACAGATTCATATGGTATAAAGTTTTAAAATTGATAAAATTTGGATATATACAATTTTAGAAACTTGCCTTAAGCCTCATCTTGGGTCCCGTTTACATGCGAATCCGCAAATAATAAGCAAAATAGGGTTGGGGATTAGAAGCCGGTATTTTTTTTCAGCCCGTTTACATGAGAATGTGGTGATTGTGGTTGATAGAGAGATTCACGTAAATATACAGTATATAACACCAAAAATGTGGATTGCAATGATCTTCCAGAATCTTCACTATTGCCCTATTTAGAAATCACGTTGTTTTCACATATTTTTGTTTTGTTTTGCTCTTTGCGATGGATGACTAGACAAAATTAATAATCTACAATCAGATCTTGGACTCACAAATATGTATTTATTTCTATTATGCTAAGTGAGGGAGTGAGTGAAGATTAACGTCGCACTGTTTAGCTACATGAGGGCTTTTGGCGACGGACCTCGTATCAATTATGCTAAGAGATGTCGAGATGTAAAAAATGTCATGATAAAATTTCTAAATTATAATTTGTTTTATTTGTTATGACACTAAAACTGGTAAATTCAATGTTCTTCTAAAATTTGTTTGTGCGCAAATTTAAGATGGTATTTTTTTATACAAGGTTTTTTATTGTAGATATTTTATGAACTTTTTAGACATTGTCAAAAAAGAAATTTCTTTATTTTTTTCGCTTCCTAGTTCCTTACTTAGGTTACGCAAAGAGATGTAGATCTGAACTTTATGATAGTAAAATTTGTAATCTATAAATTTATTTTCATAGAGGTAAATTATTGTATAAATTATACTTGTACACAAATTAATAATACAGTAACATTTAAGATTTAATCAATTGGAATATTTTTATATAAAGTTACAAATATTTTCAACTTATCAGATTTACCAAAAAAAATAAATAAAATATCTACATTTATTCTGCATTCATGTTTGTTTATGCAAAGAAATAAAACTTTATTTAAAACTTTTGATGATGAACATTTAAATGCCTGATTTATTTATTATAAAGTTAAAATTGGTTATTTCAGTGTTACTGTTTAATTTGAGTGAAAGTTTGTCATTCACTGAAATACTTTTATGTACTATTAGAGATTATACTTGTTATATATTATAAACTAATGTAAAAAATAAAATCTCTACATTTTTCTCGCATTCCTGTTTTTTTTAAATTTATTTTTAACTTTGCATTTCACTTTTCATGTCATTTTATTAGGGCTTTAATTTCATCCATCACCCGTGCGGATTCTGCAAATATGCTTTGAACAGATGAATCTCACTCTCACTGTATCACTGGAAAATTTGAAAACAAATTTACTTTTCTTCCTATTTGCCCGGCTCCCAAGTGAATCCAAAAATTGTTCTCTCTTTTCAAAACGGTAAAATGCCGGCTCGTCATGTAAACGGGTCTAAAAAGGATTGATACTGGTATATTTCTGGCATGTTTTTCACCCATGTAAGCCTGGCTTTGGTTTCAGATGCACTTAGATACATTCTGCATGTCATTCTGAGCTTTATTTCCTTGTTTCACGCAAAGATTTGCCATCATGATAGTTCTTGACCCAATTGCTCCAATCAACTGTGTATAAATAATGAAACTCATTAAACAAAATTTCAGTAATCTACTCAATTATAATTCGGCTGAATGCAATTAAGCATTTAACGTCGCATCCACTACTTTTGAACGGAATATTTTGGGTATCTTGAATTTAATAATTTTCTTTTCCACACTAAGACCAGCGCCAATATTTTCGGTTCTTTAGATAGGTAGAAAAAATTTTTAACGATTCAAGTGGATTTTTTCTTTTTAACATATTTTCTTACTACAGTTTCAATAAAGCGTACAGTAAATCATCATCATTTTATCAAAAGAGACAATTAAATTTCTGCAATGTGGTTCAGTTCCTATTGTGAATCAAATTGGCCCAGATTCATCACCCCCATCTTTGCTGCATCTAGAAAAATACACATCGATCTACACAAACCATTTAAAAATTGACCATGCTATGTCATTAACATATTTCTTCAAACGCTTCGCTTTAAAACTGTACGATACGTTATTGATTACTATCTCCTATTTTATTCATCACAACTTTCCAAGTAAAAGAAATATTACAATACAAACACAACATTGCAATAATAAGTACAGGGAAAATTATCCAATATCCATCATTGATTTATTGCTAAAATATTTTAATAATGGCACGCAACCAAGTGTATGCTAAGACGTACAAATTCTTACATGAAAAAAAGCCCACACTCGGTTTTGTCTGTCGTAATTATGTCCATAGTTTCCCCTATAGCTATATTTTCTCGAGCGAAACCTTTTTTACAGAAACCTACAGTAAATAATATATCATTTGAAATAATAGTTTTTTTTTCCATATATCACAATTGAAAACATCTAAACATTATAAAATAAATGTTGTGTTATGATATAAATATGAAAATAAATTCAAATACCAATTGCATCTCAATTTTTCTCGGAAAAATATTCGCTAGACGAAAGACTTATTTTCTTAGTCTAAAGTCCCTTGCACCTGACTGATATCTAAGGAACGACGTACTACATTGTCCTCTAAGAATCCGTTTCTATGACAAAGTCATTGCCCTGCAGCTTGATAGGTATCTCTGGAATGCCATTAGATCTAGTGGTTTAGCTAAAGTCACTACTGCACTGTATTTTCCTTCATCTCGACCACTGTATTTTATTATGAACTGAATTCCCTAAATTTCACTTTCTCTGGGACTATGATTTTAAACCATTGACGAAGGATGGAATTTAATTCCGAAAGTGACATTCAATAAAATGATCAATAAAATGCCTTATTGCTTAAAACTTTTATAGGACATCATTTCAACAATATATAACATAACTGGAAATGAGAGGATTGCATTTGGATTAGATGAATCTGATTTTTAAATTTTATTTAGTAGTATAATTTTTTTTAAAATTGCTTTAACTTTATAACTGTTTCAAATTTTACTGACCATATTTATACGAATTTAAGTCACACTCTTTCACAATTTTAATGTATCTTAAAATCCATTGCGGCTTAGAATAAAAGGCGGGAAAATTCTTTGGAAGGGGAAAATATACATGTTATTGACGTTCAGAGCAATAACAGGTCCATGTATGTATTAAACAGCTTTCAATGCTGGTAAAATAAATTAATTATTCACTTCATATTAGTCCCTCATTCAACTTTTTTACAATTTCATAAGTATCGGACATCGTGCACATTTTTTTTAAAATTTTGTTTTTTCACAAAAACGTGTTGAGAATTTAGAATGCAGCTTATAATCGATGTCGGCTTGGGTTCAAATAAATATGTTATTTCAATACATGAAAATTGTTTTTATTCAATGAAATAAATTGCTTAAAGATGTATTCTAAATTCAAAACTAACACTAACGTGTTATTAATTTGAGTATTTTTGCCAACATATTAATATTCAGATTTTGATATATTTAACCAGAAAGGTATCGAAATTAGAATGTAACCAATTACGGCTGAGAATGGTAAAATAGTTAATGAAAATAATATTACATTTCATTTGAAAATTATACATTAATTTATGATATTGATATTTAGTGGGTAGATACATGTAAAATTTTAAATTAATTTACTTTTAAGCAATTGCTTTTCAACTTTTAGGATGCCATGGGATTTTCCTGACATGTCATTTTATATGAGTAAGTTATCTCTAAAAATGTTCTTGAAAGGGCTTCCTTCCATTTCTTGGGCCAACCTATAAAAAATTGTTACATGAAGCTGCTAAAATATTGTTATACTCAATAATTATTGGGGAAGAGAGAAATAAATATTTATTTTCTACTAAAAATTTTCCTAAAATTTTTTTTAAAAAAATGCAATTATTTTCACTTTCAAAAATTTGATTAATTATACTAAAATATATCTTAAGTTCTGTGTTTTATAGATATGCATTTCTTTTTTGGTCTCAGTGAATTAATTTTATTTGCTCACTTAGCCTTATTACGCTCTTATTTAAAACGAAATCATTTTTACTCAACGATGGCTCCTGGGAGTTTTTTTTCTCTTTTCAAGAAGTGGAGGAGAAATATATGAAAGTACAGATGTCAAGGAAGCAGGGATTCTTAACAACATCCATATTTTTTTTCCAAAAAAGAAAGCGGTATCTTTTTCTTCCCGTATTGGGAGAAACTGCACTGTGTCATAAATTTATTAATTAGCGCAATAAGAACTAATTAATTAATTAGGCGTTTTTTGCAACATATATAGATTAATTTATTTCTCAACGTAGAATTATTTTTTCCACGGATTTTGCCGAATGTTTTGGAGTTTGCAGGATTTGAAGTATAGTTTCCACAGATAAAATACATGTACTTATATATATTATATATAATTAAAGTCTGTTTGTTTCTTTTTTGTAATAATAAAACAGATTTTCTTTAATGATTTCTTACACGATATAAAATGTGCAAATGTATAAAATGCTACTTTGGTCCCATTCATTATACAAGGAACAATATTTCAATAATTATTTTTTTCTTTCTTAAAAGTTATATGAAATAAAAATTAATACCTAATAAATGTTAATTGCAACCATCTTTGACAAAAAATTATTAAACGTGAAAGAAAATTTTAAATCCTGAAAATTCATTAAAATAGTTTTTATAAAACAAACTTTGAAATTAATTTAACTGCAACTTTAATGGAATAGATGAGAATTCCAAATCCCCTTACGCGTCAGAAATATACAGCGCGATTATATATAGATATATATATAACTAACATAATTTAAAACGTCTTAAAGCACTTCGCCTTATTTCCAGTTTCTGAACACTAAACTGTATTTCGTGTTAGAGCTTGAGACACAATTTCAGTATCACAGTAGAAGATTGATATTGAAAGCCATTTAGTTTGAAGGGATTAAATATCCAATAATACGGGATAATATTAAATTCTTTCCTTCGTTTTATATATATACATCAAAGTAATTTTCTGAATAAATTGTTAAAAAAACTATGAAGAGTAAGGGATGTGAGTGTGGTGTGCGTGAATATTAATCCCAAAAATGGCAAATGTATTTTTATTAGAGATATAAAGGAAATTCATCTTTTGTTTGTTTACTTCGTTATATTAACATCGACTTTGAGCTTCGACAAATTTAACATCTATAACGACCACCTCTACACGACGGATATTCAGTGGCACCATGACTCGAGCCCGTGACACTCCGGCCACCAGTAAATAATCAAAACCTCTAGCCCATCCTGGCCACTTATTTACTTGAAAGAGTACTTACAAAATCTTGAGTTTTGAAATGCAGAAATAGCATTTCAGTGCCAATCTTTACTTATATTACTCTTTATTTCCATTGACATGTTATTTCTCCTATGTTCATGTATTTCACATGCTTTAATTTTTAGTAACTGATGACCAATTAAAATATGTTCATAGATTCACTGTCGTTTGCAAAATATATTACTCTCATTATTTGAAATATGTTAATGATGTTTACCAAATTTTGGTAAACATCCTGATTTTCGAATTCCATACTTCCAAAATGAACATTTATCTTCAAAATCATTCAATGAATAGAAGTAAATTTTATGAAATTCTCTTATTCGCATTCTGAAAGAAATGCATGAAACAGTAAATAAAGAAAAACAAACAAATAAACAAAGAAATTTAAAGGTGTATTTTTGTATGCAGTGCTTACTAAAAGTATACATTATGTATATTTCATGTTGTGTTTGATAATAATTATACGTACGTATGTTTTAATTTTAAAATTTTATATGTAATTTTTATATACCCCGTTTAAATAAGAATAATGCTCAAAAATATGGATCTGATTTCAGAATAATTTTTCGGAAGTGAAATTTTGTTGTATAAGTAGTGTAAACCCTATATATGTGCAGGTTATCTTATAATAATGTCGTTATATAGAGAGAAAAAAATTTGTCGGTCTTATTTCTTCTCCCACCAATTATGAAGTGAGATTCGTGATAAAGATTTTAGCTGTTATTTTGAAAACTGTAGAAATTGTGAGAATAAATGCAGAACAATAGGCGGGGGTGCTGAAGATGTATTGCAGCTGTCTTCAGAAATAAGTCTACTAGTAAGTGTTGGACCATTTATCTTAAAGTTTTTATGAAATTATATGAGAATAATTTATGCCTTATTGTTAATTAACAATCAAGAAAACTAAAAAAGTTATTTGATGCGTCTACTGTAGCATTCGAAACTCAAGCAATAAAAAATATTTGAAGAGAAAAGCATTGATTTGTGGAAATGAAGGAATGCATAATATTATTTTACAAGAAACTTTAAATTCAAATATGGCAGTTAATTTAGTGCTAAACTTAAAAGAAAAATAGTAATTATATATCACACTTAACTAATATAGGGAATTATGTTTCCTTTAATTGAAAAGTTTGAGTTATAAAATCACAATTTTAAATTTAATTGAAACTTATGTAAATTAAATATAAAATCATTCATTTTTACCAGCAATATAATCATGTAAACTAATTTATATAACTTTGACACTTGAATAACTGGTATAAGCAAGACAGGTGCAATATTAAGTCATTTAAAACATGTAGAAATTTTAATGTTAAAATGATTTAACTTGAAAAGATGATACATTACAGCTTATACATTAGGATGAATTCATGTTTTATAAATAAGTTTATTTATGTAGATAAATACTTTGAAACCTTATTTTTTTATTTCAATAATTAAACTTAATTTTGAGATTTTTAAATAAAATTTAACATACAGTTTGATATTTAAACATTGCTTAAGTAAGTAAGTTCAACTTTGTAAAAGATACATTTGTTTTGAAAATTAAAAAAAAACTGACATTTATTTTAATATATATTATATATACTTTATGCTAATTCATTTAATAATGAGTTTTGTTAAATGAAACTTTTAAAAATTCAAAGGCGAAGGTGATTCGATGCACACAAAATTAAATTATCCTGAATGCAATCAAATATTATAAAGTAAAAATATTTCACACTTTTTTAAGTAACATTTTCGTTTAACATCTCAACAGTTGAATAGTTTTATTTCGTTTCAAAGAAAAATATACTTTCTAAAAAAAAAGAAAATAGGATAGATTTTATAAATTGTAACTTTTAATGAAGTTTAAGTCTAAAATGACATAAATTTTCCTTGTATCTCACTTTTACACAAACTTAAATCTTATAGAAATTTTAAAAACTGATGTGTACAAAATAATGTTTTGATAATAATTAATAATTGATTATTTCAGTTTTCATTCATACGAAGAACCAAACAATATGGTTTAGGATTGTTAGAAAATGGAATTTTCGTTTGAAACCAATTGAATAGAGTTACATAAGCAGTAGTTAACTAATACTACTAAGTATGCGATACAAAAAAAATTAAAATATTGCTTAACATTTCAGATTTATTCGGTTAGTTGCATTAAGAACAAAATGGTATGAAATCAGGTGTAGAATACGTCTCATAAATATTAAAGCTCAACATAGCTTCATTACAACTTTTTTTTTTTACTTTTGTAAGCAAAATTTTAGAATGGAAAGAAAATATTTAATACAAGTGATTAAATACACATATATCAGGTAAAATCTATAAACATTTTCACATATTAGTTAAGTATTTGTTTTACCCCCGAATTTGTAAATGCAAAGAAAAAGAAGACATGATCAAAATTTCATATAGCATACTCGAAATAAAATACTCTTCAAAAATTATTTTTAGATACAAACATTCAATCAAGAGTTTCAAATTGATATTAGGGTTAAAAAAAATCTCACCCTTTCCTTTGTTTAGATTTGTATAGAACCTTCCATTATTAATACTATACATTCATTGTCTTGTGCTGCCCTCTCGAGGTCAAATCAATTTTTCGATTAAAAAAAGATATTTTGAAACTTATCAAAAGAAATCAATTAAGTAGAAGTATAAAGAATATATATTGATTTTAAATAGTTCGCCTTCTTTTGGGACCTTCGAAAAAGCTTTATGCAGCATCATTCATTAAATTCAATTACAATTCTGGGAAGCAGTTCGTTTATCAACGCATGGGACAAAATCGGAAAAAAAAGACGACTCGAGTTAATCTTATTTTATGCTAAGACTTTGCATATTAATAATAAACACATACTAAAACATTTCAACTTAATATTTATTTTAAAATGGATTTTTTTTAAAGTTTCTTTTCATGGGTTTAAAACACTCACACAGAGAAAACGTATAAAACTATTGATTTCTAACTTCCAGGAAAGGCAAAAAGAATAACTTTTTACTCATATATTTATCTTGGAATGATTGAAGTTATTCACAAAAACTGCATGGATAATTTAAATTCTGCTTTTGATTGAATATACTGTATTTCTTATCTACAGAATTAAATTATATGACATGATAAATACTAAAGAGGCAAATTTACGTAAAGAAATATTTTATTTTTTCAGTATATGTTTTTAAGGAAACATTTACGTTTTTACATGAATTTATCACAAATTCGAGCCAAAATTTTCACATTAAAGAACTTTTATCCCCATTGGTATATTTTGGTGCTTTATAAACACATACTACTCCATAAACACACCTACACATAATATATATATATATATATATGTACATGCATGCATACAAACATATATACATATATTTCACACAAATAATCAGGAAAATAAAACATAAAACAAGCAGTATAAGAATAATATAAATCTCCAAAATCTTTCAGTAAGTATATCCTGCATTAAAATGAACAGCCGCAAGCTAATGATTGTTTTTACGTGTGGCTAAACAAGGGGGACATAACAAGACAATCTCCTCCCTACTATTTTTATTACAGAACAAATGAAGTGAATTTATAATCGAATTGATGCTACAAAAATATATAATAAAATGCAAAAAGAAAAAGTGTATACCTAATATCATGATAAAGAGTAATGAACACAAAGCGGAGATAATTTGAGGGTTTTAAAACAGTAAAGATACAAATAATATTTAATTTAATAAAAATCTACTAAACATGGGATAAAAGATACTTAATAATTTCATATTGTTCTGATATTTCACAAATATTTTCAGTTATATTTTTTGTGTAGGACAAGCAATTATCTCTAAAATGCTAATTTCTGATAATACAAAGGTATAGCCTTTCTTGGTGTTCAAAATTCAACACTAAGAAGTGTCCAGAAAATTATGCGAATTTCAGTGTAGACGAATCTGAGTTTTGTAAATCATGTGAAATGCACAGCTCTTCAACACACTTTGAATAGGATACATGTGAAAAGAACCTGCAGTACGGGCAATATATATATTTTACTTCCGGTAGGTGAAACTGAGTGAGGATTTTTTTACACTTGTCTCAGAGTACACATGTAATAGTAGAAAACTCTCAGGTCCGATGCCACCCGAGGAAGTTCCTGCAGTCAGAGCAGGATGATTAAACTGAGATTACAAGGAATGCCTTACATCATATATCAACTAAAACCCATCTAGATGCTTCCACAATGCATCGGCTGAGACAAAGATGATTGGAATAAGGAGATAAGGTAAGTTTGACGGATGTCGGTTTGTCCTGAGCGTCGTCAACACACTTGTTTCGGAGCATTCACCGATAAACGGTGACAGTTCTACAAGCCACTTCTACTGCCAATTTTCAGCATGAGCAGAAAATACTTGATGTTCTCATATCGACTAGAAACATTATTCGTCGACTGGTTACAAATGGCTAGCCTTTACGACGTCCATTAAGAATATTTCCATTGACAACATAGATGACTCCATTTGCAACGGTGCCGAGCTAGAGCAACGTGGACATAATGGAAACACAGCAACATAGCAACACATGAAAACATAGGACAAAGAGTGGACACATAGCAATAAAATGGCGCCGGGTCTTGTTCTTAGATGAGGTCACGATTCTGTTTGTCTAACAGCCACCGTGCACGAGTGTGATGCTGATGTGCTGACATGTCCGTTCCGAATGCACCGGTGGAACGTCTCACCATGCGTTAACCGGTGGAATGTCTCACCATGATGTGCTACCGCGTATGATAGCAGATTCCCTCTTGTTCTTATTCAGTAAACTATGATGGTGATAAATGTGCAGCAATCAGTGACACTGTACTTCTTTCGAAGATTGCACAATGTTCATTTCCATTAGATTAACGCTTGCCTAAACAGCACATATCAACCAATGTGTTCTGAAAAATGCCCTTATGCTTTCCTGTGTGGCAACTGTTCTCTCCTGATATTTTATGATTCTAACTCATCCAAGAAATGATTGGACTCCCCTACAGGCAGCGTCCAATTCACGTAGGTAAATGTTCTCAAGACGAACTGAGTCAAATGTTTGACAGAAAATGGAGATCCATTCCTCAGAACCCATCGATCATTATACTATAATAACCGAGAGTGTATTATAATCTACTGAGTTATCGTTGTTCTCATTTTACGTTATACAGTTATCATTTTAGAATAAACAACACTTACTGTTCCTTATTGTCTTTTTTATTTATTTATTTGAGTTCTTCTTTATAGAGCCACTTTTTCTTGGTATTGCATTTTCAAAGTCATGCAGTATATATTTATCAAAGTGAAGTAATTTTTTTTGAAAATATACGTTACTATTGAAAAAATTCTGTAAAATAGCATGTATTAATTCTGCAAATGGTATTATAACTATTTCTTACATTTTACGTATTTATTCTAAAAACATTGTTCTTTCATAATTTTTTATCCTATTTGTGTGTTATTTTTCCATTATAAATAATTAGTATTACATTTCTATAAATAGATATGCGCTTTTTATTTTAACCGAAAGAAATTTTAAGAATATGAAAATAAAAATAATTTTTTTTCACCATAAATGTTATAACTTTATTTATGATCGTTTATTTGTAATTTAAAACCTTTATATTATTGGACTCCTTTTTAGAAAAAAAATTTCAAGGCAAAAAGTTTGTTCTCATTTTTGTCACAATTTATAAGTGCTTCAGCATAACGATATATATCTATATACGATTATATAAATTAAATGTTTTTGTTTAATGTGTTGCTGTTTCACAAGTATAATATGTCTGGTAAATGAATTTTATAACAAATTACAATGCGTTTAAAAAAATTAGAATATTTTAAGAAGTTTAAATATTAAAATCTTAACGAACTGTAAAACCACAATGTAATTTAAATGGTGTAAATTATATATGAGGTACAGGGGGACTTTTAAAAGTATTTTGGCTTTAAACGGTGAGACACAGTTTGTGATGGTTGGTAGATTTAAGTTCTAGTTCGCGATGAATCATGGCTTCGGGTCTTTATTCCACTAAAATAAATGGGGGCTGTCACGTAATATATTCAACCATCATAAAGCAGGATAGAGTGAGTAAAAGTGAAAAGCAGACCCAGACGTTGTTTTCGACGCTAATCATGACTCAATATAATGAAGTTCTTTGTCAATATTTTTCTGAGTAGTTACGGAACGATGTTAAGATCAAACAAGCGAGCAAGCTTAAAATTAAACAAGAAGATTCTAATTGAAATGTATATAACTTTATAACGTTGTTATGACACGATATTTGAATATTGTAATTGTGATCTCTTTAGAGGAATTTAAAACATGGTTGAAGTTAAGGTGAAGAATTACGTTGTTTTAGAGGGGAAAAACCATCAGATATTTCTTGCATGCCATTTTAAGTTTTTCTACCAAAAGATGTTTCATGATGAAAGAAACAAGAACTATATAAACCAAACTTAAAAGAACAGAAGAGCATATATGTATATGCTTTGAGAGAAGAGGATATTCAATTAACTTTTAAATTATTTCGGGAGGTGAATATCAACACGTTTTGTAAAAATATCTTGGGAAGTAACAAATACATTTCAAATTTAATAACATTTTTTTTAAAGTTTCCCTTGTAATATTGGGCCAAATGTAAACTAAATAGGAAAACAAAATACTCAGCATTAACAAATACTTTTAAATTTGATACTTTTGATGATTTTAATTATAGCTTGAAAAATATTGCAAGCTTAATCATAAGTGTTAGATTACAAAATTTAGGAACTGATGTGCTGGACATTCGTAAAAATGTATTTATTTCTAAACTTTGAATGATTTTATCTGATAAACTGAGCTCAAGATGCATTAAAAATAGTTAAAAGCGAGTGAATAATTTATAATCAGCAATCTAGAAATAATAATAGTGAAAAAAGAGGTACGGCATTAAAGCAGGCAAACTCTAGAAATATACATTTCCTGTATTCCTTTAAATAAGGTAAATAATATTGATATTTTTTAACTGATGAGATTTAGTACTGGTACTTTTATTTTAAATATATAAATATGCTTAGAGAATAAAGTTGCTTCAGCAATTTGAAAAACTCAGTAGAGAAAACTTGGGAAATATGGGCACCAAACAGTTAATTGTTTGTATACAACAATGAAACACCTTCATTTCTCCGAAGTTAAGATATTTCAATGGTCTTTCTGTTGGAATACGAACAAACTTTTAGCTCATGTCCTTGTGTTTAAGAAGGAGCTCCAAAACAAATTTCACAGTTGCCCATATTTGACTAAAACTTTAGGTAATATGGGCACAATTGCCGTAAATATGGGCAGATTGCATTACAAAAAAAATAAGAGAAACTGCCATCGCTACATTAACCTTTTCCGAATGGAAATAAATTTTTACATAAATTACATGTTTGGCAAATGATAAGAAGAGTAAAATTAAATCTTTATTACTGAACAATTTGTATCAGAAAAGAAATGTTCACGTTTTTATCTATAAACTAAACTCCAAATTGAAAATTCACGACACTGACCATTTCACGAACAGCATTTAAAAAGCCTCTGAAAAGTTTTCGAACTAATGACTTGGAAGGCAAATGTTTCAACTTCAAAATGCTAATTTATAATACTCTTGAAGAATTGTTATGTTTTATTTCAAAGTATATGATTGACAACTTACAGTTATACGATAAATCCTTTGTACATTTGATTTAGGATGCATAAACATAAATACTATCATCACATGTGCAAAAAGGTTCTGTATTTTCGGATAGAAACTATATACTTTAAATGCGAAACTTTAATAATCTGAAGAATAAAAACAGTTAATATATTTATATTAATAAAGCGGAGCTTTAGAGACTTCAGCACGAGAGAACAAGAAAGAAGGAAAATGTCGTGAAAGACTTTTCTCCAAAATAAATTCCTTTTTATCGCTCGTACAGTTTACTTAAGAGATTTTCTGGATTAAAAAGAATCAAAATATATGCACCGAATCCGCCAGTTTTCTTAATGAAGTAATTAGGAGAATTAAAAGAAAAGCAAATTAGTAGTTTTACAAAAGTATCTTCTTGAGTTTTCTTTGGAGGATATTTTTTTTTTTTGTTATTGTGAAAGAAAATGAGATATTATATTTTACTTCAAACACGAATTCTTCTCAAATTAAAATAATTTTTCTGTTATGTTAATATATTCCTGCTAAAAAAGGATATTGTAAACTTTCCCATGCAAAAACATACATGAAAAATCGATGAAAAAAGATTAAATTATGTTTAAATATTCTTGTCACAATAATATCGAAATAGCAAAGCGTAGTTTAAAAATAGATTTCACATTTATTTCAAACGTAAATATTTTAAAATTCACTCAATAAAATAATCTGTTAGTTATATGTGCGAATAAAAAAACTTCCTAGCGGACACATTAAGTACTTAGCGGGTCTCTGTAGAATTGAATACATTGTAGACATATGAATACATTGTTGCAAATGTTGTTATGATAAGAATTTATTAAAAGCATGAATAAATGGATTCAATTAAATATCGGCTTATTTAAAAGGTTTAAATGCTTGCATGTACAGTCTTATAAATATACGAGGATCCTTTCGTAACATTGTTTTTTTTTAAATTTGCTTATATTTTCATTTGCACTTCCTTTATATAAATGTATATATATATATATAATCAAAATTTTCTCTACATATATATATATATAGGAGAGAAAAGCAAAACTCACATTCCCTCAGTCATCACGAGATCTTCAGAACGATGACACCTACAGACTTTAAATTTTAAAGGCATGTTTCTTTTGTTCAGTAGAGACCTCCTAAGACGAGCTCCGAGAAATTCGACTCCCAAGGAGAGTTACAGATGCGTTACAGACAAAGAAATACATTTTTGAGCTATTAAACCTATGAATTTGAAATTTGGTGAACAAGTTCTTTTGTTTAGTAGAAAACAGTTACAAACGGAATTTGTGGAAAGTAATGTGAGCATTATAGATAAAATTTTCACGTTTTTATACCAACAAATTTGAATCTTAGAAAACATGTTTCTTTTGTTAAGTAGATCCCCATAAAAAGGGCTTTTATGGAAATCAACGCCGGTAAGGGGGATTATGGGCGCGTAAATATAAATCTAATTCTGTTTTGGAAATTCAAGTCCTGTCTGTTTTGAATCAAGAGGCGAGAACTATAAAAATGTTTTTCAATAAAATTGAAACTTATTGCTAGGAATTGGATATCGTTAATTTTTTAATATGATCATTAATTCTAGGATTCTTCTGTTATCATTTCTATATAGTTTCCTTATGTTTTCCTTCAATAGACTTTTTCTCTTATGAATGACACGCTATTAAATAGTTTTCTTGTAATTTCGCGTTTTAACATTATCTTATATATATATAGAAAAAGAGACAAAGGAAATGAGGGAAGAAAGAGAGAGATAATATTAACAGATAGAAAAAAAAGAGTGAGAAGATATAGAGAAAGAGAATTATTAACACATAATGCATTATATTTCGTAAGTCAAAAACAGAAAGCATGCATACTAATGCATATAATATTCAAGTAATTAAACTCGCAATTGCAGAGAGAAATTAGTTTTAAATTCAAATAAAAAAATGTTTCTTCAGAATTTGTATCAGATTAGTATAATAAGATTGGAATAAAGATAAAAATAACTACATCATATGAAATTTAAAATAAAATTAGGTAATAAATTTAATCAAAAGCAGAGTTCAAAAAAATGATAGAAAATTTAATTTTACATAACTGTACCAGAGTCTCATTTGAATATTTAATATCGAATACATTTTCAGACTAGAAACTATAATTAGTTTATTAAATAAGTAGTGTCTCTAGGAGTATAATTTCAAGTCTAAAATCAATTAATTGGTTTTGCAATAGCTCCAAGATATGTAATTGCTTCAAGATATATAATTTATTTCCTTTTCTTTCCAATTTAGATGTTGTAAGAGGTAACTTTATTTTTTCGAATAAAATATATCATTTGAAGGAGAAAGTGCATAAGTAAAAGCAATTTCAATAAAAGCCTCTTAAAATCTAAATTAAATTTGAATCATTCAATGTATTATCTGCTTAAACAGGAATTCAATAGCTCCGGTTGCTGATAAAAATGAGCCCCGTATGAATTACCGTATATTACTATTTTTAATGAAACATTAAAAAATTATTAGATTTCTTAAGATATTAAATTTTTATATTTAAGCGGGTATGTATCTGTAAGCGTTTTATTATTTTGTAGACGTCTCTATTTGTTTTTATAGTTAAAATTTTGAGGTTTACTTATTTCTTATATTAGTCACCTTTTATAAGTAATTAAACAAATTAATATAAGCTATGAATACGAATTTAAAAATAATAATAAAATCTAAGTATAACCCCCCACAAATGGGAGGACATTGAGATTCGACAAATTTAACGTCCATAGGCCCCCTCTACATGACGGGTCATCAGTAGCGCCAGGACTTGAACCCGCAACGCTCTGGGCACGAGTTCTTGACTATATATATAAAATCATTTATAACATACTGTAACGCACGGTATAGTTCCAAGACCGAAATGTAGGTGCCGCCATTACAGTATTGTCTTGGACCGGAAGTGCGACTGTACGAAACACTGTAGTATCGTCAGAGAGAGTTTGGATCTGGACAAGCGTGCGTTCCCCCGTTTCGATGTCCAATCCTGGACTATGTAAACTTTACTTATTTTCACTTATTTTCTCTAAATGTTTGTCTTGTAATTGTCTAAGTGTCTGTTCTTTGTAACTGTGCTATCTTATCTCAATAAATATATTAATTTACCCCGAGATTCTATTAATTACTTTTGGTTACCCCAGGTAATGACGTAAGCGGCAGTTACAATTGGCCAACCCCAGCTCTCTCTTTCACTTTTTCCCCCACAGCCTTAGGGGTGGAAGGGTTTGTCATCCCGACAATAAGAGGATTCGCACCCTGCGAATGAATATTTTCATCCAGAAAACTTGTTAACAGATAAGTGTTGTTATTCTAAATAATCATGCTCTGTTATTTTTTTGTGTGTATAAGATTATTATTATTATTCGTAGTATATATTGTGTGTTACAGGAAAACAACATAATTGAATTTAAAGTTGATATTCATTTGTCAGTTTTCCTAATATTTTGAAAACGAAATTTTCATTTTATCGGTTGATCTGATTAAAGCTAATTGAAGGTTAATTATTTATGAGTGCATATTTTCTTCCTAATTAAGAATTTTATGCTAATTACACTTATATGGATTTGTTATCAAGAAATTATTGCAATTCTTATAATAATTTTTTTTCCTGTTCTTTTTATGCCTAACATAAAAATAATTCTTTTGAAAGTATATGATTGATTACGAAATATTACTATATAACATTTGAAACCTTGTATGTTATTGATAAAGTATTTACATTTCTGTTTTTATTTAAAATTTTTGGAAAATATTTTCAAGTACTTCTACTAAGTGTAAACAAGTTTGTACTATTGATAACTTCAGAGTGAATAAATTAAATTATGAACGGTATTTCTATTTAAACGTATTTGAATTGTTTCATAAATCAATTTCATGTTAACTGCTGAAACTCCTTTTGATTAATAATGAATATTATATAAATATTATTATTTTGGTTTTGATGTACTAAAGTAGAAGATGGTTAATATTGAAGAATTTGTTTTATTTTAATCTCATTAATATTGATTTGTAAATTAATTATCACATTTGAAATTAGAGAATTTTATTGTCATTCATCAAGTGTGCATTATAGTATAGAGTATTTTTTTATATGTAAAGAAATTTTCAGATACATCAGTATTGTTTAACTATAATATTTCCAAAGTGTTTTCTTGTCATTTTTATGATATATGTATTTTTTTTTGGCTAAAACTTTTTAAAAGTTTTTTACTTTGATTATGTATTAAAAATGATAAAAACGAAAATATTTTTATTTTTCCTTTTTGTGATTCATGAAATTTTTTGGATTGTATATTGTAAGAAAGTAAGATATTATTTTTTTAGGCATAATACTGTATTATTATTCTGTTAGTAATATTTTGTCAAATTTAATTTTGGTCTGTTTATATATAAAATTTAAAAATCAAAGTTTAAATTTGTAATTAATTCAAAGCGGAAAAATTTGAACCATGTTTCCAACCAGGGGGAGGGCCCCCATCCAATAGCAACGACTTCCATAAAACAAGTATAGACCACCCTGGTCATGAAAGATGTGCCACCCCGGCAATCAAAGACTCATGTTATAGAAAAGTGTATAGACCACCCTGGTCTCAGAAGAAGTGCCGCCCTGGCAATCAAAAAATCCTGCTACAGGAAAAGTTTATAGACCACCCTGGTCTCGGAAGAAGTGCCACCCTGGCAATCAAAGATTCCTGTTATAGGAAAAGTTTATAGACCACCCTGGTCTCGGAAGAAGTGCCACCCTGGCAATCAAAGAATCCTGTTATAGGAAAAGTTTATGGATCACCCTGGTCTCAGAAGAAGTGCCACCCTGGCAATCAAAGATTCCTGTCGTAGGAAAAGTGTATGGACCACCCTGGTCTTAGAAGAAGCTCCTCTAAGGAAAAGAGGACGCCCCCCAAAAAAAGAGTACCTCCTGTTTCCGAGCCGAGACGTCAACGGAACCAGAGTAACTGTAACGCACGGTATAGTTCCAAGACCGAAATGTAGGTGCCGCCATTACAGTATTGTCTTGGACCGGAAGTGCGACTGTACGAAACACTGTAGTATCGTCAGAGAGAGTTTGGATCTGGACAAGCGTGCGTTCCCCCGTTTCGATGTCCAATCCTGGACTATGTAAACTTTACTTATTTTCACTTATTCTCACTAAATGTTTGTCTTGTAATTGTCTAAGTGTCTGTTCTTTGTAACTGTGCTATCTTATGTCATTAAATATATTAATTTACCCCGAGATTCTATTAATTACTTTTGGTTACCCCAAGTAATGACGTAAGCGGAAGTTACAATACTAAATTTCTAGAATTATAACTTAGTATAAAACAATATATAAAAATCTCACAAGTCAGCTCAGTGGAAGAAATAGACATTTATATAATTAGCATTTATATATATAAGTGGTTTGTTATGTACAAAATTACCAACATAAGTATCTATAAAAAATAACTCTTTTTTATATCAATATAATTAAGTTCCATTTTTCAAGCCTGTAAGATACTAGCTTTTTTCGAAAAACAATGGTTTATCGTATGTCAAAACTTAGTTTTATATCTTATAAAATTTCCTTCACACCACAAAAGATCTAGTTTACTTTTTCCCATTCTATATTTACTTTTTCTTTTCCAAACATAATACTAGTACTAACTCTTTCAAGAGTTTGTAAAAAAATTACGAAGTAGAAGAAAATAAGCTCTATACTCGTACTTCAAGAATTCATATTCCAAAAAGTATGGAAAAAGAGTGGGAGTTATTGAAAAAAAATTCAAAAGTGTAAAATATTTCTATGTAGAAGGTGATGAATTATTCTTAGATGTAGTCAGAGCGCTTGACACTAAAAATACCACTTCACAGGAACGGTTCTCAAACAAGCTAAAAGGACAGTCTTTGTCAAGGAGACATTTTTGAAGAAGGGTTTTATCTATTTCTCCTGAATCTTAGAACCCAACATTCTGAAATTTATCCCAAATTTTGGAAAGAAAACTCAATACAGAATGCAACTGAAGAGCTCTTCTGGATGCTTTTCTGAAAATGCGGAGAGATTTATCGCTAAAAGCATAAGATTTTAAAAGGATTTCAACCGATAAGTAGGCCTGCATCAGTGCACAATTCTTTTGAATTATTCTTGATATAAAGTAAGAAAGCGTGTTTATTTCGATTAAAGTAGAGATTTTTATTTAAAGTTTATTTATTACACACTGGAAAAGGTGTGTTAAATATAAGATATTTTTATCAGATCAGATAGCAAGTGTAATTCGTTGAATTGTGATAAAATTTGCATGTTAAGGTATTTCCTTGTCAAAATTTAACTTTATGTACATTTGCTAGTTCTGAATCATTAAATGCTGGAACAAAAATAAGATTGTTTTATCTAATTTTAAATGCATGATGTATTTAATAAAAACCAATAATAATATCACATATAAAAAGATTTTTTTTTCCTTTAAGCAACAAAAAAAACTAGGAAAATAATGTTTACTATGTCTTTCACACTATTTTAAAAAGAAATATTAGCTTTATAGCAATAAATTCTTAAAGCTATAAATTCACAAATGTACAATTGATATCTAGTAAATTTTTTTTTTAGTTTAAAAGTATAAAAAAGATTATTCTATGATTAAAATGATTAACTTTTTTAAATTAAAGTTTTTTAGCGTAACTATATGCATGCGTATAAAACTAATTGTACAAGAAATTCATGCACAGTATTTATTCAAATCTTAACCTTTTTATCGATTTTAAGCTACACCACAAATTCTCAACACATTGTTGTGAAAAAATAAAAATAAAAAATTGTAAAATATGATTTGTTACATCCAATGCTTACGAAATTAAAATAAGAAGTGAACAATTAATTTATTTCATCGGTGTATTAAAAACTTTTAAATATATACATGAACCTACAATTGATCCAACCATCAGTATCATATTCAATTTCTCCCATTCAACGAATGTTTTCCTCCTTCGATTGTAAGCCATACCCTAAATTTCAAAAGCATTAGCATTGGAAAAAAATTTGCTGCTTAGATTTGAATAAATACGGCATATTTATTTGACAAAAGTGTGAAGAAAATTACTTCACGTAATTAAGACATATTTTCTATGTTTCATATTCCTCTGGTGTTTATTTAAAGTTCTTTTGTGAAAATTTCTACTGAGAGAAACATAGATATCGTTAAAACAAAATTTAACGCTTTGATGAAAATAAAAAAAAATTGCCTTTAAGGTTGGGAAATACTGGCAAAATAGCAATAACTATCCATTTAATAATCAGTTATTAAATGCAATTACGAGTTTAAGATAAAAATATTCAAAACAATAAAATATTAAACTTAGGTTCATCAAAGAGTTTTTAAAGTTAATAATTACTGTTAATCTAAAAAGTTGATTGTAGGTAAACTCTCTTAAGAAAGTCAAGTAAGTTTATATAATTTTCCCTTAGCCATAAAATGAAGGGAAAAAGCGCTATTCGAAAACTTCAAACAACGAGCATCTTTTTCCACACTAAAATAATCTTAATTTTCTTCATCATTGTGAAAACAGCATTTGAAATTTGATTCCCTTGTTAACTTTTCCTTTCTTCGAAATCATCGAATAAAATCTTTCATATATTTTTCTGGACAAATAATCTTATCTTGAAATATCTTTTTCTTATTATAATAAAATTACAAAACAAAGTTCCAAACAATGTTTTATGTTATTATAAAATAAAAACACAACGAAGCTCTAGTTTCAAACAGTTCAATTGGAAGAAACTCTATCTAGAACTTCGATTATTTTTATGGCTTTTATTTTATTTTTAAAGATTGTTTTAACTGAAATAAAACAAACAGAAATTCTATTTGGGATTTGCGTTGAATGTCCCTATTTTCTTTTTTAATTTTAAAAATATAATGCTAATATAATTGTTTTGTAATATTCAAAATTTTGTCAGTTTTTTTCTTGTTAATTTTAATTGAGCTTTTTTTATTATTAAAAGTGGAAGTAATCTCACTTTTTTAATAATAAAAGAAGAACACCTGGAAGCGAAAAAAATAATATTTACTGTTATTCAAATATAAAAGAGACTTTTAAAAACATGTATTAAAGACCTTCCATTTGAAATTTTTTAAAAAAAATAATCAAATCGCGAACTTTGATTAAAAGTTGCCGTATTTTTCAGACCATTAGACGTACCCTTTTCATAGAAAAAGCAACTTGAAGTTAGAATGCTTTTTATGATCTCAATTTTGTTAGTTAGATTTAATAAAAGTCTTTTTTCTCTCTAAAATTATCCCACAAAAATTTGGAGTGTATCTTATGGATCGGTTGTTATCTTAATGGGACATGGTACGATTTAAGCAAAAAATTATAATTTAAGGATTTTCAAAATTTTTTTGGTTGCCTCCTATGTGTGTATACTATGTAAAACAGATTTTGTGCTCAAAATTTCATAAAATGTTAGCCATTTAATTTTTTAAGGAGAAAACTTCAAATTTGTGAAGTGATTTTAAAATGCTACTCCTCCTACAAAAATTTACGTATACACATGAAATTTGATTTAAAAGTACGTCAAACTATGTATAACAAAAGATGGTACGGGTTTTGCGATAACATGATTGGTATTTGTACAATTCTTCTTTTTATGAATGCTTCTTGGCATTTCCTTAAAAAATGTACAAATTCCGAGTTCAATTATTTTAAAAAAAATAAGTATTGCTTTTATTCAAAAACGCATACTAACTTTTGTTACATGTACTATTAGCAATAGGTAAAAAATAATTCAAAGCATTAATCACAATAAAAAAAAGTTTTAGCATTTTTAATTAAGACAAACTAGCTACTTTATCTTTCTGGATAAGAAAGTTTAAAGTTTTGATTTGCCATAGGGATGTGAATAAAAACGATCGTAAAAGCTATCATAATTCTGCGTCTTTTAAGTTTAGAGTTTTCAAATTTTGCGAGGTTATAGAAAAGTATATAAAGAATAACTTAGGCTAAAAACATTAGATTTGATTTTTTGACCGATTTTTGTCAATTGAATCTGTGTCCCTTAACTAAAATTTAGACAATAACTTTATTTGTTATAACATATTCTAAATTTATTTTACCGAAGGTCAAATAATATTAAATTAAATACCTTTGTAAGTGTTGGGTTTCAACATGCATACGGAATTTCTAAAAATATTCGAAAAATATATGGTTTAAAATATATTTTTTATAAAAGAAAAAAATAAACTTTTCTGAAAATGGAAGTTGAGGGGTACAAATCTACCTTCCTAAAGAATCGAGAATTCCTCTGAAATAACTCTTCTGGAGAAAAGCGATAAGATGTAAGAAAAGTGAAGACCACAAACTCCCTAAGCTTACAGATTAGCCCATCTGACGTTCGATGTCGAGACGGCCTTTCCGGTCTTGTATCAAACTGAAGTATTTCTGACTGCTAGTAGACTAAAAAAAGTAAATGTTTCCTAGTTTGTCAGTGAAGATTTCGGAACCAACAAAGTAAACTTCGCATGTTAGCACAGACGAAAATGAAATAAATTTCGGGAAAAACTAAGCTTATCGCGCTTAGCATAAGTGCAAGGTCTTAAATACTAGTCAATTGTCTTTTGATAATGACAATACATTCAATGAAATGAAAAGATAGATATTTCATTTCTCTTAAAATCTTAAGACATTCGTAATGTGTTGGTCCTTTTTTTATATATTTGTTTCTTATAATTGATTATTTTGGGTATAATAGGACCTCATGTATTGTGTGGCTTATATCATTTGTTATATTTCTACATTCTTGTGAAGTTACGCGTTCGGCTGCTTGTTGCAATGCTTTTCCTTACTAAACACTATTTCACTTCGAATAGTACCGGATCTTAGTTCAAGGGTACTGCACAAGCTCCATTATAAAAAAAAGATATTTGTTACACTAGTTGATTTTGTTTCCCTCAAAATGTATTCCTTCATCTTCAATAAACATCGTTAGAAATGTTGATTTTGGTATGTGTTAACTTTTTTTTTTTAACCTTTTCCCAAAATATTTATTTTGCTTTTGAAAATTAGATTAATATCTACTTTATTTTTATTTTTAAATTGAAATAAATGATATGTAATACAATATAATATTATAGATACGAATCTCCACGTCCCCCTTTAATACATTTTTTTTTCTCTGGTGAATTAAAATTTTCGCATAAATTATAAATGGCTTTAACATTTGTGTTAATATTTCTCTGAATAATAATGTTGAGTTATTTGTGTATCATCTGTTAAAAAAGTGTATACTTTTGAATCGATAACTGTAGTGCATTTTGTTCATTAAAACCATGTTATATAACACACCAATATACAGCAAATTAGACAATAAAATGAAAATTAATAAAATATAAACTTATTACTTTTTTATATAAATTTTGATATAAATAGTTGTCAAGTACGTATTTATGGTAATTGAATTAGAAAATAGAATGTGATAACGGAATTTCAAAGTACGAAACAATGTATAAGTGATTAATATAATACAGAATGACATAGAATGATTTATATTGGTTGGGAAAAGAAAACTTTAAAAGGACTTTTTCAGTGGGAAAATAGAACTATTTTATACGAAACATTAAACATTCAAGTAAAATTGTTTTGGAAAGAATCCATGTTTATACACATTCTCTATCCAATGTATTTACTCTTTCATATTTGATCCTTTTGTCTTAAGCAACTTTGGAAAAACAGCCAAACATTTTCCATTACTCCGAACTACAGAATATATTTCAAGTACGTTACCATTGACATGAAAACAAAATCCTCATAAGATTACAATTTAATGGCATCCATGATTTATATATGAGACTGTGATAAAAAAAAAGAAAACATATTGACAATTTAATCAAAAATTTATATCGACAGCCTCCCGTAATTAATTTTACAGAGAAGCATTTAAATTATAATGAATTTTTCACTTTTATTTTTAATAACACGAAATTCAAATATATTTTAATAAAATGCAGATATATTCGATAATTTGATAGAAGTAGAAATGAAAATATTTATTAACATTAAACAAATTAATATATACTTTTATTAGCAGTCAATAAATAAAGAATATCAATAAATAAATATTTTACATCTATTTGAAATTATATAGAGCTTTAATTTATAACAATGATGTTAAGGCTCTAGTCTTTTTAACCGTTTTTCTGACTATCCCGAGTTACCTCGGGTTTGTTTATATTGCAGTTAATTACTATCCCGAGAAAGCTTGGGTGAAACAGAATTAGTCAGTACGATTTGTTTTATCATGGTTTTACTCGGCCAGAAGGAAATGAAAGGAAATATTCAGCTTTGATTGGCAGTTTGCAAAGTTTTGTTGGTTTCGTGGATCTTTTGGCAGGATAGGTCAAGCGTTTTCCCTATTGTATAGTACACGTCGGCTGGTGGCTTAGTAATGTCTAAATAAGGATTGTTTCGATGAAAAAAGTAAAATAATAGCGGTGATGCAAGATAGCGAAAGCGATGAGTTTTCAGAGAATGATTATGATGGACATTGAAAATAGTGGAATTGATTCTTCTGTACGTAGCCTATAGCGTGTACTGTAAATCAGGAAGTTCAGGATCCCCTAAATAATTTAGAATGGAACTGAGATTGAAAAATTAGTTTCAGAAAATCATCGTGACGAGTTTTTTGCCGCATCAGGAAGACCCAGCATTAGTCTTTCACCACTCAGGTTAACCTCTGGGCATTTTCAAGATGTTATTCCTGCTACTGAAAAAAATATATATAATCAAACGAGACAGTGCTCTCTGTGCTCCCGTAAGAAGGTAAGCCAGTAAGAAAAGAGATCAGATATCAGTGGACAGAACGTCAGGTATCACTTTGTGTTTCAAAAACTACCATTCAAAGAATAATATTTAACTTTTTTTCATTTGCCCGAGATAATTCGGGATAGTAAACTAATATTAAAACTAAATGCTTTTATACCTGTGAAAAATTAAAAATTCTACTTAAAACTTGCATATTTTATTTGTTTCATTTCCTTGTACTTAATAATAAAATAAAATATGTAATGATTTCTTGCAATTGTTTTCAAAAAAATTTGTAAGGGAAGCGGTTAAAAATTGATCTTGTTATTTTATGTCGATAGATCGTCTCAATTTTATTTAGAGCCTTCGTAGAAGTTATTCAATGTTGATACAACTTGTGTTATATTTCAAGAAATTATGTTATCTTTTTGTGTATGTGTGTGAAGATGCATGATGTGTAAGAAATTAAGAGAATGTGTTTATTAAAATTTTCTACTTAGGCTTTGAAATTTTAATAGACCTTATAATTATACAATTGCATAAATAATACTTGCATCATAAAAAAAGATTCTTTTAAAAAATTATCTTACATTATCTTAGAGTAATTTTCAACTACAAATTATTCGTTATCACATTCAAAATTAAAAAAAAAACCTAAATAAATATTTATTTAATTATATTTTGATCATTAACACCATTATTTTACATCAGATACCTAACTGAAATATTTTCTAAGCAAAATTCAATTAATTACCATCATATTATAGAAATTAATAAAATCTAATACATGGAAAACAGCAAAGTAAATACATTTTTCATTGTGAAGCATACATTCATGTAATATTTAGCTGGAACTATTTAACACATAGAGATTCAAGAATAGAGTATATTTGTAAAAAATTTTAGTAAGAATGTATTATTCAAACATAATAATATAACCTCTTTTTTAATAAAATAAAAATAATAATAATAAACTTCGTAAAATTAAACAACAAAGAATGTAAAAGAATTTCCAGGTTCCAATCTGATTGTGAAAGAAAATTGAAAACATTTTCGGAATATCTTATTCATTGTATTTCAAAGATGCTTATAAAATTTTCAGCAGGAGATTTTCTTCTAAAGTTCAAAAGGCATTATTGTGCGCTTAAACTTTTTCGATCTTTTCTTCCAAGAAAAATAGTTTCGTAGCAAAGTTTGATCCAGTAATACCTATTTCCAGGAATTAAATAATTCATGGTGGTCGTGTTTCACGATTCATATAAAATTTTATTTCTGAAATTATTGCATTTTTCGGTGTATATGGTTGGACATAAAAAATCCAATTCTAGAATGAATAATGATTTAAATAAAATAAAAGAAAAGAAGTTCAAGCACACATCAGATAAGTGAAAACTTTGTGAGTATGTTTCTTAGACATTCCAGTGAATGAAAAGTAAAGTTCAGGAAAATTCTCTTGACATTTTTCTGCACTTTAAAAAATTAAATTCTGACAAAAATTGAATAGCAAATGAAAAACTTTTACTATATGATTAAAATTAATTTATTTAAATGTTTATAAAAACATTACAGCAAAAAAAAGGAGAGATACTTTTCTTGAAAAAGTAATGTAGCTATTTGTATCTAAAATGTAATTATGATAAGAAAAAAACTATCAAACCGTAACTAGTTTCTATTAAAAACGGGAAAAAACTACATATTTGAAGATATACTGGAGGGCATATCTCTGGCTATATATTCAACTTTTGGTTCAATGGAAAAGGAAAAGAAAGAAAAAAACCGCAATTTTTAATGATTTTTAAACAGATTATGCATTAATTGGGATTCATTCTGTTCCAAATTAATTAGGAATAAATAAACATGAGAATAGCATTTTATACTACTTTTTGAGCTTTTAAGAAAATAAATAAGAATTGTATAAAATAAAATATACTTGGATGTCACCATTGAAAAAATATTTTGGTTTTTATAAATGTGGAGAATTTCAATTTAACTAAGAACTATTTTAAATTATAATTAAAATATTATATATTAAAAAATCAATACTTATGGCTAATATTTTAAACAGTTTTGCTGATTTTTAATTAAGATTAATTTAGCTATTTATGACTCAAATTGAAAAATAAAAATAACAGCAAACTCTATCCAGGTTTCTTAATTTAAAAACTATGATTACACCACACACACACACAAATTATTACTAATATAATTTGTTTAATTTCGATTCATGCATACCATAACGTCATTTTTCAGATTACAAGTTTTGCGTCTAATAGTGTTTGAGTCTCGTATTCACTTGTTTCTGGTATGGAACTTCTCTTTTGGAGACCAAAGGAACTTAAGAAGCAAAATCACCTTTTTTTCCCTCTACCAGTAATTTTTAAATAAGAGTTCCATTATCGATTATATATTGTAATACCTTAAGGTTTTAATTCAAAAATAAATAAATCTATATGTGTTCCGCTTTTCCGATCTAGTTATCAATTAATTTTATTATTTATAAAATATAAAGTTTTAGATCACAGAATTTATATTAATTATTTCCAAAGCTAAATAGCAGAACTGATTGGAACAATTATTCAAAATCATTTATATATAAAGATAAAAATTTGATATAATCTTTGCAAACATATTTTTACAGACAGAACATGTCTTGAAGTATAACTTATTGACCAAAGAGCTTAATTCTGAAATCCTAGTAATTGAAGCTTACATGAAGATTTGCTAGAGTCTATTATAAGTTTCACTAAAATCTAGGTGCAAAAACTTTAATTGAATTGGGGTGGAAATCACTAAATGTTATGAAAAGGAATTGTGTTCATGGGAAAAGTCTTATTTAAGAAATGTAGCTACAAAGGAAAAAAATCAACAATGTGTTGATCTATCTCTGATGCATGTTGTTATCCCCCTGAGGAGTAAAATGTAAGGTTGGTAGTCCTCTCTCGTGATTGTTTGCCATACCTTCCAACTAGCAAGTTACATCGGTGCCATACAGAAATGATCAGAGATAACTACTCCTCAAAGCTTAAACGTGTTCTGCTGGGAAGAAGTATGTTGATTACGTCAACCACGGAAGTATTGTAGAGGTATGATGAAAAACAGTAGAGAGGTGTATGATTTGGAGCCGCGCTTTAGTCCGTATAACGTAAGCACAGGGGACCGTGAAAGGTCTAATTCTGTGAGAAGAATCTTTTTCTTGTGTTTCCGATCTGTAAAAGTGTTCACGGATGTGATAACTGAAGGATTCTGGGTAACAACTGAAGTTGCACTCTACATCGGAAATTCTGATAGTCTGGCTGTGGAGCTGACGACATGACGTGAGAATCCCACTACTGTCCTGGACGTCTGCAGACACGTCTGCACTGATCATCGGAACTGATAGGGTCACCGAATGTTCCTGAAGGAGCACAACAGTTAAAACAGTCTGCGCTATGGCTTCAGTGACCTCAGCTTAGTCACTTAATGATGGTCATTTAAGTCTTTGGTGTTCTGGTTGTACGTCGAATCGTAGAGGGTCACATCAAGGGCTGTGAATGCCGATCGGACAATCACTCAGTAGTCACTTTTGTCGACCACTAACTTCATGACGCTCTGTACGGCCATGGCTCACACATTCCTGCCAACATCCTCCAGTGATAGCATCGCCCCGACTCAAATATCGAGTAGTAATGCAGTTTTATTACCCTGCTTCCTTTAGTTTAACTTGAATTCCAGCCTATTTGGATATTTTTTGGTTAGATTGTATTTTTTATGTAATAAAGTGTACTTATACATTTCTTGAGGAAAAACAGGAAGAATATTTTATTTTTTATTATATCATTTCTTACAATTTTTCTATTTTTCTAAAATATTGTTCCGTATTAAAGAAATAATTGTACGAAATAAAATATACTATTATTTTTGTCTTCTACAAAAGTATTTGGATTTTGGATTAGCAATTTGTTTAGAAGATAAAAATTCTTGCTTCTAATGAATTCTGGTATTCTAAGACTTAGAGAGAATTGTCTTGAAAAGCTTTAATTCTCTGGTACATTTCACGTAGTTTTTCAAACAATATAAAATAATTGAAAGAATTAGATGTTGACTGCGTGTTCGCGCAAATATTGTAAGGAAAATGTGGAGCGAAAAAAATTTTGCTTCTTAAATACATACATTTTTGTGACATATTCATATTAAGAAGTTGATGTAGCGTTGATGTTTAGTTAAAACCTTTCGGGTTGGTATCGAATATGAACACAAATTCAACCAATTTTTTTTTTGAAGTCTTATGCATGGAGAGAGAGAACCTCATGCAAATATTCGATGATCAAACTATTTTACACCATTAGTTTATCAACTTTTTAAATAAACTTTCAGTGTACCCAAGACATCCAATTTCCCCTTTAAATGAAATGCTTATTATCTTTATTATCGAATAAAATATAAAACGATATATCTAAATTATTCTCATTTATTCAGTGGGCAAAAATGGCATCTTATACAAGATCATCAGTTTTACGATGTCTTTCTCTTTTCAAATCCATCTTTTTCATTCAAAAATTAAATTGCCACTTACAATTTATTCTCTTATAAATAATTGTAATAACTTAACAAGTACCAGCAATTTTACATAATTAGTTTATTAACTTTTTAAATAATTTAATAAATAACATTGATATAATGTCAATCATTATTAAATTCACAAAAAACCTTACAAATGGCATTTATAATTTAGTTCTCAAAACATTGTTATAAATAACATGAAAAAGAATTGCTAACTTTCCCCCTCTTTTTTAGTAACGCCAAGTAAAAGGAAATCATTAGAATTTCCCGCCTTCCATTTAATGAGAATTGAGAGCATCCTTGCTTTGATTTTTACACAGGAAGAGCTTGCACATACCCTCAATACCCGAGAGGTTCCTCCTCTATTATCTAGCAGCGTGTTGGGGGAAGAATTCGGAATTCTTCGAATTCATTTTCTCGAGAGCCAGAATGCAAAGTATTTGCTTGTAGTGAATTTGCTGGCCAAAACAAAACCGATTGAATTAAGGGATTGCCAGGAATGAGGTTGTAGGTAATTAATAGACAGGTTCGGTTCCTTCCGTAGTAGCTCCAAAGTATATCCTTTTAAAATAGGGAACTAATGCTTTTAGGAAATCGTGTTTCACCGCAATTTATCTGGATATGAATTGGAAATTTAAGCGTCTTTTATTCCAGTTTCACGTGATTAGACAATGTCACACACACAAACATATATATATACACACTGGTGTCCAAAAGTTAAGCATAATTAATAATTATGTGAATAAAGAAGAAACTATAAATCAGAATGGCGGGAAACGTGATATGCGAGTGTAAAATGGTTATAAAATAAGGAAACAAATCAAAAGAATGATAATAATTAATTTTATTATCCAAAGTAGCAATTTGAAAGAAAACTGAGCATAGCAAGGATTCCCACTTTAAAGAAAAAATGAAAGAAAACATTAAATAAAATAATGATGCTGCACTTTAATAAGGAGTGTGGTCACCTCTGATAGCCAGTCACGCTGCACAGCGATTTACCATACTTGCTCAATGAATTGTGGGCTCAAACGGTTCCAAGCTTCTTGGAGAGCACTCTTCAGTTCTGTAACGGAACTTGGTGGGTGCAAAAGGGCTGCAATTTGTCTCCCGAGCATATCCCATACATGCTCGACAGGATTTAAATCAGGGGAGTTCGCAGACCACGACATGCGCTGGATGTTTTCCGTTTCAAGGAAGTCATCAATCAGCACCGCTCGGTGACATAGCGCATTATCATTCATGAATATGGAGTCAGGACCGACAGCACCTCGAAGCAAGCGAACATAAGGCTCAAGAACTTCGTCTCTGTATCTTTGAGCAGTCACAGACCCCGTGTCAAGGAAATGGAGGTGTGTGCGACCGTCCATCATGATGCCTGCCCATACCGTTACTCCCCATGATGGAAAATGATGTCGTTCCGTTATGTTTCTTGGGTTCAAAACGTGTTCCACGTTCTCTCCATATTGTTACCCGCCAAGAATCACTACTCATACTAAACCGGGACTCGTCACTGAACATCACATTGGCCCACTCTCCCACACTCCAATGTTGATGTCTCAAACTCCAGTTCAAATGAGCGCGTTTATGCGCAGACGTGAGGGGAATGCAAACTGCTTGTTTTCTGGCATACAGGCCAGCATGATTGAGTCTCCTGTAAACAGTTTGTCGCGAAATTCGTATTCCTGTGGCAACTGTGAACGCCAAACAAAGTGCTCTATCAGTACTTCCCCTCTGACGTCGCGCACTTATTCCCAGATATCCGTCTTGGCGAGGGGTTGTGACTCTTGGTCAACCTGAAACTGGTTGTCTGGTAACATCTCCCGTTCTTAGAAACCTCTGCCACAGTCTTGAGATCACAGACTGGCCCACATTCAGAACTCGAGACACTTTGGTTTGTGATAGTGAGGATTCTAGCATTCCAACGATTCTTCCTTTCGTTAACATGTCCAATTGGCATGTTTTTGCCATCATTCACCTTGTTTAAAGGTTAACAACGTTCCTTCACACAGCAGTTGCACGAAACTTGTCTGAACTGCCTATCGGTTTCTCCGCGTTCCGTCATGCTTCGGTGTTTTGCGCAGGATGTAGTCGACTGAAAAGTTTTGCATACACCCAATGTTTCTTCTTCACCCAATTAATATCCGCCAGAAATTTGCAATAATTTTACGAATATTTACTTCATGTTTTTCGCATTTTACTATTTATGCTTAACTTTTGGACACCAGTGTATATATATATATGATTCAATTTTTGTGATTATTGATGATTCATTCTCTATAATAAAGAATGTGAACTAACGGGGTTTTCTTAATAGGTAGAACACTGGGACAACGTGTTAAAATGTCTGGTGACAGGAAAAATAACCCCGACTTAGGGGGGCAACGATATTTAAATAGGGAAAGTCAGAAGAGATAGCGAACAGACAAATTACCTAAAATCCATGATTTTTAGGGTTTTCAGGACTCTATTGGCTCTCTATGCTTCTAGACAGAGGTGTACAGGAAAGTACTAAGTGTACAGGAAAGGCTTAGTGTCTGGAGGGGAAAGATGATGAAATACTGCATTCATTTTGTATCATGTAAGTTTTACGTTAAGGGTTACGGATATAAACATCTATTTTTATATTACACACACACAAACACACACACACACACATATATATATATATACATATATATATACATATATATATATATATGTGTATGTGTGTGTGTGTGTGTTTGTGTGTCAATTTAAAATTCATTTTTACCTATCTTAATTGCCCAATAAAGTCAGATTTTTAGAGAAGAAAAAAACGAGTTGTATTGAAAATAATCCGTATCTTACTAAAAATCATTAATTCAAATAAGCTTTTAATGCTGCTGTTTTATTTCTTAAGTAATTATTTTACTATAACTCGAGTTCATTCAAAAAATATTACTAAACATTGATACGGGTTTTAATATCAATATTATTCCTGCTGCAATGATTGCGAAATTAAATGTTTCAGTTATATAACGTAGTAAATGTTAAGCAAATTAAAGGAATATTAAAACTTAACCAAACATGCCCTTTAGACAAAGTTGGTAACTTGTTTGGTAGCAGTTTTTCATACTAAACACTGATTTACCTTATGCTCTTTTCGGGTTAGAGAGCTGTATTGAATTTCAGTTGGTAATTTATTAAGTGAAAAAAGTTGTTGTGCAGGGGAGAGAGAAACTTGATCACACACACACGCACAACTTCTCCACTTCTAAATGCAGCGATTTGTCTTTGCATATCAATCCTGAAAATAATGTTAAGGTAAGTATTGTTGGAATTGAAATTAAAAATAATAAAACTAAAGAATTTGGTAAAGAAGAAGGTAAAAAAAGAAAGTTTTCTGATGCAAAAAGGAAAAAGAAGGTAAATAAAGATGAAATAAAGATATTAAAAATAGAACGAGGAAAAAGAGTCAAAAATAAAAACAATCTCCTGAATGTTTCGAATATATCAGTGACAGATTCTGATATTGGGTTCACACATTCTCAGATTGAAGTCGAGGATAAGTCGGAAATAAAATATATTTTGGAGAAAATTTTGAACTAAAAGAAATTTTGGAATGTTATGATGATGTGTTTGCTTAAGATAAAAAGATGTTGGAACTATAAAAGAATAGAACCATACGTAAGAATTACCAATATCATTACACGCATGTAAAATGTCACCAAACAACAGGAAGAAGTTGATAATCAAATTAATGAATTATTAAAGGCTGGAATCATTAAAGAAAGTTCATCTCCATTTTCTGCACCAGTGTTGTAAAAAACACCCAGACTTGTTTATAAAAAATATGAAAATAAAAAAGTAGTCTGTGTATTGATTTTAGGAAACAAAACCAAATCACTAAATCAGATTCTGATCCCCTTCCTTTAATTGAAACACTTATAGATAAATAGTTCAAAGTAATTATACTTCTTAAAATTCGACATGGCTTTTATGGATTTAATCGTATCATCAGATTTTTTTATAAGAAAATCATGAACACTTTTACATTTCTGCATTTTACTCAATTTTATATTTTATTTTCAATCTGACATTTTAAAATGCATTTTCATATTTATGTATATATGCATATGTATGTCTATACGTATATTTTTAAACTTTTAATATGTTAACGAATGTGTGGCGCAGTATAGGCAAACTTGTATTGTGCACCATAAAAATCCACACTCACTCTCACTGTCTCTAGTCATACATACAATTCCTCGCACTCCCGGAGATACACATACACAACACCGCTATCGAAGCAGCGTTGTCTATTACCTTAACAGTACTAAACTGATAAACTACTATTTAATTATAATACGATATTAATTGTCTTTTATGATTAAAAATAATAATAATATGATTAACATTAATTAATAGAATATTAGTTAATAATGTCCTTAAATATATTATTAGTTTTCCTTACAAAATTCTGCATGTTTCAACAGTTATTAAGTCCTAAGTTCAACGGTTCTTATACAAGTTTAAAAGTAATTTAAGTTTACTGGAAAAACAAAAATATAAAATAAGCTAAAATGTACACACTGTCAATTTTTTTTTTTTTTTGGTATAAAAGTCATGGTTTTAAACATTTTTTTCAATCTGAGTATTCTTATCTTGATGTGTCTTTTATTAACCTTTTCCATATAATATCGAAACTCCTTATACATGATTTAAAACGTGCATCAATAGATCATGCAAACATATTTGGATGAAATGCATTATAGATATCTTGTAATTAATGAAGCAGAAAGGGCACGTACTATGTCATGGCGAACTGACTCCATGAAACTTGATAAAACATTGATAATTGCTAAAATGAATTAATTTAAACACTAACTTGGAAATTATCGATAATTAAAGATGAAACTTTGGAAATTCATTACCTAATGATGTAGCATTGATAGAAAAGCAAATGAAACCAAATATGTGTCCTCTCTAAAAGGAGATTTTGATCAAAACATTGTGGGCAAAGTGACCAAAATTACCAAATATAGCCTGGAATATTCCGTTTCTAGCATCGAGTAATGAGATTGTATTTCACTGAAATGTATAGTTCATAATTGCTATTTTCCCTTCGTATGTTTTGATCTAGGCATTATTTATATGCATCGAGTTTCGCCTCTCTATATTCATGAGATGCTTAATTAACTGTAAAATGTGACCCAGCAATTAGAAGATAGCGACAGTCAAAATGAAAATTTTGAGTTGTAGGTAAATTTTTGAAGAATGAAGCTGAAATTGTAGCATGATGAATAATTTATCTTAACAGAATGGAATGTACAAGATTGCTTTGGGATTATTTGCTTCTTCAACATAAGTTATATCTCATTTTAATATAACTTTTAAGGATACTTAAGGAAAAATTAGGATAATTTCTGGAAGAACTCTATTTGGTGTATTACTAATTTGAAGGAAATTAAGTTACATAAATTGTATTCTCAGAATTGACCAGCGCATTATAATTATTATGTTTTAGACATGACATTAACAAGGTAAGCATTAAATGTGAATGTAATGTAAAAAACACAATAGGAAAAACAAATCTTATATCAAGAAATGTATCTTTAACTCGTTTCTTAATTTAGGATTGCAGTACTTTTAATCTTAGTTTCGTATTTAATCTTAAAACTCATCCGTGTAAGTTTCCTTGTATTTTTAGTACACATTTAAAGATAAATTTTTTTATGTATTTAAACACCCGTTACTTTATTTCTTTCATAACTCTAACCGGATGAGTTCTTGAGTTCTTCAAATATATATATATATATATATGATACATTTTTTCCTTAGGATTATTCCTGTATAAATATCATATTTTGAATAGTAAGTTTTCTTAACTCAGGAGTATAAATGTTAACGCTTAAGTGCAAATTCAGTTAATCTGCAGATTAGCTAGGTTATCTACACATAAATTCGCGTAAGTCTGGTTAGTTGTTACATTTCTCAAATTACCTAGGAAATCAGTCCATTACCTACTAGGCACTCATCAAAATGAACATCTTCGGTGGAACAACAGCAATGTTTCTATTAGCTTAAATTAAATGTTGTTGTTTTTTATTTTTTTATTTTTTTTTTTTTTTTTTTTTTTTTGATATATCGAATTTCAAAGTTTATATATACCGATAAATTAATCATAGTTTATATATATTACCATTAGTAGATAAAATCAATAATGAATCTATTGAAAATCTACAATACAAAGAACGAAATGGCTTAAAATATTGTTGCAATTAAGGAAATTGACATATAGTTATTTTCTTATGTTTCGATATCTATGCACAGATATGTTTTGTAATATTATAAATTTAAACATTTGATTTGTTTCAAAAAATACAAGTCGTTGTACTTAAATTTATTATAAATTAATTCATGGAGTCTATTATAGATTACATTTACTGTGTCTCTGCCACTTTTCTAAATGTTTTGGATAAGTTGTTTTAGGAGGAGTCAAATTAGGAGGACGTTTTCTATCAAAATTCCTTACATAAATTAATGGGAGATGCAAACTTTTGAGCTTTCACGTTGTAGAAACCACTAATGAGATGATTACCTAGTTAAAAAGCGGGAAATTCTTGATTCCGCACTTTAACGGAGCAAATCAGTTAATATTCTGATTAGCTAACTAATCTGCCCATTAATGACTTTCGAGTTTTAACGGTATCATAAACACTAGGGTTGTACATTATGTTTGTGGTTTTTCCTTTTTAGCTATATTAGAAGCTTTTCCTAATTTCCATTGGTTTCCTTTTTCTAGATTTATGAATGTAAATTTTAAGAATTTCCGTTTCAATACTTTTACGTTTATTTCTTATCTTGTATGATTCATAATTTTGTACATCAAAAAATAACTCATCGTTGCATTTTCCCATTTTGTGTTCTTAGAATTCAATCTTAGTTCCTTATATCACATACTTAAAATACTATAAGTTTCTTTCACATTAAATCTGGTTCCAGGAACAAGTTAAAGTAAAGCAACAATACATTTTTTTTTCAATCCACTTTCTATTATGCACAGCAAAAAATGTAAGAAATAATACACGTTTATTTCTGAGTCTCAAAATCTTTTTTATGAGATAAAAATAAGAAATCTACCAGTTCAGGTGATTTACAAACTCTTACACTGATTACAAATACTAAATTTATTGCCAAATTTCTAATATACTACTCTAGTAGGATTTTAATGCAAGCTAATCTCGTTTTCATTGCTTTAAGTAGTACCATGTTTCTATCAGTGTAGAAGGTAATGCAAAAATAAAGTAACCTCTATAAATATCACAAACAACATACGTCATCAAATTCATTGTTTTTATTTATTAGATAGATAAAATCATAAGCGGAAATTCGTATTATGTTAAAAGTGTCGTAAGGTTTCATTTGAATTTTATAAAATGTTTAAAAAGAGTTTTAAAATATAATTTCTCTAACTCTTTATTTATGCATTTTTAGAATAAGATAATTAACGATACAAAATGAATTAATGGGTTTCTCTGAGAAGTAACTAACAGAGAAGAATTTATTGTAAGGTATTGATAAAAAAATCAAACAAATGGTATTTATTAACAGAAAAAAATAATTAATATCTCACTGAATGAAATATTAAATTGGAAAAAATGTTTAAGGAATTGAAGTACGTGTCTACGTTTCTGAATCAATGTTTGAATAAAATTAATTTTTTTAACTTTACCATTTTGTGTAGGAAAAAAAATTGAGCAGTCAGAAAGAATAAATTTAACAAGAAAGAGAACGAGGAAGGTCTGTATATATATATGCTATAAAAGTGGTGAATTGTAAATATCTCATAATAAGCATTATTTTACTAAAATAAGAATCAAAACTTTAAATGGATTTATGAAGATTGTTACTAATTACCTAACATCTCAAAAGTTTGTGAATGTATTTATTTTATATTTTGTATACATATTATTTAAAATAAAATAAATGCAATGCTTATGGATTTAGCCCTAACGTCAATAGTTTTTATTTTTATTTTTTAACAGTTTATTGTGTTCAGAACACTATGCATTTCATAAAATTTTCTATAAGAAAATGCGAATTGATCCATAACTTTATTTTTAGATTTTGGCACATTACCTTCATAGCTGTGTTAAATATGTCGTGTAAAAATAATTTAAATACATGACTATGAATTCCATGTAGAGTGTTTTGACTTTCGGTATAATTTTAATCAATTTTTTTCAAAAATACATCATGCTAATAAATTTAAATTATCATATACTTCCTGTTTGGTATTTTTCATTAATTTAAATCATAAGCGCCAACATAATAACATAAAATTACTAATCACATGGCGTTTTACAAAACTTGTCTCTCCATACGTTGGCAGTTACCTTAACTTAAAGAAACTTTGAAGTTGGATAAATTAACATTATCTTTAAGATAGATTAATGTAATTTATTATATTATTTTATAACACATATTTAAAAGTTTTACATTTTTATTTATTTAAAACTAATTACATAATGATAAGTTTTTCATAAATTTGTGAAGTTTAATTAATCTACATATGTTATTTTTTTTAAAATTTCTATTAATTTATTTATTTGTTTTGCCTTTCAGCTGACCATTGAAAATAGTTATAAGAAAATTTAAAATGTCTGTGAATAGTTTTTTTTCCTCAGTTTTCTATTTCTAAAATTTAATTAAAAGTTCTTCAGTGCTGTTTGTCCAAAGGTGGAATAAAAACATTTCTCGAATATGTATAAATCTTCCATCTTTCTATCACTAATCTTTCTATCACTTTCTATCCTTCTAATTTTAATTATATATTTTTTTCTTCGAAATTATAAAAACAACTCAACGTTTTAATTATTCTATGCCTTCGTTATTTTTTTGAAACTTTATTAACTTATAGCTTTGAAATACGTAAATTTCAGAAAATATTTTTAAATTAATAGAAAAAAATTCGTAAGTTATCTTCAAATAATTTTCATCAACGATTTTTTTTCCTGCATATTTATTTAGGATCTAATTCAGTGTGTTTAGTTCCCAAGAGAACTCATAAAAATTGTTTCCAGAGAAATTTGATTACAGAATATATATATATATAATTTTATGCCGCATTCGAAAAGTGTCTCATTAAGAAATATTTTAGTTTACAGTTAGCTTATACTTTTTAGCTTAATTTCTAGTTTATTTAATTTATAAAAACAGAATTTAAATGGCATTTAACATTTCAAGGATTTACTTCTTCTCAATGATTATTTGGAAATTTGTTACATTCATTTGAAAATATATTGAATGAATGCCACCAGAGATTAAATAGTTGATTATGTTACAATTGTCCTACAATTATAATTTTTAAAAGCTTTTTTTAAATAAAATTGCCTTCTTTGTTTAGTTAAAATTGTTGATTTGTGAACATGTTTATAAACATCCAGCAGTGAAGACCATAGTTTCTATCAAGAATACAACTTTTGAAGAAAAATTGCACTAAGAGGACTTGGTACCCCTAAAATGACCAAGCAATCGTTTTTTTTGTTTATATTTAATCTTATTCTTTGTATTATTATCTTTCAATTAAGGTGTAATTTTTGCATGTCGGAAAGTTAAAAGTTGGATAAAACTTCATTTGAAAAATGTAAATTAACAAATTAGGCAATTCGACCACGCCCCCTTTTTAGAAAAAAAGACGTTTTATTATAAAAAATATCTATTTTAAAAACAGAAATAAGTATAAAAAAAGAAAGTGTAATATATAAAGCAGGATATAAACCGAGACATTACAATAATGTAATTTTTTTCCTTTGTGAAATATATTCATGTAAAATTTTTGAATTAAAGAATTTTATAATAATACTTTCAAAATTTCAGTTCTTATTCCCATACACTTTTTATACAAGTACAATACTTCAATATTATGTGAAGAAAAATATTAAATTTTCTGTCATGACAGAAAAAAAAACACTTTTTTAACATTTTTCTTGAATTTTCTTGTGTAATTAACATTCTCTAAAAATTGATCAGTTATAAAAATTTATGGTTTGAAAAATACGTAAATGCAATTATTTTAAAGAAAAATAAATATGAAATGTCTCAGTGTGGTATTTTAAGTATATTTAAACTTATTATAATTATTTTCTAAGAATTATAAACTTTAAAGGGAATTTTCTCTGTTTGTGTTTTTGATACATTAGTGCATTCGAAAAACTACTCCTTCCACAATTATTTACCAATCAATTCCATGTTTCCCGTGTGTTATGTATAAAGCATTTAACAAAATTAGGGATCAATTTCGCTTTAAATTAAGTACTTTTTAAAAAAGTTAAAATGTAGGAGTTATTATTGACATTTTTTTGAATTTCAACATGCATATCAACACATTTTTTTTCTCCGAAACTAGTTAAATTATAGTAAAATCGATCCCTCTAAATTTGTTAGGAACATCCTTAAGAATATTAAAAAAATATAGGTAAAAAAATAATAATTAAAAAAGTAATAAAATTTTCAAATTTTACAAATTTTCTTCAAAAAATTTTAATTTTTAAAATTTTTGGAATAATATGAGAAAAATTTCATCTCGTACCATTTTCTTGAATAGAAACCTTATATGAAATGCTAAAATATAATTTTTAAAAACATAAATGAAAAAAAATTGTTCAAAGGGTGCCAGGTCCTTCAGAAATATTTATAAATTACAACCAAACTCTTCCATAAAGTGCATACATATAATGTAAGGAATAAGTATCTCTAAATTTAAGAAGTATAAATATAAAACATTTTGTGTTTTCTGTGTTTTTAATTTTACATATAAATTATAAGCTACAACCACAGTCTACTTGTTTTTTGCCCCTTTGGATTACTTTTCCTACAATTTTGTTCCATGAAGCTTAGTAAAATGTGCGTAGTTAATCTATTATTCAGCAATCAACTCCGGTATATGGAGAGATTAAAATATAGCCTTCGGTACAGGCTGAAGAAAGCATTATCACAAGAGTAAAAGTTTGATAATGATAGTAAAATTTTCTCGGTGGAAAGTAGCCTCTAAATGGCTTTGTACAATTCCTGATTAACATAAGACTGGCTCTTGATAGATGGCTGCATTATGAAAAAAAGGTCAATAGTCGTTTAAAAAAATCCCCATTTTATTCAACGCAGACAAAACAAACAACACAAACAGACAAACAAAGGAACATCTAAAACAGTACACAAAAGCATTCCTTGTCCGCTCTAAAGATCTAAACTTTTTCAGGTTTCATCAAACGGAAGCTTTTTTGAATCATATGATTTCCGATAAAGACCTTTGTGATTGGTTAGAATTTCGAGGAAGATGCAAGATTTCCTTATCTATACAAATAAATAAAATTGAAGTGTCTGTTTGTAATTTCAAATTAGCAGCTTTTTTCTTAATGCACTAAAAGTATATACGGTACTCATAACAAGAAACTTATTTTTAAAATTTTTGTCTGTCTGTCTGTTTGTTCCGGCTAATCTCGGAAACGGCTGGTGCGATTTTAAAAATTCTTTCACCAATGGAAAGCTACATTATCAGCGAGTAACATAGGGTATATTTGATTCCCGTATTCCTACGGGAACGGGAATTATACGGGTAAAACCGCGGGGCATTGCTTCCTCCCCACCAAGTTGGTGCAAGGTTATGCATTTTGTCAATACCGAAAATTTTAAACACATTTTTCTCACATTTGTAACAAATAACTGAAACATAGTGTAATTTAACATCCTTTATAAAAGCAATTTCTCAAATTTTTTTTATTAAATGTCAAACGTTTATTGCGCTACGTTTATTAAATTATTCTTAGCGTAACTTAGGCTACTTTTCCTCACCGATTCCTCAATGATTTCCTTAAAAAAAATTTCTAGCACACTTTACTTACTGTACTTTAGATTGCTGCCACTCCAACAGAATTTTTAAACAGTATAATTGTGCCTGGTCTACCTCCTACTACTCCGTAATTTAAACCCACCAAAACTTTGCAATGGAACTAGGTTGCGAGTAGTGTCATTGCAAAGAAACGTTATAGAAGGTCGTATAATATCCGGATGCAGAAAAGGTAACATAGTACTTATACCACGAATTTCCATAATACCATCGAATTTCCCGTTTGAATTCAAAAGACTACAATTTACTGTAAGTGTCAGCTTTGCTATGACAATTAACAAGTCACAAGGGCAAACGTTAAGCAAAGTTGGCATAGATTTAACTAAGAGTTGCTTTTCACATGGCCAACTATACGTGGCATGTTCACGTGCGAGGAATGCCACTGGCGTTTTTGTTTTAGCTCAAGAAAATCGTACACCAAATATTGTATATAAAGAGATTTTTCAATAAATTTAATACTGTATATAGAGAGGATGTTCAATAAATTTATACGAAAAAAACCACACAAAAATTAACAAAAAACAAAGAAAATAAAAAAAATAAAACAATAAACACCAAAAAGAAGAAAAACACAAAAATATAAAAACAAAACATTGATTCACAAAGTAAAAAAATGACATTAAACTCTCTCTCTCTCTCTCTCTATATATATAGCGTGTATGTATTTCTTAAAGTGGAATACAGAATTATAAAGTTTTCGTAAGATCAGTGAATTGAACAAAACACTTTTTTGTAAATTTCTAGGTGAACGAAGTCGCGGGTAACAGCTAGTCTTGTTATAACATCTCAAACGTGGCAGATTTACGAGATAAAGTTGGGGTTATATACTGTTAAGTGGATGAACTAAAAATTAATTGTCATGTGAAGTCTTGGTGGGTTCAAGATCATTGGAAATTAAATAAAATCCCTCAAGGGAAAATTTAAGTGAATTGTTTATATATATATATATATATATATATATATATATATATATATATATGCATGTACACACTGGTGGCCAAAAGTTAAGTATAATTGATAATTATGTGAATAAAGAAGAAACTGTATATCAGAATGGCGGGAAACGTGATATGCGAGTGTAAAATAATTATAAAATAAGGAAGAAAATCAAAAGAACGATAATAAATAATTTTATTATTCAAAGTAGCAGTTTGAAAGAAAACTGAACATAGCAAGGATTCACACTTTAAAGAAGAATGAAAGAAAACATTAAATAAAATACTGATGCTGCTGTTTAATAAGGCGTGTGGTCACCTCTGACAGCCAGGCACGCTGCACAGCGATTTACCATACTTGCTATGAGATGATGAAAGAGTTGTGGGCTCAAACGGTCCCAAGCTTCTTGGAGAGCTCTCTTCCGTTCTGTAACGGAGCTTGATGGGTGCGAAAGGGCTGCAATTTGTCTCCCGAGCATATCCCAGACATGCTCAATAGGATTTAAATCAGAGGAGTTCGCAGACCACGACATGCGCTGGATGTTTTCCGTTTCAAGGATGTCATCATTCAGCACCGCTCTGTGACATGGCGCATTATCATCCATGAATATGAAGTCAGGACCGACAGCACCTCGAAGCAAGCGAACATAAGGCTCAAGAACTTCGTCTCTGTATCTTTGAGCAGTCAGAGACCCCATGTCACAGAAATGGAGGTGTTGGCGCCTTCGAACTTTATTGACGCGACTTCAGGGTTGCCAGAATAAACATATGTAACGCACCATTGAATAATGAAACGAAAACGCCGATGATCGGATTGAATGAAGGGAGAAAAAAGCATGATGCTTTGGGCAGTGCACTTTAAAGCGATATTTCTTCTTTAAACGCTGTAAATAGTATTAATGTTGGTGTGTGTGAGTGTAGAGTTATGTGAAGTTATGTTTAGTCATCAATAAACTTATTCGTACACCAAAGGCTCTTCATTTACCAGATTGAACATTAAAATAAAAATTACAGTCCTCTTTCTCTCCATTGAATTCTCGATGAAACATTGGTCCTACTCCCCGCAGTTTGTTCTAGCGTAATTATGGATACAACGAGTCAATTATTTAATTATCGTATTGAAGTAACCCTGGCCAATTAAACATTGACAGTTCTCACCACACCATATCGTAAATCGGTTCTTGAACGAAGGAATAATAACCAAATCGATTCTTGAACGAGGAATAAATCGTGTAACAAAAATGACCATCGTCCGAACTTAATCGTAAACAAACGACCTTTTGAAATAAAGTTTCGAATGTAAAAAAAATCATCAATAGCTGTCAACAAAGGGACAGTACGAAGAATTGCATCGCCTTAAAATCAAAACTGGACAATATAAAAAGTATTATCAAAGAATTGGACATTCTTCTAAACGACTATTGTGCCCTTCCGGATAAAGTCAATTTAAAAGACTCATTGGATACATTAAGGGATTTACAAGAGGAGGCTGAAGAAACCAAGGTAACCTTTCTTGTGCTTTTATCCAATTTTGAAAGTTAAAATGAAACTGTAAATAATACTTTAAAGAATAATTATGTTAAATTGCCTGATCTGCCATTGCCAACTTTCAGTGGCAAGTTCCAAGATTTTCAAAAATTTAAATTACAGTTTATGAATCTAATTGGAAATAATCCGTGTTTAAACGAAGTACAGAAACTTTGCTATCTCAAAGGAGCACTTAAAAATGAAGCATCACTAATTCAAAGTGATCAAGATACTTTTGATTCACTAATGAAGGCCTTGGAAGTCCGGTATAAAAATCAAGAGCTTTAGTAGACATTCATATTGCAGAAATTATTTCTATAAATAAACTTAACCGCGAAAATCCATCTCAAATTCGATCAATCGTAGATAAAGTAAGAAATCATTTGAGATCTTTAAAAAATTTAAATTTCGAATCGAATCTTTTTTCTGATGCAATTATATTGCATGTCTTAAGCAATAAAGTCGATAAAGTATCTCAGCGATTATTTCATTTAAGTTTAACTAGTACTAAAGTACCTAGCTTAGATCAATTCATTTCCTTTTTGGAACTAAGATGCATTCAGTTAGAAGCAATCATTAAACCGCCCGAAATCGCGGCGAAAAATTTTCCAATAAAAAAATAAAACAACTTCCTGTTTAATTAATCCGCGATGGAAATCGTTTTCGACTAAAGAAAAATTAAAACCCACCACTTCCGTTGAATCTATCCAAGGCCAAAAATAATGTTTGATTTGTTATAAAAAAAGAGCATCCGATATTTAATTGTGAATCATTTTTAAATCAATCTCCTTTGGAAAGGTATGAACTATGCAAAAAGAATAACATTTTTGCACGAACTGTCTTAACTTCCACCCGATAAAAAATTTGTGTCGACATCTCGTTGTAAGATATGTAATAAATTTCATAATACTAAACTACAGCGAGAGAAAGTAGATGATAGCTCAAGTGCCTCTTCACCCAAGCCAGGCGAATCATCCAAGGTCAATACTTAGCAATGTTTTGCGACAAACGCAGATGAGTCACCACGCGTTAAATATTTGCTGAGCACAGCAAGCAGAAACATAAATAATATTCCAGTAAGAGTAATTTTGGATAGTGGCTCAGAAATAAATTTGATCGATTCAGATAGTGCAACTACATTGGTATTAAAGAGAAACAAAATAAATTCAACAGTTTCTGGGTTTAACGGTCTTGCTCAAAAGATAAACTACTCTGGAAATGCTAATATTTCGAATCAAGATGGTTCTTTCAATCAACACTTGAAGTTTCTCGTTGTTCCAAATATATCATCATTCACTTTCAAATATATCATCATTGCACTTTAGATATATCAAAAATTTCTCTTCTAAAACACATTAAGTTGGCAGATCCTTCTTTCTACAAGCCATCGGAGGTTTCAATGCTTTTAGGCGCGCAAGTGTTCTTCACAATTATTAAAGCAGATCAGATAAAAATAAATCATTAAGTAACTTTGCAAAATTCGGATTTTAATTACATAGTTACTGGAGGGCTCCCAGCTGCCGATGATAAGATGTTTTCTTCTTATGAACATCAATGTTTTCTTCTTTATGAACAAGAAGGGTTAGAAAGTTTAATTTCTAAATTTTGGCAGTTAGAATCGGTTGAAGACGAACCTCGTAATCTAAATTCACAGGCCAAGTTTTGTGAAGAACATTTCGTAAATAATCATCGGAGAGATGAATCGGGACAATATATTGTCCAGATGGCATTTTTAAAGGAATCTAGTTGTCTTGGCGAATCAAAACAAACGGCTATTCGTCGAATAAATTCGTTATTGCGAAAATTAGATGCCAATCAAAATCTTAAACAGTTATATCGAGACTTTATCCATGAATATTTGGATATGGGACATATGGAGCAATTATCCGATGAATCTGAACCGACAGTTTCATATTATATGCCGCATCATGGTGTATTATGTCCTGACTCCAAATCTACACCTCTTAGGACTGTTTTCGATGCATCATGTTCTACTTCGACTGGCCAGTCGTTTAACTCTATTTTGGGAAATGTAGGAGTCATTCAAGATGATTTATTCGCGATATTATTGAGATTCAGAAAAAATAAAATCGCTTTGACTTCAGATATTAAAAAAATGTTTCGTATGATATTCATAGATGAATTTCAGAGAGACTTGTTACGAATTGTATGGAAGGACAGTATTGACGACTCTATCAAAACATACCGAATGAATAGAGTAGTGTACGGTACAACATGTGCTCCCTTTCTTGCACAACGAGTGCTTAAGCAATTAGTTACGGATGACGGGCATAAATATCCGTTAGCGGCCTCAGCTGTGAGTGCTGATATTTTCATGGACGATCTTATCAGTAGCTGTTCGAGCATTTCTTCAGCAAAACAACTTAAACAGGAACTTATATCCATCTTCAGTGGAGCTGGCATGCAGTTGCATAAATGGTCCTCCAACTGCATTGAACTGCTTTCTAATTTTGATTTTTCTGATGGAGATGTTTCTCTCACAATTCCTGATGAAACTAAAGCCTTAAGACTTTTGTGGAGACCTCAAAAGGACACTTTAGCATTTCTGGTGTCTTCCATTGCAGATGTCACTGATTCCTGTACAATTACAAAAAGCTCAGTCCTCTCAGCCACTGCTAGGATTTTTGATCCATGAGGTCTCATTTCGCCTGTAGTTACGAAGGCGAAACTGGTGATGCAAGAGTTATGGAGATTAAAATTGGACTGGAATGATTCCTTGCCAATACATTTGGAAACGCAGTGGAAGTTATTTGTGAAGTATTTAGCTGCAATTAACAACTTGAACATTCCACGATATATTTTATTTGACGATGAACTGAGAATAGAGCTCCATGGCTACTGCGACAGTTCTTTGAGAGCCTACGGTGCTCCAATTTATGTAAAGTGTCTTCATAATTCGGGAACTGTATCTACAAATTTATTGTGCTCCAAATAAAGAATTGCACCTTTGAAGTCGGTAACGATTCCCCGGCTTGAGTTGTGTGCAGCAGTGCTTCTTGCTAAGTTAATACAAAAGACCATCAAATCGATGAAAATTCCCTTTAACGATATTGTGCTGTGGACTGATTTGACCATCGTCCTTGCATGGATAAAAAAGGACCCTCCAGTTCTCAAGCCCTTTGTGAAAAATCGAGTCAGTGTAATTCAACATCTAACCGAAGCGAGCTCCTGGAACCACGTCCAATCGCAAGAAAATCCCGCGGATATTATATCCAGAGGGATCAATCCTGATAAAATTCAAGATTGTGTATTGTGGTGGTATGGTCCATCGGTTTTTCAAGACAACACAGTTGTGTCTCCTTGTGATATCAGTGAAATCAACGTTACTGATTTATATTTGCGTGAGTTTAAAAAATCCGATTCAGTGTGTCTTGTAACGCAAACTGTGGAATTACTCCCAATCATCAATAAGTGCTCATCTTTTGTGAAACTGAAAAGAATTCTTGCATGCTGTCTACGGTTTAAAGAAAATGCAAGAAACCCTCCCTCGCAAAGAACCATTGGCAGTCTAACTGCAAATGAATTATCTCGAGCTTTAATTTGCCTTATCAGAAATGTTCAATCTGTGCATTTTCCTCTAGAAATCCAGTGTCTTCTTAAGGGTAAGCAAATACCCAATTCAAGTAGTGTACTAAATTTGTCTCCTTTCTTAGATGAGAACAGCATCTTTCGTGTTGGAGGAAGACTTGTATTAAGTTGGACTCAATATTTAAGTTGGAACACTCCAACTTAACTGTCAAAAACATCCCATGCTTATTCCAAACAAAGCTCATATTTCTAATTTGTTGATTAATTATTATCATGTTTTACATTTTCATACAGGTGTTGAATCAACTATAGCTAACATTCGGTCAGAGTTTCGGATAATTAATTGTAGAAATCAGGTAAGAAAGGTATTGAAAAATTGTATTTCTTGTTTAAAGGTAAATGCAAAGGCAAAAAATCAAGTTATGGCAGATTTGCCCAGTAACCGAGTAAAGGTATCAAGGGTATTCACCAAGGTTGGTATTGATTATGCCGGTCCTTTCTTTAATAAATTGTATCCAGGTAAATTCAAGAAATCATTTAAATGTTATGTATGTATTTTTATTTGCTTCGCTGTAAAGGCAATTCACCTAAAAATAGTTACTAATTGTTCTACTGATGCTTTTCTTGGTGCATTAAAGCGTTTCATTTCGCGTCGGAGAAAACCCCACGATATCTTTAGTGATAACGGTACAAACTTTGTAGGTGCTAACAATGAATTAAAAAAGATATTGCAAAATATATTCATTAAGGAAGGTAAAGAAAAAATTGAAAACTTCATAGCGTCTGAAGGTATAGTTTGGCATTTCAATCCGCCTGCTACTCCCCATTTCGGTGGTTTATGGGAGCCAGGTATTAAATCTCTCAAATCTCACCTAAAACGAGTTATAGGTAACACAATACTAATTTATGAAGAATTTGTAACACTTGTAACCCAAGAGGAAGCAGTCTTAAACTCAGGACCCTTAACCAAAGTTTCTAGCGATCCAAACGATTCTATTCTTACTCCAGCTCATTTTTTGGTTGGAACTTCCTTAACTGCTTTGCCTGAACCCGACCTTACAAATACACCAATCAATCGACTAAATAGATGGCAATTGGTGCAAAAATTAACACAAACATTTTGGAAAAAAATGGTCAAATGACTATCTAAACCAGCTACAATCAAGAGTAAAATGGCAAAGGGGTGAGCAACCATTTAAGGAAAATGAATTAGTGCTAGTTAAAAATGAAGATTTTTCAAAAATACTTAATTGGAATCTTGCAAAAATTATCAAAGTATACCCAGGTAAAGATAATATTATAAGAGTTGTGACTTTAAAAACAAATAAAGGCACCTACAAACGCCCAGTGAATAAATTAGTAAAATTGCCAATCTATGAATAACGATATATATATTATTGTATTGCATAATTGTATTTGTGTATTATATTCATTAGCATATATTTCATTTACGTATTGCATTAAATTAATTATTGAAATTGTTTATCAGTATATTTTATCATTATTGTGTATATTTCATATATTAGTATGTAATAATGTATGTAATTTTGAAATTAAACATTGCAACGGGGCCCAGGATGTTGGCGCCTTTGAACTTTATTGGCGACTTCAGGGTTGCCAGAATAAACATATGTAACGCGCCATTGAATTATGAAACGAAAACGCCGATGATCGGATCGAATGAAGGGAGAAAAAAGCATGATGCTTTGGGCAGTGCACTTTAAAGCGATATTTCTTCTTTAAACCCTGTAAATAGTATTAATGTTGGTGTGTGTGAGTGTAGAGTTCTGTGAAGTTATGTTTAGTCATCAATAAACTTATTCGTATTACAAGGGCTCTTCATTTACCAGATTGAATATTAAAATAAAAATTACAGTCCTCTTGCACTCCATTGAATTCCCGATGAAACAGGAGATCTGTGCGGCCGTCCATCATGATGCCTGCCCTTACCATTACTCCCCTTGATGAAAAATGATATCTTTCCGTCATGTTTCTTGGTTCAAAACGTGTTCCACGTTCTCTCCATATCGTTACCCGCCGAAAATCACTACTCTGACTAAACCGAGACTCGTCACTGAACATCGCACTGGCCCACTCTCCTATACTTCAATATTGATATTTCAAACTCCAGTTCGAACAAGCGCGCGTTTTTAAGTAGACGTGAGGTGAATGCAAACTGCTTTTCTTCTGGCATACAGGCCAACATGATTGAGTCTTCTGTAAACAGTTTGTCTCGAAATTCGTATTCCTGTGGCAACTGTGAGCACCGAAACCAGTGTTCTGGCAGTACTGCCCCTCTGACGTCGTGCACATATTACCAGATTTCGGTCTTGGCGAGGGCTTGTGACTCTTGGTCGACCTGATACTGGTTGTCGGGTAACATCTCCCGTTCATTGAAACCTCTGCCCCAGTCTTGAGATCACTGACTGGTCCACATTCTGAATTCGAGGCACTTCGGTTTGTGATCGTGAGGATTCCAGCATTCCAACGATTCTTCCTGTCGTAAACATGTCCAATTGGCGTCTTTGTGCCATCAATCACCTTGTTTGAGGGTTAACAACGTTCCTTTGCACAGCAGTTGCACGAAAATTGTCTGAGCTGCCTATGCTGAGTAAATCGGTTTCTCTGCGTTCCGACATGCTTCGGTGTTTCGCGCGGGACTTAGTCGACTGTAAAAGCTTTGCATAAACCCAATGTTTCCTTTTCACCCAATTAATATCCGTAAGAAATTTGGAATAATTTTACGAATATTTACTCCATGTTTTTCGCATTTTACGAATTATGCTTAACTTTTGGACACCACTGTAGTATATATATATATATGTATATATATATACTATATGCACTCATGTCGAAAATCAAAGTTACAAACATAGAAAATGAGATGGTTCGATAAAAAAATCAGCTAAATGAATGAAAATTTGTTATAATTATACCTTTGCTGTTAGGCAAGAAATGGTAGAAAAAAAATAGCACACAGGATTTTAATATAGGCTGACATGCAAAGGAGAACATATATTTCAAAATAGGATATACTATTATAATTTGTATTTCTCGTTTCATAAAAGATGTGATCACCTTAAACACCTATGCAAACGTCACAATGTTCTATCATACTGTTAATAAGGCTTTTGATCAACAAGTGTGGCAGTGATTCCAATTCTTCCAAAAGAGATAATTTTTCGACAAAAGGGTATTTTGAGTTGTTGTCAACATGCAATTGTTCTTTCTAGTGCATCACGGGTGCTCTAAGCATTAAGTTCTGGAGATCTCACTGACACAGCCATACTGCGAATACCCTCATCTAGATAATCCTTGATATATCCAGCTCTGTGTGGTTGGACATTATCGTACATAAAAAAGAACTGGTCTCCCACATTCCTCAAAAATTCGCTCGTAGGTTCTAGAATCTCAACCTGAAAATTTTCTGATGCCATTGTACCAACCGAGATAAGGAAGAGTATGTGAGAATTCGATATTACCCCATCCCGTATAAGAATTAAATGCCACCAAAGCTATCGGTTTCTTTAATGTTTGTGAAATAATTGCATTTCAAAGATTCTCTCCAGATATGAACTCGCTAAAAAATCGATTAATGCACTGAATCATGATTCGTCACTTAGGAGAATACGTCATTAATCTTGCTCTTCCCTAGGGAGGTGTCTTCGCTCCAGAGATGATTTCTCATGCAAAACTGCGCAAGCGGAACTCCCACTGGCTGGTTATGGGCGTAAACATATCTCTTATGCCTCTGTACACGAATTTTATCCATACCATTGCTCCAGGTGCGGCAACGAGTTCTTGGGACACTTGCCTGGCGCTCTTATGTTTATAGTGCCGTGCATTTAAAGCCACCTCCATAGGTGTAATTCTTGGGTGATCTCGTCCTTGTGATCGTATCCGATGTCTCAAACCATGTCTATTGCCATGATCGAAAGACGACCATTAGGCACATTTTGTGTAAACTTTCACTTGTGACTGTCCAGCTTCTATAGTTCCAATCGTAATTTCTTGTTTAAACGACTCTGTGTGTGTTGTCATTTTAATTGAAATCTAAGGGGCTGGTGCTTTTAACTAAAACTTTTTAATTAAATATTTAGTAATAAAGTAAACGTTTTATATGTTTATATTGTTCATTAATTATTTCTTTTGAAATTTTTTTTATATAATGCAGTAGAAACTCTCTCTTAAAACAGTTTTCAGAAAAAAAATGCATATTTAAGTGTTTGCTAACAAATTTTTAATTACTGAATTGAAAAGTAAATTATGGACTACTCAATTTAGAATAACGTAAATATAATTTATATTGTCGTTAATTAATAATTTCAAAGGGTTGCTCACATTAAATTTATCTTTTATTCCACACACTAGGCAAATAAAACTTTTAATATCTAATGTTTAAAAATTATACTAAAATGGAACTTCAAACTTTATCAGGAATATATTTTAAAAATAATATAAACTATTAGTACAAGTTTAAATCATTAATATAACAGAGTAAAAATGTATTTATTTTGTTTTACAAAATATTTATTATATATATAATAACATTGTAGAGAAACATATATATATTAACATTGTTGTGAAACATATATTAACATTGTTGTGAAACATATATTAACATTATAAGATTTATACTTTATTATTTAACTAGCTGTAGCCCACTCGCTTAGAGGGATATTTTGTGACGTCTTACAACTATAAACTCTTTTTAACTTATTGTTATCAAAAACCTAGCATTAAGCTTTCAATTTTACAGAAAAACATTTTTATAGAAGTTTCCTCTTTATCAAAAATGACTCGAATTTATCCAATGGAAGTTTTATCACCTATTACTTACGTAAAACCCCAATCCCCGAGACAATTTCATCAAATCCCATTGTTAAGGGATCTCTATGATACAGAGAAAACATTCTTGTTAAATTTCAAGTCTTTATTTCTTTCAGTACAAAGGCTCAATATCTTATACCTAAAATGCTCACTTAATCTCTCTTGGGAGTAGATATCAACAAAACCCGTTCATAGAGAATCTCAACTTAAATTTGGAAAAATGCTGACCAAATTTCAAGTCTGTAAGTCTAATCGTTTTGGAGATTCCATGATGAGTGAATGAGTGAGTGTGCGTTGTTTTCTCCCTTAAGTGTAGAGATAAAAGAATAAAGATGTATAAAAACTACTGGTATTCATAAAAATGATAATTTGTAAATTACCAATAAAAAACATCGCCAAGTTCCTTTCTTTTTTAATATAATATGTATACATAACAACTATTTTAACTTTCTAAATTATGATAAATGAAGTACATTTTCTTCAAAAGTTTACTTATATTATATTAAACATTTTATTTATTGATATATAAACATAAGAAAAAATGGAAAATCAATAACACAAACTAAAGTATTCTATAATTTATTTAAAAAATTATGTTATTCTCATAGGTATTTAGCTCATGCTGCTATCATTATTAACTCATATTTTAAGAGGAAGCTAAATATATCATGACATTTTATGTTCGTAATAAATGAATGAATGGTACGTATTTTATACTTTAAAGTAAGAAACATTTCTAGGCAACTAAAAATTGTAATTTATTATTTTACACGCACACAAACCTTTCTAGAGAAATGCTTGTGTACTATTTCTAAATTTAAACAGCAACGTATATCATATTTTTTGACATGTTGATAAATGAATCAAAAAAGCCTCTTCCTATATTTTCTACGTTCTCATGCTTTTCTTTATTTTGTAATATTTGGTAGGAAACAGGCTAAAAAATTGTAAAAGCGGTTGAGAAAAGTGGAACCCACCTCTTTAATTTTCTTTCAGTCTAAAATTTTTGTAATCTTAGTGTTTTCCAACATCAAAATTTGATCTAAAATTCTTTTCAGATTTCAGTACTTCTTTTAACTAGGAACATTCTTTCGTGTTCGTAACATTTATATATATAAGTTGCACAATTTTCAAGCTTTAAGACTTTTAATGGCATCTAAACAGTAAAAATCTAGAGTAAGATACATTTAGAGATGGGATAAAAAGTTTCAATGTGTATGTATTTGTGATATAATATATTAAATTAGATTATATGAATTATGTTTATTGTTTGTTTATGTTGTACATCAAAGCATCACAAGGACCATTGGTGATGGGTCTCGTAATTTTTAACCTCGGTAAAATGATGAGGAAATAATCTGATTTAGCACACCCCTCTCTCTCTCTAGATTTCCTCACCATGGCAACATGATGATTATAGATTTAACGCACTATATAAGGATAATTTTTTGGAGAGAGGGGGGGATTCAGTCAGTAATTTAATTGCTTTTGTTTTGTCTTTTCACTTTTATTTTGTCTTAATTGTATTTACAACAAGTTCAAATATTTGGATAATTAATTTTATTATAACTACCCTGAAAATTTCACTTTCTCTCTGTCGTAAATGCATATATTTAGGAATGTAAATTAAATTGTAAACATACATTTTATTCACATTTAAATATAAATTTTTGTATATGTATACAGCTTTAACTTATAAATAAGAAACATTTCTAACAAATGATTTCAAGTACATTATAATACCATTTTCTGTGTTTAGTGATAGGAAAATAAGAGAAATAAAAAATCATCGCTTATTTTAAGCTCAAAACCAAAATTCTCTATGAATCTAAAAAAATATTAAAAAATCTCTTATTTCTTTTCTACTTGGGTAAAGAATTAAATCTGTTGAGTCTCAAAGTTCTACAGTTTGCGTGATGTGATAGTATGGAGAAAGGGGTGACAGAGCTCAGTCATCGTCTTCGTCAATTGATCGAAGTTCAGTGGTGTAATGGAGCCCCCCCCCCTGCAAACTCAGGTTTTGGGCTCCAAGTTCAAATACATACTTTGCGTCAGTTAAGCTTTGGGCCCCCTATTGTCACTGCCCCTGCAATGTTGGGGTGTACGTTACACCACTGTCGAGGCTCCATATCATGAGATCCATCAACAAAAGCCCTTGCGTAGCTTTAGAACAACGTTAATACTCAATGGCATAGGTACAAGAAAAACAATAGACAAAATAGATAAAATATTTGACATAAAGTATTCTTATTTAATAATTTTTAATCCCTTAAACAGTCAATTTTTTGCCCAAAATGTTACAAAATAGGCACATTTTTTATTGCATATAACTAAGCATAACACTTAAAAGAAATCGAAAATGGAACACAAAAAACCCTAAATACTTTTTTATAAGTACACTTTGCATGCTGTGTAGAATGTTTCATAGATCTTAATACTAACAAAAAAAATTCATGGTCGTACCTATTTCTCAAATGGTTAAGGATTTTTTGGGCATATATATGTCGTGGTTTTTCGACTCAACACCGAGGAATTTTATTTTGAACTGTCTTCATTCCATGAAATCAATTTTAGATCTGCTTGCTAAGAGAGAAAGACGGACACCAAGTTTTAGAATCTGTAACTATTTATAGGCCAGATATTTTTCAAGTATTCTTCTTATTGAAGAGATATATTTGGAAGTTAAGCATGACATACTAGGTAATAAAAATTAATGGTTGGAGCGGCAAAGTTCTATTTAGGGCCATGTGTTCTTCATTCCCGAACTGGATAATAAATTTAATACTTGAAGATGTAACGGGAAAATAAAAGTTAGAAATGGTCTAGGGATTTAATTTTAGATCTAATTAAAAAATCCTTATATATATATATGCACAATGCACTATGCGCACACAATTTGAAGCACGACACTACTTCTTGCATTGCAATGGAGATAGAGATAATACTTTTTTTCTTTGGATAATCTGTCCATTTTAATTTCTTCTCATGAAACAAAATGCACATTGCCTTGCTCACCTCTTACCTTTATCGAATACTGTCAAGAACCTAAATTACTGCCTTCAATGAAAAATTTCCGTCTTCACCACAAAGAAAATCCCGTATGAAAGTAATTCAACACCACGAACAAATTGCATCTTTTAAAAGCACTAGTACTAATAATCTCGTGATAATAATTAAAAACATGTTTATATCAAAGGTAGAAAGTAGAAAGTATCAGTGCCCGTACAGTGTGTGGGCTAAACCAGTTGTGACCAGCTTTCAGTATCCCATATCGTGTACGGGCAAACCAGTTAACAGGTTGATAAATATTATTTTTATATGCCAATTATACATTCTTTCAATGTTGATAAATAACTTAAATAATCACGGAAAATCCATTTTAAAATGAATATAAAGCAATACGATATGTTAAAAAAAGTTTTTCTAAGAAGATAACATATGTGCTATACATCCTCTGTTTTGAAACATTTCCTATTATTTAAATTTAAAAATATAAAATGCTCTAAATATGAATTATTCTCAAGGTGAGATTTATCTTTCAATTGTACATCTATTTTTGAGAGTATTTTACTAAACCGTAAAAGATCGATATTTCTTTGAAGTTTTGTGCAAAAATGATTTGGAATGAGGTAATCCAATCTCTTAAAAAGGAAATATTTTTATACAAAAATACGCAAAGCTTTTCTTCAACAAGACTCGAAATATTTCTCAGGTAAAATATTTTCCTCTCTCTCTCTCTCCCTCTCTTAGTATAAGTTAATGAAACAAATACCCTAGGAAACAAAACGATGAAATCATTATTACTTTGTGAATAGTATTATTTGCGCAAGGGATTACTTTAATCTTTATTTACACAACAGATTAAAAAGTAGATTTAAAGAGTTAATTAATAGAAGAAGAAAGTAAGAAAAGCTTCAAGGCTTAATGATATATATTAATAAAGTCTTCATGCTCTTGAAAAATTAAATTAATAAGAGAGAGAGAGGTTAAATATATATATATATATATATATATATATAATTGTGTAGAGAGGGAAATAATTTTTTTCTTTCGGGACATAAAATTTTAATATCATTTATACCGATTTCTTTAAGATTGTTGATGCCTTTAAAAAAATGGAATAATTTTATTCTTATATGAATAAACTAGGCATAAAAATTAATTGGAATGCAAAAATTTGAAATGCTATTCAGTCTTTTACGATCCTATATAATTGAAATCCGAGAAAAGAAGGCAGAGTATATTTCCTAAAGACATTTAGCCAGCAGCTAAAAGAAAAACAATTTGATGCGAATTTACTGAGAATCACTTTTCATTAGAATCCGGGTAATCAAAACTGACAACGGCTATTGCCACTGTAACCTCTTAAAGGAAGTTTTCTTTTTGGATTACGACGGTTGTGAATGTAACACCCTTTCTATAAAGTGCAGGAAAAAAAATTCTCAGGCTCTTTATCGCTTTTGCTATAGCCATTTCAGACATTTCTTAGCTATTTGACCAGCGCAGTCATTACTGCAGCAAAAATAAAGAGTAGCTGTCAGTTTAATTTATTCATGCTTTCGTCATTGTTGAAGAACTGCTTTGTTCTACGAAAAAGATCCAAAGAAGTGGTCGTAAAGTGTGAAGTTTTTTGTAATTTTATTTGTAATTTTAATTAACAGATTACACGGTTGCGGTGTAATCAATACTTTTCAGAGCTTTCTCAAAATTCTCAGCAATGTATTTGACTTGTAGCAAAAAAATTGTAGCATTTTTCATATCTATTATGTACAGTTTGGTTCTATAATGCATAACCCGTTTCAATTATGGTCCGGGAGATGGTAGTAGTCACGGATTTCTCTCACTACTTTTAATTACTTTCGCTAGAGAGTTGAAACGTTATTAGCATAAATATAAAATGATTCTCACTAGGGCATTAAATATTTAATGCAGGGGTGGATCAATTTTTTTTGTAACTCTAATATACGGTTGCAGTGAAAAGCTAAAATTATTCTAATTAACTGGAAGCATAGCGTAACACCTTCACAAATTATACCCACTAATCATGAGTTATAAGTATTAAAGTAAGTAGAATATTCGTAATAACAATAGATAATTTTCAAACTTCGTAAAATATTTGACGGTTTAATCCAAACTTCAGCGAATAGAATATAAAAGTCAGAGCTACAATTAATCCCTACGACATGTATATGGGTATAATGAGTAAAAATTCTTTTATCTGGAAATGGTTACAGTTAATTTCATTTAAGTACTTTCAAAAATAACGGTATAGGAAAAACTGATAAATTTTTAATATTTCAGATATCCCACTCACTTTTATATTTTAACGGTACCTGCTACTAAAAGAAACTATCTCAGAATATTATATGAAGAAATTATTTTTACAAGATGAAAATCTCTTTCACTATAAATAAAATTGTTGGTAAGAAAAAGATTATATTTTTAAAGATATCCATTTAAAATAGAAAATAAGAATTTAACTCAAATAAATGTCTCGAGTAATGTAAATCCACAATTTTTTCCCTTTGTTCCATTTAAGCAGGACTTTTACTGTCGGGTATCAATTTAAATGCTATTTCGAGAAATTTTTCTTCTTTAAAACAAATGTGAGTGTCATTCAAAAGGTTTTAAGAATCATGAATAGAAAATATTTTGAAATAAATATACTCAAAACTGAAGGAGTCTCGGATTCATTTCTATTTAAAATGATATGGCTTTTTGTGTGTCTCAGATAAAAATAAGTCAATATTCACGAGATTACATTAAAAGGGATTTCTTTTTTTTTTCTATTTCATCAAGCAAAAAGAAAATTTTTTAATGTAATGGATACTTTTTTATGGGTTGTTTGTGAGAAATAATTGGTCTCGTGCCTAAAGCTGATGATAGTGGGGATTATTTATAAACTGAAAAGATAACAAAATAGTTTCTTTGTGAATGTTTTATTATGAAAACAATAAATTTGTGGATCAGAAATGAATATCACTAGGACAATAAGGGATTGTCCTATTCGCAAATATTTAATTTTTTTCTTTTCTTAGAATTGACTAGAAGGTCCAGTAATAGGATTTTTAATATATTAAATTGTATATACAATATCTTTCAATTTTAACCGTTTAATCTTCCAACTTTAGGACATTTTTACTTATAGTGTGATATTTTGGAATGGAATCAATTATTTTTTGCAATCATTGAAGAAAGGGGATGCTTGGTATTTTTAAATCCACATTTTAGTGACGAACAATTTTCTTCTTAGTTTTTGTTTAAAAGAAGCTGTTAGAATCATACGATGTCCGATAAAGCCTCTTCTTATTGGTCGGAATACAAGAGATATGAAAGATTTAATCATCCTGTTTTATAGAGGCTAACATTTCAGTTTTAGGTGAGCTGAAGTTTGAGTAAACAAAGATTTAACTATCACTCGAAGTCTTGAAGGGCTCAAGATCATTATAAATTAAAATCCCTCGAGCAAAAAAAAAATAAGTGAATTATTATGCATATCAGTAAGAGTTTTAATAAAATCAACTCTCAAGGAGGGGTTGAGAGATGTTAAGAGGCGTGTTCGATTAATGTTTCCGTTTTTTGAACTAATACACCTACAGAATTGAAATTTGTCCATCTTGTTTATTTTGTTCAGTAAAGATCAAATAAAAATGGGTTTTTGTGGAAATTCCCTTTTGTGGAGGGGTTACAAAAGCGTAAAAGAATAACTCTTTTCCAATTTATAGAAATGTTTTTGTATGCAAACGAGCGCTTAATGCTTGGACTTAGATATAAAACATTCTTATATCCCTAACCTCTTGTTATATATATAGTCAAAATTTCTCTACAAGAGAGAGATGAATAAACATAATCAAACTGAAAAGAATTGAAATGTCAAGATAACCAGACAATAGATTTTAAATGGAAATATAAAAAATTAAAATAATAGAGATAAATATAAAAAATGTAAAAGCATAGATGCTACAGTATTATATACATTGCTGACTTAGGACAACTAATATATAAAATAATTTATATAAAAGTGGGGTTGAACATATTTTGTGGCCAGCCAACCTTCCTTTTTCTGTTAATAATACTGAGCAAAAACCTATTGAAAATAATGGATAGAAAATCTAAATCCATTATGAGAAAAAGGTAACTTACCAAAAATTGCATTCAAAATTGCAGATGGCCCAGAGTATTGGCAAATACAGGTGAAGGTTGGCTAGCCGCAAAACTTTGTTTAAACTTGAAATCCTGGATCCTAAGGCCAGGAGTTTGCTATAGTACTACTGTGGCTATATATTGACTAGTTATCTTAGGTTTATAACTATTCTGTGTATATTTATGAATTATATATATATATATATATATATATATATAACAAATTGCTAAGTTTAATTAAGTTTTTATACTGTTGAAATCTTCAGAATTAGATTTGTACTAATTATAAATCTATTAATACTAAAAGAAATTTATCCAACATACTTAAATTGACAGTTTTTAAAAGTTATTAAAGGAATAATTTTAAAAGAGTTACAGAAAATAGATCTAGAATATTCTTTGATTCGATCCTCTTTTATCATGATGCATACTTTATAATTACAGTTTACGCAATTTTTTATGGTTTAATGTACTATTTTTAATATTACTGTATTTGAATTGTTTGTTTCCTTCACTCCAAGAGTGTCTAAATGAAATTCATTCCAGCTCTCTACTGAATACAAGCATAAAAGAGATCACAATACTGAATTAATTGATCACCATTCGATGCAATCAGCAACATATAAGTAGGAAATATGAAAAATAAGATATAAATGAAAATAAATTGTTAATATATATATATATATATTCATTATGATAAATATATATATATATATATATATATATATATTCATTATGATAAATATATATATTCATTCATTTTTATGATAAAAGAGATGATTTTAATTTTGACATTCTTAAAGTGCCATACAGGAATTCGAATTTGTCAATATCTATATATAAAAATATGACTTTTATTTATATTTATCATAATAATGTATTAGTTAGTGATAAATGTAATATATATTTAAATTTTAATAAATTTATTAAACATTGTATTGAACATGTATACCCTGCTAACTTTCTTTACAGTTATATTTCTAATAGTTCTCAGTGAAATGACAATATGTAACAACAATAGCATTTTAGTTAGTTTTACAGTTAATCGATAGAGGGCACCACATGCTAAATAAATTAATAATAATATATTTTATCTAAAATTAAGAGTATATGTCTGAGTTGTACTTTTATTTTCTTTAAATTTTAAAACAATATTTAGAGTTTTTAAATGTATATATATAGACTTAATTTTATTTTATCATAATTTACTAATTTTATGCGTTACTGATATACTCATTTCTATCGCGGGGGGAGGGATGATTATTGTTGTACTCACGTAGTAAGTTTTTCATCTATTTTTTTATCATCGATTTTAACGTATACTAGTAATTATTGTTGGCTAAAATTTTTTCGTTTAATTTTAATAGGTTGTGGTTTTATTTGTAAACTTCTCTTGATATTCCTTACTTTCCCTATGGCCCAGAGTATTGCATATACAGGTGAAGGATGGCTAGCCGCAAAACTTTGTTTAAACCTGTAATCCTGATTCCTAAGGCCAGGAGTTTGCTATAGTACTACTGTGGCTAATACTTTGTACTATCTTGACTAGTTATCTTAGGTTTATTTTGTATATATATATATATATATATTAAAATGACTTAAATGTTTATTTGAATTCATCAGGATTATAATTTTGAGGTAATAGTTTTCAGAGTGAAATACTAATTTTGGAATGCAAATAGAAGCAAAATTTAGGGGCCATCAATTTATATTGGAATGCATTTATATTATTTATATAAATATGTAATATTATTAGAATAAAATGAAAAAAACGTAAAAGGAAGAGATAAATTTATAAGAATTGATGAAAAGGTAAAGAGAGAGATCAGAGTTCCTATCTTTATCTTGACATTATGAAAAAAATAATTTACAAAAGAAAGTATTTAATCTTTAATTTGAAATAAGGATAGACCAAGAAACATTCATCTTTTGTCAAAATCTTGAGTAACATGTATCAAAGGATGTGAATGGAATTTGCTTGATTAATGGTGACGTCGAATATTCATTAATAAAATACTTAAGCAAAAACTGAAGTTTTCAGAAAGGGGTGTTTCCTAGGTAATGAGGCCCTTATCTTTCACTAAAATCTGCTCCCTGTCAAACTACTTTTTTCCTTCGGGGATGGAACAGAAATTATAAAAATGTTAAAACTAAATCACATCATCATGCATTATACCTTTCCTCAGGTTTATGAAAAGTCTGTTGGAAAAAAATCGCGGTACTGTTGATCAGAAACAATTAGGTTAGCGAAGTAAAATGCTTGATGTCTTTTATATGAGAAAATATTACAATTGTATATTAAATGGTTAATATTATAATATTAGAATTATAAAGATAGTTTAGAACTGTGAACTTTTTCTTTCCAGTTTTCTTTTACTATATTTATTTGATTTAATTTGTCTTTCCAATCCTCTTTTATTCAAGTTTTACCTTTTTTTACATGTTAAACAATGGCAGTCGAATTACTGATTTTCATTAAACCATAATTTCAAAAGATGATCTATTTTAATAATTTAACTAACTTTGAAAATATCATGTAATTAATTAATTTCTCGAGGTATTTAATGTTTTTGAATTCATGCAAACTAAATTTTTTAAAAATATCTGAATAAGTTCCTAATTTATTAACTTCAGATAAAAGTATAATTTTATTTATATAGCAAATCACCACTCCATCACTAGAACATAAAGAGCATTATTAAGTCTCCAAATTTATTGTAGTTGAAATTGCTATAAACATAAGAAAATAAAACGATACAAATTTAGAATTAAATAATTTTTACAGCTTTAATCAGTTAAAACTTACAAAAGATAATTCATAGTAATGTGGCTTACGTTAGTCATACAATTCCAATTTCTAACTTATTATAAAAAATCGAAGTATTGATTTTGAAAGAAATAATAGCTATTATATATATCTCATACAAGTAAATTTTCTATCAGGGATTCTTAGTAAGTAATGCGTACATGCGATTATTTATAGAATATAAACAATGTGATTATTTATAGAATATAAATCATTATGCTCCATTCTGAAATAATAAGAAAATTAGTTATAACAAAGCATTTGTTTTTAAGGAAAATATCAATTGTAATAGATGTAATTAATGGAAATTATCTATTAATTTTTATAGAAAAGTGAAATTATAAAATTTCTTTTCCAAATCATTCAATGCTAATAAATAATGATGAAAAGTAAAAGTTTAGGAATAGATTTTAGAATATTTATGTATTTCTCTCTAATAAAAAAATAATTAACCATATGAAAATTTTTTCACGGGCTACATTTATTGTATGAATATGTTATAAATATTCATAAATATGAATAAATGCAAAAATATTTAAATATATATCTGAATGCGTTTGTTATATATATATATATAAATATTTCTGAAAATTCTTCACATTTTTGAATGTTGTAGTTATTATTCAATTTTTTGTAGTATTCATAATTTAAATAATATTCATGTAAAAATTAACTTTAAAAAAAAATGTCTTATTTAATAAAAGACTTGAACCAACCTTTTCGGAAAAGTGCTGTAAAACTAATACACTAAATATGTTAAAAATCAATACAGATTGTTAACTCAATTTAGCAAGGTAGTATGCAATGTACTTTCACTGACAGGTACATATCTCTAGATTATTTACAAAATACTTGGTTAAGCTAAAATATATCAATGCCATTAAGAATGCATGGAAAAATCTATTTATCGGGTGACATTAAAATAGTCTATTTGAATAATTTCATTTCACATCTTTTATACCAAACATCGTAACTTTCAGTGATGTTCACCAAACTTTCAGTAATAACACTTTTTTTAGAAAAAAGAAATCCATATATTGTGTAAATCAGTGAACAAAATATTCCTTTAAATCTTTCAACAGCTTTTGTTGAATAATATTGAAATAACTTAATTTTAAATACACATGTGTGCGTGATGCAGTCACTTAAAATTCTACGAAGCCATCAAATGCCAAACTTGATAAAGAATTGAATGTTAGAATATATTTAAAGAAGAAAAATCTTTTGACAGCCCAAGGAGTTTTCAGATTCAAAGCTTTCATAGATTCTGAAAGGAATATTCTATTCTAACATAAGTTAGTCGGGAATTATTCAAGTCTACTAGATATTTTGAAAAGGAAATATTTCGGAAAGGCAAAAAAAAAAAAAATATTCCTTTCACTTTCAGCGTGATTCAATTTTTCCATGCCTTATTCTTGCTTTTTTCTGTTCGCAAAATATTAAGTTATACATATTAATCACGTTTCCCTGTAGGTACATTTAAATGAAGTGAAAAAATAATCTGATATATGCTTAAAATAACTTATGGAAAAATATATTTACCATGTTTTATATGATAAATGCAAATACTTTTTAGAAGTTGGATTGGAAGCATTGGTATACGTCATGTAAGGGAGTACATTTTTAAATTAAATATCCAGTCTTATATTTTAAATTAAATCTGCTTTTAAAATAATTAATTTGTTTTTATATGATTATTTTTTCGTGAGCTTGAAGATAAACATTTTATTTATAGTTTAAGGTTAATAAAAGTTATTTTAGATAATTTTCTCTCTTAACAAAGTTTGATCAAAATCCTGAGTTAATAATGACAAAATCTACCTTTCCCTTGCTTGTATCCCTTCATTTAGTATATATAGAACATAAACATATGATCTCTTTTTCTGTAAAAATAATGAAATTTTCTTAAACATTATAAATAATAACCATAGGGTATTTCATTTTTTGAGTTTTTAAGTCAGAAAAAAAACTTATATCGCAAAACAGTATAGAAATTGCTAAAAGTTTCAAGAAATATTATCGAAAACTTTTTCAAAAGAACTAAAAATATTTCAAATTATATTTTTTCCTTTACCTATATTTACGAATATACTGATTATTCGAATTTTAAGTAAAATATGAAACGTTTACAACATAGTAAGAAAATATACCTCTTTTAAGTTATTTTTAAAGAATAGCTTACCACGTCTATTTTTATTAAATGTATAAGAAATCCCTGTTAAGTCGATATAGTACCCAAAATTCATCAAACTATCGAAACTTTTTATTGGCCTATTTGATACCACGAATCTTTATAAACATGCCTGCAAAATTTCAAAGCTTTACCTGTATGTTTTATCAAGTTATGGAGCAATTTATGATGCTGGACAGCAACTTCCACGCCCACATTTCAGATCATCTGCTAGAAAAGAGCCTGATAGAAAATGAATTAATTCTTTTTCTAGAGCGCGTAAATGAGACTGACATATGTAGAATTATATATGCGGTAACAGATCATTTCCAGAAAGAATTATACAATTCATGCAAAAACTCTAGTTTGTGTATTGTTTATTGAAGAGCAAATGGATTTAGTCAAGATTTAAAAGCAGTGGGTGATTTTTATGATGTTATTATGAATGAAATTAAAATTTCAAAACGGATTCTCCCAAAAGCACAAATACTGAATCTCATTTTGATAACTCAGATAATTTTAAAAATCTAATTCTCTAGAATAGCATAAATCTCCCATTTTTATATATTTGTTTATGGTGATATATATATATATCCCATGTGTGTGAAATTCAACACTGTTATTATTAAAATATTTTAAGATATCTATTTAAAGAAATGCACACAGATGCAGTTCTTAGATTTTGGTATATTTTACCTATAAATTGTAATTTGATTTTGCTTTCATTCGTGTACAATATTTAACATGCGAAGGCTTTTAAAATCATGGAAATAAACATATTTTGTACATGTTGTGCATTAGCTCTGAGCATGGAATTAGCCCTGAAGTGTGTGTATTTATTTTCTTTTATAATTATTAAAATAAAGTTTTATGAAATATTGATTTTTCATTCGCGTTTTCTTCTAAATATTCATTATGGTAGTATACTGTTTAATTTTTGTACATTTTTGCAATTTCTTTTGTTAAGCAGTTTTAAATAAGCTAATTAACATTTCATAAAAGCTTCAGACTATTCGATGAATATTATATCATGCTATTCATGGAATGAAAACTTCAAACTCATATTTTTCCATGTTGAATTTTTATACATATACTTACTCAAAACCCTAAGGCTTTGTTAATAATTGAAATATGGGTTAGAAATTTTTATGCATGTTCTGAAATATATGTTTTGTAAAACTGTGCATGGAATTAGCTTTAACATGTTTAGTTCTTTTTCTAAAAAAATTCAAAATTAAAATTAATGTTTGTTTGAGATTTTTTGGAAGTTTAACTATAAAAAAATGAATGAAAAATTAAAGAGCAGCAGCAGAAAAAAAACCATGCATAGTTTTATGTAGTATATATTGGAAAAATTTTTTGAAAGAAAAGAAACATATTTAACAAAGCTTTAGAAGTTTAAAAAATGTTTAAAAAATTTCAAAAAGTTTAAATTTTACAAATATTTTGCAACAAATTTAAGATTTTTTGTATTGAATTATTATTAAGCATTAACCTTTATAAAATACAATTAAAGCCAAATATCAAATATTAAAGATAAAATAATAAATTGTGAAGATGGTACCATATCTCCTTAACTGAAATAAAAATAATTTAATTTTTGAAATTATTTATTCAATAGTAAATGCATTATGCCTTTGAATTCATTACAAATTCGTTTTATTAATATTAGGTCACCTAATACTTTGCATTTTGTAAGATTTCTGGCATAGTTATAAAATATACAATTTGAAAATAATTTACTGAATTGTTCCTTTCCTTAAAAATTATTACATAATTTTTGTCCATTTAGAGAAATATGTCATTTAGTATATCTGCAGAAAATTAAGCTACATAATATGAAATTGAATTTAATCTGGTTCCTTTAGGGCAATCTATAAAATCTTGTGTTATGCTCTTATAAATTTGATAGAAATTAATGAAGAGAAATCAGAACAATACAAACAATATTTCTCTGTAAACACTTCTAGCTAGGAGTATCATTCTTTTGTAAATTAAAATATGCCCCCTTAATTCAAAACTTGCCTTTATTACTTTCAATATAAAAAATTTTACATTCTTCACCAAGTTGTAAGCTTTCTTATGCCATTGCATTGAAAAGATTCAGGTATTCTACACTAGTACAAACCGTTATTTTAATCTTATTTGAGATAAATCATGCTTCGGGAATCACCGTATCTTGCAATTTCGCAGTAAAAGCCCTTGAAAATAATGCAGCTCTTATGTAGAGGGTTGCCAAGTGCATTTTAATACTCGCGAGGAGGATTCCCGCCCCCCCCCCCTTTTTTTTTTAAATAACATGATTTTCCTCGTATCTGAATTCTGGGGAGGAAAAAAAAAGTGAGGACAGGGGGAGAAACATTTATCGAGATAGATGCCATAAAAAAGTGAAATTACTGCGAACATCAAAATTATTGCGCTTTCAAATCACCAAAGTTAATGCTCCAAATGTCGTTTTTCTTCTTCCCACGTGACAGAAAACACAATGATATCTCTACCATGGTACTGTCCTTCGAAATCGGGGTGGTTTTATATGAATTTAAAAGAAGTATATTTATATTCCTTTACAACTGAAGAGGCTTAGTAAAAACTGATTTGACTACAAAGTAAATTTAAAAACGTCTCTATGGATTGTAATGGTTATTATACAACGAAACTTAAAAAAGGTTATCATTGCTGTATTATTGATTTTTGACTTACTTTATGTGTTTTATATCAAATATTTAAATTGCCATTATGTTGTTGAAATATTCCTTAGATATGTGTTAAAATGTTATTTTATTTGGATGTTATTTTAGTTATTTAATTTAGTTGTTTTAGTTATCTATTTAATAGTTATTTAATTTAGTCATTTTAGTTATTTATTTAATAATTATTTAATTTAGTTATTTTAGTTATTTATTTAATAATTATTTAATTTAGTTATTTTAGTTATTTATTTAATAGTTATTTAATTTAGTTATTTTAGTTATTTATTTAATAGTTATTTAATTTAGTTATTTATTTAATAGTTATTTTATTTAGTTATTTTGTTACTTATTTAATGTTATTTTAGATGAATGTTACAATTAAAGCTTGAAAGCCGTTAATGTGTAGATTACCTAGATAATTTACAGATTAACTGATTTTCTCTGTTAAAGTTCTGAATCAAGAGTTTTTTGCATTTAAACTAGGTTATCTAAAAAGTAGTGGTTTTCATATAGCTTTAGTTAAAAAGTTAATTTCTCTCAACTCCTTTCTGCTAAGAATTTTTACTGAATGTTGACTTATACCAGAGTAGTTTTCTTTCTAAACACTTAGAAACAGAGTAGTAGAGACAGAAATGTATTCGCGTGCGATAAAAGTCATTTCCTTAGTTGCAATAACATTTTAAACCATTTTATTCTTGTATTGTAGTTTTTCAATTGATTAATGATTGATTCTATTATTTAATATGTTGATTGTATTAAGTTGATTCATTAGATATTAAAAAATGAGCAACATATTGAAATGTTGCTGCTGTTCCACCAAAGATCTTATTTTCACCTTAACGAATGCCTAGTAGGTAATAATGTGCAGATTTCTTAGGTAGTTCACAGATTACTTAGGTAATTTAAGAAATGAAACAAGTTTTTTGTGCTTTAGCGAATCACCCTTGTTAATGTACAGGTTATCTAGCTAATCTGCAGATTAACTGATTTCTCCACTTTAGTGATATCATGTACAGTTTGTTTACGTGCATCAAAGATGTTTAAGCAAAAAGGAAATAAATAACAGATTTTTTTTATGTAATAACTAGCAAGTGTACCTGTTCGTAACATTTAAGTGTAAAATATATCTCAATTTTTATATATAACTCAATTGTAAAATATAACAAATGATATAGAAGGACACAAAATTTTAAAGATCTCAAAATTTAATTAATGTTTTGAATAATTTTAAGTAAATAGCAAATTAAACTCTAAGAATATCAATTTAGCTAATTAATTAGAAAGAAAATGAATAAGTGAAGCTGAATAACCCAGTAATTCCCAGGTTTATTTTCCAGTTCAAAATATTTTCTGAAACAAATATTTTTTTTTTAACATTTATAAACCCCGTGCACCACCGAACGTATAACACGGGGGTAAACAACACAGACAGAAGAAAGGATTACAACACAAACATCCATGCCTTCTCCGGGATTCGAACCCAGTCCCTGCGGCACCGCAGTCAGCTTCACTGACCACTATACCGGATGAGCGGCGAAACAAATATTTAAGTGATACGTTTTACACGGCTGTGGGATACGATTTCTGCAAAATCTATTCTTAGCGACTTTCTGTTGAGCAAATAAACATAACTGCCATAGTTGAAATCTGTAGTTCTAAAATGTCTCAAAAACAGGAAATTTTGTTTATAATATTTTGGCAACCCCTTCTTAAAAGTCAATTATCTGTGTTTCTTTGCGGATTTCTACTTCGCAAAAGATAATGCCTGCCAAATTCCTTGTCTGTACGTCTAATGGCTCTAAAACAGAAATTTAGATTAAAACCACTTTCCTGTAGCCCTCTTTGGGTGTTGATTTTTGCAAAACTCGTTCTTGGCTTACCTCTACTAAAAAAATACATGCCTGCCAAATTTCAAGTTTGTAGGTGTAATAATTTTAAAACAAGAATTTTTGTCTATAAATATATTTTTAATTAAAGATTTATGCGGTGTCATTTTATATGCATAACTAAGTACTGTTAAAATCATAGTTTTATAAACAAATAAACAAATCACAATGTTGCAAACTTTAATGAAAAATGAGATATTTTCCTGCTTGAAAATGTGCTCTGTGCTTTGTTCATGTTCTTTTACATTTGGCGAAGAAAACTTTAACTGCATAACACTACTTGTGTGATAGTTCGCCAATTATACGCCAACAATAAGTGTGCGTGAAACTGTTCAGATATTTTTCATTCAGAATAAAAAAGTAGATTTCTAAGTAAATTATTCAAAGTTCAAAATTAGTGCTAATTAATAAAAAAAATACTGTCAAAACTAGTGCTGATAAAAATTTATGGTTGTATATTTTTATATTTACTGTAAAATATTAGATTAAAATATAATAATAAAAAAAAGAAGTAGCTTCTATTTCAAAATGGCTTAGAAAAGTACTTTGATAAAGTTTTTTAAATGTTATTTTTAACCTGCACTTTCCTTTTTGTTTTTTTTTATCATTTTCTTCATATATTTATACATATATAAATGTAACCCATTTCCATACGTAGCATAAGTTTTCGAAAGAATTCTGCATTTTATAACTCACTATTACTCGATACTGTAACAGCATCACATTAAAGTATTTTAAAAGCTTTTATTGAATGCTTGAAAATCAGGAACTAAGAATGCAAATCCAGAGATGCGTACATTTATAGCATATTTTCTCTTTGCCACCAAATGGCTTTTCGGACAAAACTTGTTATTGTGGATGACATTTTATGGCGCAGCTCGCTCATTTTATTTTTTCAGTCCACAGACTTTCTAAAATGACTGCATTGACTTTTTTTCATTTTATACCCCTTTCTGAACTCCGAAAAGAGTCATCCTCTTTAAGTCTACAAAGATTCACTGAAGTAAAAAAAAACAATGGAAAGAACTAAAAAAAGAGAAAGAGAGAGAAAGATCAATAACTAGGTTTTTGCCATGGATGCTTTTTCTTGCATGACATAAAAACAGGAAAAGTTTTCTCCTTGGTGAGACAAGGGATTTTGAAAATATTGATCCCAGGATTCGTAACATAACCGTTAAAGCAAAAATGTATGAAATAAAAAATGCAAATATTTCGGTATGAACATAGTCGGAGTTGTTTATCGTACGCTAGTGAGATTTCCTTTTTTAGGTCAGGCCTTTTCCTCCATAAAGGATGTCTTCGAGTTTTTTTTGTATCTTTCTGGTTATCTAATGTGAATATCTGATAGGCACTAGGCTGAAACTTACAATTAGGTTTGTTTGGGCTCGCAAAAGTAACTCAAGCTATCTATGTGGAGAATACTCTCTTGACATTTGCATGAAAACCAAACATGGTATGAATATGACTGGAATATACAATATGGTATTGAAAAAAATTACTTTGGAAGATAAAAATTGTAAAAATAGAAAGCTGTAAATTATAGCTTTTATGTAATGAATAAATATTCTTCCTTTAATTAAAAATCTTCACCTTTCTCTTTTATTTACAAAAGTATGCAAATGTCCTTTATTACTGAAAACTTGCATTATCTAATTTTTAATTAACTAATATTATCAAATGTGTAAATATTGTACAGTAAAACCTGTTTTTCTGCGGTAGATAGGGACCACATAAAAATCGCACAAAAAATATTCGAAAATTTCATATATTCTTACATATAAAGAACAACTTCGTCAAAATACTACAGAATTTTTTTTTATACAGTTGAGAAGCACTGCATAAAAAAGGCGCACTTAGAAAATACTCCAATTATTTACAAAATTTATGAGAAAGTACTTCCATAAAAAATAAATATTAAATTACGCAAGAAAACATTTTAAAAACATTTAGTTTCTCATTGAAAACATGGAGATGTTTTCAGAATGCACATGAATACTTCATTGCTACTCATCGTAATCAAAAGCACTCATCATCCTGTGATGAATAAGTTCAAAATCACTTTTTCATCACTTGAAGATACAATTTCAGTTGATTTATTTTTTGGCACCTTAAAGTAAGAGATAAGTTTTTACTACGAAGGTCGGTTTTTCATTTGCTTGTAAATGTCACGAAAGTGAGATATGCATGATCGAAACTCTTTTTTAAATTTCATACTCTAGAATTGATATCTATTTTTGGAAAATGCTTTTCTAATTTGTTGGAAAGCCTTATCCCGGCATATATTTTATCCACTCCCAAAGAATCCAGTTCTTGTCCGACTTCATAATCTATCAAATTATTGATAATGTCATTGTCTTTGAAAGCTTCGTCTTCAATCAACCGTGGGCTGTTGTTGCTTTGAGAGAAAGTAACTGAACGTACATTGTTGGGATACTTTATAACAAATGAACAGAGTAACTTGAAGTGCATATATGTACATTGCAGTGGCGTAGCTTACGCCCTCGTGATCCCCGCCTCGAGGGAGGAGGCTTGGACTCTAGGGGCCCAAAACCTGACAAACGCCAAGTACGTATTTACAAAGTTTAGAACATATTAAAGACAAAACCTGTCTTTTCGGGGAGACCCTAATATTCTCCTCGAAATTGGACATTGATAGAAAACATTACAGTAGCAGCGCAAAGCCATTAAAATTCATATACCGCATAAAAAAGATCGCACAGAAAAAAAGTCGCATACAAGAGGAGCATAGAAAACCAGGTTCTATTGTATTCTGAATCGAAACGATACGGAAAATGGGAGTGAATGAGTACCTATTAACGTCGCACTATAGAGCATCACGACAGCCTTTGGCGACTGAGATGGTAATTTTGAACCTCTATCAAGCGAAAAGGACAAAGCCTGAGCTGGAATCCCTCTCTTTTCAAGTTGGTACACCACGTCAAAGAGAAGACTATAAAGCCTGGACAGATTAAATAAGCATCAGCCCCTTCAGTGACGCCAGATCTTCAATGGCCCAGGGCTCGAACCTATGACACGTCAAGCACAAACTCAATACCATTACCACTAGGCTATCGTTATCCATGGAAACTGAAAGAACATTTTGAAATATTTGTGTGTAGCAAGATAAGAAAACTATTTTAAAAATATATTACAATGCTTAGTTTAAATCTGTAAAATTTGAACGAATTAATCATGTTTTATGTGAATGACGCACATTGACACAAGAGAACTTATGTATTTCAATATAGTAAGGGATTTTAAGAGTAGCATCATGATGGTAGAAAAATATTTTATCATGAACAATCTTCAAATTTCAGAATTAAAATAATTTTTAAAGCTAGAGAACTCAGCTAAACATAACCCCATTTTCATTCCTCGATGCAAATTAGATCAAATAAGTATTAGAATGAGTAAACTTGTAATCAACTTATATACACGATAATGGGATTTCAAATCACTGAGCATTTTTAAATACAAAATAAGATTACGAAAAGAGAAGCAGCAGAACTAACATCAAAATTCTTCTAAATTATTATTTAATTTATCTTTAAGCTTATTATCATTTTATTGTGATTGCATTTTTGTCTCAAAGGAAATAAGATTAAGACCCTGCAAGCAAAATTCTGTGAATAATTAGTTAAAACATTATGCAAATAATGAATTGAGTTTTCAAGATAATTTACTAAATAGTACCGAAAACGCTAAAATGAACGCGGGTCTCTTAATTCTGTTGTGACTTTAATTGATTATAACACAAGAGAACTGAAGAGCTTGAAAAAACTTGTCTAACATTAATGAGCAAAAGTTATGTAATAAGATTTATTCCATATTGCCAGTGCATTAATCTCATTCAAATAATTACATTAGTTACAGAGGCTTTATCTCCACGAAGAATATATTAAAAAGTTTCAATAATTCATTTAAAGACTTAAGTTTGTTTGGGATGCGTCTCACTTTTTTTACAGTTTGAGAAGTAAATATTATGTCACTGTAAAAGAGAATGCAATCAAAATCTATGTATGTGTAGTTATTGGTTTTCCAGAGTAAAGAAATTTGCTTAAAAATATTGGTTCCTACTCAGGAACATGCCTTGTAAAATATGCATATGTTGTTTTTATTTTCCTTACAATCATATGCATTTAGCGTGGTTAATCGTTTTGTGCGTGTCAACAAATCATTATTTTGAAACTTCAAACACATTCCTTTGAAAAAAGAAACGAGTACGATAATATTTATTCATAGATTTTATTGATCTTTTAAGTCCATTAACGGAAATATTTATTATGATACATTTATTTTGTGTAAATTTCAACTGCGAACTATTGTGAAAGTAATTGTATTGCGTGCAGACATGCACAATTAAAGGTATATTGAAGCACAATCATATCATACACAAACTGTATATTCCTTTTTTTTATACTGTTCACAAACTGTTTTAAAGCACATAATTTCAGAATTAAGAGCTCAGAATTTGCTTGTATTTAATCGATATAATGGTCATAATGAATCATCTATATAGTAAGCCCGAAAAATAAATTGCAGAATGGAGAAACAAATATTACGAATTAATTACGCATAAATATCATCATTTAATTAACTTTTATTCTCTGAATAAGCTTCCCAGGTGTGAATTTCAGAGTGGATTTTTAAATTGAATTACCGTCAACTTAAGTATAATTTATAGGTAAGACTTTAATTGTTATTTGCTTTATTTTGCTTAAAATACTTTACTTATTTAGTTGTTCTTAGGTTATATTTTCGAGATATATTACTCAACTTTACTTAAATTTTATAGATCTCAACGATATGAAAATTTGTAACATAACTTAAAAAAATAATAAGATTAAGATTAAAAGTTCATCAATATATGATGCATACACGATGTGTAGTATTTTCAATGATCTTTTTCTAAGAAAAATTATCATTATTTGTTTTCATTTATTTTAAGTATGGCTTCTAAATGGAATAGTATTTTGTTAAGACAAACTTAACAAAAAATACACTTGATTTGTTTAAAAATTATATACTAAAATTACTCTACAATATGCCAAGAAGAAAGTAAAGAAATCTTAATAAAAAGGAAAATTTAAAAGGTACAGATATGTAAGGTTAATATTATTTCTATTTATATTGAGTTTAATCACGCATGTTTGATTTGTTTTAGAATTATTTTGCAAAGAATTTTAGCTTACGCTGAGGTCATTACAATGTGTAGTTTAAGTTTTAAAAAAATATATCATTAAATTATGTACTAAAAGTTTATCGAACATTGTTAAAACACTACTGCCTCAAGTAAAAAATTAAAATACCGATTTATTTCTGTGATAGTATTCATATCATATAATTGTGTCCATTTCAACATGCGAATATCTAACCGAGATAATATATTTTGAATTAAAATGAATTTGTATCAACCCTTTATAATTGTTTTAGCTGTTTTCAGAATACTAAAGTTATATTGAATATTAGAAGTTATATTATATTATGTATGTTATTTAAACTAGAATAATTTTATAGAAACCATAAGAACTGTGACGTAATATTTCATAGAAAAAAACTGATGAGTATTTAGAAGCAGTAAGGGAACGATACTACATGCGGAGGGCTTAATTATAAGGATGGTTAATCACTTGAAAAAGTTAATCTTGAAGATTTTCAAATCATATTTTGCTCAGACTGAAACTTTGGATAACCCGAAACTATTTCCCGTTCTGTTTTCTAACTCGTGCAATATATATAATATTTCTATATTTATATATAAGCATAAGTCATACAGATAGCCTCTATACATTGTTTTCATTCAGTCTTGCATTACTATGAAAACAGTATGCTTTCAAGCTGAATCGAGTAATATCAAAGGAGTTGGCGTAGCCGATTCACAAACATTAAACTGAGATGCGAAACAACTGTAGTTGCTCTATTCCATTCTGAAATACTTAAAAAGTATTCAGAACAGTTCTTCTGCCAGAGGGTCAAAAGTTCTCTTAAAACAAGTAAGATGAACGATAAACTCGTAGGAAGTTGAGCGTTATTGAAAGTCTAAGACTCTCATACTACAATATTTACAAATGCAACTTTATAAAACAATACTTTTCAAATGCATATCTAATTTCCTTAAAGCTATTGTTTAGAAAACTTTGAGATCAGTTTAAAGAAGAATAGTTTCTATACTTTTGAAAACATTATATAGCAGAATAAGTATTTGCATAATTTTCCACAAATTTGTAAGTTTTCTTTGTAAAACTTATTTCGGATTTTATTTATGTATGTAGCACAATAATTAAAATCAATACAGATGCTAACCAAAGAATAAAATTAAATGCTTGCTTAAATCTTTAATAAATATAAAAAATTTACCACTTTAATTACATTGTGAAACTATTACTATTTTAAAATTTAATTAATATTCACTAAAGTGATTTAAGGTGGTTTAACTTAACTATTCAAAATTTAAAAAGTTCCAGAGAATTTCAAAACAGGGCAATAAAAATATCATTTTTCATTACATTTAAAATACAAGATATGCAATTATTTTAGAATTAAATAGTTTTTATCAAGGAATTGTCTTAAATAATAATTTTAATTTTAACAAAATGAATTTTATAATATGGGTATCGTTAGTCAGAATCTTATTATGTACTAATAAATAATCACAAATAATTGTTTGTATTCTTATTTCAAACTGAATTTATTATACATAAAAAATAATTTTTGTTCTTCTACATTTACATACTATAAATGTATCCATGTTTATTTAGTTTCATTCAAAATATTGTTCAAAAGTGTAACTTAAGTTTCAAAGTTTACATACAAAGTTTTCACGATACAAAACATGATTGTAAACTTTAACAAAGATTTCCCAGTTTTATTATTTTTATATAGATGATATTCCTTTTGTAAAAATAGCAAACTTATTAGAAGCTTTTTAGGGGAATTGGGACGTGAAAATGCTTCAAATTTTGCATTTTTTATTTTACTTTTAAAAAATAGAAGGCACTTTGCTGCATCTATAGATGCATTATTTATGAGAAATCAATAAATAGAACATTAGAAAATTGAATTTTAAAATTTTAAACAAATGTGATGTAACTAGGATTCAGGTACACTTTCTTCAAAATCCGTTTTGTATATAATATGTATTGTAAAAAACTAACTTTTCTATACAAAGAATGTAATTTTTTTCTATTATATTTTGAAATTTATTGAAAATTATACATTTTTTGTGCAAAAACTCTGGAAAATTTAAATGATCAGTTACAAAAGTTTGAAATAAAATTTTGGTTTTTGAAATGTTAATTATGTCTAGTTTTGCGTTTACAAACACACAGTGTAAATCTTAAATTATAAATCAAGTGGATATAGTACAAAGTGGATCTTGAAGATTATTCTAAATTAAATATCAGCTTGTGAAATAGACATTTCGGTTTTCCCAACTGCTTATTGTTAACATATAAATGTTCATGAATAACTATATGTTTATAACTGTTGGTTTTACTTCAAAATAAATTTTTCATATGTATTACAAAAGCATATATTCGTTTGTTAATTTTTAGAGACAGAATTCCATTCAAATTAGACATCAAATTAACTTTTTAAATCATTAAAGACATTTTCTTTGTGTATTTTTATAATGAGTGAGAGTGAGAGAATATTAACGTCGCACTGATTAGCAACACGAGGGCTTTTGGCGACGGTCCGCGTAATTTTGAACCATGGTCAAGTGACGCGGACGACACCTGAGCTGGCACCCCCTCTCCTAACTACCGCACCACACCAACGGGAGGACGTTTGAGCTCTCAACAGATTTAACGTGCATCGCTCCCCTACACGGCGTGTATTTTTATAATAATAGAAACATGCGCAAGGAATTCTGAAATATCCTATAATGTGATGTTAAAAATACTAAAACTTATTGACATAAAATTTTGGTATTTTAAATGGAAGAAGGTGAAAATCGTTGATAACATGTGTTGATGAAGTAGGGAAAGAGTAATTAAAAACTTCTAAATAATCTAAAATTTTAAAATCTTGATTTAAAAACTAGAGAAATGATGCAAAATAATCCAATCAATTATGGCATGCCTAATATTTTATTAAAAATATTATTTTAGAAAACATAAATAAAAATATCTTTATTAGCAATTTTCTTAAAATACATTTTTTGATGATTCCGGTACACTTTTCTCAAAATCTACTTTACCTATATAGTGCTGATATTTTGCAAATTATAATATCCTCAAATTTTCAACAAAGTGAATTTTTTTTTCAAATAAACATTCACAAATTTTAGTTATAGCACAATTTCTGCATAGAATTTAAAAGAAGTTTGTATCACTCAATTTAAATTTTTTAAAGCTTTTTATAAATTTATTTTTTGCAATTTCATTTAATTTATTTTATGTATTGTCATGTTTGCAAACATTCTGTAAAATTGTATAACTATATATGCAGTGGATTTTATGCAAAGTGTGCCTAAACGTAAGAACATGTCTCGAAAATAAAAATATAGTTATTGAACATTTATTGTCTATACAGATTTGTTTGTAACTTAAAATGGGATTTTTCTACATAAATATACAGATAATTCAACGCAAAAATTTTAATTCCTTTGTTGCTTTTAATTTAAGTATAAGTGACAACCATTTAAATTTGGCGTAAAAAAAGTTCGATTTTCCTAGTCGTGGACGTCCCAGTTACTTAAGGAAACAAATCTTAAGAATACATGTGTAAATTAAGAATTCCTTGTTAATTTTTCGATGTTTTTATATGAAATAGAAACTTTAAAAATATTATTTAATTACTGCAACAAAAATTCTTAATGAGGTTATTATTACTTGATTCTTTTTTTTAATTTAAACTATTTCATTTAATACAGCTACAATAATAAAAACATTGAGATCACAAGAGAAAACAAATATTTACTTTTAGTAAAGAAATTTTAATGTTTGTGTAAAACAAAATAATAAATTTGTGTATACTTCTGATACCTATATCTTTGATCATTTTCCCGAGGCTATATAACATATAATTAATTCTTTCGAAATTAACCTCCAGATCAATTTCTCAGATCTAGTTGTGTATTTGTAGTTTTAAAATCTATATTTTCTTTAATAGAGGAAAAGATTTCACTTTTTTATGCATTCTGTTTATTATAGTAAAAACCAGGTGTTATATATAAATTATGAATTAAAAATTGTACAAAGTTATAAAGTTTGAATATTATATTCTATGGTAATATGCTATAGAAATTTATGTTACCTACTTTACTATTACCAAAGTCTGACTTTTATAAATTAATGTAAATGATTTTATCACTGTTTGATTCTATTGAAATAAGTAATTTGATTGGCATTTGGATAACTTTTTGAAGAGAAATGCTGAATTTTCAGAAAAATAAATATAGTTTCCCGTATGTTTTCCCAGTCATACATATTGGTGTCCATACCAAAACAAATGAACGCAGAAAGTCTTGTTTTCAAATTCAACGCTAGGATTCAAAGCCGTGTTATAAATAAGATCTGACACAAATACCCAAACACTCGATGTTTTTAGGAATTTGAGAAACTCTTAACTCTCCTGGGATTCAACATCAGCCCCAGGAGATACAGCTACTGAGCAACTTTTATCTTCTTACAACTATCGGATACTTCCCAAGGGTAAGAAAGAGGTACTTTATATCAATGATTTTATGTGGAACTAGAGCACAATGCTTAAAGTATTTTCTTTTTTTAAAGATTCAACATTCTCCTTTTTCCCCACCACTATTCGAACTAATAGTTATAAACAATGAAATTTAGACTCTTTCTGAGAACATTGAGAGAAAAATTGTATTTAGCTTGTTAAGAAAAATTTATATTCGTAATTTTTCATAAATGTTTCGAGATCCGCACATTAGGTTAATTTTCTTGGAAAAACAATATTTTTTACTGAGTAAGTAAATATAAATTTTGCAAAAATTAACTTCTTTTATTTCTTAGAATATGGTAAAAAGCTGTTTTACCTGAAAATAACTCGCTTCAGTTATTTATAGTGACTTATAAAAAAATTAATTCCGCTTTTGTGTAAGAAAACTTAAAAGAAAGATTTATCTACTCAACAGAATGACAATTCTGTAGTAAAAATAAGTATTATGCTTTGTCCTATCTCTCTAAACTAAATTTATTTCATATGCAAAACACATTTATGAATTCAGTTGCGAAAACACAATACTTTACATAAAATTAAACTAAATATATACTTTTGCATACATTATAAATTACAGTTTACTAAATAAATTACCTTTTTTAATAGTACCAAAATCACTTTTTCATCAGCATTAGTGTTTAAATATGGCAAATATCTAGAAGGAGAACGAGATCAGTAGCGTACAAAAGGAGGGAGCCGGGGGTTCCCCTCCACACACAGATCAACACATTAGCATACACATCCCTCTTATGGAGGTGGTAACATTCTAAGAAACACGCAGATGAAAGAACCGAAGGATAATATCTATGGTAAAAATTAAAATTCTGTCTAAAAGGGGGAATGAACGCCAAACCCCTCTTTGGAACCCCACTGAACAAACAGATTTTTAATTTTTATCATAAAGACTATTCCTTGGAGCTTTCGCCTACGTATTTTTTAGAATGTATTCCCTCCCCCCCCCCCTTCTTTAAGAAAAGTCCGCATTGGCTTCTGAGAAAGTTTTTGTTAATAACACCTCCAAAGAAAATTTGGTTTGAATATGGGATCTCAAAAACCTCGTCATGTGGCATAATTCACTGTTAATAGATTTCATTCAATAAATATTTTTATTCATTTGATGAATACAGTCGTACAGATAAGAAAGTTTTTTTAATTATTTTTTGTGTAATTTGAAAATTGCATTCCTTTCTGACGCACTGAAATCACAGAATACTTCAGTCTGAAATGAATTAGAAGTTGTTTTTCATATTTTGTAGGTTTCTGCATGAATAAAGAGCCATGATAGGTATCATTTTCAATCATGTTATCAAATAAAAATACATTAATCTGTCTCTTTAAATTCAAAATAATAAACAGACTGTGTGAATTCAATTAAATTGCATTATTAATGTCTTTCAATGAGACATTCATTTTTTGCTTAAAAAGGTTTACGAGAAATAAAAAAATAAGTATGTTTTCAAAAATTATTCGCTTCGATTATTACAGGGAAATTAATTTATTGTTAATGCAAAATATACTTGCATTTATAATAAGTTCAGAATAATAAGCAGACTGCGTGAATTCAATTGAATTGTGTTACTAATGTCTTTCAATAAGACATTCATTTTTTGCTCAAAAAGGTTTATAAGAAATAAAAAAATAAGCATGTTTTCAAAAATTATTCGCTTTGATTATTACCGTGAAATTAATTTATTATTAATGCAAAATATACTTTTTTAAATCCAAATTCCATAAGGTGAAAAAATTATGTATGTATAATATATATATAATATATATAGGTATAGGTAATATACATGTGTGTGTATAGGTATAATATATAGGTATTCAACATAGATAAATAAATCAAGCATATATTTAAAACATATATGCAGCTACTATATCATTTCCCCCGATCTTTAATTTTCTTATAATACCTAATTTATTTTCCCTTCTTTTTTATGTTCTTAAATAAATATTTTATATCATTTAAAATCCGATGCATTTCACTTGAAAATTAATCATAATTAGTTGCAAGATGTGAGTATTTTTTTTTCAAATAGAAATATGGTTTTCTTTATATGTTATTGTGATTCTTATCTGTTTTTTATGTGATATAAATAATTTATGATTCGCTTATTGATATGAAACAAAAGTTAATTTTAACACATTTTCTTCTACAAATTTGAATACAGTATTTGCCTTTTAATTTTACTGACATACTATTTAAAAATTATTGGAAATAAAAACGTTTTTTAATGATTGTGTTACAATTTCATCATCCTTAAAATACCACAACACTTTTCATCTATTCTCTAAGCAGATTTAAGACAAATTTCATTCTAGTGTAAAGGTCACATTGGAATAAAGGTCACACTGGTTTTCATCCCCATTTCGGCAGCAATTGCCATTTCCCTCAAAATATTACGAAATTGCTTCCTTTCATACTTCAATAATGCGATGAAATGAAACCTCCTATTGGTGCTTTATTTTGAATAGTGAGATTTAGCAAACGTATTGTGGACACTTAAGACGAATCCTTATCGAGGCAATAGATTTACTACCAATTCTACCACTACAGTTGGTGCTTTGTCTAAAAGGCATTATGTTGAGCATCCAGGCTTCAAGTTAGGAATACACAACTTCACATTACTGCTAATTTGAACGAAGAAATACTTGGGTGAACCATCTGCGGACTAATGCAGGACAAAGCTTGAATGTTTCGTGAAAGGAGGCCAACGAGTTTCGGAGCAGTTTCTGGGCTTTATATTCTTCTCCAAAATTAGGTGGATTTGAATGAGGAACTTAACTGTATTGGTCGCTTTAGGTTATACAGAATTAGGATCACATAAATTTACTGGCAGAAACTGATCAAATGGTTATGTAATCTATTGGGATTTAGTAAGCGTAAGAGATTGAAAGGATTAATGAAATGTATGATATGTATAAAATATATAAAAGAGTATAAGAAATAATTCCCGGACTCATGAGTTTAAAAAAAACATTTTATTTTAAAACGAAATTGCAAATTACTAAAGATCAAGGAAGATAAAAAAAATTCTTAATCAATTTCTACTTAAGTCAACAAGGAAAAATTTTATTTTAGTTACTTTATTAAAAAATTAAAATTTTAATCTAAATATGTATATACATATGACAGAGTCACAATATTAAGTGGCAAAATATGAATCAATTTTCCATTTTCCTTTCTGTATATGGCGTTGGACTATTATTTTTGTATGTGTTACTCTATTTATTCATTAATTAAAAATTTAATTATTCCAATAAAAAAATAATATATTAGAAATAAACCACATTCCAAGATAATAGACCATCCCAGGCTGGATTTGAACACACGAACATTGGATTAGAAAACCAACGCGCTACCCATTGCACTACAGGGACACAGCGAGCGATTTCCTTTTTATATATGATGTTGATGTTGGATGATGGATTTGTGTTTGTTATTATTTATTCTTTAATTAAATAAAATTAATGAATAAATATTTGAAAAAACTGTACTAACATCAAGTGTCATCCACAACAAGTTTAAAAAAATGTATTTGAACTTGAGTGGATGAATAAGAAGTATTTTATTAACGATTGAAAGGTTGAACAAGATATATATATATATATATATATATATATAGATAGAGTGTGAACTGATAAGAGGAATTAAAAAAGAAAAAAAATGAATATCAGAACTGATTATAATTTCAAGAAAATTAAGCAGATATTTCCCCCTTCAATATTTAGTTAACTTAATCATATTTTTTCATGAGATGTGTGTGTGTGGTGTGCTTTAAGTAAAAAGAGAATATATGCAAACATAAAAGGATTTGTCTTGTTTTATGAAAATATTTTCACACATCACTAATTCGCAAATCCTTCCCCTGGGACTGTGCGAGAAGGGCAAGTCTCTTTTCTAAAGGAAAGGGAATTCAGAAATAAGTTTCTTCAAATGAGACCTAAAGCAATTTTATAAAATACTTTTAACTTCAACTTTAATAGCAGCTAATCAAAGTACATAAATTTATAATACGCTTATAGTTAACAACATTGTAACATATTTAGCTCAAACCTTTTATGTACCGCATTTATTCCAATCTACACTGTCGTCTATTCTAAGCAACACCCCAAATTCTTAACATGTTTTTGTGGGGGAAAATGGTGTAAAATGGTTTATTAAAACCCAATATTTGCGAAATTTAAAAAAAAATATTTAGAACTAATATGAAGTGAATGATTAACGTATTTTACCCAAATTAAAAGCTTTTAAATACATACATGAGCCTGTAATTGTTCTAACAGGTAATATCTTGTTCAATTTCGATTCTAAGCCACACCCGATTTTCAGCAGCATTAACATTAGAAAAAAGTGCGGCTTGGATTCGAATAAATGCGATAGTTAAATATATATCAAATAAAAAGAACATGTTGTGCATTTTCTATAAATTGTCTTAAAATTAAGCAATGCGAACAATATTTTTATCTATATTCTTTCCTTTTTGAAAATAAACAATTCGAATGAATAAATTTATGAATTTCATACGTTACTAAAAGCATCAAAAGCTAATTTAATACAAAACACTTTTTTCATATACTTTTTATATAATTTTAATAAAAAGCAAAAAAAAAATTATATATGTGTTTTACAAATGCATTCTTTACTTTTTAATACAAAAGTTTATGAACGGGAGATTCAAAAATCTGCACATCTATCCTAGCTATGTGGGACAATATTCCTTTATAGCACTCTCGTCTTCCTTAACTCTTAACTAAAAGTGACATAACTTTTACTTAAAAAAAAATCAAAAATATGCAGAGGATTAATCCAGATTCCAAATATTTTTATACATATTCTCATATTTATTTTGACGTAACCGCAATTGTTTTCTAGAAATTCTTATAACCTTTTTACTTATGTGTATAGTATTTTCACAAGTAAGATAAGTCATTCCTTTTGAAAGTTGCCTTGTATCTCTAATATAGTATATTTCCCAAAAAAAAACAGAAGTATTCTATGAAATGTAAGAAAAAAAATGTTTTTATTTGAGCAAGATTTATTTGTACTAAGCCAAATAATACAAAAAAAAATGTTACCATAATTAGTTTTTAGGTAAAACTTATGAGCTCTCTGTAATATATTAGGTATTCAAAAAAAGACATTTTTTAATTCGAGGAATTTTATTTCAAATGTTACGCTAAATAATATCACAGAGAAACATTTTTAAAGATTTCTTCTGGAAAATTAATTTTTTTCTGTAGATGTAATAACCAAACTTTTACACACAATAGCATTTTTCATGCTTTTTCCGAGTATTTCCCCCCGGATTTTGTATGGCAGTGGTAGACCAGTGGCAATGACCACGAGCTCTTGGCGTGAGTTCGAACCCTTGTACTTCTGAAGACCCACCGTGTTGAGTACCGATGCACGTTAAATCTATCGTGTTTCATGATCCTTCCATTGGTGTGGTGTTGCAGTTTAGTGAAATTGGTATACATCTCAGGTGTCTTCCTCGTCACTTGACCATTTTCAAAATTGAAATCCATCGTGAATAGCCCTCGTGTTGCTTCATAGCAGGGCTTCGAACCGTAATTTCTTTCGTTCCTATTATCATTCCCGTTCAACTAAAAAAGAATATATCTGTTCAATTCCGGTTTTTGTTCAGCCAAAAATAACGATTTTCGGTTCAGCTACGAATGAATAATTTTATTGTATGTATATTCTTATTTGTACTAAAAATATAATTCTATCATAAACAAAAATGTAATTATATGGTTGATGTGCAATGATGATAATTATATGGTTGATGTGTAATGTTGATAATTATGTTGTTGACGTTAATTTAGAAAATATTGATAAGTTGGTTACAGTAATAAAATGACTGAAGATCTATCGAACCGAAATAAACCGATATTTTTTTTGGTTCAGTTCTTATTTTCGTTCAGACCAAAATAACGGTTTTTTTTCAGTTTTAGGTTCAATTCCGGTTCGAAGACCTGTTTCATAGTACGCCATCAATAAACACTCACTCCTCCGTATTTTGTAATTTACTTTGATTTTTGTGCATTAATGTTTAAGTCTGTCTGGATAATATCTTTGAAATTATCTCTAACATTCTTGCCAATTTCTTCACTTCCCTAGGACAAATAACGATAATGTTACTGAAACATTGCATTTTCTTCATTGCTATCAAATATAAATAATCTAAAGAAATCACTCTATTCAGGAAAATCATTTTAACATTTATTTAAATTGAAATATTCCGTTAAGAAGGATTCACAAATAACAGCTAAAGTGAAAAAAGATGTTTCTGTAGAAGAGAGACTTTTCTTTTACTCCAATGTGTATCTTATAATTTTGTTTGACTTAAAAGCTAAGAAAAGAGGAAGAATAGAAATTTATCCTATCTTATAGTGATTTCTTAAAGGTTCAGAAAGTTTCATCCTTCCAAGTTTCATTGCTTTATTCCATTTTATCCAAACATTCTTTTAAGAGGAAATTGCTTACCCTTGTACTTCTAACCTTGGAATTACGAAGACATAATGTAAGGGGAAGGTTCGTTGTTATAGATTTTTCGGGTCAAACTGTGCGCTTTATCGATTTCGACTTTGAGCTCATTGCATTCAGATCTATTAAGTTTCGAAAATAAAAGTAGAAAAAGGATTAATTTTCTTTAGATTTTTCTTTTCTTTACCCTAAAAAACTGTTTCCTATCGATTTTTAAGCAGCAAACCTTTTGGATGTCGTTTTTCTTTTTCCTCCTTGCTTTAAAAAAAGATTATTTTATTTCGCGGAAATAAAAAAAAAATGAGAAACTTTAAAAAGTTTGAAGAAATTCAAATAAAAAGATGTAGGGATTTTTTACGTACTTCAAATAAATTAATGTCCTAGTAAGAGCAAAACTTGAGCTAATAGCCAAGTTGGTATAGTTTAAGTTTTTCATCACAGCTACAACTACTTTTTTAAAGTTATTAACATATTCTCTAAAAAATAATAAATTTTCATCAAAAAAGAAACTGTTTTTATTTCAAGAATTTGAGGTAATTATATATATATATAAATTTCTAAGTCCGTAAATGAGTAATATAAATGGATTTAAATATTATTCGTTACATTTTCATTTTAACGCAATCGTGATTACTTCTCTGCTTTTAATTACTGTAGAGACAATGATAATACAAAAAAAAAACTGAAATTGTGAGCATTGTGCATTATTCACTCATAGTAGGAACACTTTTCTCTGCGAAGAAATAGGATACTTATATATATTTTTAAATATATAGACATATAAGAATAGCATAAGAAATATTTGCAGCTGAAGTTTTCTAAATTTATAATATTGTGATTCTTAACTAATTAAAAAACAATAACCTTATAATAGATAGATCATCCCATCCATTAGTGTACGAGAGTTAGAAGGAAAACCAGCCATAGGGTCAAAACAACACAATTTATTTACTGTTCTCAACAACGACACAAACTCAACAAATTAAATTAATGTACCATTGATAAATATGGGAGCAATCGCGAAATAGACTAAATAATTGGAGATTATAATAATAAATCGGATCACTTACACATAGCACGTCTAGGCAATACACCTTATTATATTTGATGATAATTTCTAAAGTAATCGAACCCAAACACACCAAATCCGGTTTAACAACTAGTTGACGAAATCGTCAATCTTAATATTAATTAATTAATCTACGAAGGGCTCTCGTCTACCTTTACTTTTCCTTACGTCAACATTCATGATATCCTTTTGCTTCTAACATCTCTCTCTCTCTCTCTCTCCTCTTCGAATTCGAAGGCTAATACTTAAATACATGATATAATTTACATAGACCGTGTCTTCTGCTTTGGGAGGAAGTTTTCAATTGAAAAGAGAGAGTAAGTTTTCCATATTTAAAGAAAGTTATTCCCCAAGAGGATTGTTAGGGAAAACGCTAATAGGCACGGTACAGCCTCTAAGAGTAATGTTTTCTGAATTTATTTGATTTATATTTTCAGTATTCATAATTTACTCCTGAAACATATGAATATATATATATATATATATATATATATATATATATAGTACTTTTATTGTTATGAAATTAATTGTAGGAAATTAATTTTATATCAATAATTTAAAAACTTTGGGGCGGTTCTGTACGCATCCTTCCACTAACCCTCTTGGGAAATCTTTGGGGCTATGAAAAATAACAACCTTCTAATAAGAAGAAATCCTGATATTCAAATTAAGTTTATTATTTATAGTTAAGGTTCGCTGGCTTAGTTAGTTAAAGCGCGACAAGATGAGATATAAGTAAAGAGATATTCGGAAGAGAGTCATCAAGTCCGTGTGAGAGAAGAAAGATTAGAAGTTGAAATTATAAACATATTGAAGGATTACGCATTAAAAGTTAAGAAGACTACCTACAGTTCAGGTATTATTGACATTTATAGCACGTTTTGATATTTAAATTATTAAAAGGTCTTTGTGGCTATAAGTTACGTATCTACCGTTTAAAGCAATATTAAAAGAGAAGATTAATTTACACAAAGTAGATAAATTATAAGAATTATTCTCCAAAAACGTAACTCTCGCCTCTTTAACTCGTTAGCTAATCGGAAACATCATATTTATTCTGATTCATTGATTTGTTTTTGAGTTAATTAAGGTGCTGTATAAATAATTGGTAATTGTCATGTCGAATCATCCTTTCCTCCTACACCTTTAGCCGGGTCACAGGGTAGAAGGGAAAAAGGGTTGTTATGACTTTAGCATGTTCATAGCTATATTTGAATAGAACAACTTCTGATTCCATGAAAGAAATGGTAGGCAGAATAATGGAAATTGTGTGTGCTCTCTTAAATGAAATGGTATTAAGTTTGGACAGTTAGGTGTCGTCTTTGTCACTTATTCGATTCTCAATATTTTGTATTCCGTTGCCAATAGCTCTAGAGTAGCTTCAAATTTTGACATCAAGCAAACAATAAATTCAGGTCTTTATTTGGATACACAATTTTAACATTTCTTACAGCCTTAAAATTTTAAAATTCTTGAATATGAATTAACTTTCAATATGGTACTATGCAATTTCAATATTTCAATTTAAATGAATTTCAAACGTCTCAAAATCAAGCTTATTTAATACCGATTCAATGTACAATAATTAACAAAATACAGTCTCTTAAAACATCATATTTCACGATAATTAGGGATTATATAATATCAGACAACTACTGGTTTCATAAGTAAGAACTTTTTGATAAAAACCGTTTATTACTTTTCTGAGTTATTTATCACTTAAATCAGATATAAATAACTGAGCAAATGTTCTAAACGCTTTTTACCATCATTACTTAAATGTGTTGAATGGCCAGAAATGAAAATGATTTATCATATATCATATCAGCCACTAAATCTCTTCAGCTCGGTAAATCAACGATGCGATCAATACCTCCCCCCCATAACCCTAATTCTACGATCCAATACATTTAATCTGAAGACATTACCAATTCAACGTTAGCCCAAATTTCAACGCGTGAGGGAATTTTTGTTTCGATACAATCAATAAAATTATTGACCACTCCCAGTCCTAAAATACACACCATGCACGAAAACATCAAGATGATGAATAAAATGAAGGGGAAAAAAATCGTAATACCTACACACTCTGTGTGATGGATATTCCAGGAATAAAAAATAAAGAAGCGTAAAATAGTGCAAAAAATGCGGAAAGGAGAGAAAATGTATCGACGCTGCGAAAGAAGAGAGGGAATTTCCAAAATCGTTACGCTAAACGATCCAAGGCCCTTAGACATCTATATATATATATATATATATATATATAATTTTACTATTTTGAAGTATAGGCTTCCATTTTTACGCTTCAGCAATGATAAAAGAAAGTAAAGGCTCCGATTTTAGCAGAAATGGTTCAGTTCTTAGATGTAGTTACTTACTTCGAAACGCTCAAACTTCCCAGCTCTGCGTTCCGCACTGTTGTGTTTAATGAATATTGAAAACAGGCCCCTCGAGGGAAATCCCATATTCACTGAGTTGGCAGTTTCTAATATTGTGTCTTTCCATGCCGAGTATGAAAGAAATTCTGTTTATTCCAAAGCATTAACTTTTGCTTATAATGCATACATACACACACACACATATATATATATATACTATTTTGAATATTGTGTAAAAAAAATTTGGTGTTTAAACGGTTTCAAATGAGCTGCAATGTAAGTGAGGAAAATGTTATATTTTTCTGCATAGTTTTAAATAAATCTGAGTATTGCTATGCTGACTTTATTAAACAGAACATATCAATAAAGACTTTATAAGATAATATTGAGTAAGTTAATATTATTATATGTACACACACACACACATATATATATATATATATATATATATATATAAATATATCATTCACGTTAACTTTCTCTTAAGGGACCTCTCTTACCCTCTAAGACTTCACGTAAATAATTAATTGTTAGTTACTCTCCCAACAAGATTTAATTATAACTTTAAACACTTGGAAAATGTGTAGTCAGTGAAATTAGAGCAATGATCATATAAGCACACCGTACGATAGCTGTCCACCAATCACAAGAGCGACCCAGAAAATTCATGTAAGTTTTGGGACTTCCGGTTGGCTTTTTGTATTTAAGCCTATTTGTTCAGGGAAAATTTGCCTGTCGCCGCTTATTTGTGCCATATCGATTCGCTTGTGTTAATCATCTTTGACTTTGTGTTTCTATGTGAGTGTTTTCTGCATAAGTAATAAAATGAAGGCATAAAAAAACCACCAGCATCCTCATCAATTCTACCTCCTCAATAATCACCAATCACATGGACACAAAACGAAAAGCAACTCCTGACAAACAAGAAGATTAGACAATGGACAAACGCGTTTACTTTACTTTCGAAGATCTCAGCTTTAATATCTCTCCCAAACAGAAGTTTTGATATTCAAATAATTTCCTTTAGTTAATACAGTGATTGGTTAGAATCAGTGGCTGATGCAATATTGCCTCCTCTTAATTTATTAACGTGTCAGTTTTTGATGAGATAAAGATGTGAATAAAAAGTTATTTCCCATTAGGTGGTTTTACTAAATGCATTAATTATCACTCGATGCCTTGAAGTGTTTAAGATCATTTTAAACTAAATAAAATCTCTCGAAAGGAAATTTAAATGGGGAATTATTTCACACACATTTATATATATATATATATATATATATATATGGAAGGATGATTAATTTAAAACTTATCCAAAATTCTAATTAATGTTTAATATTTATTTTCCCCGTGCATATATTCGCGTGTAAAATTAAACAACTAATACTTTCTCTCATTAAACATCATCCAACCTTCAAATTTAAATTTCATCTCATTTTCTTGTGTGGTCTTAGGCCATACATTCCAGAGTTTTACTCTCCATTCGAAATCTAAACTAAAAGATGATAATTTAGTAGTTGTGGAAATAAATATACAAGCCAACTCAGAAACAGAGGCTGCTTTGCATTGCTGGGAGGTTGAAAGCCGTCGTCATAAGTGAATTAAAAACTGTTTCAATAAAAGTTTCCACGAAAAGTAAATATATATACTTTTAAATATTAGGCAAAGGTATGTGTGTGTGGTTTTTGCAAACTTTTTATAAATACTCAAGAAATTAGGAGAGAGAGAAATTTCATCTGCATATAAGCGTTTATGCGGTAAAATTTCAGAATTTAGCTCTAAAGCGTGTTATTTTCATTGCATGTTTGACAAAATTTTCATTCTTGCATTTTTTTTAGAGAAAATGTCTGAAAATGTTTAAAAAATGAGGTTTTCTGGAATACACATGTCCTGATTTTTTTATTTCTAGCTGTAGCACTAGATGAATACATCATTTGCTGGAGTGAAAACACTCCGCGCAAGCACACAAGAAGTAACAGCAAATTAGAAACAACAAAACAATAAAAAAACATAAACACAATCAGAAAGTCAGTCAGATTGCAGAGCTTGAAACTTCTCTCCCTCCAGTATCTATCAGAGATGTTACCTAAGCCAGCAGGGAAAACCTCCAGGTGCTCAGCATTCATTTGGGAATTCTCCATGCTCAAAACACAGTTTGGAGAGAGAAGGACATTTGATCTCTGTAGGTGACCTGCCAGTCAGTCATGCCCGGTTTCTAGCCTGAAGGCAGCAACCGAATGCCGTCTCTAGTGATCTGGGATCTCATTTAATGTCTCCCTCCAAGACTTTTCACAAGTTTTTTCTTAAATAAGTGAATAAATTCCATAGATCTTTTTCACTTTGTTTTTAATAACTCTGCTTATAGAAGAGTACGAGACCCCTCTCTGAAAGCATGCGTGACGGATCTATCCGCGTCCTTTCCTTAATCTTCTTGGGAAATCTTTGGGCCATCAATTCGAGTTTATTCACAACCAATCCTCTGAAGAAGAAACCTTGATTATTCAGATTAGGTCGGCTATATATAGTCTAGGTTTTCAAGCTAGAAAAGGACAGAAAGTGAAGAGATAGGATAGATTGCTACTGATCTTGTATTATACCATTTTATAGAACATTTTAAATATTTGATAGGTGAAAGAATTAAAGTGACGATTGGTCATTAAAGTTTAATTAGTATTCAGATAATTAGGATAGTATATTTGATCCTGAAATAAGAGGGTCTATATTTAAAGTCCTCTCATATTTCGTGCATCTCGTTACTAATCCACATATTGCTTAGATTGAGAACATCTCTTCTTTTCGAAATTACTTAAATTGTGAGTTAAATTGAGTGATCAATAAATAGAGAGATTTTTAGATATGGCTAGTCTTCCTTCCTTCCCTCCCATGTCTCTAGGCGGGAATGAGGGAACACCTCAATCCTTACAACTGAAAAACATCAGTGCCTTTTATCTAGAAAATCAGCTCTCTCCATGAGAGGGAACCCATTGGGATTTGTAATTTAGGGGTGTAATGTGTGCCCTGGGTAACGCTAATTCTATCACTGTTAGCAGAGCGCAATGATTATGCTGAAAAATTAATAAGCCTAAAAAGTTGCAATTGAATTTCTGAGGCTATTCTACTTTTGTCTTGAACTTTTTCGCTATTTTCTAGTACCTTACTTATTGTTTAGCATTAAATTATAATTACAGTAACTCAGTACTTATGAAAACACAACTCATATGACAATTAATGATTTAAGCTATAATAGTTTTGAAATTATTAAAAGCCACTTTCTATTATTACACTTGTAACCTAAAAGAAAGGAAAGGTTACTACTAGCATATTTTTTTTATCAAATTTATTTATTTCCTATTTGGAAGATATTTACTGTTTGTAAAATGTACAGGAAGTATTTGTTACTGTGGTATTTGATTCTTTAGTGCTTTAACTCAAAACACAGAGATATTAAAAATTTCTAATTGTTAAGCTGTTTTAAAGAAAAAAAATATTTTCTTATAATAATTCTTTAGTTTAACAACTGAAAAAAATCTATAAAAATTATTTCCTTTAAAAAATACTTTTTTTCTGCGTGATTTTTATTCTTCCTTCCTTTTTCCAACTTCGTATTCATTGTTAAATAAATTAATCAGATTAATACACGTTCTTACATTAAATCAATCCATATTGTTTAAACATTTTCATAAATAGAAAATAATTTAGTAACTGTAAGAGCTTTGAGATAGACTTTCTTTACAAAAAATAGCATTTTTACTTAGTACTGTTTTGAATCTGAAGGCCTCATTGTTATGCACCTTGCATCGAAAATTCAACAAAGCTCATGGAGAATTTCTGCTTATTTATTAGAAATTCATAAATTGAATCCTAAGCAATTGAACAATAAAACATAAACAATTGAATAATTGAACCATAAAAGGATATTTTTTGTTCGTTTAATATCATTGTCAATACATAATAACATAAATATTTAATGCTAGATATTTATCTGTAATATCTGAATTAGGTATCTCTAAAAAAATGTAAATCAGCAAAAATTATACACAACGGAATTGATTAAATGTTATTAATTTATACTCATTCTCATAACAACTTCAAGACTTTTCTATTAAAGTAGACTTTAAAAAATTGCAAATATTATCTTTAGGGAAAACAATTCGTTAGTTTAATTTTTGACGTTAGTATAATTAAATTTTTCTCTTGAAATATTTCGGCAACATTCAATTAACGATACTTTCAGATTAATTCTTCAAATCCTGAAGACTAATATATAATGCTTCTAAATTAAATATATAAATAACGAAAACTGCTAACATGATCTTTTCAGTAAATTATTTTTGTTGCATAATATTAATAACTAAGTTTGAAGTAACTGCAAAATATATTACATCTCTTAAATTTATTTCTCATGCTTATATTCTATTTTGAAAAAATTACTGATTTCTAAGTCAAATTTTTTGGTAGTTCATATAATCAAATATTGAATTACAGACTTAAAAAGTAAAATTTAGATACGTCTTTTCATCGCATATATATACAATATTTATTTCATATTTTTTATGCATAAAATATTTTATTTTTTGCGTCAAAACTTTGAACACTTTTTTTTCTTTTTCGATTTGGTCTTAAGCTTTAAGTATTAAAAAAGAACTTCATCAGGAGAAAAATTTGCATATTTAGTTGGTGGAATGGTTTGAGAAGGAAAAAAAATGTTGCAAAATTTTGGCTCTAACAAAGATGATTACAAAAATCCATTTCTGAGAAAAACCTATTTGCCTTATCTCCAGTTGTATTTTAAATGAGCAACCTCATCAAGGAAATGGATAGTAGCAGAGCTGAGGTATTATTGATGGTGAAAACTACTTAATTAGCATCTTCTCTTGGGATAAATTTATTTCTTTGAAAATAACACTCGAATTTTTCTGCAAAGACCATCGGTTGGTTAATGGCATCTGGAATTTCACAACGTATATTAGAACAAAATTAAACTGTTTTAGATCTTATGACAATTCTTTGTTGGTTCGTATTTGTTTTCTATTGTAAAATGGAGATAAATTTAATGTATGGTAACTATAGCAACCGAGGAAACATTGGTGTATTGAGTACGATTTTTATGATTTAAAATATTAAAATTGTTTAATTTATTAAAAACTGATTTAAATATGTATGGATAGTATGACAGATGATTAATGGTAATGTATTGAGGTTTTAATATTATATTTATATATGTGTATATACGAATATGTACATAATACATACACACACACGCGCGCGCGCGCACACACACACACACACACATATATAGTATCAAAATTCTCTTCTAAAGAGAGATGAATAATCAATAATCATCAGAACTGGAAAAAACCGAAATTGCAAGATAAACCAGACATAAGGTTTAGGAAAGGATATAATAGAAATTAAAATATAATAAGGATTAAAAATATTAAAATATAGATACTACAGTATTATAAGAATTGCTGCCTTAGGACAGATGTTATATATATAAAATAATTTATATAAAAGTGTGTGTGGAGTTGAACATGTTTTTTTTTTTTGCCATCCATCCTTCCCCTTTTCTCTTAATAATACTGAGCAAAACCCTATCGAAAATAATGAATAGAATATCGAAACCCATTACAAGAAAAAGGTAACTTACCTAAAAATTGCATTAAAAATGCAGAGCCCGTGCTAAATCTGAGTACAATAAACAAGTTATTGTCAGATTCTAGACCCAAATTCAAATTCAAAACACGGGAATGACTGAATAATAGCACTTAGCAAAAGTATGAAAAGAATAAAAATAAAAAAATAAATAGTGTGTATAAATACAACCATTACTTGAGGGACACTTGGATTTTATAAATGTGTTTAAATATTTAAAAAAAACTACTATGATTAAAATAAAACTAAGAGAATAAAAAATCTAAGAAATCTTTTTTACGCATTTTATGCATCAAAGCAAAGGTATTATTTTATTCTTTTTCTGGTGAATTGCAAATCCAACAAAAAGTTTATATAATTGTTAAAACTTCTATTATACCCCTAAGTGTTTTTATTAACGATTCAACTGACTATTCACTTAACTTGCGGTTTAGCAAAAAGGGAATCCAAGTCAATGAACTCAGAATAAATGTGTAATCTATATTTTGTGATAGTTCTTGCTTGATGTGATCTGTAATGATATATATGGAAATATACGTTGTTTATGGGTATTTCCACGTTCTTTTAAAGAAATTAAACGTTATGCAATGCAAGAATTAATCCTATTTAAGATATTTGCACATTTCGAAAGTTTATACGTGATTCAGAAGTTGTTCATTTACTTTGGCATGCACTGGTATTCTCAGGAAAATTTGTCTAAATGTAATACATTTATTTATTATGTTTTATATCAGTTTTAAATGTCTCAAAACACTGTAATAAATTCAAATTAAATTGCTTGCATTAACCAGATTTTAATTCACTGATCTCAAAGTGCCCTTAATTGTGTCGTGACCTTTTGTATTCACGCTTCAAAATCATTTATAGTTGATGATACCATCGCAGAATGCTCTATTTGGTTGGCGTTTCTTTTCCGTGGTGATTTCTAAATGCAAGTTGCACCGAAATCGTTGCTAAGAAAATTCGTTCATAGTCATATACCGTTAATGTGCAAAATCTCTTCTCTGTCATTGTCACAATGTTTGGATTTCAATCATAGTGATCTTGAATGTGTTGTTGATTATTGGTGGGGAAAAAACTCTTGTATTTTTCTTCACATTCCCATTTTTCACTTATTATAATATATGCAGTAATTTCGAAAATATGATTTTTTAAAATTAAATCTGTTTTAAGGGATGATCTAAGTCATCCCTTAGTGTTAGAGGGTTGGATGGAAGCCATAGTCAATATAACTTCAATTTATTCTCAGTTATGAACAACAACACAAATTATTTTAACCAAAGTTAAGAGATGCACCCAAATACCAAATATAGAAAGCAATAGTGAGGTTGACAAGAAACGAGAAGACTTTAAATAATCAGATCACTTACGTCTATACAATATCTTCTGGTTCTTAGTGACCTAATCTAATTTGATTTCCAATGGACAAATTATCAACTTTAATATTACAATAATCAGCTACGAAGTATCCACGCATCACTTTATGTTTAATCAATCACTGCTAGCCGTAGCAGTCTAACCTCTCTCTCCTTCTAACTTGAAAGTTTAAACTTTATATACAAGTCTTAATTTGCATACTCACATCTTTTTCGAAGGAAGGCTTTCAATAGATTAAATTTTAGAGACCCATATATATTTTTCCCCAAGAGGACTGTTAGTAAGAAGAATCCGAATAGACCCGTGACACCGCCATTTGCGTTCCCATTGTATCCATATATATAAGTCAAGAGTGGTTGTTCCCTTCTAAAACTTACCAAAAATTGGAAACTCGTTTACAAACTGAATTGGGAAAAAGAAGTTCCTATACTTTTCAAGCATATCGCCATGAAAGCAGAAAAGTTGCTAGGAGAGTAAAACGGGTGGAATACTTACAAGCCAAATAGGTATTAAATAAAAAACGCCAACGACACCATCGATTTTTTTATCTCATAATTTAACTGGGAACTCAGTACATTTTAAAAATTCATTTATTATCTTGAACATTATCTGAGCCAGAAATACTATTATTCACATTTTTTTTTAATTTGGAAAGTGAGTGGGAAGCAAATTTTGTATTCGTATTTCATACCCTTTATGCAAAACTCGTTACATGATGATCATATGCTTAGACCATCATTTCTCAAACCGTGGGGTGCCAGCCCCCCTCTAGGGGTTGGGATATTCCTCATAGGAGGGTGCGAGCATGTCGAAAAGTCAAAAATAAAAGACCTAAAAATATTATTAATTTACTGAAAGTAATCAAAACAAAATATGTTCTGAAATAACAAACTCACATTTACAAGGATATTATAAACTTATAAATGCATCAGTAATGCATAATGTATTTGATCATTTTTTCATCAATATTAAGTTAAAAACAAGTTTAATAGATAGTAGTAACCCCATGGGCTTGTATGTACAAAATTATATGCAAAATTTAATACTTATCTTAATAATCTGTTCAGTTTATAAATAAAGTCGTACATATATATATATGTGACTAAAACTATTCTATCATGGCTATAGTTATCTAAGGTTTAAAACTTTATATATATATATATATATACTGTAGCTTTAGCGTCAAAGTACGTTATTATTGAATTCAATACATTATTATTGCATGAGGGGGGGCGCCATGAAAATTATGATTGAAAATTGGGTGATCATTCGGAGTTTGAGAAGCATTTGTATAGACACATCCCAGTAAGTAAATATGAATTTTACAAACTATCCGGATGCTTGAATTATTCCTGACTTTGAAAGATTTACAAGTGGCCTTTTCTTCTTTTGAAAAAAATTTTCCATTTTTAACCCCAAAGGTTAAAATATCGATATTGCTTGCGCATAGCTAACTAAAAATGTTAAAAACACTTTTTCTTAAACTACCTTTTTTTTTTGAAATTAGGGGATTCTAAGTAAGCCGACCTCCTTGTTCCCGAAGTTCCAAAAATTTCTTGTCTTTTGACCGGACTGTAATTTTTAAGTTATTGCCATTTAATTCCCTCCCCCACTAAACTTTTGAAAGATATTTATATTTGTAGATAATATTTAAGATAAAATGAAGTGTGGTTGCGGTAGCCTAGTGGCCAAGGTAACGGACTCATGGAAGGCATGTCATGAATTCGAGCGTAGTGCCGCTGAAGCGTCCTGCCAACAAACGTCCTACCATTGGTGTGATGTAGTAGTTAGGAGAGGTGGTTCCAGCTCAGGTGTCGTCCTCGTCACTCGACCAAGATTCAAATTACGAGTTCTGTTGCCTAAAGCCCTCGTGTAGCTAAACAGTGTGACATTAATACTCACTCACTTGAGATAATATGGGGGTATTTAAAGTACTATTTTTCAATGGCGTTCCGAAATTCAGGTATTGAATAGTACACTGGTGTTCAAAAGTTAAGCATAAATGATGATTATGTGAATAAAAAATAACTGTAAATCAGAACGGCGGGAAACGTGAAATGCGAGTGTAAAATGGTTATAAAATAAGGAAGCAAATCAAAAGAATAGTAATAATTAATTTTATTATCCAAAGTGCAGTTTGAAAGAAAACTGAGCATAGAAAGGACTCACACTTTAAAGAAAAAATGAAAGAAAACATTGAATAAAATGCTAATGCTGCAGTTTAATAAGGCGTGTGGTCATCTCTGACACCCAGGCACGCTGCACAGCGATTTACCATACTTGCTATGCAATGATGAATGAGCTGTGGGCTCAAACGGTTCCAACCTTCTTGGAGAGCTCTCTTCAGTTCTGTAACGGAGCTTGGTGGGTGCGAAAGGGCTGCAATTTATCTCCCGAGCATATCCCATACATGCTTGATAGGATTTAAATCAGAGGAGTTTGCAGGCCACGACATGCGCTGGATGCTTTCCGTTTCAAGGAAGTCATCAATCGGCACCGCTCGGTGACATGGTGCATTATCATCCATTAATATGAAGTCAGGACCGACAGCACCTCGAAACAAGCAAACATAAGGCTCAAGAACTTCGTCTCTGTATCTTTGAGCTGTCACAGACCCCGTGTCAAATAAATGGAGGTCTGTGCAGCCGTCCATCATGATGCCTGCCCATACCATTACTCCCCTTGATGGAAAATGATGTTTTTCCGTTATGTGTCTTGGTTCAAAACGTGCTCCAAGTTCTCTCCATATCGTCACCCACCAAGAATCACTACTCAGACTAAACCGGGACTCGTCACTGAACATCACATTGGCCCACTCTCCAACACTCCAATGTTGATGTTTCAAAATCCAGTTCAAACGAGTGCTTTTATGCGCAGACGTGAGGGGACTGCAAACTGCTGGTCTTCTGGCATGCAGGCCAGCATGATTGAGTCTCCTGTAAACAGTTTGTCTCGAAATTCGTATTCCTGTTGCGACTGTGAGCGCCGAACCCAGTGCTCTGGTAGTACTGCCCCTCTGACGTCGCGCACTTATTACCAGATATTGGTCTTGGCGAGGTGTTATGACTCTTGGTCGACCTGATACTGGTTGTCGAGTAACATCTCCCGTTTTTGAAACCTCTGCCGCAGTCTTGAGATCACAGACTGGTCCACATTCTAAATTCGAGACACTTCGGTTTGTGATCGTGAGGATTCCAGCATTCCAACGATTCTTCCTTTCGTAAACGTGTCCAATTGACATCTTTGTGCCATCATTCACCTTGTTTGATGGTTAACAACGTTCCTTCGCACAGCAGTTGCACGAAACTTGTCTGTACTGCCTATGCTGCATGAATCTATTTCTCCGCGTTCCTACATGCGCCGGTGTTTCACACAGGACATAGTCGACTGAAAAGTTTTGCATAAACCCAATGTTTCTTCTTCATCCAATTAATATCCTCAAGGAATTTGGTATAATTTTACGAATATTTACTCCATGTTTTTCGCATTTTACGATTTATGCTTAACTTTTCTACATCAGTATAAATGATAATTTATTAATTTGCACTTATATGAAAAGACAATGGTGTGATTAAGTAAGACTTAAAATACATAGCCAGATATATTGCAATGTTTTTAAACCGCTATTAAAGCTTTCGAGGACTCTGCGGATGTCAATAATTTATTCCTTTTCCTTTATATTCGAAATGTACTGATGCTGATGCATATTAAATCTGCAGAGGTTCACAATCCTCAGGTTCGAGTGACATGGAATCTCAGAGAGTAGGGATTTAGCTCAATAGTCGTCCTCGTTATTTAACCATGGCTCTAAATTACAGCATCTCTCTTCAGCAGCCATCTTGTTAATTCGAATAGCGGTGTTAATAAACAATTAAAATCTGATTCATTTATTTTAATATGGTTGTGATAAATAATTTAACATGCTGATGGAATATTCTGGAATATAAAATATGTGCCGGAGTGGATACAGCTTCAGCCTTTTGAAATCCCCTGGAATAAACTCTCCTAAATAGAGTCAGAAACGAAACGCAAATTTTTCCCAAAGTGTAAGAAGGCAAAGGTAGTATTGGGATTCTCGCGTGAAATGTAGAACGTGTGAAATAAAATCTTCGTTCATCAACTAGACAGGTGTAATGCCCATGCCAAACATGTTTTTTTTCTTTTTGATTGCACGATCAACTTTCTTCGCATTTTTCCTCTGTTAGCAACGATTTGAACTTTTTTGAACTCGTGAGGTTTTTTTTTTAAGTATCAATAAAAAATATATATTTTTTCCAATCTAAGGCGATTAGGATAAAATGGATTAATATGTGCATCAAACTTAATGGGTGAAAAAATAATTATTATTTTTAATCATATTTCGTAGAAATACTTTATTTTATAGATTTAAATTTTTTAATACTTGGTTCTTTCAGGCTTTTAGTTTCTATTTATATAATTTACTCTCATGTATAAAGGATAAACTATAAAGGAGCAAATTAAATAAATAAATAATAATTTGTTTATCTATGATTAACTATAATGTTATCCAAAAATGGTGAAAAATTATATATTTAAAGTATATATATTTAAGTATATAGTATATATATTTAAAGCTTAATTATCGCAAATATTTTCTTTTGTCAAATTTTAACAATTGAAAATATCAATATAGGTATTCTTTAATGTTATGTCCCTACTAAGGCAAGTTTATGTTTAAAGAATCAAAATATTTATCACATAGTGATATTGATTCTACATCTTGATGAAATATTGGTATAAGAATGTAAAGCGCATATGTAACTAATAATTTTAAATTTTTTTTAACAAATAAAACAAATGTTATTTTTTTGAAGTCATAATTTTGTATCACATAAATAAAAATACATGAAAAATAATTTATATATATTGTACAGTAATTTTTGTAAAATATTTCCAATGTAAAGAAGAGTTTATAAATAAAGGACGTTAGTATTAAAGCTCTAAAATAATTAAATTTCTTTACAAGAATCGGAATAGAGATGGGTAATATATTAAAATATATATTTGCTGATATAAAAGTTTAATAAAAAAAATAAAGTTTAAAAAGACTAACTTAAAAAAAAGTCAAAAGCTTAGAAAGTTTTTAAAAATTAAAGACTAATTTAATAATTCTTTTTAAACTTTTTTTTTATTCAACTTTGTATATCGACAAATATAGATGAGAGATGAGTAATATATTTTAATATATTACTCACATCTCTATTCAAGATTTCTGTAAAAAAAAATTAATTATTTTATGGCTCAAATCATAAGATTCTGTAATTATAAACACTTCTTTACATTGGAAATATATTTCAAAAAAATATTATAAGTAATTATAGACAAAACTTAAAACAGCAGAAATAGTTATTATTAACAGAGATCTGGAAATTTTGCACTTAAAATTTAATTATTTACTTTATTTCATCATAAAATGTTCTGAGTCACTAATAGGATGTCTTGTTATCCCAAACAGTAAGTAATTGCTTTCAAATGTAAGCTACCAGTTAAAGGTACATGCTTCCATTTCGAGTAAACAACTGATAATAAAACGACAAAATATTATTAATTTGAAAGGATGTCTCGAATTTGATATTTCAGAAGTTTCCAGGCTCACTTGTCAAATACCTTTCCCTTTGTTGATGAGAATTTTATTTCAAAAGATTCGCTAAGATAGTCTTCCCTTAAGAATGCTGTTGGGACCAAATTGAAGTGCACTTACAGCACGTTACTGGGGCGAGGAATAAAGAGAAAGTCGTTTGAAGCTGGCATACTAGGACATTTCCACATTCTACTGAAAGCAGCCATCACTGAAAGAAAACAAAATGAAGTGATGTGTGATGACGGTAAATGTCTGCGACTCTTCCTTCCAAATGTGCCTCTCACCGAATCTAGAGGACGTCTGAGAAGAAGGATGAGCGTTTTACTGATGCTAGGAATTGAAAGTGAATTGCGCTAGGTTTCGCATCAGTAACCAAATTAATTTGGTGCTAGGAGTTGCGATTTTTTTTCTTCCTGTATTGAATAGGAAAGCTTAAGTTGCTGCTATGAAACTCTCTATGCAAGGAAGGATTCTATTTCTCTATATTTCGAAGCCGGGTACAAATGAAACGAAATTATTTATGCATATATATATATATATATATATATGGTATATTATTTTCATTAAAATATCGTATGATTAGTTTTAATTAAATAAAACTATCAACTATCTATTTGGGGCCACTGTTTTTTGTTTCGATATGTTAACACTTCAATTTAAACACATCACTTCGCGTGCAATTTCTGACTTAGGAGCTTTGTCTTTATATACCTTAATGGTTTACATTTTTACATGTAAGTTTTTATCTTGGTTTTTCCTAAAAAAATTTTTTTCTCCGTAAGAGAAATCTTGCTATTCTCACTGTTCATACTTTCATTTTATTTTATTTTCTGGTGTTCCATGCACATGTGATAGATATAGGACTAATTTTTCAAGATGGTTCTGGTTTTTTTCTATTTTGGCGAAAATTTGTGCAGTACGGGGAAGGTGGATCTATAAAGCAATGCTTAACCCTAATTACACTGGTCTAATTTAGCCACAGCTTTATAAATCATAAAAGGTCTCTATTTTAGTCCAAAGACTGTATTGGTATCTTCAATTTTAATAGATCTATATCTCCGTTTCGTGTTATGTCTATTTTTATCCAATTTTAGTACCATATTCTTTTTGAATAATTTATTTTCTTGATATGTTTCTTAGAATCCAATTTATTTCTTTTTTAGCCTTGTGAAATTCTAACCAAAAAAAGGAGAGCTATTTTTCAAGTAGATTGATACATTGTATACCTTTCTCAAAGCAGTCAAGTTAAATTGAGAGGGAGTGTTGTAGAAATTCTTTAAAAAATTTATCTAACTTTAATCTCTGAAACTCAGACAAAAAAAAAAAACAGAATCGGTAAGATTATTTATTTCGTCCCGATACGGTATAATGTTTTTTACAAAATAATAATATTTGTATTTCTTTTGATTTTTTTAAATGAGTCAAAATCGAAGCGTTTTTATTAAAATAATATCTAAATTATTGCGCATAAATTTTTTGTTTAAATGAATCGACATTCCGTACTAAAACAGCTCATGCTTTGCTCTTTTAGAATCAGTCATTTAAAAAATAAAATGCCAAAAAACTTTTTTTTATGATTTTTCAAAAAAAAATCAAAATTTTAATTAAACAATTAATAACTTCGTCATTTATGAAGATAATCTCATAAAATTTTTTTCGTGTGTAGAACAATATTACCCAAGATCTATACGAAGATTGAAAAAATAACTTAAAAATTACAGATTTAAGAAAACAATTGTGTTTTTCTTCTAGTACCCTTTTTGCGAGAATTCATTTAGCTGAACTGTTCGAAAATAACCGGCAAACATCTAGCAACAATGATGCGTTTAATTAGATGAACAGACTGAGAAACATGTCTAGTGATAACTAAAAAGTAAAAAAAAAAATTTAAGTAAAAAAAAAAACTTTTTTAAAAACAAGCTTTTATTTAAATGCGCTAAAAAGAATAAAATAAACTTTTTCTTTAAAACTTTTTTAACTATCAACTTATAACATCATTACACAATTTATATGATATAAAAGCTTGTCACGAGATTTAACTCTGCAGTTAAACAAGTAAATTAAATAACTAGATCAGATTGATTTTAATTTGTAAAAAATTCAAACTAAGTAAATAAGAGTACTTTATTTCGCGACGAGCTTTTATATCATATAAGTTGAATAAGTTGAATATCATATAAGTTATAAGTTGATAGTAAAAAAAGTTTTAAAGAAAAAGTTTATTTTATTCTTTTTAGCGCATTTAAATAAAAGTTTGTTTTTAAAAAAGTTTTTTTACTTTTAATTTTTAATACCTGACCTACACATTTACGAGAATCATATTTTTCAATTAAAAATTAAGAGTAAGGGGGCATAAAAATAATTTTTCCTTGTCAAAATTTTCAAACTATTCTTCTCCTAATAAGCAAGAGTAAGAGTTGAAATAAAAATACCTGAAATGTTTCTTTTTTCTTTACATTTATCTTAATGTATAACCAATTGATTTAAATTTTAAATTTTGTTCTGTTGATGCAAATTGATTTTTCATTGAATTATTTTGATCTTTAAGTGGACATGGTACGTTTTATGAAGAATTGTATTGATTTAATGGTATTCAAAAATTTATTTGTCAGTCCCTTTATATACGCTTTATAGTAAAAATATTTTATGCTCAAAATACCAAGAAACCTAACCTTTTTAATTTCTTAAGCAAAAATTTAAAAAATCATGAAGTGATTTTAAAATGCTACTAACGTAATAATTACCATACGCCTTACGTACATTGATTTACAAGTACTTCGAACAATGTATAACAAAAGTTGATGTGAGTTTTACAATACGATGATAGATATTCGTAAGAAAACTTTTTCATAAATACTTATGGAAAATTTCTTGAAAATATATAAGTTCTAAGTTCAACTACCTCTAAAAATTAAGTATTGCAATAATTCATACCAACTCTTGTTACATGTATTAATAGTAAGAGTTGTAACAAATATTAAAGCATTTGACACAGAAGAACAAAATCTTTGGCATTTGAAATGAAAATAAAATAGTTATTTTTTTTCTCAGATTTTTTTTCTCCTTTTGAAAATATATAAAAATGATTCAAGCTAAGAAAATATTATTTGATTATTTTTTATCAATTTTTGTCAATTGAATCGTACAGTGCCACCTTAACGCCTTGAAGCCATTTAACTTTTTAAAGTCAACTAACATTTAATATTCACAATGATTTTAAGATGGCTTCTTTAATGATTTATTATGACTACCATTATAATGTAATTTGTTTCTCTAAGATAAAACTGTATTTCCTATGGAAATATCTTAATGTAAGGTAAAAACCGGTGTATAATGCACGAAATATACTTTCCGTCTGCATTTTTTAATTTTAATGTATATTTGCCATATAACGTGCACCCCCTTCGTTACGAAAGAACCTGCAATGTACGTTGGTAATGCTATTATGTTTAAAAGCCATTTATTAGAGGTATTATCCAAGGATTTTGAAAGAAAAATAATATATTTCTATAAAAACAACTCTTTAAGCTCATATGGTGCGGCATTTCTTTTAAATAAATAGTGTTTCGATATATATAAATTCTAAGCTTCTTTTAAAAGTACATCTCTTTTTTTTTATTTTTGAAGCTATCATTTTTAAACCAGGCGTATAATGCTCACCCGTAAATTTTGATCCTATTTTTTGTGTTAAAATTACGTGTTATACGCCTTACTTTACGGTAAGTAAAAATGGCATTATTTTATTTGATTCAGAATTATGTAGCAATGAATAGATACAAATAATTATTGGTATGAACTGCGTACCAAAGAAAAATGGATATCCAAAATATGTTACTAAAGCAAAATTGGTTCTTTTATCATCCACACCTTACAATAAAATAAGCCCAAACCTACTCTCTCAATGCGTAATAACAATAATCAAGCATTCCAGGATTCCATTCACCATGGTAATGTTGCTCCATTTTATCCATATAAAGGTGAAGCCTCTTTCACCTTACAATTGATGAAATGGAGCACCCTTGCTACTCATTTCATACTCATTACTATTATTGCAAGACTCGATGGAAATAGATCCAAATCAAATGCAGGAAGGGGATTTACAGAGAAATTACATCCCATTTCCTTTCCCCATTCTCGTTGTGTTGTTCCACACATTCCATAATAACCATTGTGCTTATGATTTTTTTTCCTGCATTGCTTGTTCCGACTTTTGCCAAAATAGTAGGGCTTGAAGTGACTTTCAATTTTTTTTTCTCCTTTTCCTGTGCTCCCACAAATTGAATACTTTATTTCTGTAATGCTTATGGCTTAGAAACAAATATGCAAATGTTGTGGCAATAAGAAATAGAAATTTAAAGCACTTCTTGGTTATTGCACCCGTTTCTAATATTTTAGTAAGCAATGTTTCCTAATATCACAATCACACATGGATATATAAATTACTATTACAAATAATAACTAAATTTGTAATACACACACACGTATATATATATATTTATAAATGAAAATATCAAGTACATCTAAGCAAATGAAAGAATAAGTAATAAAAGCAAAATACAATAACCATAAAGAAATATATTAAGTGTTTGAAAGGGAGAAAAATATTACAAATGAACAAACACTGAAAAAGAAATTCAGAGAATAAAAAAGCAATTACGAAGCAATTTTTCAAGTGAGCTAAGTTGTTTTGATATAAACCAACCTACCAATATATATATATAATTTTAAACAATTTAAAAATTTTTAATGAAGTATTCCAATGTTTTTTGCAAATTAGAAATGTATTTTGGGAAAAGTTAGGATCAGTTAAAATCAATTATTCAGAATATTCAACCCGAGCTTATCCAATCTAATTTAATCGAGTTAATAAGTTTTAGTTTTATGAATTTCTAACATTCTGAAAATTATTAACTTTTGTGCATTAAATAATTAGTTAAGATAATGCATTAAGTTGAGTGGTTATTGGGCAATTAGAGTCATAAAATGAGATCATTCGCATTAGATTGCTTTCCCCTCTATCCCCAGAAAATCTTGAATAAAATTGCTTAAACTTTAATTCCATTACACAGTATAACTTCAAATTGTTATTTCGAGTAAAATTGTCTCTTACATAGAATTACTTTGTAATTCATCATCTTATATACGAAATTCTTTCAGTATTTTTTATTATATATTTACATTCATCAAAGTTATTTAAAAAATTATCACATTGTTCTCATCAAATTCAAAGAGATGATAGAAATTTTAAAACGCACCAAATTATGGATAAATGAATTTTTTTAAAGGAAAATAAATTTTTTCTCGCGAACTTTTTTGGACAATGAACAATAAAAAATGATAATCTATAATTATTGGAGTACATGGATAGTTCATTTTTTCTATCACACAATAAAAATATGAATATAGTTTGGTATTTTTATTTAAAGACTAATGGATATCTCCTATCCGTCTGACGGCAGGCCAACTCCCATAGTACAAATTGTATATTTGTTCATTTTAAAGCTGTAATTTACATGTGTTATGTAGCTCTATTTATTTGTTTTGTTTTTTTCGCAAAATTCATTCTTGGCACTCCTTTTTATTTAAACTTATCACTGAAGCTGTATCATCCAACACTTTGTTGATAATGTCCTCAGATTTTGATAAACCTGCAGCTCTCCTGGAAAGTTAAATACTTTGTTCCGTTGACTGTTAATAAGTCTTCGTATGAGACAACGTCCTTCTTCTCATGCAACGGTTCCAGTCCAGACAATCGTTGCGATATTTTTCTGCTACAGCTTGCAATGATGTACATTTTCAACTGTATTGGCTACATTATATAAAACGAAGCACATAGTTGCCAATTTCAGTGCAAATCGGAACACATGCAAAATCGGAATTGCCAACTTGGCGAGGTATCTTGAACATTGGCATGGTTGTAATAGTACGTAATAAATTTATTACAGTATTATGATAAACCTTTTTTTTTTATAGAGAAATGTATATATTTGAATATAATTTCAATCATATATATACATATTCATTTGGTTCCAATTATTTCCCTTTAGCTCTACTGATTATTGATTCACCCGATTATCTCTAGTTCAATTATTACTTTTTTTATTCTGATTTTCTTATACATTATTAGTTATCGTAATTATTAGTAATTACTTATTTATTTTTCTATATAGTACAAGTAAATACTCACCACAATATTTGCTTAGTTTATACGTAAATACAAATGTATTTCTTACAAAAATTCAAACTATATGATCCGCAAAACCACAGAATGTAATACAAAATATTAAAATACTGGGCGCTGATGCATTTTAGCTTAATGTAGAAATAATACTCTCTTGTATATTGCATTTTACTCCCCGAAATGACCCAATCGCATATTTTGCTTTGCCCGAAATACCACCAAGAAAAAAAAAATGCCCCACATTTGAGCCAGTTTATATTTTGACGTATTTATCCAAGAAAGTACGAAAGGTTTCATTTTTATTTCTCTTCTTTTTCACTTAGAGCTCAGCTGGAAGTGACTTAGTCTGTCTCAAATCACGCATGACTAATAATAAAACGACCTCTGTCTTAGAACGCATGCAGTAAATTCCCTCTAATGTACCTCTCACTTTTTATTTCTGTGAAGAAACTTTTTCGATCTCAATCTTTCTTTCCGCTACTCACAAATGGCGCATTTCTCATTGTAAGCCTTGGCTGACATATCTCAATTATCTAGTAGCTTTTTCCTGCAGTATCCATTGATCCAGTATACCCTTTCCTCGAAGAAGATATATACTACGTCTCACATAGCGTTGTCTTATCTTTCTTACTCAGAGCTCATGGTTTTTATATAGTTATAGCTTACTTCTGGTTCTACTTTTTTTCTCTTTTTGCAACGATGAGAACTAACAGAAGCTTTCTGGAGCAGATATCAAGAAAGTGCGCAGGATCATCACCATTCAGAACTAGAAAAATATCTTAGATTACATTCAGCTCTTGATAACAATAGCAACCCTGTCCAATGTCCTTATATGACAGCCCCACGCTCTCTGCATTGACAGTTTAAAAATATTGTGAAAACCAGTAATGGCATATACAGTATTAAGAGTTATTCTCAGAAAAAATATATAAATCTATTTAATATGAGAGTAAACTATATTAAAATATGACTCCGTTCTAGAATTTGTTAAAATTTTCCTTTAATGTATAAGTTATTAATTAACACCATATAAGGAAAAGAAACAGGAAGCACTCATAAAATACAAAAAATAATTCAATATGAAATATAAAAGAACGTTTCCTTCAAACATCAAAATTATTTAAATGGGCACGATCTTGTTACAGAACTCTAGGTATTATAAAACTACCAACAGTTAATCATAAAGTTTTTCAAGTAGCAATTTTTAAATTTGATATGTAAATATTCGTAACATCTGAATGATTTTTTCTTAGCATATCAATTGTTTTCATAATATAAATCAGTTTTTTTAGACATAATCAAATTTGAGAACGTTGTTAATAAGTGTGAATATATGTTCATAATTTGAAATAAGTATAGAAAAATTAAGTTCTGCTGTATTGTTGCTACAATTATTAAACTTTCGTTATTATTTTGCTGATTCATTTTAAAAACTTCTTTTGATTTTTTTTAAAAAAGAATATTATAAAAAAAGCAGAGGAAGTATGACTTAAAAACCCGTAGAGGAAGAATTTGCTATTTTGAACCTGCTTTTTCTTTCTCTCTGTATTATACATAAGAATAAAACTGTCAACCCATAAATCACACAATACAAAGATTCTGTAAACAATAAACTTCTTGTGCCTTTTTTTATGTACACACTTTTTCTTCATTTTCTTCATTTATTCAGAAAGATGCAAAATTTTACAAAGAAAAAGTATTCAATTCAGTTTATGAGATCCAATAATATCCTAAGTGGTTTCACAGCAGATGATACAGAGTTTTGAAAAATGATGAATTGAAATTCTACTTAAATTTTAAGTAATGTCATGTTTAAATCAATCGGCAGAAACAAAGTAGAGTTTTTCTACGCAGAGATAGAAATTTTTAAAAATCAAATTCAAATCCAAAATCAAATATGGCTCTACTAGTTTATACATTTACAAAGAAAGTCTTGTCGAAGCTACAAAAATAAGTATGAAAAAAGAAAGCCAATTTGTTGTGGTATAAAGACATATGTAAGCCTTTAAAATTATATGCAAGACACAAGCCTTTAGAGTAAGATTAATTATGACACTTTAATAGTTCAGATTTTAATAGTTTTTGAAAAGTATGATTATTTCATAGTTTCCTACAAGTAATTTATTGACTATTCCAGCACATGTCGAGTTCCTAATAATTTCCTATAATTTCTCTTGGATTAACTACAGATCTTTGGGTTTTGTATCATGATCAGTGACATCATAATATTTATGATGCCTCAAAAATTCTAAAGTTCGTCTATACTCGTTTCACTGAATTTTAATATTATTACTTAGCAACATTAATGATCGTTTAGATTAAACGGGAAGCAATGATATCTATTCTTAGTGACGATCTTTTTAAAATCGGTATGTGGAATTCAATATTCACCATTCATTCTGTTTCTGCTTTCGGGTTATAGCGCACACAAACCCAAGTTTCTAACAAAAAAAGACATCTTCCTTAGTTGCTCAGCATAAAAAAAATCATTTTTAACAACATTATTGGTCAAAATGTAAATATTAGTTATGATTATCAAAGCTATATCTATAGTTAGATTGATTTTCTTAACTATTTTAAGGAGTTAAGAAATAAATTACATAAGTTAAGAATTTAATATAAGTTAAGGACAACGAGATCACTAAATTTGTATTTTCTACATCGTACATATTATCAGTAGTTTCTCTGACGAAATTCAAATACAATGAATAAATATCTCAAATCCCCAAATAATCGTGTTACAAACTGATTTGGGAGTTAAAATAACATTTTCCTATTCAATTCGGAGTTAGAATAAACCGAATGCCTGACTCACTTAGAGACGTCGATGTGACGTTGATAAGGTTAATATTCTAACTGCTGTTGTCCATTGGAGTATTGATGCCAATTATTTTGCGGAAGCGTTTCCAACTACATTGTTTACTGAATACTGAAACTTGAAATAGCTCTTTGAAGGCTTACATGGACAGAAAGTGACAAAGTAACTTGAACTGTCAATTTCTAAATCACTTCTAGAATGTTTTGGGTCCTCCTAGTGACAAGCTGACTTCAACCATTTTAATGAATGTTTGAAAGCTTTAAATAATTTTATAATCTATTGGAAAGACAGCATATATGCCTTTGAAAGGTGATATCTAAGGTTAATTTATTTCTTATTGTATTAATAATTCGATTTTTAGGTGATAGATTTATACATTAAAGCACATTGCTTCAAATTTGTTGAACTTTCTGAATAAATAAGCTTTTAAGTTAAACGAAATTATTCATATAGCTGGACAAATATCGTGTTAAATAGTTAAAAAATTTACAGAAATATTCTTTGCAAAGATTTTATTGTCTTCCACGACTCTTTTTGAAAATCTAATTCTGTTTATATATATTCTCTGTGTTTTAAAGCACTTACACAAATAATCTTCATAAAAAAAACATTTGATTATTATTCCACATTTTCTTCAATGAAACTTGAAAATGTTGCGTTATTGAATTAGGCTATACTTTAATAGAGTAGCTGCTTTAATTTACACATTTCTAAATCCTGATTTGGTTTGAAAAGATTTTACATTTAAAATTTACTTTTAAAAAAATTGAAAGTAACCTGCGAGTCACAGTCCCTTAAAATATTTCTTTTAAAAATATTTTTAGTTTATAAAAAGTGTTTAGCACTGCACACTTTAAAGTTTTATCTAAATATATTTTTCTTATGATGCAAAATAAATAACTCTGAATGTATTTGTTATAAAAAAAAGAAACTCTAAAAAAAGTATTTAAAAGAATAAATTATTTGTGAACGATGCGAATTCTTTAGAATAGATTTACTTTTTATTTGAAAGTGCGGGAGAGTAAATTATTCAAGTGTTTCTTTTTTTGAATATTCAATTGAAAGAGGTAATCCTGTCAGTAAGTATGTTGCTATTTTCTCAAAAGAATTTGCCTTCGATTTCGGAAAATTAAACCTAAAAGATACTGAAAAAGTCTCTTCTCATATTCTCTGAGATAAACGTTTTTTTTTTATCTGTAAAGAGAATATTTCTTTAAATGGAAAGATTTTGAGAACTTTTCAAAGTTTTATTCAATTTGAAAATAAAGAAAAATAAAATTTCAGTAAGAGAAAATAGGTTTAAAGCAAAGAATTGACAGAATAGTTCGAACTGTCGTCTTAAAGAGTATTAAAAAAATAAACCAAAAATGTGTAGTAAATTAGGAAGAATTACATTTTATTAAAACATAATTGATGAAATAAATTTATTCATTAACTGCATGATAAATTAGTAATAAGTAATATGTTGATTAAATTGAAAATTATGGAAGTTTATAATAGTTATTAAAAATTGAAATTTCACTCTTTTACTTATGTGACAAGAAAACAAGATCCTACTATCCAATTAAAATATCAATAAATACATTTAAAAATATTTCTATCACATTGATGCTTTTAATCTTTTTAGGTTAATTTTGTAACATTTCAATGTGTTCCTTTGAAAATACACTAGTGTACTATTTTAGGAATAGATGGTTACTTGGTACAAAAGTCCTCTAAACCAACACAAAAGAGACCATAATATTCCCAATACAAAATATAATGTAAGAAGTTAACAAAATTTTCCAAAAAAATAGAAAAAAATCTGAAGGATAAAAAGGAAATCTTTTTAAATGTAATCTTTGAGCACAGTTAGACAGGTAAACGAAACATTCATAGTATGTGAGGCTGGAGGGGTATGAACAACTCTGAACGCTGTGCAGGACTTACATCATTTGCCCATGCTAAGCAAGGTTGTCAACGAGCTGATTAGCTCTTGTAGAATAAACTTATTTCCCAGAATCTTCGTTGGTAACAGGTAATGTTATCAAACGTCTTTCTAGAGTGTATCGCACGTGTTCAATTGAATTTATATCCAGGAACATTGCAGATCAATTCATGCGCTCTATTTTTTCACTCTCCACCAGCTCTCACTCACTGTACGCTGAGGTGTAGCGCTGTCATCCATAACGAGAAAAATAACCTATAGATTTTTTAAAAAAAGACGCACATGATGGAGAACCTCGGAACAAAAACGAGCCTCCAGGATAAAAAGACGTGAAGGTCTGTATGAGTAATAAGCATGTTACCAACCCAAATGAGAACTCTGCTACCCCCAAGTCAGTTCCATTTAACGATGGAGAAGTTATTGAATGATCCTTAATCTCTCTTAAAGAAAATGCGTCCCGAATCTCTAGTCAGACTAAATACGCTCTCATCTGTAAAAAGTAATCGACCTCATTGCTGTTATGTTCAATTCACATACATTCAGAACCACAGAAAATGTCATTTCCAAAGAATAGACGTTAATAACATTTGCAAATAGATCCCCATTGTGCATCCTGGCCTCAGTAAAACGTGCTATCGATCGTCCAGTACTCTTTTGTAATTGACGTGATTTCTCCCCCGTCTGCCGTCTGTCCCTTCCCATTCAAAGGACCGGTATGTCTGTCACCCTCTTCCGTGGGTTTTTGCGGTTGACTACTATTGAATTCTTCGAGAAATTTTCCTATAATATGAAATTCTCCCCAAACTCATGAAACGATGTTGTAAATAATCCCAAATTCTGCACCACACTAGTCATACTTTGACCTTCTATCTTCATAATGATTCGATCTCGTTAAGGTCATCCAGAAAACGTTTCAGGGATGTTTGTTGAATATACCACACTGAGGCAACAGCTTGACTTTGTTCAAACTTATATATACAATGCAATTCCTTTCACATAAATGCCGAGATTACATCGCCAGCATGCTTCATATTATCTCGACACTCGCCTAGCATGCGAGGCTGCATATATATGCATGCTCTACAATACCTGACCCAAGGTGGCTTTTTTTAATTAGTCTTTCGTCCCTTCCTGCCTTCTCGCTATTTTGATTCTCTAATTTCTTGGTATCTTGTTTTATTTCTACTCATCGATATATTTAATTGTTTAAGATAACGAGTGAGTTTTACAGAAAATATCGATACTTTTAGATTTATCCAACAAAATATTTAAAATATTAGCTTTCTAAAGTTACAAAACGTAGAAGAGAAGATATAATTAATTTAATGTGAGATGATTTCAAAAAATATATATCTACCGGAAGTTGAGATTTTCTCATAAACATTCAGTTTTTCTTGTTTTTAAAAAAATTTCCTGAATGTACTCAAAAAATATTCACGTCCAAAATTAAGGTCATAAACATGTTTTCTGTTATAATTTTAAAATTCGTCCTGTAAAACTGATAGAATATGGATAAAAATATTTTGAAGAACTAATAGCACAATATAAATTTTCAATTTAGGAAAACATGTTACTTAGCATTAGTTTTTCCAGAACTAAATGGATTGAGACCATTCAAGCATTTGTGATCATATAGGATTTTTGCCTGCAGTTTTGTGAATATTACATTAAAACAAACAAGTTAGCCTATTTTCAGTGAGATTTTCTTCTCATAATCATTTAGATCAGGGGTGTCCAACTCAGAATCCGCGGGCCACATGTGGCCCACAACGGATATTTTTGTGGCCCGGTCAGTGTATAGGCACACAATAATATGTAACAAAATATCAAAATTTCTCCCCAAGTAGGAAACATAGAAACAGATCAGAGATGCCAAGTGTCAGGATAAAAACATTAAATTTTTCTTGTTATTTTATTTATATGTCTATTAAGGCTACAGTGGACAGTTAAAATGTAGAAAACTGACCAAAATATTGAAAAAAAATTTTACTGATTATTCTATTTTATTAGCCTCTCTATCAAACGCAAAAAAAAATTTTGGTTTTATGCATTTTTTACTCAGTTATAGGGTATATAGTTTCGAATTAGTCATCCATGACCACGCCCCTTTGTTTACATTGTTTATGTCATGCTATTGTAGCTGCCATGCACTTTGACAGGAAAAATTTTATTTACTGTAGACAAAGCCTCACTAATTTTTATTTTTAAATGTTAATTTATCAAGTTCAGGTTGGCAACACCTTGTTTTAACTGTATCTGAGACCTAAATTGACATTATTTGTTTACTATTCGTTCAAACTTCGGTTTGCATTTTTCGTTCAACTTTACTCAAACCTTATATTGATTTTACCAAAACAAAAAGTTCTTTTCATAACTAAAGCTCTTTTTAAATAGCATTTGTTGTTTAAAATTATTAGTATGGATCTTATATCATCAATATATAGAAAACCTAAGGGTCGTCCTGCCAAAAGGAGGAAGATGATGTCTGAAAATAGCAAGAAGCGATGGCAGAAATCTCCTGAAACTGTTGATGAAAAAAACAGTTTTATATTACAGAGAGATCCATTATCTGACCCAAGTACCTCTTCCCAACCTGAGGCAAGTTATATTTTCACCCACAAGGCTGTATTTTCTGAACTATTGCACAAAGTTACTTGCAAATATTGTACAAACTGTGCCCTTGTTATAAAACAACACCAATCCATGGGTTATTCTACAAAGATGGAACTTTTATGCGAATCATGCCAGGAAAGCTATGGAAGTGTGTATTCAAGTTTACAAGAGGAGTCTAAAAATTCACATGATATTAACACCAAGCTGGTGAGTGCCTTCCTATCTATAGGCAGAGGGCATGCTGCTTTGGAAACTTTTTCCTCTGTGCTCAACATGCCAACAATGGACAGAAAAACATTTGCCAAATGCATGCACAACTTATTGGTTAAAAACAAAGAAGTGAAGAAAAAAATGCTCGAAATGTCACGTCAAGCAGCTAGAGAAGCTCACATAAAAGTTGATTCTTCTCTAAAATATGAGGAAATCATGGATGTGAGTGTGTCATATGACGGTACACGGCAAAAGCGAGGACATACATTTAACCTAGGATTAGGAATAATCATCGATGTCCTTAGCGGACTTTGGAGAATTGTCGAAATACTGTCATAATTGCGTAATTACTGGTCGAGATATGGAAGTCGATAGTGCGGAATTTCACATATGGCAAAAAGGACATATGGATGAGTGTAACAAAAATTTTGATGGAACTTCTGGAGCCATGGAGATGTATGCTGCACTAATTATGTGGAGACGATTATGTGGAGTAATAAGTGATTGCCAAATGAGATTCGTTTCCATGCTGAGTGATGGCGACTCAAAAACTTTTCAATTTTTGTCAGAAAATAAAATATATGGTTCTGGCGAGAAAATCGAAAAGGAGAGAGAGAAAAGTGCTTAAATCATATTGCGAAGAGGCTAGGTGCATCGTTACACAACAAAGTAAAAGAGTGGAAGGTGAAGAAGGTGACTTTTGGTGGGTGTAAGCAGGGAAGCCTTACAGATAGAAACATAACAAAGTTGCAAAACTATAACAGAAAAGCAATAAAAGATAATGTTCCTAATACCCAAAAATGAAAACTGCTATATATGCCAGCCTGATGCATTGCTCGTTCAACTGACGAAAAGCCTACGCATGGTAAGTGTCCTGAAGGGGAATCATCATGGTGTTTTTATAAAAGAGCAATAGCCAAAGGTGAAACCCCAGGGTCACATAGTTCCATGAGAACTTGCTTGTCGCAACAAGTAGTTGAAAAAATTATGCCTGTGTATCAACGTTTAGCTTCAGACACCATTCTTGAAAGATGTGTAAGAGGCAAGACGCAAAATTGTAATGAAAGTCTGCATAGCTGCATTTGGCGAAAATGCCCAAAAGAGGTATTCATGTCCAAAAGGAGGCTAGAAATAGCAGTTACAGATGCCGTCGAAAAACAAAATTTGGGCTACGTGAAATCACTTGATTCGAAAGAGGACTCAAACCTAAATGATAGTTTTTCTTTGACTATTGCTGAAAGACAGGATAAACGACGCATTTCTCAAAACATTTCTGTGAAAAGAAAGAAAGCGAAAGGAAATTCTACTTATAAAGATGTAGCCTATATTGCCGGTGCTTTTTAATTTTTTTCAGACTAAGCAGCAGTTTTCTTTTTATGTGTAATTGAATTTATTACTGTTTTGCCTTTTTATAATTTAATTGTATTGAAATACTTTATTTTTACTCATTGTTATTAACGAATTATTTAATATATTATCTGGTTGATGAAATACATTCTGCTAATTTACTTTAGATATTATTAGAAAGTTCTAGCTCTTATTTTTCAATTTTTATCACTATATATACCACGTGCTAATGTGACCGTTACAATAAATATTGCAGAATCTTTTATATATATATTCTGCACTTATCTTATGTTTATATGATATTAGTGTTTTTCAAATTTATACTTATATATCTTTAATTTTTTTAAAAAAAACAGTTATTTTCTTATAAAATCAAAATAGATGTTTCTCTCATAATCAAAAATATGCCTCGAAACTATTTTGAATTTTTGTAATTTAATCCTATTGAAATACTTTATTTTTACTTATTGTGATTTATGAAATATATAATACATTATCCGGTTGAGATGAAATAATAATGGAATACATTCTGCTAATTTACTTCTGATATTATTAGAAAGTTCCAGCTTACTTTTCAATTTTTATCACTATATGTACCCCATGTCGATGTGACTGTTACAATAAATATTGCACTTATATGTATATATTCTGCACTTATCTTACATTTGTTATGATATTAGTGTTTTTTTTATTTCAAATTTATATTTATATCTTCATTTTTTTTATAAAAAGCTAAGTTAATTTCCTTTAAAATAAAAAAAGCTGTTTTTCTCAAAATCAAAAATTTGCCTCGAAACCAACATTCAAAATGTTCCATGCGTTGCAATTTTTCTCCGATTGCAACAAAACTTTCTAAAAGTATTCTTCTAATATGTATTTATAACTTCTTGGGTGCATTGTAGTAATAGTGATAGGGTGAAAGAAGAAATTAAAGTTTTTTATGTATAAAGTCATTAAAATTCTTGAAAATTTGCGTTTACCCAGACTTTGTAAATTATCATATAAAACATTACATTGCATGCAAAAATTTCTAAAGAATTGCTTAAAGAAGTTAAATGAGTTAAAAATATGAAATTTAAAAAAAAAAATCAAAACGCATGGAACGTTTTGAAATAATCGTTAAATTTTTTTTTTAATTTTTAAATTTCTTAAAAACTACTCATTTTTTCTCACTAAATTTTTATATGTGTGTGGTTTTAGTTATAACTTAAATATTGGCAGTCAAAATTTGGAGCATGTGTGTAAAAAATTTTTACTGTCCACTGTAGTCTTAAAATCTGTTATTTGAAATAAACTTACGTTTCCATGATAACTGATTTTTTTGCGGTCCACCTAAATATAAAACTTGTTTGCTTGACCCAATTTAGTCTTTGAATTTGACACCCTTGATTCAGATGATTCAGTGAGATTAAGATAAGTTAGCATGCTTGAAGCTGGCCAATCGCAAGCGAAGATGACTCGAGGGTTACAAGTGGCCCAAAAGTGGTCTCCTGGTTATGAAATCATTCCCAAACAAGTGGTACTGTCACCAGGAATGTCGGCCAAGGTCACCACAGATTATTAGCATCTGCACAGGATCGCTACTTCGTATTAAGCACACGATGATATAGGCGGACAACGATGCCTCAGCTTGCTCGTGACCTTCCTGCAATGTTTGGAAGAATAATTTCCAGGCAAATAGTTTACAGCCACCTTTCAGGAACTGGCCTTTACGCCAGGCCTCTAGTCTGGTGCGTTCCTTTACCTACATCAAGCAAGAAAGACCAGATATTGTGGAGCCAGAAACATCACTCATTTACACCACAAGAATGGTGCTTGTTCTTTTCAGTGTTGACTCGAAATATACCAAACTAAGTGATTCTCGTCGAGTCATCACCTGTAGAGAAAATGGAGTGAGTGAGTCTTTATCCCTCCTTCGTAACAAAAATCGACAGATTTGGAGACAAAGGAATAATTGTGTGTGGTGGAATAATGACGGGCAGTCTTACGCTATTGTACATTTTTGATGTTGATACTTTCAACTCACAGCGTTATAGGGATGAGATCCTGGAAGCCTATGTGAGGTTTTTCTGGGTGCTATGGGCCTGGACTACATTTGTATGGACAATAATGCGCGGCTACACAGAACTCACATTGTTGAGGAATTTCATGAAGAAGTAGATATTCGCTGTATAAATTGATAATTGAAGTCTCTGGATGAAAATTCTATTAAATATATTTGGGATGGTCTAGGAAAGCCATTTTTCAGGGTAGCTACCCTCTCAAGACCCCCCCAGGTATTAAAAGAACAGCTTTTGGATAAAAGGCATTTGTTGCCACAAATACTTATTGACACCCTCATAAACAGTTTGGCAGTTTGTTGTGAGGCTTGCATAGCAGTTCACAGTGGTTACACTCCATATTAGACACACTTTTCCTAAGGTGAATGCTTTATATTTGATTCATAATTTCCCACTTTTTTATATTACTTGAATCTTAATTCCCAATTAAAGTCTTTTCCATATTGATATGTTGCTATATTATTTCTGACATTGGAATATGTATTTGTGCCACATTTCATGGAAACGCAGTTAATAGTTCATACGTTTTAACAGATATTATGTTTGTAACCTTAATTTTGGACATGAGTGTAGAAGATTACTTATATTATGTAATAATATTTATGGAAAGAAAGAGGGCTTCAATTGCTATATTATTAAAGTAGCTTAATGGGGAATGTTTCTAAGATACATAAATATGCAGGAGTATATTTATAAATGATTTTAAAAGTAACAGCTTCTTGAGTTCACATCAATCAGAAAAAAAATCACATAATTATAAAAATCTCATTAAATATTGTTTAGAAAAAAACCCAGTTAATTTATAACTCCTATTATCCTCTTGCCTAAATCGTTTTGATTATTTATTGGAATAGTACGCTATTATCAGAATAATACAACATTTTTATTCAAAAGTTATCTGAAAAACTTTTTCGAGGTAAATGCTTTATCTCTGATTCATGATTTGGCACTTTTTGATATGACTTGCGCCTTAATTTACAATTAAAATATTTTCCATATTTTTATATTGCTATATTTTTTCTGACATTGTATTGTGTCTCTGCGCCAAATTTTGTGGCAATACAGTAAATAGTTCATCAGTTTTCACAGATTTTATGTTTGTGACCTTAATTTTGGACACATGGGTCTATATACCATAATATCCAGCGTATAACTCACACTTTTAGCACAAACAAAAGATCGAAACTTACGAGTGCACGTTATACGCCAGGTATAGAAATGATAGCTCAAGGAATTTAAAAAATAGATAAGCATAAAAAAGACCTCTGCATAGATCGAAATACTGTTTATTTTTTTTAAAATGATAATCCTTATGAACTTAACGGGTTGTAGTTCTAGAAGTACACTATTTTTTCAAAAACCTGGGATAATACTTCGAATGAATGACTTCAAAACATAACAGCATTGCTTACGTACATTTCAGGTTTCTTCGTTAAAAGGGGATGTTCGCTATATGGCGAATATGCCTTAAAATTTAAAAAAGCATCTTGAAAGTATAGTTGCACGTTATACGCCGGTGAGCGCTGGATTTTACGGTACATTAAGATACTTATAAAAGATCTGTCTTATTTTATTTATTCATTTTTGTTTCCTGTGTAACTTATATCCTATGTTATATCTTTTAGTCTATTTTCTGAAAAAAATGCGTTTTTAGAGAAATCACAATTCTTAAAGTGTTATATAACTCAAAAGAGATTCATCATTAAATTTGATTCAAATCTTAGTTTTTTATAAGTATATTCTAATTCAGGTAACATTAAATATCAGGAAAAAAGTTATTCATTTATGAGCTTTAAAAAATCTTGGTTCCGAACGAGTTCCGTTTCTTACAATGAGTATAATATTTTATCAAGATGTTGCAATAGTTTCTATAAAGTAATAATTTTTTAATCACTTTAAATGAAATTTATTAATAAAAAATAATAATGAAGTATTTATTTATTTCATTAGAAGGATGATTTTTAAATGATTTTTTAATACAGAAACTAATTGTTCCAAAAAGATAAAATCCACTTGTGGAAACCAATTGATAATACATTTTTGAAGAAATTTTGAATCTTCCTTAGAAATTCTGATTGAATTTTCAAACTTGCTGTAAATTGTGCGATTATAGAGCACAAATTAATCATCAGCCTGGAAAAGATTAGATATATTAGTCAAATAATAACATTTAGTAAGAGATATTATTGTTAAAAAAAAACACATTTTTTTCCGTTTAAATTCCCCTTGAATTCTCTATAGGAGACTAACTCTTCTACAAAAATTATCACAAATGTTTCCTTTTGTTTGATAAATCATTATTTTCATTTCTTTTCAATACTTAACAGCATTCTCAAAGCAAGTATTTTTCCATTAATATAACTAATGATTTATGTGCTTTTATTAAATTAAATCACTTTTAAATTTTACATAAAATACGAAATTACTTTTACGTTTTTTTTTTATGCATTAATAAAACTAAAATTGGAGAATCAGAACTAATACATAATTTCATGGTTTTAAGAAAGCAGGAAATTTATACTTAAAAGCTCAGGTAAATGAATTGTAAGTAAAATGATAGTTTGTTATGCGAAAAACATTTAATTTTCTCCGCATTGAAAATAAACATTAAATAAGAGAAACAAACCAAATCTGTTATATGACTCACTGTATAAAAGTTAATGTCCCCCCCATTTACAAAATAAATATCCTATGCCGCTTGTAGATAGTTATTTAAAAAAACAACACCTTCTAAATAATGTTTGCAATTGAAATTTTCATAACCATTAGAAATAGTAAAAGACAAAAAGTAAATTAGAATGAAATTCTAAAATCGAACCTAAATCCCCGGCCTTCAAAACCGATCCGTTTATCGCAAGAACGTCTCTTAAAGAAAAGAAAATCCCAACACATTCGGCATTTGCATTTTTTCCATCGTATAAATTTCCCATTTGGGGTATGATTTTGTTTCCCTCCGTTGCTTTTTTAAGAAAAGCAAAACAATATAAATGCAAGAAAGGATTTCAAAATAAGTTTTCTTTTAAAATATTTACTTCAAGATTTATATATATTTATATATACATATTAAGTATAAAACCTTAGGTTCTAAATCCTTGAACTACCCCCCCCCCCTACTAGAGAAATATAAATAAAAATACTTGTGAATGACTTATCATATTGAAATGAATTTGAAGAGCACTAAAATAAAAAAAGACTATTTATGGAAACGTGAGATTTTCTACAAAATCAATAACCATAAATGATACTGGAGTCTTTTGGCTCGAGTGACAGGAATTTTGATACATAAACTGTACTTAACTGTTGTAAGTCTCCCGGGATCTTAATGGTATAAATAGATTAAAATCACAACTTCCATTTTTTTCTCATGTGTATGTTTTGTTGTTTACTAATTATTTTTATCAAAACAAAAAATTTGTATTTGTGGAAAAATGATAAATAAATTTTTTCTCTCTATATTTTACCATTATGAATTGAAATTCCTATTATTTATCTTATTTATTTAGTTATTCTTAATAATATCAAGATATTTATTTATTTATTTTTATTTTTATTTTTTTTAAATTTTTTTGCTTATAGATTTTATTTGATTGAAATTTTTCTTTTGAAAATATTGAAAAAAAATGCCAAACATAACTGTCATTTTGAACTTTACGCGTTGCTTTCGTTAAGAGTTTGAAGGTAAAAAAGAGTAATTCCCAAAGATCTTTCTTATTGAAAGAGAAGCAACAATTCTTTGCTGTTGTAAGAATTAAGAAAATAATTCCAATATAAAAAATTTACACAGTCAGTTGAAATCTATATTTTGTCTCTTTTATTTATTTACTCTCGTTTTCAAGATGGACAGTAAAATTAATTATTGATTTCTCATTCAGCTTAATTTTTGTTACTTTACTATAATAATTTTGATAAAAAGTAAAACATTATAAGCAGAACTTACAAGCACCAATTGAAAGTTAAAAATAATAATCAATTTCAGATTTGTTCATAAAATACATTAAAGGAGCAATTACACGTAAAGTGCAAAAACGAATTTTAAAACTAAATGAAACTTTAATTTTTTTTATAAAATATGGCTGAGTGAATTGTGGTTTAGTGGTAAATTTCGAAACAAGTAATTAAAGAAACACTTATTTAAACATTTATTTATTTATTATTGGCTTATACTTCTCCTCAAAATAAATAGTACATATAATATATATATACGCTATGTTTCGTCGGGAAAAAAATGTTTCCTAACAAAAATCTCACTTCACATTTTACTCATATCTACGTCATTTCGAAACATAAGTAAACCTAAGTTCAGTTCAGTTCACTCGTCCAGCTTAGATTTTTCAATTCAGCTTCAGAATTCAAGATATATTTCTTTAAAAAATATATTATTAATCATGATTTAAGAATGCATAATAGAGGGAAAAAATTAGTAACTGCTCTCTTAATAAGAAGTTGTTGACGTCATAACATATTCAGGGAGAATAACATAAAATAATAAAAAATTATGACGTCATAGAATATGTAACTATGCAAATTTGATTAACAAAATGTTTCGAAATATCTGTTTGAAATCCTAAACTAAAACGTTCATTAATTTGCAATTAAAGTAATTATTTTACAAATAGGATTTTAAATTAAAATCAATAAATGTGTGCTAAAAATTCATAAATCATGGCAAACACTTTACTACTTTGATGTTTTTAATGAATTGGTCCTTCATCTTTTCGAAAGTTATGTTTAATGTTAATTAGAAACACATCAGTGTAAACAGTTTTTAAAATTAGTTTCGTGAATTACTTTGAGGGAATATATTGCCTTCGAATAGTGATTTATTATGGAAGCAAGTTTTACCACGAAATAATTTTCAGAATAAATAATTTTTCAGAATATATTTTATTAACTTGCATCTGGTATATTTCTCATTGATTTATAGATCCTAAGAGCATTCTGTAGGAAGATTCTGCTTCTGAGTTATATAGCTGATTTCTACTTGCTTAGGTTTGAATAAAATCTAATTAAATTTCAAACAGCAATCCACTTCAATATTTAAAAAAAATTATAATATTTGATAAAATTTGAGTTGCAATAATCACATAAATTATAATTTAAGTCCATATAAAATAAAAACTGTTTTTGTTTTTATGCGGCTGCGGTAGCCTAGTCGTCATGGCTGGGAATTCGTGACCGGCGTTGTTGAGTCACGGAATCGAAACCAAGTGCTACTAAAGACTCACAGTGTAGAGGGGTTGATGCACATTAAACATTTTGTAGATCAGTTCTCCCGTTGGGGTAGTGTGGAAGTTTGGAGAGCGAAGTACCTGCCCAGATGCTCTCTTTGTCATTTCACTGTGATTCAAAATTACGAGGTCTGTCAGCGACAGCCCTTGCGCTGTGTGCTTCACAGTTCATCATAAATAAAAAATCAAGTCAAATTGTTTAAAGAAATATTAATTTTCAATAATTCAAATTTATGAAAAAAGTTCACTTGTAAAAGTTATAAGAGATTGGATACGTTATATATATGTGTGCTTTTTATAATAAAAAATATTGCACAGAACTCAAAAGACTCATAATGTTTAAGACCTATAAAGATATTTATGATATTACTTAAAGCTACTATAATGAGATATTACTTAATCATATTACGCACCGAAGCAACGAAACTTGTATATTTAAGATAATTAACGTTTCAAAAAAAATTTACTTATTGTTAGTTTGACACTAACCGATGTAAAAACTTATTTAATTAAAGAGAAATAATAAATCAAAATTTTATAACTCAGATCTCCATCTCATTATTTAGTTTAAAATAGAAAAAAATCCTCCCAAAACAAAATCTTTCTTTAAGATATAACACTTCCTAAAAAGTATTTTTTAGAGAGTTGTACAGCCACAAATTAAAAATTTTAGCTATTTTATGTGCCATAAAATTTCAGATCACCCGTAAAGTTGGGTCTAAATTGACAAGAAATGGAAACTTCTATAATTTATCATTTCCTTAATTAGTCATTTTCATACATTAATTTTTATAATAAATGGACCATGGTCCATATCATTTTTGGGAATGTAAATTATTATTATAATTTATTTAGACAGCACACCTTTCTTAACATTTGCAAATTTTTACTTTTCTCTCTCTCTCTCTCCTACACATGTGGGGGCATAAGCCGACCGTCTTCTGATTACACTGTCAAAATTAAAATTTTAAAAAATGGGGGGGGATTCATGCTAGAATAAAAAAAAATCGTGTTATAAAAAGTATATTAATGAACCGTGTTATTTCAAAATCATGTAAAAAGGAGTTGGGTGAAATTATATATATATATAAAGAAGAAGGCGATTCCCTTCATCTTCATTAAATCTATAGAGCTAATAAACCAACAAAATTGAGAAGTTAGAATGCGTATTGAGAGTTTAGAATGCGTTATATACAATTTATGAACTATTATATGTATACCCATTTATGAACTATAAAATGTACACACTTGAAATTCGGTAAACATGTTTCTTGTGAGTAAGCAAAGATCCATTAAGAACGAGTGTTTCGAAAATCGACTTTCAAAGAAGGCTATAAGGCATTACATATATTAAAATTCCCGTTTTTTCAACTATTTCACGTACATAATGAAATATGGTAAACAAAATTCTTTTCGTAGCTGAGATCCTCTAAGAAAGGGTTTTGCAAAAATCATTCCTCAAACGGAGTAAGTGGGTGTTAATAATAATTAAAAATTTCGTTTTTCAAATAATAGACCTACCGACTTGAGATATAGTAAGCTTGTTTCTTCTGTTGAGTTGAGCGAGTTTTATGCAGCTTGACACACAAATGGGTTGCAGGAGTGTTATATATAAAAAATCACGTTAATGAATTAATAGACCTACTGGCTTGAAATATAGCAGGCATGTTTTGATGATTAGAGTCACTCAATGGCGGGATTAGTGAAAAATGACTTTTAAGAGGTTTGTGGGGAGCTACGGTGTGTTATAGACAAGACAAATTTCCAGTTTTTTAATCAATAGACTAACTGGTTTGAAGTTTCGAAAACATACTTCATTTGTTGAATAGAGTTCTTATAAAAAAGGATTTTCTCTTGATGGGGAGGGAACGGGAAACGAGGGTGTAAAAGATAAGTATATTTTCATTTTAGAAGTTCAAATCTTGTCCTTTTTTAAATCAAGAGGCAGGCGAGGGCTATATGCTTGCTGCTGAATTCAAATGAAAGCTTAATACTAGGATTTAGATATCAATAACTTAAAAATAATATATACCCATGCAACATCATGAAATACCCAGTAAAGCGGGAGGAAATCGGATATATAACGTACCAGATATCTACTTTAAGGAACTAATTATTCACAATTCGTACTTACATATTTAAGTATAGTTACGCAGCTATTTATCAGATCTATCTGTATAAAAATTACACATTAGTTTGAATATTTGTTTGTTTATTTAGTTACAACTTATAAAAATCCACACTGTTAACTGTATTACTCCGATATTTTGCAGAGAGATTCGATGAAAAATCAAGCATATGACCATCGAAAAAATTTCATATTTATATTTTTGGGAAATATTAATCTAAAATCCTCTTTTACTTACCGAATAGTTTGTGTGTGTATATGTGAAGTGGCCAAATGTTGTGATGTTTAAAAATATTACTTATGTTTTGGAAAAGATTACTGTATTTGGGGGCATCTTTTTATTTAGTAGCATTTAAATTTTTCAGAGTATTAAGCATTATCTGTACTAAGGAATGAAAAAGTTTGTGTGTTTTTTATGTAGCACTAAAACAGTACGACTCAGATACATAAAATTTGGCACGTCGAAACTATGGGTCATGATGGTGTTCAACACGAAGAGATTATTCCTCAATTCCCTTCATATTTTTTTTAAATTCAATTTTAAATCAATTATCTATAAGTCAGGCGATATAACGTTATGTCTATTATAATTCGGAATTAGAAACTTTGCATGTGTTGTATTTTTTAGCATTATATATATTTTTATTAAAATAATATTTACTTATTGATGTACTTATCCATTATTTTGTTCTCTGAGACAAAATTAGAATTGTTATTGGAAGAATTAATTTTTTAAAAATCATTCTTTCAATAAAAGAACTTAAGTTTGTTGGTTTGCTTAAGTTGATTTGAGTAAGTTTTTGCTTAGAATTTCAACTTACGCTGCGATATTTTGACGAAGCAAGTTATCCTCATATAAATTATTTTGGTTCCTATGTTTTGAATCTAGATTTTATTTGATTTACAAATTTTTGTTGCTATAATTTAATATTCGAATGCTGTGGTTTTTTCTGTGTAGTAACTCAAATCATAATTTGTAATTTGTCATCCATACAAATAACTGGTATGCCAGCTAATATATATATACATAAGAGATTATACATTTATATATATATTGAAGTCCAGAATTAGTTACAAACATATTTTTGCAGAAAATAGAAATAAATATCTAGCTCTATTATTTTTAAATTTATGTTATATATTTAGGGAACCATTTCAATCTATGCTTCTAGAATCTATTTAACTGTGAAAAATTTCGTTTTTCTATTAGAAAAAGAGGGAGAAATTAAAAAGTTAAAAGGGAAATTTTACTGAGACCACTAAATTTGTGTATGGGAGTCTTTGAAGAAAACAACACCAAACCCATGGATTTCAATTCAAATGAAGACACGAATTCTTTTAAGCGATTTATTACGATTGAAAGCCGTTGGAAGGCTAGAAGCAGGACAGTAACAGGCGGAAATAGCTCGTTGGCTACAAGTGTCCTGTATGGTGATCCCCAGATTATGGCAACAGTTACAGATATCAGATACGATCACTAGGTCACTCAAGAGTCCCAACACCTACGGATGATCCTTATGTGACTTTAAATGCACGGTGCTATAGACGTATGAGGGTTAGGCAGATGTCTCGAGACCTCGTTGTTTCGTTTGGAGCAATAGTATGGTGACAGAAAATGAGCAGACGGCTAAGAGGGCTCTTTACGCCCAGAACCAGTGGTGGGTATTTCCCTTGCGCAGTTTCACATGAAAAACCGTATGTTTTGATTGAAAATACCACCCTTAGGAAGAAAAAGATTAGTGACGTGTCCTCTTTAGGGACGAATCATATGATTCAGCGCATAAATCGATTTTATGCGAGTTCATACCTGGGGAGAATTTTTGAAATTCAATTATCCCATAAACATTAAAGAAATCAATAATTTTGGTGGCACGTGTGTTCTTCTTGTACAGGATGGGATAATGTTGTGCGCTCATATATCCCTCCTTATCTCTGTTGGTATAGAGATATTAGAACGTTATAAAGATGTGATTTTAGAAATCTATGAGCAGATTTTCAAGGAGATGTGGCTGGGGCACCCGTTTGGGTTTTTGAACAATTATGTCCAACCACACAGACCTGCACATGGCGACGATTGTCTAGAAGAAGAGGGTTATTCACCGTATGGTGTGGACAGCGAAGTCACTTGTCAATCCCATAGAACACTTATTAGATGCTGTAGGAAGAACCATTGTATGTCGATGGCTCTTTCCAAATATCCTTCAGCCGTTAAAATTGGTGGGTTTTGGAAGAATAGGATCTATAGCTACATTAATGGAATGAAAGCGCATTGTGACGTTTGTATAGCTAGCTGTAGAAGGTGGCCACAACTCATATCAAACGAGAAATACAGAGATATGATGAAACTCGCTTTACCAAGAACTACAATTTTTCTCTTTTTTCAATCTTCATTAAATCCTAAGCAATTCTGTGTCCATATTTCTTGTCTTGCACCATACATTATTAGTATACCAAATTCCCATGGATTAAATGACGTTTTTGTCAAAGTATCTCATTTCTTTTATCGTAAACTCAATTCCAGAATATATATACTATAAAATTGGTGTATTCTTATTTTAACTAATATTTTCTTTAGAGTCTGATAATTTTAAATTTTTTTGCTTAACTTAAACATATGTTTTCAAGTTTTAATTTTGATCTATTAGAGAAATCTGATAAGGATTGGGAGTTTTGACATGCATTTCAATATGTAGTAATTTTTTTTTAAAAGAAGTAATTTTTTTCAAACTGAATCATGTTAAAAACTAAAACAGTGTCGTTTGATATTCTATTCAGAAAAATATTATTTGTAAGAATGTTTCGTTGGTAAATTGACCGTAAATACATGTGATTTCATAGTAAACGAGAGAGTTAATCACATCTTAATTTCAAATAATAATATTTTTTTATGATGACTGCTGCTCAATACATCACTCACACCGAAATCTCCTTTTTTATCCAATATTTAATAAAATGCTTTCTTATTCTGTTTAGTCTAATTGCTTATTAAGTAAATTTAGGAACACAATTAACATTCTTGTTTTTGTTAACGTTAATCTTTCTCAAAGTATTTTTTAATAGAAATTAGCCTTTGAATTAGGATATTTACTGTCACGCAGATGCTAGATGCAGTTATAGTGCTTAAATAATTATTACATACATGGTTATTCAAAAGGTTTTGGATTGTTTTTAAAGAATTCAATTGCAGATCACTAAAAAATGCTAACTGAAATTTAATTGTTAGTATTTTTTAATGCAATTCATGTTGTACGTTTTCAGTGATTATACTTCCTTTCAAAGGCTTTTTCGTTTAAAACATTGCACTTTTCACGGGAATTTCCTACATCTATATCATCAAATAATATTAAACCCATACATTTTGAAATATGTTGCAATTTCACACAGAGGTTAGCTTGAATACTTAGCTTTTGTTGTAGAAAATTATTTTTAATTAATCATATTAAACAATGTATATTTCCAGGAATCCATAAAAACCATGATTTAAAAATAATGAGAAAGAAGAGAGTCCTTAAAGAAATAAAAATGTACCAGAAAGAAAAGTACAAGAAACAGAAACTAATTATCTATTGCTTCGTTTTCTTCGTATTTTTATACTTTTGTAACACAGTTAAAACTAACCCTGCATTAAAAACTTAAACTCATTTGAAAAACAGAGCACAAATACGTGTAATATATATTACGGTTATGTAACATGAGTTGCCTTTTACCGAAACAAGTATTTTAGCCATAACACATCAACTTCATGAGACCCTCTAAAACTTTTTTTATTGCAGTCTGCTTTCGTATTTGAATTTCTTCGAGCTTGAGTGAAAGTTTAAACCGGCTGGAATACATATTTTTTTCTTAGCGGATAAACTTAAATATTTATTTCTATTCATTCGATTAGTTTTATACGATTTGAAGTTTCGGTTGCTTGGAAGATCTTCCAAATTTTAAACGGTATGTATGGTATTTCCGATTTATTTTGTTCCTTCAGATGATGTGAAGGGATTTAAAAATATGATGTAAAGAGTTTTAAAGAAATGAAAATGTTATGGCTTAAACATTTTTGCAATCGAAAGAATTCCATCTTGTAAAATTTCTAAAATAATTTTTTTTAAATAATTACTAAAAATAACTAAACATTTTTAAAATTTAAAAATTATTTTTTTTAAAAAAAAAATTGTTAAATATCTGTATTGATCACTTACATACTAAAGATTAAGTATGAAAATTAAATAAATTAAGTGAATGAAGTAAATTTGCATTTATTTTTTAATTCTATTGCATGGTAATAAATTTTTAACTCATAGGCATTGTATTTATGGAATTCATTTACATCCGTTGTTCCTATTAAGTTTACTATTAAAAAGTATGATAATTTAAATCTTTTAAAGTTTCATTAGTCTCTCATCAAAAAGCCTTACAATATTATACATTAGTTCTACTTCTGAATTATGCCATCACCATTTATGATCTGAAAATTACCTAGAGGAAAAGAAAACTTAGATTAAGAGTATTAAGTTATATAGCCATGAGTTTTAAAAATTTTAATTTACTTACATTATTATTACAATACTGTATGTATACACGAAGAGAAAACGTCGATCTTTTTCTATTACTATTTATCCAGCTTTTCTTCAACTGTGGGGCATGCCTCCCTAGGGAGAGTGATAACTATACGAAGGGGGCACAAGCATATTAAAAAGTTGAAAACAAGATTTTTTTTTAAAAATATTAATTTACTGAAAGTAAACAAACAAAATACCTTCTGACATATTAAGAAATAAATATACATTTACACTAATATAATTCACTTGTAAATGTATCAGTAGCATACAATGTATTTTATAATTAATTTAGCAATACTAAGTTAAGAACAAGTTTAATAATTATCATTGACCCCCCGGGATTGTCATATATAAAATTATTTACAAAAATTAACACTTTTCTTGATAATTTATGCGGTTTATAATTAATCCCTTTTTTGCCGATTAAAAGGTACGAGACTCACTCCCTAATGCCACCGTTTTCCACGTAGGCTTGCGTATGTGATTTATTGAAGGGCGGGAGAAGGAATAAATAAATAAGCAAATCCTCTTAAATAAGTAAATCCTTCGCAAACTCTGTCAACGTCTTTTTGTTGCATTCGAAAGCCTTTGCAATAATTTAATGAACAGTGTTGCTCAGAATCAATCGTACATCGGAAAGACGTATATATACGTCCTGGACAATTAATGCTTTGGCTGAGCGAAACGCTTATATACGCTGGTGGCACTTAAAATTGTAAAGGTTAAAATTGTATTGTAGCTTTAGCGTCAATGTATAGTATTACAGAATTCAATACATTGTGTTATTGTATGGAGGGGGTGCGATGAAAAATATAATTGAAAATGTTGGGTGGCAAATATTGAGAGTTTAAGAAGCACTGGGTTAAGCATTTACATCTAAAAAGATATAGAGCAATTTTTTAAATGCATTTAAAATGAGTCATATAGATTTTTCAGAATTAAGTTTTAGTAGCTAAGATAAAAAAGAGAAAGAAAATTAAAATCCTGGAATACAAGTACTTAAGACACTAATGCTAATTAGTACTTGAGAAGATTTTTTTAATGTCACGTGATTTGCTGAAAACTAATGAAATGAGATATGCTTAATCATAAGATTAAGCTTATTATTTCAAGAGGAACCTGTAGAATTTGATTGCATATTGGCAACACTGAATGAATGTAGGGATTTTTAGTCTTTACATCTCTGAAACCTCTTCTAAAACCCTCATTACTTTTTCTGAGGTTCAGCAATGTAAATTTCCTTCCTTTCAAGAGCTTCATTTATTATCTTTCTACGCTTGATTAAACACTCGATGAGGATGAAAGGTAGTTTCCTATTTCATTTTTTCATAGGAGAGTACTTAGCCACTTAAAAAAAAATAAATGAGAATTCTTTTATATATACATGATTAGTTTAAGTTAATAATCTTTTAATGTAGTCTATCTATTGGCTGATTTAAACTTTATTTGTAAGGTGCTCCTTAAATTTTTTACAGCAGAATGTAAAAAATAATAAACAGAAGAGAAAGTACAACAAATTTCGTTTTCTTGAATACCAAAAATATTTACTAAAAACCTAAAACCTTATAATCGTATAGTAGCAAAAAGTAATTGATTTACTTAACAGTATATAATAAATTTAAAATTACTAAAAAATCTAATTGCTAACAACCAAACGTATTTAAAAGTTTTGTACAAAATTTCTTAAAAAGAAAGATCCTAAGCAATGGAAATAACATAAACATATTTCAGGAAATAAATATTCATAAATATTTTCTCCAATGAAATAATCCAAGCAAGTTATCTGGAAGTTCCACCTATAATTAAGTCAAGTAATTAATAGATATTAAGAGGTAATTTAATAAAAACTAAACTTAAGCTTATTTTTGCGTTAATTTTAAGAAATGTAATAGGGTTATTGTATTCTAAAGGGTTTCTTGTATTTTCTTTAATATTTTTTAGCTTTTTATGACTATATTTTTATCAATTAAATACTAATTACGTTGAAAATAATTAAGAATTACATTTCTCTAAATTGATTAATGATTATTACTATTCCAAAACAGAGCTTTAATGATGTTAAAATTAGAGTCATCCTTGTATCATAAATATTACTATATTATTATCCATAATATGTAAAGCTGTATCCAAGAATTTGTAGTAAATTGGTCAGTGTTTGTTTAAATCAGGTTTAAGAAATTGAGATAAAAGTAATCTTAGGTAAATACATATGTTCGTAAGAAAAATTGTTTATCAATATATTGTATTTCATTGCAAATATATTTATAAACAGCTAAATCCGAGTTTCCCAAACTTTTTGTCTTATAAAGCCCTTGTCTTGTTTTTCGGTTTTGGGTAGACCCTGCTTACCTAATATTGAATTTTTGCGAACTTATCCATTTAAAAGTCTTTTTTGACAGCTGATATAGAGCTACTTAGTTTAAAAGGTTGAAGTTTCTAACTGTAGTGAAATAAAGCGTTTAAAACTTAAGACCCATGTTAAATAAATTAAAATTTCATTAATATATAAAAAAAACTGATCAAAAAACAAATGTTTATAATGGGTGAGATGAATCTGGTGCTTCAGTAATAAAATTTCAACATTTGGCATCAATCTTGTCAAGTTCAACCCTAAATCTCCACTATTAGTATTGTTCAGTCTTTTTCTTCCTTTTTTTTTTCATTTTTAAAATTGGCATCCACGCTTAAACTCCTCCTCACTAGGAAAAGCATTTAAAAAATTTCTCACAATACTTTATAATTGGGAATAAATAACAGGTATGTCTTTTTAAAGCCAAAATTTCTAACATCCGTTTTTAAATTTTAAGATCTCCGTTACTGCCTATTCTGATCAGTTCTTCTGGTAATTCTTCTTCGAGTAATACAACATTTTTTTTCAATGTGACTTAATTAATTCGTTGCTTACTATGGTAAATATCATAGTTAAATCATTCTTAAATCTAGTTTTAAAATCTGAATAAAGGGCATTTAAATATTGAACGCAGGTTGAAACGTTATTAGCCTGACAGATTGTCTGTGGTCAACTGGGAAGCTGGGAGAATTCGCGACGTCCGAAACGCTGAAATGATGAACCTTGTTTTAAAAAAATCTATGCTATCACCTATAGTAGTTGCAAATTAATCTCATTAATTTTAATTAATAAATATGTTAAATAGATAAAATCTGGTTTCTATTTGATTAATTTTTCTTTTTTAAAATTAAAATCACGATCTAGTTTAATAAGAGTCACTATTATAAATACCCATTTTCATCTCACGAACTCACGAATAATCTCTTCGATGACGTGAACGTTTCGCAGGTCGACATAAACCCTGGGGGTCGATATAGACCACATTGGGAAACGTCCACCTTGTGGTAAGCCTCTAATTTGCTTATACATATTAACATTAAAAAAATGTATAATTTTCCTAAAGAGCCAAATTAATGCGAGTGCTATAAGTTTGAAACTCTGGTAATATTATTTAGACTATAATTATCATATCTATAAAACAATCTTTATTTAATCATTCATGACTATTAAGTTACATAGATCAAGGTCGTAAATATAAAAAAATAAATTTCTTTTTCTTTTAAATAATTAATGGGATATTTAATATTTTCATCATATATTATATACTATTTTTATCCCCAACATTATTAATAACATTTTGTAAGTGGATTGTAATAATTTACCAGAAGTAGTAGCGAAATTTTTTTAAAAAAGATTAGTTACAGTATGAAATTTAATTGGATCCCTATGAAACTTTGGTGCCAAAAAACTTTTTAAAATTCAACTCCTTGTAGATGTGTGCCATACTTTTCATGGAAAAAGCCAAACTACGATATCACAAATTTCTCTACTACATAGCTCAGATTTATGAAAAGAATTAATGCGTTGAAAATTTGTTCTTAGCATAAGCGCTGCAATAATATTTACAAATAAGGACAAACTATTAGCACAGGAAACTTATCAATATTAACAATAATATGAAATCTTCCAATAAATCTTTAATTATGTTTTAATGTATACTTATAAGTAACATCATAACTTATAAAATATTTTAAAATGTTGTATTTTTATCCTTTAAAGACCTCCAAAAGTAAATCATATTTAGCACCAGGTATTTTAATAATTTTATTAAGTTTCTTTAAAAATGTTGTTTAATAGTGAAATTAATTAGATACTGTATGGTTTGAAGTAAATTAAAGTCAAAGCAAATCCAACTATGTGTTATTTCTATTGAAATGTTTAAGGCAGCATAACATTTTGCTAATTTCATTTATTATACTCTACTTATGATAATAAGAACAAAGCTTATTATATAAAATGTATTTTTGCGTAAATGTATTTATTATCAAAGCGAAAATACATGAAATGAATTTATACTCCTTAAAATAGCTTCTGTCTGTTGCCACATGTCTGACGTAGTCAGATCGAGGCCTACGAAATTCATCATGGCATCGGACTATATGGTACGCCTGTCGTTATCCGTAACTTTGAGCACCATGCAGGTGACAGTATGATTTGGCAAGGTTCCAACCCAATTTTGAGGGAGAACACCCTACGAGTGGTCAGAGACTCATCTCTCTTTCTCTTGCACCAACCTCACGGATGTGTGGCTCGACGGCTATTTAGAGTACCCCCACGCCAGGAAGACACTATACATTTATAAACATCCATGCCTTCTCCGGGATTCAAACCCAGGACCTACAGCACATCAGTCAGCGTTGCTAACCACTATGCAAGATGGGTAACAAAAAATCTCCTAATATCTAAAAAATAACGAGCCGTCACAAAAGATGCATATTTTTAAAAACTATTATTAATTTATTCTCTAAAATAGATCAATGAAAAATATTTGATTTAAATTTCGGAAGGGAATCAAATAAAGTTAAGGTCCTTAAGAAAGCATTATTCAAATGTGAAACTGTGCTACGTTCAAAATGATGAAATGATTTTTTATTAAAGAAGGGGAAATGCTAACTTTTTGATATTCCCTATGAAATTTAAAACGATGAAAAATAATCCTACTAAAGAAATATTCGAAATGCTTAAATAAGTAAAAAATTGAATGCTTACAAGTCTCAAATGTATTCTTCTAATCAATATACTTATTTCTTTTTTGTACGTGAGCTGCTTTCAATTTAATTCCAAAAATGTTAATCTTATTTTCCCATTTCTTTATAAATTATACTGAAAAAGACGGTAATCTAGAATCTAGTAACCTAATGTTATAGTCTGTAAGTGTTTGTCATAGAATGACATTAAATCGCTTGCTCAAGTTTATTTCATTTGTTTTTAGTATTTGATATTTCATTTTTGTTAGAATCAAGTTAAGAAAATAAATGTATGTAGAACATTATTATTTGACGAACTTCACTTGAAAAACAGCAATATATATATATATACATATATATATATATATATTACCGGTGACCTTAATATTGTAAAAAACAATAATGTAAGAAACATAACGAATAACGGTACTGGTTTTAGACTTATGATTTCCAATAATAATGAAATTATCAGAAATCACTTATATAATGATATTGAACAATTCATTTACAAAATTGCTATTAAATATAGTATAACCTTTAGAAGCATTCACAGAATTTAACTGTAATCACAACAGATTCATAAATATAACTTTAATACAGAAAATAACATCTTTTTTAATGATATTAAAAATCAGATTAAAGAATTGCAAAATAAATTTATTATAGTTTATATTGATAAAGTATGAGGAAATTTTGCCTTCATGTGTAAATACTATCATAGTTTAATGACCAACAAACATTTTGATAATAATACAGCTTTTATCAAGTTATCAATTTCTGATAGGGAAATAAGTAATCGAATTTTGGCTTTTGATAAACAATTAAAAATACAAAATAATAATAATTTTAAATTTCCTCCTGTATTTCTTACTCCAAAATTTCACAAAGACCCAGTCAAGTTCAGAACAGTTACTAATGGTTTCAAAATATATCAGCAAATCAGGCAAAATTCTCAAAGAAATATTACAAGATACAATAAATAACCTTAAATCCTCAGCCATACTTAAAAATAGTGAAGAACTCATTGAACAAATTAAAGATAAAAAGATTTTTTAAGTATATAGTTTAGATTTTATAGATCGTTTAATTCTATCAATATTGTGATGATATGATTAAAATACTTGTAAAATTACATAAAGATAATTTATTAGATCTTTATAGATGATTAGTGATAGATTTGGTTCTCTGCTTAGGTTTGTTCTTTGTATATCATAATGGTAAATATTATCAACAGATTAAAGGTTTGCCACAAGGTGGCCCAGCTATCAACTGTCTTGCCAATTTATATTTACATTATTTTGAACATAGTTTCATTGACAACTCAGAACATTACATTTTTCGCTATATAGATGATGTTATCATTTTTGGCAAGCAAGGCAACTTTTATCCTAACATTAATTTTTATCCACAATATCTTAAGACAAATAGTAACAACTATGAAGCAAATTTTCTTGATATAGAAATTTAATTAAAAGATAGTAAAATAGTTAATAATATTTACGATAAACAAGAAAATTTTAACCTATATTATAAAGTGCCACATTGGAAGAATAATGTACATGTTTTTATATTCAGAAATATTGTTATTAATTGCACACAACGCAATAAATTTCTAGTTTCAAATAAATCAGAAAAAATAAAAAACTATAAACATTTTACTAAATACTGTGTTGGAATTTGCATATTGTTTTTTATTTTATTATTATTGAATGTCTAATTTGTATGGCAACGACAAACCCAGACTTCTCCCACTATTTACACTGGTGCATCTGGCACCATAGTTTGTAGTAAAGGAATTGCGGAAAATAAAAGAGAATGAACTGCAGCAGACTGGTTGTTCTTTTTGTATTGGATTACCCTCAAGTCCGTACATACTGTTTAATTAAAAAATACCCAATTAATTTTATTAATAGATATTTGAATAAAAAAATTATAAATAGTAAGGATTAAATTTCCATAGTTTACTAATAGGTTACTATTATAAATTTATTACTCTTCCTAGATAGTTATAGTTACTTCCAAATGCTAATTTTAGATAAAATTGCTTGTTCTCTTAGATTTTTTTAATTTAATTTAATTTATTATTTCTTAAAATTAACTTAATTTATTATTTCTTAAAATTGATTTAATTTATTATTTTTAATTTATTATTTTTAAATTTAATTTAATTTATTATTTTTAATTTATTATTTTTAAATTTAATTTAATTTATTGTTTTAAAATCATATATAATCTAAGGGTTCCGAAGTTAATGGTAGTATACTTACAATTATTAATTTATTGTTTCTATTCCTTTCATACTTATGCTAAGTGCTACTTTTCAGCCATTTCTATGTTTTGAATTTGCATTTGGGTCTAAAATCTGGAAATAAATTTCTTATTGTACTCAGATTTAGCTCGGCCTCTGCATTTTTAAATGCAATTTTTAGGTAAGTTACCCTTTTCTCATAATGGATTTCGATTTTCAATCCATTATTTTTTATAGGTTTTTGCTCAGTATTTTTAACAGAAAGAGGGAAGGTTGGCTGGCCACAAAACATGTTCAACCCCACTTTTATATAAATTATTTTATATATAAGCTGTCCTAAGTCAATAATGTTTATAATACTGTATCATTTATTCTCTCTTTTACATTTTTTTATATTTAATTCTATTATTTTAATTTTTCATATTTCCTTATAAAATCTATTGTCTGGTTATCTTGCAAATTCAATTGTTTTCAGTGTTTATTCATCTCTCTCTTGTAGATAAATTTTGACTGCACACACACACACACACATATATATATATATATATATATTAATATTATTTATTCTAACTAGCTCATAATATAAATGTAGTTTTATGAACTCGGTTAAAAAATATTTGAATAACAAAAGCATATTTTAAGTATATAAAAGAACTTGGTGCCATGTAAATGATCGATTCCGCATGCGTACAAATAAAAAAAATTGAAGTTAAAATTATATATGATACACAAAATTAGCTAATTTCATTTATCAAAATATTAATAGCGCTATTTATGTAATGCATGAAAATGATTCGTTTTTATGCAGTGAGTTTAACAATTCGATGCCCCACCACGAATACTAAGGGTTTAAGGCATTAGTTATTTAAATCCTTATTAATTTTAATGGTTTTATAGCAACCAATGGGGAAAAAATTTTCTCTAGGGGCGTTCAAACATTTGATTTCTGGAAGAGTGTTGCTGTACAGTGATATATGCAGTCACGAATGTCAAATGAAAAACCTTTTATTAGCTTTTAGAAACTTCGATGGAATTGATTTCTCGATGGAGAGAGTTTATGTATTTTTCCCTCTTTAAATATAGATATGCATGCTCTGATTCATATTACAATATTATTAATATGTTTTACAGATTTGTTTTCTATTCTGGTTTTGGTTTCAACTCTGCATTTCGTAAATTAGTTGTGTGTTTTTTTAGTCCTTATCTTACACGAATTGGCGTGAACTGAATGTAAAATAATCTATAAATAAGTAAATGCATTTTTAATAATATATTCTCTTGTGTTTCATCTTTGGAATGACGATAGATAATTTTTTTTATGTATTTATATATGCTAAATTTATAAGCTCTGGAATACTTTATAAAAACATTTTCTAAGAGCATTAATAATTAACTCTAGATTTTTCTCTCTTTAAGAAAACAATGAAAAAATTTTATTTAAAATTTTATTTAATAATGAATAAATTTTAACTTAAGAAACTCATTTAATATTTTTTAAAAGACTAAGATTTTTCAAATGAATTAGATTACTAAACTCTTTACACCAACAATAAAAGTATACTTAATTCACAATGCAAAAAAGTTAATGAAACAAGCACCAGGAATTGTGCCTATTAATCGTTCGTAAGAGAAAATTTATTCCTTACTCTTCCCTTAAATAAAACTTCTTGATATTTTCTTTTTAATTGGCTGATGCATGATATATGTAAGTTGCATTCACTTCTATCTTTGTATTGCAGATGTTTGAATTGTGATTTGTTACATTCTATAACAGAAAATTCCCCCTCTATTTTTAACTTACATATAACTCACTAGAAAACGGGTAAAAGTCAAATAACAGCTTGTAACTGGCTCCTATTACTTTATTTCTTTTTTAAAATCAGCATAATCAAATTATTCAAAATAGGTGAAGCTGAAATATAAAACAGCTCTTTTTTAAGTTATTAAACAACTTAATCCTTTTAATTCAGTACACTGGCAAATAAATGGCTGTAGTATTTGAAATCCTAATTTAAAGGTACTAATTTTTTATTATTTATTTGGGATATTTATTCACATTTAAAATGTTTATTAAAAATATATTTAAAAATTGAACAGAGAGAGAATAAAATATTTTTAAAAGAGCATAAAAATATGATTATAATTTTTATTACATTGTAATACAAAAATTTATTTCAATGACTCTCGTAAAAAAATTATAGATACATTTATTTAAAATGTATGTTATTTTTTTCAAAAAAATTGTATAACTACAACCATTCACTGCCGTTAACAGTCATTTATGTAATCTTCGACTACAAAGCTTTTTGTTGAACCAAAATAACCGCAACCTATTTGGACAAATACGGGTTAAGCGTAAAAGTCCTTACTGCTCTTCCTCAGTTTGCAGAAGCCAATTGATTCCTCACTTCTCGCTTACGCTTCCTCTGGTATCCCAAATAATCAAGAATAGAATTCCTTTACACAAATACGGGATCATCCAAATAATCGCCGTCCCGTTTTTATTCATCAACTTCGAACCTTAACTGTTAGAAAAGTTGGAAAGGGGGGAAGAAAAGAGGGAGAATTTTTTTTAGCATTCATAGTGTACGGGGAGACTTAATCCGTAAACTAGATGTGCTTAGATGCTAGTCAATGAGTTGAAAAGAAAAAAAACAAAAAGTGAAAAGGGGAAAAGGCAAGTTGGCGAATTGGGGCCTGGTATCTCTATTGATTTTCTTCAACGTTCTACTTCCATCTTTCGCGTTCCCCTACATCCGGGACCTTTCCCTTCGCCCTCCTAGCCCTTCTAGTTGCTGAGATGGAGTTCAATTTATGCTTCCCGTCGGTTTTAGGAAAATAAAATGGGAACAACAAGATCTTTCAAATAAACTGCCTTTTCAACGAAAGGCATTTCCGCACGAAATCTTCAAGCGGAAAGGAAAAACAATAAATAAATAAAAAAAATCAAGACAGAAGAGAATAGTACCTTAAACTTTTCGAAGATATATTTTGCTGGCAACTTTACTTGTACTTTAAATAAATATAAACAATAACACCGTTAAACTTGAGGTTTCTTTTATTGTGCTGCAGTAGGTAAAAGTAAATTTATTCAAGACGCAAATTCATTCAGAACGAATTCAAGTAACTTTTCTTGCTGAGTGGTATGTTTTGAATTTTAAAGTATTGTTGCAATCGAATTTGTATATTGCTATTAAGAAGTTTAATGCAATACGTACATGTAACCATAGATCTATTTTTGGATCAATATAATTTCTTACTTTGAAATGAGCAATATGTCATTTATCTATATATTTTTAAAAATACATCTTCTTCAACCCTTAAATGAATGATTTTTTTCAGTTTTAAGAAAATAGTTTTTTACTGGAATGTAGTCATATAGGCTACGTAAAAAATAATTAAATAAGTCCAGGTAATAATATTGAGTACTTATATTGAAAAATATTGTAATTTAGACATTTGGCAACATACGGTATTTTCCCAAAATCTGGCAAATATCCAATAAAATTTTCAAATGCAACATCAAACATTGATAGCTTACTTGACAAGAGATTAGAAGCATTTTTTTTTTCAATTAGATAAATCACTCCTTCGTGGGAAATCTAAAAATAGAAAATATCTCTCCAAGAAACGCACTAAACTTTATAATTCGCCACATTCAAATGTCAATATATATATATATGTAACTTATAAGCCAAAAATAGTATATTTTGCCTTTCATAGATGATTTATTGTCTATGGTTATTAACACGCATTCGGAAAAAACCATGCTCAGGTTTTTGAATAAAGTTAATTGGAACTGGAATGCAGACAATTAGCAACAATATGCTTTTAAAAGTTTATTTTTTTATTTCTGTAGATAGGAATTTAACTAATACTTTCCATAATTATTATTGAGAAAATATTTTGAAATTTCAATATCTTATTCAAAAATCAAGACATATCGATGAGATAATTTTTTTAAAAAAGATTACGCTACAGATACAATTATTCTGTTTTTTTAAAAACACATTTTCAAAATCAACAATCTCTATTAAAAAATTTTTAAAGAAAAATTTAACTCTATTACGAGGAAAACGCTTTGTTGCAATAACACAAAAATATATTCTTGTTAAAATGTTGATACTAAGAAGTACATTTATTTGGTTAACATTTAACAGTGGTAGAAATTAAAGGGAATTACATCAGAAATTGTTAAATTATAAAACTCATTTCATTCAGCTCTCGGAAAATTGTTTTGAAAAACTTTCAGATTTATATTTGATACGCGTGAATATTATCAAACAATATTTTAATTGCATTCTAATTCTTGATATCTATTCTATTGATATTTGGTAGTATCAGAATATGTAATTATTGTTATATTATTTCCCAAAAAGTACTAAAACAGTTTCAAAATACTAAGTTTTCATGATTAAATTAAATCTAAATGAATTGTAAGAAAATTAAATACAAAGCTAATATAATTTTATTTTAGATATGAGGGAGTGTTCATAATTAAATTAAAAGTAAAAACACCCCTATTTTATATGGCTATTGAATTAAATATAAAGCTCTTTTGAACTTACATAATCCAAATTTCCCAATCCTTTGTAAGATGATAAAAAAATAATATTCAGTATTTTTTTCTCAAAAAAAAGGAATTATCCATAAAAATCAAAAGTTATGAGAAAATTAAGGCTTACAAAACATAAGAGAATAAATGCCTAAAGAGCTATTTAAATATACTCTTTTTTTAAACAAAGATAAATTCCCCAATTATAAATTTAAAACAACCGATTATAATAACAATTAACGTCACCTAAGGAAAAAAGACAGAGGTAAAAGATAACAATACATTCTTCTAAATTGGTTTCATTCATACTCCAAAAGAGGGGAGAAATCAATTAATTCAATAATTTTCCATGAGTTCAAACATTGTTTAAATATTTATTTCTTACTTTTATCACACAAACAGAAAAGAAATGAGATATTACGGAAAAAAATTAATTTGCTTAATGAGGTACACTATAAGGAAGCATTCCAGATATAGACCATTTTTTGTCTTGCCTATCGAATAATCGAGGGTTTATTTCTTACTTTTATTTTTTATAAAAAGGTCTCTGATTTCTTAAATATTTATTTCTTACTTTCATTTCTTAAAAAATATATCTCATTTCCTAATTATTTTTTTCTTATTTTGTCACACACACATTGTAAAAAAATGAACGATTACCACAGTTAATAACGAAATAAAAATAATCTTCATTTTTCTTAATGAGGTGAAATTCAATAAACCTTCCAGATATAGATGATTTCTTGACTGTTCCATCAAAAAATTGAAAATGTATTTCGACTTCGTAATTACGTTCGTTCGAAAATTGGCACTCAATTAAAAAAAAATAGACGATACATATTTTGCTTTATAATTAATACTTATTAAACTCCAATGGATTTTTTGTTCAATAGTATCTTTAAAATAGACTAATTGAAAAATGTTATGATAAGAAAAAACATTTTGAATATTTTTGCTTAGCATTCATTAAATATCATCATTTAATTAATTGCTAGAGATATTCGAAATGTTTAATGAAATTATCTGAAAAATCGTGAGATGAATGAATGAATGAGGAAAATTAATATTCCCATATTTAGAGGATTAGGATGTAGTTACTATGCATTTTGTTAAGAAAACTGATAATACGTAGACTGTTTGCAGTACATCATCTGTGTACTTTTATCACAGTAGAATAAAATATCATGTTTTAAACAGAAATAAAGGGTAACTGAAAGCACTTGAACAATTAAATAATTTTCATAAACTTTTCCTTTTTATAGAGATAAAAATAATTTTATGTTAGATTAATTAACACACATGAAAAACTTTTTAACACACTTAGAATAGTACACTAATATTTTTACACTAGAATACTTTTTAGGCTATTAGGTTTGAACAGAACTGTATAAAATTTATCAAATGCCTTTTTTCGCATTAATTATGAGCCGTAGAAGAACACAATAATTTAAATTATTCAAAAGTTTTCCCTTGAATTTTTAAGTAACAAAATTGGACATTAAAATGGATTTCAAATAATACGATATTAAAAAGATTTTGTATAGTTAATATCTAACTAAAATAAACTTTTATAAAATATTTAAGATATTACACAAAGTAATTTTTATAGATATAAATAAAAGTATATTCACACTATCAAAAAATTAATAAGTGTATTATTTTATAAAATAGCGCATATTTCACTTTTATACTTTGACTTAATATAAGGCTTATACTTTTAATTTAAATGCAATTACCCGATAAAAAACTAACCATTATGGGTCATTTTTCTTTCATTTAAATAAATACGAAGAGAAATGATTCTTCGCTTAGTTTATATAAGTTTTAAGTACAGATGATAGAAATTAGAAAGAGGAGGGTCTTCATCTAATACTCAAAAAACTTATGATAGTAAAATTACATTTTCGCTATCTTTCAAGTAATTATTTAAAAACAATATATACATCAATTTTAGATGAAATTTCTTATTTCTTTAATCTTCTTCATGGTTATTATTTAATGTAAAATGTAAGAGCGATATCTTAAAAGCATTTTTCCATAACAAATCGTTAAAACTATTTTTTTATCGAGTTTCTTTTTGAAGATCTTGCCTTTTCTCTACGACACAATCGATTTAAAATTTTCTTTCTTCCTAAAATATATTAGTTTCATTTCCGGGTACTGTAATTACTTCAAAGTAAAATACATATTATTACTGTCTTATCTTCTTTGAGAATGAATAAAATGGGAAAACGGATAGATCCTTTCTTTTTACCTTAAAAAAGTGGTCGTAATGACCCGTTTCTATTTACTATTGCTTCTAAGAAACCTATCTTTTCTTGGTGAAAAATTTGTAAATTAGAGAGAACATGATATGGAATTTTTTTGAAATTCAATGGACTGACTCAATGCACAAAGAGATTTACATCTGAAAATTATTTACTGTAGGCTTCTCAGTATTAATAATTTAAATCGCGATGTGTTTTTGAAATATTTGTAATAATAAGGTACTAAGTTTTAACATAGGCGATTTTCCCTCAAAGATTTTTTCCAAGAATTGATAAAATTAGTTGTAGCTACGTATTGTAATTTACAGGATAGTCTAGGGTAGATAATTCTCTAATAATTCAGAATCAGATGTTTTTAATCAAATTGAAAACTCGCTTTATTTTAATAGAAGATATTCATAAACTATTCAAAATTAAGAATATGAATTTGGTTCTTTAGTTATGAATGTACATAAATTAAGAACTCTTTGTTAAATATAAAAATGAAACGTTTATAAGACCTTAAGGTGAGCATAAGAAAAATTTAATGAATAATTTCAAATAATGAAAAAAAGAGAGAATTCGTGATGTAAAATATATGTGCAAATGAATAAATCATTTAATGAAATAATGCCACATTTCATGTTACATGATTCAAAAATGATCTATCAAAAACTCTTTATTTAAGGAATGATACTACAATTAGAATGATTCGTTATGTGAATTATATTTTTGAAGTATACTTAAAATACTTTGTAAACATTTGATATACAGTATTTTTTTCTGTGGAAACGTCAAATATCACCTTACTGTGACAATGGTTTCTTAATAAAATCATACTAATAAATTATCTTTATTGGTGAAGTGAATTATATGTGTAAAAACTAAAAACAAAAACCTCTATCAAATATTTTGCAAAATTGTTCTTTTTAAAATATATATATATATATGTGTGTGTGTGTGTGTGTGTGTGTGTGTGTGTGTGTGTGTGTGTGTGTGTGTGTGTGTGTGTGTGTGTGTGGTATTACTTAAAATTTACTACCATGAACGCAAAACTTAAAATGATAGTAGACTTGTCTCTCTGTAATTCTAATCAAATTTTCAACGTTACAGAAATATACGATTGCTGTGAAAATTATGTTAATAGAAACACACTCATTAAACTTCATTTCTAATGTATGAGTCATTTTTAATAACGATTTGCTTAAAAAAATTACAAACTACAATTCTACAAATTTATACCCTACAATTTTCAAATACACCTTTTTTTTATATTTATTTGTGGCCCACATCATTGGGAAGCTCTTACCACTAAATTTCAAATTTGATAGCAAATTAGTTTTTAAGATATCTGAAGTTTTCTGAACTTATGTTTTTGCTTCGGTTTCATTTTTAAGCATGCTTCTACTCTTAAATTGAATGAATTAAAAATATGTTTGAGCAGAGTCGAATTTTTCAGTGTGAAATGTTTATTAATTTTAATTTTCATTACTAAAATCATTTCTGCTTGGGTATGTTTTGAGTTTTTTGATTTCTCACATTTACTTAATTAAGATTGATTATAAGGCTAATTTTGTAATTTTAAAAAATAGCTTATGTAAGAAGCTTTGTCGTGAATTTTTCCTGTTGCGAAAAACCCATGGCCAAAACGTTTGCAGGTTGCTATGAGAAACAATATTTCAAAGAGACAGAATACTACTGAAAAGGATATATCTAAAAATCAGCCCTCAGCTGATACTGCAATTAGACTTCCGAATACAAGTATTATGAATTCAAGTATTGCAGATAAAACTGAGTATTACCATGATATAATAAACTATATTATAGTATTTAAGTATTTTAAAGTTGTACAACAAAAACTCAAACTTGCTAACCTGCTCCAATTTAAAATTGAAAAAAATTAAATATATTATGTACAAACTGGTGATATTTATCTTAAGTTTGTATCTTTATTATTTTGTACATAAATTGTGTTAAAGTTTCAAAACTTTTGTGAAAATATTACACTAAGATTAAGCTGAATAATCTGTTGTCGTAACAAATGCTATCAGTATTAGCAAAAATATATTTTGAATTTTTTAAAATGTTTTCCGTCATATTTAATTAAAGTAGTGTTTTATAATGTAGAACACGTTTTGAAAACAACTTATTCAAAAGTTAGAGCTTTACGGGCATTTTGAGTTTTGGTTGTATGCCTTTACAAAAATTAAATGAGTTTTTCACATTCTTTTAATTTGAAGGTATAAGTGTTTTTTAATACCTTAGGCTTTTTTTCTGTTCAACATAGAGTCTTGAAATCTTTTTTGAAAGTTAGTATGGATTTTAAGTCTGAGAACTCTAGTTATTTTTTAAATGCTAAGTTAATATTTTAAAACCTTTTGTGTTTTTTCAAGGTTCAGCTAGAAAAATAATTATTAAAAATCAACAAGGAAACAGATTTTCAAATCCATTCTAAATTTTGCTTACAATAATCTAAGAAACATAAATAACTTAAAATGAGTAAAAAACTTTAAAAATTGAGCGTTTTACAAAAGTTTTAAAAATTGTTTTATTTTTTCAAATTGTAATATAATGGCTATTTAAACTGACTTTTTACTTTCAGGATTAACTTAATAATATAATCAGAATAAAAAACACAATTTATTTTTACTGTTACTTCCTCCAAAAAATATTTTGAAGAAGAGTTATGTAAAGCCTTAAAAACAGCAGTATAACATGAAAATAAACACTTTAAGTGTTTATCTAGATCGTAGAGAATTTAAACACATTCTGTTTGTATTTATGTACTTAGGGTTTTATCTATAGAAAAAATATATTATTGGCTTCCACAAACATTAAAAACTCACCGTAAATTTGAGATTTTTCCTAATGTCTATATCCCAATAGAAGTATTTCTAGGAAATGTCCAAAAACATCGAATTTACTGGAAAACAATTTGTTAGTTCTTACCAGTTAGAATTCTTAAGTGATAAATGTTTCCTATTCTGAAGGAGATGTGTTTTGAACAACCTATTTCCTTTTACAGTCAAACGCATTTTCGAGATCGAAGCGATACCCTCAGTTTTAGAGAGGGAATCAATATTTGGAGAGGTTGCGAGGGTTTATTTTTGTTTAAATGTTTTATTAAAGGGTCCTTCCAAGGTTACAGGAGCACGGACACTTTTATTTTATTTAAAATTTGAGTATTTCTTATAAGCTCTTATATTTCTTATTTTTTTCAGGAATCGATAATCCTGCAATGAGAATAAAGCTAGTATTTCAGGAAAAGAGTCGTTAATATTTGTTCTTACAATAAAATTCTTGCTGGAGATTTTTCGAGTATTGCGGACAAAGGTCAAATGGTTAAATGGTAGAAGTTAAGAAGTTGTTTTTTTCTTTTTATCCCTCTCTTTTTTTTCTCCTATCTTTCAATTTTGGCATTTCATAAAGCGTTCTTCCAAAAATGAAAAGCTCGAATGATCATTTTTATGAGGAAAAATATATTCCATAGAGAAGAAAAAAATCTGTCTTAAATATTTTATCAATTCTAAATGTATGCTCGTGGGTGTATTATATTAAATTTATTTGGATGTGGGAATGTAGATGTTATAAAAGACAGAATTAATTATGATTATGGTATATAATTCTTATTTTTTGAGTTCATTGAAATAATTCCATTTCAAATTATGCATCTTATTTGAAAATTACAATAAAAGTTTTACAAAGGCTTACGGGGCATATATACTATGGAACAATACGACTATAAATTCGGAATTTTCTGTAAGGGAACATACTATGTAATAAATGAAGTAAAATAAATAATTGTTGCTAATATTGAAGTTTGAGTACATGATGCATAAGTAACTCGTAAATTAAAATGTATACAAGATGAACAAAGAACCAATTAACATATTTTATAATTGAGTAACAAACTCAATTTTAGTATTTTAGTTGAATTATTTACATCTTTCGAATTTATTTCTCTTACGTAAATTAGAATTTCATGTATCTTCCCTTACGTAACATGTTAATTATTCATATGATTATTTTTTCAAACTAAAAACGTTCAATGGTTCCTGGTATTACTAAACACATTCATTTTTTATGTATACAATTTTGACTTTTTATAAAAAAAACTCCCATTATTGAGAATTTAAACTTAACTAATTAATATGAGCAGAAATTCGGGCTAATAATATTTTTAAAGCGAGGCCAAAAGCTCTGATAATTTGCTCAAAAAATAGTTCAGAAACTATTTATTCCAGTACATCAGCAAACATTCTGAAGAATGTATTTTGTACTCCAAATTACAACAAAGGGAAAAATTACGAGCTCCATTTTAATAAAAGCCTCTAAAGAGATCTTCTTTTGTAAGCTTTCTACTTATATTTTTGTCTTTCTGATAAAAGAGTCGGAGTCCTGAAACTTGCCCCATGAGTTCGTGATCGTAAATAAGCATGCAGAAACAATGGAATAAATTCACAATGTTCCAAAATGACACTTGGTAAAGACAGTTTTCGTTTATATTTGCACCCGACAAGAGAGTTTTTAGTTCTTTTCATAATTGAAGCTACACGGAGCATCTTGATTACGCAGTTCTTTTCCATTTATCAAGAATCCCTGAAGCGAACAAAGCAATAGATAGAAAAAAGAATGCTTAGATGTTGTTCATGAGGTGAAGTCATATTCCTTGTGTTTACCCCCACATTCAAAAACCAGGAATATTTTTCGGTGTTGCTTATCAGTAAATATTTTCTATACAGAAATTGAAACTGACGCTTTAAAAAAATTATGCAAAAATATAACCATGTGTTAAAAGAAATCATTTCAAATCTTATCCAAAATAACTCTAAATGCGTAATTGATCCCTGTTCATAGTCCACTTAGTTTGAACAGATTTTTTTTACATGAGAATAAGTTTTTGTGTCTAAATTCGAAATAATTTCATTATCTTTAAAAGTGTGATTATTTTTAAAAAATTCAATAACAAATTATCATTTATATAATAAAAAATAAATCGATATTAAATTTACATGTATATAAACTACTTGTAGTGTTCTGCTCTTTCAATATATTTTAAAGCACGAAAATTTATATACAAGGAAACTTTATCAAAAGATTAAACTTAATCTCACAAAGCAACCTTTATGTAAGTAAATTATATTTTAATCAATACTTTTTTTTAACTGTTCCATTAGCAAGTATGAATTAATTTATATAAATAGAATATAAAGCATGCAATTTTCAAAAAAAAAATAATTCAAAATTATTATTTACATGTATTTGTTTTTAAAAAATATTTTTATAAAAAATACAAAATGTGAATGCTTTTAAGGGATCCTAAATTGCTATTAAATCTCTTATTCAAAAATTATGACACATCGATGATGTACATTTAAAAAAGTACGTTACCGATACTACTATTTGGTTTTGTAAAAACATATTTTTAATCAATAAACTTCATTAAAATTTTTAATGAACAAATTGACTAATTTACCACATTTATTTGGTAAATATTTAACACTGGTAGCAATTAAAAAGGTAGGATTTAAAGGTAGGTAGCAATTAAAATGTTAAATTAGAAAAATCGTTCCCTGTAACTCTCGGGAAAATGTTTTGAAAGATTTTTAGATTTAAGTTTGACATACGATAGTATTGGCAAACAATTTTAATAACAAACTGCTTCTTAAAATCCACTGCGTAGATATTAGGTAGAGTCAAAAAATATAATTATTCCAAGATTATTACTCAAACAAATATTAATGCAAATTCAAAATACTAAATTTTCATGCTCAAATTAAATATAAATGTATTATATAAGAAGTTTAAATATAAAGCTAATATAATTTTATGAAATATATAGTGTTCTTATAATTAAACTAAAAGTAAAAAAAAATAGTTTATATAAATATTGAATTAAAAACGAAGCTCTTTTGTAGTTTGGTGAGGTGCAAGCACTTAGTTCTTTAAAATCATCATCTCCTTTCAGGACATTTTGAATGACATTGAAATGCTTTTAATATTGCCCTTTTTAATAAATAATATTTAAAACTCAAAATATAGTTAATGAAAACTAATAAAAAGAAAAATTATTTTGATATGAATAAACTTACAAATATAAAATAAAATAAAGATACAAATTGATGAAAAAATCTTGACTTAAAAAAGGCTCTTTTGATCATAGAAATTCGGAATTACCCTCTCAGTTTAAAAATAACAAAGAATTATATTCAGAGTTTTTTTAAAAGAAAAAGAAATAAAATAATCCATAAAAAATACAAGTAATGAGAAAATTAAGGCTTAAAAAATCAAACATAATCAAATAAATGCCTGAAGAGCAGCATAAAATATATCATTTTATAAAAAAATAAGTACTCCAATTATAAAATTAAGACAACTGATTGTAATAACAACGTCACCTAAGGAAAAAAGACAAAGATAAATGATAACGATACATTCTTCTAAATTGGTTTCATTTATGCTCAAAATAAGAGAGAAATCAATTAATTCAATAATTTTCTAAGATTTTAAATATTATTTAAATATTTATTTCTTACTTTTATTAGACACACACACAGCAAATATATATATATATATATAGATTACCGCTGTTACCAACGAAAAAAATAATTTTCTTAATGAGATACGATGTAAGAGAACATTTCAAATATAAACAATTTCTTATGTTGTTTATCGAGAATTTATTTCTTTGAAAAAGGTTTTTGCCTTTTTTAATTATTTATTTCTTATTTTCATTTCTTAAAAAATATATATTTAATTTCTTAATTATTTATTGCTTATTTTTATCACACATTTATTGTAAAAAGTGAAGGATTTCCACTGTTACTAATGAAATAAAAATAAGCTTCATTATCTTAATGAGGAGAAATGCAAGAAAACCTTCCAGATATAGATGATTTTCTGACTGTTATATCGAAAAATCGAACATGTATTTTTACTTCGTAATTATGTTCATTAGAAAATTTATATTTAAGAAAAAATAGACGATATTTTGCCTTATAATTAGTACTTAGGAAACTCCAATTGGCTCTTTAGAAGAAATGCATCCTTTAAATAGACTAATTGGGAAAAAATATGATGAGAATATAGTTTTTGAGAATATTTTTGTTGCGAACTCAAGATATTTGAAACACTTAAAGAATTTATCGGAGAAATTTTTAGATGAATTATAGAATGATGAGAAATGTTGTATTGAGACATTTAGGGGATTAGGATATAGTCATTATGCATTTTCGTTTAAAAAATAATAATGGATTGATTGAAATAAATTCATCATTAAATTTACATCATAGTAAGACAAAATGTAATGCTTAGAATATAATAAAAATGAACCTGAATGATTAAATAGTAATCATATAGAAATAAAAGTAGTTTTATGCAATAATGTTCAGATTCATTTGATTCCAATTTGTGTTTCAGAACCTATATTTTAAAATATTAGATTAGCTATCATTTTCTAAATTTTTGAATTCTTTTAGGATGCTAGTTTTTGCAGTCAGATTTTCATAGAACCGAAAAAAAGTATTTACAAAGAAGCGAATTTCAAGCGTATCTTTTCCCAATAATAATATATAGTAAATATATATATATATATATATATATATATATATATATATATATGTGTGTGTGTGTGTGTGTGTGTGTGTGTGTGTGTGTGTGTGTGTGTGTGTGTGTGTGCGTGCGTGCGTGCGTGCGTGCGTGCGTGCGTGCGTGCGTGCGTGTTATTAATAATCCCTTGCTAGAGACAGAAATCAATGGAATACTAAAGATAAATTTAACCTAAAAACAGATAATGAAATTTAAAATTATATACTTATCATTGCTTTGTGATTGAGAGAAAAAGAAGAAAAACTATTTCTTTTAGTCATCGTATGTATAAATTACTTATGTTATCGAGAAATTATAATGATATAAATTACTTGAATTGAAACTTCACAAATGGAATTGCAGAAGTAAGAGACTAAATATCACACCTGTTTGTATAAGTATAATTGAGATCGAATATCTTAAACATTTTCAAAATGTAAATGACAGTTGCTGCAACAGTCATCAATACTTAAAATTACCTAATTCTAAAGTGCCGCATTACCTGCCTGAGATCACTGAGGTCTAGAGAAACAGGCATTTTAGCTAGAAGATCGTTATTTACTATGAATGCAATCGAACCGGCGCAGACTGCGAGAGAATATGCCCGTCATTTTCTGATTAAAAGGCTTCCCTTCATTTCCCTGTTTTCTACTAGAACATTCCATAACTGCATTCCATTCATGTTCTCTTCGACGGGGACAACAAAGGCATTTCCTATATGAATATTCCAGTGACCCGAAAATCGATGTACTGGCATGTTTTTCCAGCCATCAGCGTGCCATCCAGCCGCATACCCGCATTGAATCAAGCATTATGTGAAAACCTTAGAAAATATAATTAATTTTCCCACCAACCTGCACGTTTAGTGTGTGATAATCAACTTCTATTACTTCAATAGTACAATTGGTATATAATGATGTATTATAAACCCCAATTAAGTTCCAAAAATCTTTGTATTTAGCTAAAAGAGAATATTAATGATTTGTTGTATTTGAGTTAATCATTTAAAATTATATTAACGAAATATATTATATAGATGTATAGATTGTAAAGTAACAATAATTAAGCCTTCAATATTTCCTTGATTGAAAGGTTCATAAAAATTATTAGATTTCAATGTTTGTATTTATAACTGCTTCTTTTATATTTAGTATGTTATGAAAGTTGGCAATTAAAGGTGAAAAAATGTATCATTCTTCTAATTTTTCAATTCAATCAAATACTTGAATTTATTTTGTTCTTAAATAGTGTTCTTTAATTAACATTTGTGATATGAAATTTATATTTTTGGGGGATAATATGGTATAATTTCTTTAATATGTGGGGAATTCAATTAATGTACTTAAATGTAACTAAATTTTGTCCTCGCTTAAAAATCTGTTTCCTATGCATTTTATACACTTGGATTTCCTTATGTCTAATAAATCCTTTTAAAAACAATATTTTAATATTTTTGTCTTTACTTTGTAAAATACATATACACTACTGGTGAAAAATGTGTTATATGAAGAAATCAGAAATAAAGGAAATTTAATACTTTGAATTATTCATAGTAATTTTTAAAAAATAACATTTGCAAACATTAAAAAATTATTATGCCAAAAATCAATATCTGGTGCAGCGATGAGAGTCAACACAGGCTGTGACATCGAATCCTTCATAGTCCGAATAGCATTCCAGATGGCCTCTATCTTATGCAAAAATGTATTCGTACTTTCTGCCTGACGAATGATATGAGCGAATCAATGACCGATATAATCATAGATATTCTCAATGGGTGACATATTCGGTGAATGTGTAGACTATGAAAGAAGCGAAACCTGCTATGCACTGAAAAACTCTTGTAAATTCCGAGCAGTATGTGAAAGGACATTTTTTTCTGAAGTACAGCTGTTAGAATGCATTACAGTAGGGTTAAGACTTCAAGATCTATAACGTCTCTGATGCAACGCCTTCTGTTCAGAGTCTCCAAAATTTTGACTAAACTGAGATTGCCCATAAAATTTAATAGCGCCGCACATCAGAACGCTAAATATCTGCTTATTGTAACGCTAAATAAGACATTCCAAGAGAAAAGAGACAGCTGCTTCTGCAGCATATGATAAGTACTTTATATTACAGATTGTATCAGGGTTCATCTAAAAAGATGATTTGTTGCCAATTGGGAAGTCATTTACTGTGTTGAAAAAACCGTTGAAAACAAAAAAATTTATGGTTCAGCGTCAAGGAAATCTTACACAAAGGAATCCTTGCCTTCGAGTTAAGTTCATAGCACAGTAGACCGTGGAATGAACAGTATAGGCAGATGATGTAAACACCTGTATATGTGATCTAATGGGGCAGCATTGGCGAGAGGACGCTGAACTCTCCATCACCGCCACGCAAAAGTTTCTGTTGTCCCGTGATAACGTCATTTTAAAGAACCTACTGTTGAGTTTTCAACTTATTCATGTGTGGCTCATTTCTCCCAAACATACATCATTGTTGTGGCTTTAAGCACCGTGCAAGTTATGAGTTCACGATACGAAAGCGCATCCTCACTCAGACCGATCGTGCGGCTCCATTCGAATTTCCTTAGAGGATTATTCGTTTTTGTAGAGTCATATTAACATCAAATCAATTTTCACAGCAGCAAAACGACGGTTCGAACTTTGCAATACATCTTTACAGTACTTTATATACGGTTAGTTATTGTAATTTAGAGACAATGATTTTCGATCCCCATATCTATGCGGAATCACTTATTAATTCTATTCATTTGCATGTCTTAAATCATTTTGTATTTGCTAAAAGTTTTTTATTCTACATGATTCCTTTATGGTGTTTCATTTTTCGTAAGCAGTATTTAAGTAATAAGATATGTCACATTGTTTTGAATAAACAGACATAAGTCCTCCCATTCCAAATTCATAAAAGTGTGACAATTTTTTTTCTTTCCAATTTGACTAAATTTATTATTATTTCCCACCATATAGTGCATTTGTATGTTTCATAGTAAAAACAATTTAATTGTTCACTAGCTTCATTGTAACTTTTATTTAACAGCAATAAAACTTATTTGTTATTACTTACAAATGCTTTTTTTATTCTATTTTTATTCATTTCATAAACTTTTTAAGTTGATCAAATTATTTTTATTAAATGGTCAGTTAATCTTAGCCAGTAACTATTATAGATAGAAGATAAATTAAAAATTAAACACCATCTCAAGTCTGATTTATTTTGGGAAAATTTTTTTTTAGCAATCATTAAGCAAATCTCTTTCCTCCGTAATAAAAAAAAATTACTATGCGATATATTTTAAATGATATAATTTTTAAAAGCATGTACTGCTATTTACTAAATTACTTACATAAAACATGTGTATCGTTTGATAATTTTGATAGTTATTTCGAATGATCCTTGTTTTTATAAATGGAAATCAATACGCAATTTCAACAGATATTACTTCGTCTTTTTTATTTTGTGTTATACCTGTTATAGTATGCATTTACAGTTGCAAATAATTACGAAAATTTTCTGATTATTTCATTAAGACAGTTTAAGTTTTAAAAATATTGATGTCTTAGATGTATAACTACTGCTACTTCAAATAAAGTTTCAATATCAATAAAAAAAAATTTTTAACGTGGAATGTTGATAAAAAATTGTATTTTAATTTCTTCTCAAAGAAGTATTAATGTATGTTTCTAGCTGTAAATATTAAGCATATTACTCAATTTGCCCATTACAAATAGTTTTTCCTTTTCATATAAAATCACTGAAAGAAATTGGTCTAAGTAATTGATGATATAAGTTAATAAACTGGGCCAATTATCCTGTCTGAAACTAAAATCTGAAAAAAGTTCAAAATTATTGCAACAATTATCCTCAAATAACTTTTCCCGTGACTATATTGTGGTCGTGGTAGCTTAATGGTTATGATCACGAACTCGTGGCTGGAGTGTCCTGGTTATGAGTCTAGGTGTCACTGAACACAAGCCGTTTAAAGGGTGCTGATGCACGTTAAATCTGTGAGCTCAAAATCTTCCCACTTGAGTGGTGTGGTAGTTCGGAGAAGGGGTACCTGTACTCAGGTGTCGTTCTCTTAACTTGACAGTGGTTTAAATTTATGAGGCATGTCTATAATAGCCCTGTTATTGCTTTATAGTGTGACGTTAATATAACTCTTACTCTCTCACTCATGACGATATTAAGTACATCTGCCACATTTTTAAATATTATGTTTTTGAAGAATATACATGTGAAGGCATTCACAAGCTTTCAAAAGTGATAGCAAAGAGATATATATGACTTAGATATGATTGTAAATCGAGTATGTCTTATTTTCAACGACGAGTCTCTAGTTTTCACCCCAATTACAAAAGAGCTTTCGAACTGAACATAGATCTAATTGATATTTTCCATTTAAACTTTTTTATAGTTTTTATTCTATGATCTTAACTTTTCATTTACTTAAGATTCCCTATTCAAAATATAAGATTTAAGTCCCTTCATTGGATAAGTTTTTCTTTATTATCTTTAATATTTCTCTAATATCATAAATCATTATATATTTTTTGATTCGTAGAAGAGTCTGGCTATTTTTTTTAATAAAGAAATTCTTACTATCACAGGAAGAAACAAAACAGTAAGAAGAGAGAGGCAAACGTAAGTACGTGTAACAGATCTATGAAGTAATTTACTACAGTAATACAATATTCTGTGCTTACCAAAAGCGAGGTATTAGAAAAATTGGATACCGCATCACAAGGGGGATTCAGAACTTTTGTGAAGGGGTCTTTCTAGAACTAGAAACTAACTACTACTCAGTAAATAAATCAGATTTTGCTTTCACATCTACATTCGTATCTCATTTTTAAAAAATTTTCAGCTTGTAGATCGTAAAGCAAAGATCATATAAAGCACTATTTCTTTCATTCAATGCCGGTATGAAAACATTACATGCTTTCGATAGAACAAAATGATTTCATTTTAGTTTTGAGTAAAACTTTGAAGTGTTGTTTAGAAATATATATCTAATTATTTTACTAATTATTAATTCTAATATAAGAGGTGCCGGCCGCTATTGCCGGGCCACGTCTGTTCTGGACTTTTTTACTCAGCGCATGCCTGATAGTGCACAACTCGTTGTCGGAGCTATACTGGATATAGACGTGAGAAGGGGACGACTCCATGATACGACGAAAAACCACTGTAATACATCGGGTTCACGAAGAAGAAGATTTGGGAATTTATTCATTTAAATGACAATCCGTAATATGTAAATAGTAATGACAATTAAATTCACAAGTTAACGCAAAGTTTATTGTCTTTTGATCTATAAGCTATCCAAAATCCCCACATGTATATACTTTTGAATGTTCATTTGATTTATCGTTATCATATATTTGGATCAGCTGAAAATCACCATGATTGGTAAAAGAAGCATTATGATAACAAATATAATTATCATGGCCATGTACATAACATATATATATATATATATATAACTTCGAAAATATATCAACATTCAACTTTTATTCTAATCATTTCCAAAAAAAATCTAATCTTGCAAAATTTCTAAAATAATATTTCGAAAGAAAGAAATAATTATTTTGTTTAATGAAAAAAAAGTTCTTTTATTTATTGAATTATTTCTATTTAAAAAAAGAATGTGAAGTGATTATAAATTAAAAATTGTTTTTTTATAAATTTTATTTCATAAAGAATTTGCTATATATTGATCTATTAAAAGTAGTGCTACTTAATCGCTTAAAAATATCATACGAGTTTAATAATTAAAAATAAATATTTAATAAACAGCTTATAAAAGTTTAAGTTCATAGAGCATGAATAATAAGTTTATATTTCTCAATAATTGATAGAACAACAGCAGTTCATGTTTAAGTGGAAGAAATCTTTATGATTCAATGGCTCCAATCCTTTGATCCAATTTATCTCAAGGAGCTAAAGCAACTAAAGAGACCAAACTAAAATGGTATCCAGCTATCACAATGGGTTGCCCGTGTTTAAGATTTAATTCAGAATACAATTCTCATCAGAGAGATAGGAGTCTTAATCATTTGCAGATCAAGACGTCCTCTGTTTCTCGCTTGCATTTTCTGAAGCATATCCGTTTTATTAATTTTGGACCATCTTATAAACTTGTAAGGTTTTCTTCTTCACATCATCTCGATCAAGTGCTGATTACTATCATCATTTTTCTGAAAATGGATAGTTTCAGTTATTTGAATCATGAAAAATTTCAAATCACAAAGAAAATATTTTTGACACATTTCTTTTCTCTCTCTCTCTCTCTCTCTTTATATATATACAAGGGGTGATCAAATGAAAAGGTACGAAGCGACACGGTGGGTACAAATTAAGACTTTATTCAAAATATACACCATAGCCCTGAGCACAACGATCCCACTGATGAACAAGCCGCAGGATTCTTTGTTCCCAGAATTCCTGTGGCTGTGACGAGACCCAGTCCTACACAGTGTCCTTGAGTACGTCGTCCGAGTTGAAGCGCTTCCCTTTCAGGTGTTTCTTCAGTGGACCAAATACATGGAAATCGCAGGGCGACATGTCCGGACTGTAAGGTGGATGGTCCAACGTCTCCCCTTTGAACTTGTCCAGTTCTATTTGTGTGACCCTGGAGACGTGTGGACGCGCGTTATCATGGAGCAGAACCACCCGCGCATGACCCGATCCCAGTCAGAGCCTCCAATGGCATCCCGAGATGTCTCGCTACATTCTCCCATAGCGGAATATGCAAATATTTAACTGTTTCATGTTTATGTCGTTTCGTACCTTTTCATTTGATCACCCCTTATATATATATATACAGTCGGATCTCTCTAAAGAAGTCACTAAATCCTCCCCCAAAAAGTTCGTTATATGGAAAGAAAGCTCCTTATATAGAGGTTGTACTGACGACGCTACTAACTACAATAAACTACCTTTCTCTAATTTTGAATAAAAACTTTTTTTTCAATTAACTACTCACACCTTGTTCATTACTAACTATATCTCACATTTCATAACACCTCACAAACGCTACTCAAACTCTCTCTCTAACGCTCCTCTCTCTCTATCTCTCGTTATACACACAAATCTCCATTCCCGGAGATACACTTACGCTGTTGAAGCAGCGCCATCTATAACCTTAACAGAGAGAGGTTCATCTTTCAATTTTCTTTATAAACCACAGAAAACAAATTTTAAATTCATAAAAACTATGTATTAAGAAAAGTAATCATTCACACCTTTTTGTAAATTAATATATATTTATTTTATACATATTACCTATAAAAAAAAGAAAAAACTGCAAGAAAAGTTTCTTGACGCCATTATCCACTTCCTGAAGAATTAAATTTTTTCTTTGAAGCACTGACATTTTGACATTTTCGAGCTACAAGAAACGAAGCTACCAGTACAACTGATCAATACTACAAATGAACGGAGACTAGTTCAAGGACACGATACTCCACTGAGGGTGAAAGGGGATATGGAAGATGTTTCCAGTGAACTGGAAAATGAGGGTTTAAGATTGCACTTCTTGGATTAAATGCCCAGAATTCTATTGCTCTCGACGAGTTAGGCACCTAATAAAACCAGTTCGAGATTTATGACCACCATACAATGTGCTAAAAGAGAGAATATAACTCGAAATGTCCAGAAATACTTCAAAAATAGGGAGAGAAAAAATGAAATCACAAGAGAAAAAGTTCGATATATAGTAAACGCACTATTAAGAGATTATTTTACGAAAAATAATCGTGAAATGTTCTTAACTCTAGCAACAAGTTCGCTATGTAGAAAAATTCACAATATAGAGATTCGTTATATGGAGGTTTGACTGTATATATATATATATATATATATATATATATATGTGTGTGTGTGTGTGTGTGTGTGTGCGCGCGTGTGTGTGTGTGCGTGCGTGTGTGTGCGTGCGTGCGTGGTGTGTGTTTGTGTGTGTGTGTGTGTGTGTGTGCGTGCGTGCGCGCGCGCGTGTGTGTGTGTGCGTGCGTGCGCGCGCGCGTGTGTGTGTGTGTGTGTGTGTGTGTGTGTGTGCGCGCGTGTGTGTGTAATACGTTTTCCACAAAGGAATTTTAATTCATAATGGTCCTGAACTCCCCAAGACTTCCCGTGGTAATTAGATTCTAGTTTACCCGCCTAACGGGAAATAATTACTACTTTATCTCTCTCAAATCGAAGCGTTTTTAAAAAGCATGATCCAATCTTGCACCACCACGTACTCAGACCAATCAGAAAAGCCTTTCCTGAAAATCATATGATTCTAACAGCTTCCGATTGACTAAAATTATAAATGGTTGAGATCTCAGAATCAAAAGGAGAATGCTTTTGCGACAGTCTTGAATTTTCGCGTGTCTAAGTATTTTCGTTTGTGCTGTACCTTTTTATGTTGCCGCCTTACCCGTTCTTTCGTCAATAAAATGTAGATATTTAAATGATAAAAGCCACCTGACATCCTTTTCCAGTTTACAACAACCTTATGAAAATAACAGTTTCACACTAAATGCCTTAAATCAAGTCCGGAATTATACTACATACTTACATCTACCAAGCTCTTTTTAATTTCAAATGTGTAGTTTAAGTCTTCATTTACTAAGTTGAACGCAGCTGTCGGTTGGTCATGCAAAGTTTATGAAAAATAATATTAATTACCATTAAAGATAAATTGTGAAGAAATATTTTTTTAGAAGAGAATTATTTTTTTAGAAAAAGTTGCTTCAAAAATGTTTATTACTAAATGAGAATATGACTGCATTTTAATAAAATCTGCTTTCAAAATATAAGCACCATATGACCTAGTTAAAGAATATAAAATCATAAAATAACTAAATAATGGTTTTATGTAAAGAAAATCAGAAAAGCCATACAATGTATCTGTAAAAATAAAAAAAAACTGGAATTTAAGAAAGGAACAGCTGCAAAGTGTTTTCATTTTGAGTGTAATTTATGTCTTCCAGTTAAGAATTGAAGTTATATTTTTAATGCTTAATATCTTCTTAATGCGGTTTTTTATATGATTTAACCCAGAGTGCTTCTTAAACTTTCAGACTTGCGACCCAATGTTCAATCATGATTTTCATCGCCCCCCCTACATACAATTACAATGCATTGAATTCGAAAATATGATACTTTGCTGCTTAAGCTAGTACCGCCGGCGTATATAAATGTTTCACTCAGTCACAGTGCGTAAATTGCTCCAGAGGAATATGTATACGCCTTTCCGAAGTATGATTTTTCTGTGTTCACTGCTGTCCATAAAATTACTCCGAAGGCTTTAAAATGCAATAAAACGACATTAACAGTGTGTTTGCGAAGGATTTACTTACTTCATAGGATTTTCTTATTTCTTCTTCTTCTCCTCCCAAATACACCACACGTGTGTATACCTGAAAAAAGGTGGCATTCGGGTGTGAATCGTTAAGCGGCAGTTATGGGATTTATTATAAACTGTATGAATTATCAAGATAAGTGTTAATTTTTGAGTACGATTTTATATATGTCAAGCCCATGGGGTCTCTGTTAATTATTAAACTTGTTCTTAACTTAGTATTGTTAAATTGATTATAAAATACATTTTACAGTACTGATTCATTTATAAGTGTATTATATGAGTTTAAATGTTTTTTTTTTCATATTTTATTCTGTAATTTTGCTTGTTTACTTTCAATAAATTATAAATTTTTAAACGATCTTTTGCTTTCGACTTTTTAATATGCTCGTGCCCCCCTTCTAGGGTTATCACGCCCCCCTGGGGGGCATGCCCCACAGTTTGAGAAGCGCTGATTTAACCTCTACTAATTGATTAATGGGAGAAAACTCCAATGAAATCAAATATGACTAAATTGATAATATTTCGAATTAAAGGTATTAAGGACTTTATTTTTAATCCATTTACTGCAAATTCCGGGATTTCAACTCGAAATTCATAAAATAATGATATCTAACACAAACTATCAAGTATGATTCCTTATGCTTGAAATTAAATTTCAACTCAAATGTTTTTTTAATATGACTAAATTTAAATTGATAATATATAGATAGAACTCACAACATGTAAAACGAAGAAAGACGATAAGAAAGAATGAAGATAATAAGAATGAGAAAAATCAATTGAAATAAATATTGTTAAGAATTTTTATAATGAATTTTTAAAATAGTGTGTGTGTGTGTGTGTGTGTGTGTGTGTGTGTGTGTGTGTGTGTGTGTGTGTGTGTGTGTGTGTGTGTGTGTGTGCGCGTGTGTGTGTGTGTGCGTGTGTGTGTGTAAATAATTTATATCTGTATGTGTTATACGTTTATATTACTTTAAGTTGTATTTATTCTATGTTAAAATTGTGTAATATTCGAAGCAGCGCTATTTCTTACGCTATAATGGCGATTCAATGGAAACTTGGCAAAATCTTGGTAATAGAGCCAAATTGGCATCATTTTTGGCGACCATGTTGACGACTCCATGACCGTTTTGGCAACTTTGGTGTCCATTTTGGTGAAATGATGACCATGTTGGTGACCATTTCTAGCAATTTGGTGACTAAACGAATTATTCTGGAAATTACAGGAGAAATCTACTAACGTCATGATCTATGACGCAAGCGAAAGATCCTTGAGGCATACAATAGGGAGTCACTAGCCGAAACTTAGTTAAACTTGTTTTGACAGTTGAAGAGTTGTATAGAGTTGATCGTGAAGGGTAGACCCAACGATTAGTTATTACTTCAGCTGTTGTGTAGGACGAGTGAGTACTTGTGAAAAATCCTTTTAATACATTTTAGACACTGATAGTTGTGTTTTAGCACCGTAGAAGGTGTGAAGGCCTTCTGAGATTTACTCAGAGAATTTGAGAACTGTATCCTGTATTTCAAGAATTGTTTTTCGACAATAAAGTTCCATCGCTCCTGAATATCTATCTTGCTCTTTGTGACTGATTTGCATTAAATTCTCGAGACCTGATCTACGTAACAATATCAAGGAATGAAAAGCAGGATACGAAAAAAAGGTTTTTGAACAAGGCTCACCATTGGTACAAAATCCAAAACACATATTTTTACTAAAGAAACAGCGCAAAACATTGTTTCTTTGGTAAAATGTGTTTTGAATTTTTTTATCTTCTTAAATCTGCAAGCGATATCAAATTTAAGTTTTAAATAAGCTTTTTGAAACAAAACGTAGAAGGTATATATTATTTCACCTACAAACTTGATATGAATAAAATGAAATATGTGTAAACAGAAGGCTCTTTATAAAGCAAAAACTGTTAAATTCAGTTTGAAACTAATAATAAAATGTCTAAAGAACGTTATTTTGGGAGGGGGGGGGAGTCTATTAAATTAACATATGAAATAGTGTTTCCACACACACACACAGTGTGTGTTAACATATTTCTTATGTTTAACAGAAGAATTGTAAAAAAAAATGTTTAACATTTCGGAGGTGAAAATATTTATAAGTTTGTAATAATTATAAGTTTGTATATACTGCATATAGTTCTGTAGTTTATATAATAATTCACTTTATGTAGCATGCAAAGCTGAATATTTCGTTGGAACAAAAAAAGATATTTTTATTTATACGACTGAAACGTACCCTAGGCAATGTAGTAAGTAATATTTAAAACTTTCTTCATGAAAATCTGCCTACCTTTAAGAGAATATCTATTCATTGCATAAATAATCCATTTAAATTCCTTTCTTATATCATTAGTTCCAAAATTCAGTGAAAATACAAATTGTATCGAAAACTATTCATATTTGAGAAAGGTTCATTTCAGGAGAATACGTATTACTTTTTTTAATTTTTCATTACTTCAAAATACTAAGTAAATATTACACGTAAAACTTATACAAGTCTTAAAAACAATACTTATTTGGAATTTATTTTGAAATTCCATTCACTGAGGAGCATATTTTGCTTATAAATTATTAGTTTTATGTTCATTAGTAAGTATTGAAAAAACACTAATTAATAAATATTTTCAAACAAAAATAAAAATAATTTTTAGCTCTTTCTTAACCAGATTATCAGGGGAAAAAGATTTAAAAAGAAAGAAAATTCAAATTACAAACCGAACTGATTTATTTTGCAAAGAAATAACTTATTTTATTCAAAAATGACACAACATTCACCATCTGCTTGTTGACACTTTATTGTTTTTAATTTTGGTCTTCCGGATATCGCTTTTAGAAACAAGTTACCGCTGATGAGAACGACAGTCATTTTAACCAAAACGAGGGATGATAAATAGCTTGGCAATAACTTTGCAAGTCGCTTGTCCATTAATTTAAACAAATAGAATCCTCCTTGACATCCCCGCATCTGCACATTCATCATCACCAAAAATAATCGAACGCTGAATACTCTTACTCAGTGAATAAAAATTCTCGGCTCCCTTCTTTCTCAGCTTAGAAAGATTCCTGAAGATTCGTTGTCCACTTTTTTTTTTCTCTCTCTCTCCTCTATCATTCGGAAAGATGCTAAGTGACTACTTTTCTGAAAGGATTGGGGGAAAGCAGCCAATCAGCAGCAAGTAGCTCGTTGACAGGGCCCTATTTAGAGTCTCAAATGTGGGCGTAAGTGCTGTGCCACTTGGTTCTAAAATTCGGTTCTTTTCTGAGAGTTCAAGAGCTCAGAAAGGTGGTTCAAGAGGTCTCATTAGCTATTAAAGTGAAGAGCCCGTACAAAAGGTATTGTGTGCATTTTCAGGAGAACTTTCTCTGCCTTAGGACATGGTATTCAGCTATCACATAACCAAAGGATTTCATCTCAATTGAAATCTAGAAAAAAAATAATGTATTGTTGGTATTGAAGACAATTTTTTTAACTCTGAGGATTAAAAGAAGCTCGTAAATTTTCTCGCTTTTAAGAATTAATCTTGAAAAATTATCCAAGATTTGTGTCAAGTTAAAAAAAGAGAGAAGAGTATAAAAGCAATCTTGAAATTCATTGCATGTTCCTAAGGGGGAAGATATTAAGCTATTTTTTACCCTGGAATAAAAAGTTTTAATATTTATTTATTTATTTTTCTCTAATCAATGAAAAATCAATACTGAAATTTATATTGTTGTTGTACAGAAAGAGTAAAAAAATGTAGTATGCTGTTTCTCTCTTAGATTTTAGCTCAAAGCCTTTTGCCATTGTTAGAAATGTTTTCAGAAACACTATTCTTGAAGAAGCTCTTCAATTTTCCTTCATTTTTTATTTTTCTTCCTTTTTCCTCAAAAATACTCTCGATTGGCTTGGAATCCTTTGAAAATTTTAATCAGTAAAACTACGATATTTTTACTATTATATATTTTCGTAGTATTTGAAAAAAAAATTTTAAGGATAAAAACCTTATATATATATTTGTTGAAAGATGATTTTCACCATAAGCAATTTTTGTTCTATTTATTGTCGATGAGAAAATTTTCTCTTTTGGTCTTTTCATCGTACACACTTCTCATAATGAAATGTATTAGCGTTTACACATCAATTCTATTTAAGTTTCAATCGTGATTTATAACCTATATATAATACTATTTAAACTTATGTTTGCTCATTTTATATGCTTTTATAGTGATAAAGCGGACATGGTAGCACACTGGTCATGATCGCAAAATCATGTTTGTCGATTTGTGGGTTTGAGTCGCGGCGCTTCTGAAGACCCGCCGTGTGGAAGTATTGATGCAAATAAAATCTACCATGGTTCAAAATCTTCCAATGGTATGGAGTGGATATTTGGGGAGTGAGGTGTCAGCAGAGGTGTCATTCCGGCCACTAGATCTATGTGTTGCCTTAGAAAGTGATGCTGTTGAAAACTAAATAAGCTTGGTTTTTATTCGCAATAAGTTGACAAAAAATATAGTATAATGTTATCAACATTTCTGTTAAAGTTAACTACATTTTCATTACAGCATTATCACTTGAATTAATTATTTGAGTAAAAATTAGTGCACAAATGTACAATATCCATACTTTTTTTTTTAAAAATTGGTTTCATTTCTACCAACTGAATGCTAGTTTAATATGCAATTTTAAAAAATCAAGATATCCCCTTAAAGATATATAATTTCTTCAAATTCTAAAAAATCACCATTTATTTTTCAAAATTAGGCATGAATTTAATATATATATATATATATATATATATCAGTAAATAATATTATATTATTATTAATATTATATATATATATATATATAATCAAAATTTCTCTACAAGAGAGAGAGATGAATAAACATGATTACAACTGAAAAGATTTGAAATAGCAAGATAACCAGACAACGGAATTTAAAAGGAAATATGAAAAATTTAAATATAGATTTAGATATAAAAAGTATGAAAGAAAGGATGCTACAGTATTATCAACATTGCTGATTGAGGGCAGCTTATATATAAAAAAAATTATATAAAAGGGGTGTTGAGAACATGTTTTGTGGCCAGCCAACCTTCCCCCTTTTCTGTTAATAATACTGAGCAAAAACCTATTGAAAATAGGTTACCTAAAAATTGCATACAGATATGCAGAGCCCACGCTAAATCTGAGTACAATAAACAAGTTATTGCCAGATTATGGACCCAAATACATATTCAAAGAAAAGCAATGGCTGAAAAGTAGCACTTAGCAAAAGTATGAAAAGAACAGAAATAATAAATTAAGAATTGTAAACATACTACCATTAACTTAGGGACACTAAGATTATATGATTTAAAAAAATATAAAAATTAAATTAAATTTTTAAAAAGTAATTTTATCTAAAATTAGAATTTGGGGGTATATATATCTATCTAGGAAGAATAATAAATTTTTAATAATAACCTGTTACATAAACTATGGTAATTTAATCCTTACTATTTAGAATTTCTTTATTCAAATATCTATTAATAAAATTAATTATATATACATATATATATTGTTTTTCAACATCCAGCGTACACATACTATTATTTCCCATTAGAAAGAAATCAAGTTTCGTGTGGATTGTGATTGCCAAATGTATGGCACACAGTGTTCTCACTTGGCATTTTGATTGTGGATATAAATACATCATGATTCAGTTTATAAAAGATACAATACTATTTTCCCTTGCTATTGAATAGTTTATCAGCTGTGGTAGTAAATTTCTTTTGACACAAATGTATGAAACTGGATATAAATCATTATGACACAAAAAGAAGCAAACAAATGATAGCTTAAACTTTCCTCAATCCTGTTTTCAAATTATTCTGAAAACCTTATTAGATAGATATTTTACGAAACATTCTTAGAACTGCCTCTACCGCATTCATAAGATATTAGCAAATTTTTCTTCATACATGCTTAACTTCCTTTTTTTCAGAGACTCTGATTTATATATATTTGAATCTATTCCTAAATGGAAGTGAAACGAAAATTGAAGAAAATTACAAATTATCGAGTACAAATATGTTTTATTTTATAGAAAGAAATTAAATAGTTTTATTAGTAATAGTTAATCAAAATCTCTGAAATGTAGTTTAGTATCGTTCATATATAAAGTACATTCGTATTTTAATTGTTTGAAGTACATTGCTATTTTGAATTTTTTATTTTTATAAATCGATACACATTTTCTTTATGAGAGTTCTTTTGTGAAGAAGTAAAGTGCAGTAAACACATTTATGGATCGTAATTTTATTTTAAACAAAAACAGCAATAAGCGAATTCATGATAAAATACAAAAATACAATAAAATCGATTCATAGTCTTCTATACCTTCAATTCGAGAAGAATAAAGTAGTTACTATTTAGTTTAATTAAATTTTTCAAAACAAACATATTGCATGCATTAAGGTACAATATGCACATTGCATCCATATACATATTAAGAGTGATATTTTCTAATTTGAACAAATGAAAATATATACATATAAAAAGAGACAAAAATAATTTGATTTATATCTCTGATAACTTTTTTTATTTAACACTTTCCCTCTATTAAATTTTTCAAAGTTTAAATCATTATTATTCTTTTTTAAGGCACGTTTTTCCAAAATAATCTCATAGCAAATCAGGTTTACATGATTAAATAAAAATAACATTTCCTACTCTTTTAAAAAAAATATTTCTATTTGAATGATATATTTAAACACAAGGTTTAAAAATGATAGAATTATTTATTTTTTTCTAGAATAATTGGCTGGTGTGTTTTTTGTCATTAATATAATTCAGGTAGAAATTAAAATAGATTAATTTAAATATATAAAAAACTATGAAAAATTTCATTTTGCAGAATATTCAATTTACGATTGTTTCCATTAGTAGAATATTTTATATCCAATTAAAAAAGATTTCACCATCTATACGAAAGCAAACTAAATCCTGATTGAACTCTAAAAGTTTCATTACTTCTAACTATTCTGATAAAATTTGACTTAAAGATAATTTCTAGAAAGCACTGTCACATAAATCTTCCAGATAACACCAGTTTTAACTTTGACTGACACAAACTTTCAGAAGAACAGGTAAATGCTTAAGACAGGTAAAATGTTTAACAGATAAGTGTGTAATGTTTATTTTACTTACACGTATGGAAACTGTCAGTTGAAGTAGATTGTATAAGGACAATCAATCTTAGTTGGAGAAGAACGGAGGCAGTTGGTTCTAAGAGAGAAAATGCTGAATGTATATTACTTTTAACTGGCGTTCTCTAGCAATTATGCACGTGGCATTAACTTAGAATGGTGTCCAAAGCTAAGACTACAACCAGGAAAAAGACAATATCTCGAAAACAAATTAGTTTAATACAAAAGAATTTAATATATATATAATATATCAGAATATTACACTATAAGGTAGGCAATATCAATAAATAAAACAAGAACTACAGGAGTTAAATATTGAGCAATACAAATAAAAGCTACTTCAATGAAAAAATTAGATTACAATACAACGCTAAAATGATGCTACCTTGTACATTTTTACAAGTATTACAACAAGCATTTATAGCATTAATGAGTCTATTGATCGGCAGTTGTGACAGCAAAGCCTATTTTTTCAAAAGTGTTAATTTTAATGTATGAAGAGTGTTTGGAGGGGCTGTTGACGTGCAATAGATCTTCCTAAAGTATCTTAATCTCTTCCTATATGGTTGTAGTTCCGCAAAATCACAGTTCTCTCACCTTACGGTGATATTCTTTCTCCTCCCCCCCCCCCAGATAATCATAAGCAAGTGTTGCTCTGAAGGGTAGGATTATCCTCCATAAAAACTTATTAGACTCCAACAGACGGTTAACTGACTTTTTAGCCGAGACTTAGCCTTAGTGTCCCCCTCGGGAAATCTCACAAATAAGCCCGTCTATCATGGAACCGCTCAGAGATTGAAATATCGTATAATCTGCAGTGACGAATCCAGATTTAGTGCAAAAAGCAATTCTTAACTAGTTTTAATCTGAAGAGAGACTAGGAAAGTGCTATCGTCATGTAAACATCTGAGAGCATTAGATTCTTTCTTAAGAAGTGAATCATGTTGAATGGTGTGCATTACTGCACATCTTTTCTGCTGGTACAGTGACCGTATTGAGCTACAGGGCTGAAATTCTCAAACCATATGTACAGTTTTTCCGAGAACCTGTCGCGATACAATTCCCTTTTATGAAGGATAATATCTGACCACACAGAACTGCATTTGTCGATGATTGTCTGGAGAAAGAGGATATTCACCGTATGGTGTGACCTGCAAGGTAGCTGGACCTCATTTCTACAGACACAATAGAGATACTCTGAAAAGAAAAATTACTGGTCTTAAACCTCCTTCCACGTCTGTTCTGGTGTTAAAATTGGCACTTTTAGGAGAATGAGAGCTGCTGCCATAATCGCTGATCAAGACTCATCAATAGTTTGAGGGCTCAATATGACCCTTTTAAAGCTGTACAAGGTGACCTCACCCCTTATCAATCCGACTACTATAGCATTGTAAGGCGTTTGGGTCAAAGTGGGCCTATCCCTACAATATAACTCTTTTAGGAGCTTTTTTTTTGTTATTATAGTGTTATGTATATGTATACCTAATTCATTTGCCCTAAACATTTTTTTCCCCCAAGATATCGCATTTTCTATATTTTAACTTTTATTTTGGACATCAGTGACTTTCTGAAATTATTTAAAATTGAACTCAATTTATCTAAGATTCCTGCGAATTATAAATTCTATACATTAAATGCTACTTTTCTTATTTAAAAATAAGCTATTTTTCATTTAAGATTTTAAAAAACCAAATATTTGTTACTCTATTAAATTTCTATCTAACACAAAATTCTATTTTCACTTTTCTCTACAAGAATGATCTCAAAAAAATTGAGTAAAGGATAATCCACACAAAACTTAAAGAATTCATAACAACTATTTTTTTATAGAAAATAACATTCCAAATAAAGGGTTTGATACCCCTTTATTGAAAATATATATAAACATTATTAAAGTGTAATTTTAATAATAAGCAAATGTATTTGAATTGAGGCACATTGAAAATGAATAATATTATATATCTCTAAAAGGTTTATAAACTTAAATTGCAAGGCATATGATCACAGATTGTTATTTTCAGAGAACACATACTTCAAGTTTAAATTGCCACCAATTCATATTAATATTCTTAGAAATATATACCAACTAAGTTTTACCACAAAATAAAGAACGACACGTTAACATTCCACGGTGCATCCGAAGATGATATTTTCATTTCACGAGTTTTCATTATAATTACAGCAGCAAGCCATTATTCTGGTCTCGCATGTCTGTTTAAGCTTCCTAGGGAATTTGTCACTTTTAAAAATCCAGTTCGTAGTTGTAGAAAGTTAACGAGTGTAGAAAATATGCATGTTCTCACAGTTTAAGGTGACCTGAAAAATTGGAATGGGGAATGCTTTTAATAGCGTACCCTTTTATATGTTTAAAAGTTAAGTAGGATGAAACATATGCCTTGAATTCCACCAAGACGAGAGTCACGACGACATTTTAAGCCCTAACAATTTGGAGAACTTTTTCGGAGTTTTGTTATTTTTTTGTTCCGCTATAAAAGGTTAACAACTGCTGTATGTTGGTGTAATCGTAATTTTTAGTCCCCTTGTTAAATAAAACTATATAAGCACAACAAGTATTTTTCACCTGCAGTTTTAAAACAATTTCTTAACAATTATTAATGAAAGCCTTAAGAGGAGCACTAAAGCTGGTAACTTTATTAATGCTAGTTTTCTTCGTAATTACCTTATAATTAAGTATGTTTAGGCTGAAATGCATGGAATGAGCTTTTGTACTTTTGAGGACGTTATTTTGTTTCTAAACTAAAATGTAATAAATCACATATAAAATAAAATAAATAAAAATAATATCCATTCTGTGTTGATTATTATGTAATTAAATGTTTTTTTTTGCTGTCATAGATACAATGAAATCTCCCTAAGCTATACAAATATTAGAAATATTTTTACCATTGTTGTTTTTAATATTTTAAAATTTGAAGGAAAATACGATATTCCGTTAAATATCTTTTATGTGGCATCAGATATTAGTATTTTAAAATTTATAAATATTAACTTTTAATTAAATGTGTAGAAAGCAAAGTTTAAAGAATTCTTTAAAGATAAAACCTAATTAACTTCTCAAATTTAATCAACTAATAAATGCAAAAAGCTATGCCAAGAAATAAAAAATGCATTATAAAGTAATAAGGGGAATAATGTGTCTTCAAAAATTTTAAACGTTATTACAGTTAAATTATTTTTCCTGTCTCAGCAAAACTTAGAATTTTAAAACCAAAACATTAAGATTCAATTAAAGTGATATATCATTTAACTTTTTATTGAAACATTCTGATTTTATTCTGAGTATCATACGTCGTACTCAAATACTTTGTACAATCACTTCATTTTTATAAAGTATTCAATCTTGTTAATGTGTTGACAAACCATAACTTAATCTATTTCAAAATTAACCCATTATTGATATTTTTTTCTAATAATTTTGTACACTTCAAATAAAAAAAACAGTGAGTATGTATAATAGTTCCCTTTGATATCTTGTAGTTGAAATTATTCAAATATCAATTTATTTTAAAATTCATAAAAATCTGTCCAATGTAATCTTAAATGCAATAAGTAGAATTCTTAAACTTGTGTTATCTAATTTTTTTTTAAAAATTACTAATAATAATTATTAAGTGTAACTGATTGGGACTTAATTTTATAGTAGTTTCTGAAGCTTAAAAATTAACATCTGGTTTACTTCGATTAACCTCTGTGGTTTCTTCTTGTTATTGATTAACTTAAGAGCCTCACCTTGTTATGTAACCGTTACATATGTAAATGAGTATTGTTATTTAAAGAGGGCTGAAGTAAGAATGAAGGAAATTGTAATTGCAAGGTGGGGAGGTAAATTGAAGTATTAGATAATGTGTTGATCAGTAACTGCGATCTCGATTAAAGCCCGTGAATTTAAATATAAAGTCGTCTTACAGAAGGAGACGGCAAGATTCACACACATCCACGTGTTTACTAGAGCTTGCATGACCATGCCTGAAAGTTGTCCATGAAAGTTAAGTGCATTTTTAACGTTTGGGAAGGTTTCGAACAGTTTTTTTTCCCCGAAACTACTGTACATTTATTTAGGGTTTCATTTGATTTTAATTTAAGCGACACTTTGAAGCAGCACGAGGGCTATGGAGGAAGTATATTGTCATTTATTATTGTGATATGTGAAGTTGAGTTAAAAAAGTTATTTGTCTTTCAATGTCTGCTAATCTTCCATCCCAAAACATCGTACGCGTCACAATTTCTATCATTTAATTTTATAATATATATATATATATATATAAACTCAGTGGTGCACCAGCTCATGAAGGCTGACCTTTACAGAGCCCATCTCAGTTTTCGTGACCTTGGACACTCAGGTGCATGAGCAGATGTTTCTGTCAGGTGGCCAGGCTGGTGTGAACCCCCAGTGTTTGGTTCCTAATGAATCCTGGTACCAATTTATCAACGCACTGAAGGGTTGAAAGGCTGAATCTACCTTGCCCAGCCCGATATATATATATATAACATTTTTAATCATGTTTATTCATCTCTCTCTTGTAGAGAAATTTTGATTATATATATGTAATAATCCCAGTAATATAATCCTTTAAAATAACTTTTAACTATCTATGGTCCATCCCTTCAGGACCAATGTTTTAGTACTAAATTATCCATCCGCCTAGCGAGAATATTTTCAACTACATCTAGCTACCCACTCAGATCATGTGATTTGAGCGGCCTATAAATACCGAGATTCCTGGAGACCAACTCTCTTTCTCTTCTGTATTTGCATCAACATGTAGCCGTCTGCAGCTTGTGTGTGTGTGTATTGTGTCGTCATTGGTGTTCAAGTGCGCAATAAAAAGTTTAATTAACCTCAAGACTGCCTCATCAATCTCTATTATAAAGAATCCATTCCAACAACATCGTCGTATTACATATATATATATATATATATATATATATATATATATATAGGAGTGTACCTTATGTTGAGTAGAGATATAGAGATTTAAGGGGTGTAACTGATAAAAAAATCCCGTTTTTGAACTATTAGACCCAAAGACTTGAAAAATGTTAGGCATGCTTCTTTTGCTGAGTAGAGATTCGATAAAAATAAGTTTTTTGTGCAAGCCATCTCTAGGAGGGGTTACGGGCTCATAAGAGATAAATATATTTATGTACATATATATTTTAGAAAATCAAATGCTGTCATTTTTAAATCAAGAGGTCAGGTCTTTAAGAACGTTTCTCAATGGAATCGAAATATCAATGCTATGACTTAGATATCAATAAATTAAAAATAATACATAGTCATTCAACATCATGAAATACCCAATGGAGACGACTTGTAACGGTTAATATAGTCTCCTTAAAAGAAGAAAAATGTGCACTGTTTAATTAAAAAAAATACTTTCATTGTTTTTGATACATATGGGATGCACGAGGATAACTCCAGGAAACTTCACACAAACATTCTCGAAAAGTAAATCTTTAAAATGCATGGTATAGTACAGTGTACTATTAATTACTTCAAAATTTAATTAATTAATTTTGTACTAATTTAAATATTGGCATACCTGACAGCTTTACTATTTTCGTTAAACATAAATTTACTTTCTGACTCAATACTGATATTTTAAGTAAATCATTTCTCAATAGATTTAAATTATATTTATTAAAAAGTTTTCCAACAATATAATTGAATAACTGCTTTGAAAACATTATTCTTGATGAATACAAAAATACTGATAATTGATGATCTCATTAGAGAACCTTCTAACCAACGAAGACTTTCATCCTGTGTTGTTTGTTAATGTCTTTTATTTTATTTTTCTACTAACTGAATTCAATTCTCCAAATTTATGTGTTCATATTCAGTAAGTAATTATGGTAATTCATCTCGGAGTTTATTCAAATGAAACTAAAGAAAGTTCTTGAAATTGTGTCCATTCAATGAAGTAACGTATAGCTGATTACAGATATTTGTTGGTGAATTTAAATTAATTTTATCACAGCAGTTACTCTTAAACACTGTGCAGAGGCAAAGATTCCCATGTTTTAACTCTAGAAATTTATATACTATCGACTCATGTCAGCTAATAAATAGTTGATAAAGTATATTTTAATGCATTTAACAGAAGTAGAATTTATCCCTTCGTACACTAACAAGAGAAAATATAATGGCTAGTAGAAAGAAATTGCCTCTTGTTAATGCATTTTCTAATTTAAAGCTTTAAAACAAAAAAATCTGCTCATGTTCTCCATTTCTGTGGCTACTAGATAAAACTAGTTCGTATAATCGAAGTGGTAAATTGTGATATTTTCTTAGAAATAAAACATATGCATATATTATTTTCTTTGAAAAATGCACTTGTATTTTTCAGCCAAAATAGATTTTTAACAATTATAATTCTGTTATACTCTAAAGAATTAAATAAGATGAAAAATAGTTATCCAGAAGAATTATTTTAATTTACTTGGATACCAGTAAATTTAGGAATGTCACTGCAGGTTCATTGTAAAAATCACGTTAAAATTATATGTCGTTTTTATGAAACTTTACAAATTTAAACTTTAAAAGTTTCTAAAAATTAGCACATAAAATAAAAATACAGTTTAATAAATACTATTATATTGCATGCATTTTGTTTTACTATGATATCAAAAACTGGGTTACTTGATTGGGTTTCAAAATTACAAGGCTTGTTGCCAATACCCCTCAGTTTCCTTCTAAATGCAACGCAATCAAAAATCAAATAACCCCTCTCTTAATTCACCTCAAAACAATCAAAAAATTAAAAGTTTCTTTAGGATACGTTTCAAATTTATTTTGTATAGATTTCATTTTATGCAGGACTTATAAAGTTTCTTAGTTTTAAATGTATTTGTACATTTTACAGTATTAAGGCGGTATGGTGCCCAAAAAATCATCAAACTATCGAAATTTTTTATCGGCTTATTTGATAACTCGAATCTTTATAAACATGTCTGCAAAATTTCAAAGCTTTACCTGGATTTTTTATCAAGTTATGGAACACTATTTGATGCTGGACAGCAACTACCACGTCCGCATTTCAGATCATTTGCTAGGAAAGACCCTGATAAAAAAAATGAATTAACTATTTTCTACCCCGCGTGAATGAGATTGACATAAGTAGAATTATATATGCAGTAACAAATCATTTCAAGAAAGAATTGTGCAATTCATGCAAAAATTCTAGTTTGTGTATTGTTTATTGGGGGGGGGAGAGCAAATGGACTTGGTCAAGATTGAAAAGTTGTGCATGCTTTTTATGATATTATTATGAATGAAATTAAAACTTCAAAACGGATTCTCCCAAAGCACAAATACTGGATCTGATTTTGATAACTCAGATAATTAAAAATCTTATTCGCAAGAATAGCAAAATTCTCCCATTTTTATATATTTGTTTGTAGTGACATACATATATATATATATATATATATATATATATCCCACGTGTGTGAAATTCAACACTATTATTATTAAAATATTTTAAGATATTTATTTAAACAAATGCACAGATGCAGTTCTTAGATTTTCACATATTTTACCTATAAATTGTTATTTGATTTTACTTTCATTCATGTGCATTATTTAACATGCAAAGGCTTTTAAAATCATGGAAATAAAAAATAAAGGCATAAACATGTTTTGCACACGTTGTGCATTAGCTCTGAGCATGGAATTAGCTCTGAAGTGTGTGTATTTATTTTCTTTTATAATTATTAAGATAAAATTTTATGAAATATTGATCTTTCATTCGATTTCTTCTATATATTCATTATGGCAGTATACTATTTAACTGTTCTACATTTGTGCAATTTTTTATGGAAAGCAGTTTTAAATAAGCTAATTAACATTTCAGAAAAGTTTCAGACTATTCGATGAATATTATATCATACTATTCATGGAATGAAAACTTCAAACTCTTATTTTTCTATGTTGAATTTTTGTACATATACTATTATTTAAAACCCTAAGGCTTTCTTAATAATTGAAGGATGGATTTGAAATTTTTATACATATTCCGAAACGAATGTTTTGTAAAACTGTGCATGGAATTAGCTCTAACATGTTTAGTACTTTTTTTAAAAAATTTCAAGATCAAAATTAATGTCTGAGAATTTTTGGAAGTTTAACTATAAAAAAAAATTAATAACAAATTAAAGAGCAGCAGTAGAAAAAAACCCATGCACAGTTTTGTGTAGTATATTATAAGGTACTTGAAAAAAAAAATTTCAAAGAGAAGAAACGTATTTAAAAAAGCCTTAGAAATTTAAAAACTGTTTTAAAAAGTTCCAAAAATTTAAATTTTATAAACATTTTGCAGCAAATTAAAAAAAATTGCATGGAGTTATTATTAAATAATAACCTTTATAAAATACAATTAAAACTAAAAATATCAAATATTAAAAATAAGAAAAAATTGTGAAGATGACACCATATCGCCTTAAATATTTTGTATTGTCAAAATAAAAAGCAAGGTACTAAAAAATAATGCAATTTTCCAGAAATTAAAGAAAATACAGGTATACTGTACTATTCTTTATGTGCTACATGTCATAACTTATTAACATTAAATTTTTACTAAAATAAAGCATATAGAATGCCTTTTAATAAGAAGCATTTCTATATTATTGTGATAAATATGTTTATAAAACAGCAAAGAAACAAACAATCAGAAAAAGTTGCTCCAATTTATGATTAAAAAGCTTTTTTTTTAAACAAAATGTAGAGTTGCAAAATTTTTTAATACATTTTTCTTTAAGTTATCGCTATTTCAGAATGATAAAAACTTGTTCAAGCAAAACTTCTTTTTGCCAATAGCACTATATTTCATTGATTCCAAACTAAAAACTAGAAGCAAAACTATGAACCAGAAAAATTCTGAGATTCTTTTCAACATGCTAGATCTAATTAACTATATCAAGGAGTTAATATTCCAAAAAATATAACTTTTTATCAGTGTTATTCTGGAAATCTCTGCTACATTTAAAAAAAAAATGTTTATAAATCGATACTGATCAATGGTGAATCTTCATTATTAAATTCGTTTCAAAATTTAATTCATTATTTAGATGCAAGCAGTTATTTGATATAAACTAGATATTGCACCATTTCTCTTATTTTCAAAATGTTTATTGTTCTAAAGTACTATGATAAAATTTAAGCTTTCATCTTCATTGTTAAAACTGAAATCACAAAGCTGATTTAAATAACTTTTTTAAATAATAAATAACTGTAAAAAGAAAATATACTGAACAAATAATGAAGTATTGTGTATTATACTTAAAACAAATAAAATGACACAATAAAAAAATTTTAAGAAATAGATCATGAAAAGTTATACAAAACTAAAAACCCGCATAAATAATAAAACTTATACATGATTACTTTTTACATAAATAGATTTTCTTTGATTTCAAAGAATAAAAAGAAACTTTTTTTATCTGAATAAGAAATAAATAAAACTAAGAAAAGAGTTTAAAAAAAGTGAGAAAGAGACAGCTGTCACACAAATAGATAAATGTCAACACAGGTTTGAGGCTTTTAGGACGCTGACATTTGATTTTTAGGCTTGATATAATCCTTTCCGATTTTCGAAAGGTTGGTTTTTTCTTCTTCTTCCTTTCAGCAGCAGATAGAAGGAAGAATATTTTAAAGATTTACAGAAAGGTAATACTCAATGTTCTGAGAATTACAAAAATATAAATATCTTCGTGAACTTTATTTAACAACAGTTTTTGTTATTTGAAAATAAGACGCAGAAATTCTATTGTATTTATTATTGTACGCTAAAATGCTGAACTTTATTATACTTTAAATGATTTAAAAATAAGTTAATGACTTAGTGTAGTTTTTTTTATTATTTTGCTTTTAGTAATACTCTAGTTTAATTAAACTTAAAATAATTAGACTGAGAAAGATTGAGATGAATTTTAAAACCAGCTTCATTTTAATAAACTAAAATATAAAACACACATATATTTGTTAATTCTTCTCTATAGCTATGATGAATACAAATTATATTTAACGAACACCCCACCAAATACAAGAAAAATAACTTTTTCTGTAACGAAATGAAATTAAAATCTCCTAAGAATATCAGAGAAGAATTGAAATAAAATAAAAACGTAAAGAAACAGGTATATTAAAATAGAGATATATTAGTATATTTTCCTTTCCTATACGCTAGTGTTCACAAAAGGAGCTTTCTGTAGAAACACTAGGCCTATTGGTGATAGACCGTAAGACATTGTGGCACTGTTAAGTGACGAATCATCTGAGCTGGCATCCCATTTCTCAAATTTGCAAACCACGGTAGAGTCAAGAGTTTGCGCCTCATCTGATGTGGTGTATATATAAGGCCCTCTATAAGGTGGATCTCTAATGGCACCAAGACTCGAAAAAATTCAAGCATGTACATCAAGCTGTCTCCTTTCACTATGCAAAGTGGAGCACCTTGATATACTTTATAGATAGCCCTCTCGCATTATTTATATATATATATATATATATATATATAATTCGCGAAGTTGAAAGAGGATCAATGAAAAACTTTGAATTATCAAGAGGGTAGGGAAAAACTCCCAAAATACACGAAGAGAAATTTTTTCTAACACCTTTAAATTTGAAACTATTTAATAAAATTTAATAAAACGTGTGTGTGTGCGTGCGTGCGTGTGCGTGCGTGCGTGTGTGTGTGTGTGTGTGTGTGTGTGTGTGTGGTGTGTGTGTGTGTGTGTGTGTGTGTGTGTGTGTGTGTGTGTGTGTGTGTGTGTGTGGTGTGTGTGTGTGTGTGTTGTGTGTGTGTGTGTGTGTGTGTGACTAATATATGAATCTAAGACTAACACGAGGCGTATTTACAGTTTGACACTCAGCTACGGGGTATACTTAATAATATCGTCGATGTTGGGTAGGTTCTTTCCTACTGAGTCCAAAAAAGTTTGACCAGTTTTTGTCTTTCTTTTTTTATTGATTTCCTCTATCACTCCTCTTTTTTCATTTTCCACTCCTTTCTTAACCTTTCGAACATGATTCGTTTAAACCCCTCCAAATCTCTTCCATTCTTCATTGGAAATAAAATCATCCCACACCCCGCTGTTCCCAACACCATTGGTTCTTCAAGCAGAGTCCAGTCTAGCCCATACCCTATTTGGTGCTACATGCTAGAAGTCACGCAGATGAGACATAAATCGTCAAGTTAGTCCGACGCTAAACATACACACTCCTACGCATCTCTTCTTCACAATAGCAGACCATCCTTTCTGACCTCGTGTAGCAAATCCACGTGTTAAACGAAAGATGTACAATTGACAACAGGTGAGGCCTGTCTATTGCCCACCTAAAGAAGAAAAGCAATAAAGGTGTATTTTTACCTGAGGAACCATGAAACAAAAAGAAAGGAGTAGCACACAGATGGTCATCAAAAAGGCTACATTACGTTGGAGACACGCAGAAACAATTCAACACAAAACGTGTAAGCTCCAAACTGTTTGCTACAGCACTCAACATGATAGTGAGTATTCGAATTGTTGAGAGTTTTATAAGATAACTTCAAATTATCGCGTGTTGCAGTCTCTTCCGCCACAGACTTTACTTCGAAATATTGAGTATACCAAAACGTATTGTTTTAGTTCGAAATATCAAGAGTTTTTCTAGGGGATGAGCATATACTTCGAATTAGCGAGATTCGACTGTATATATATCTATATTTATAACGTTACTACTCAAATGGGAACGTTGGAAAAAGTATATGAGGATTATTTTATTATTTTAAAAAGTGTACTACTGAAATGATTTTTTCACCTTTTTTTCCTTGTATTTAGTTTAATGTTGAAACAAGAAATATATATATATACAAAGTGTTTGAATATTATCTAAATATATTTCAAATAAAAATAGTTTCGGTACTAATATTTTATCTCACGTAAACATTTCTTTTTAAAAATCATAGTTTATTCCTAAATGTTTAAAATTAGCTCTGACCATATATATCATCTAAAAGGCAAACCCACCATTACACACTCCAATTTTTTTTAATATGCTATTAAACAAAATGGTTTTGAGTGAAGTATAGTGGTATTACATCTAAATTATTTACGTTATTATGCTAGCCACAGCCTTTTCCTCTGAATAACGTTCATTTCCACATTATAACTTAAAACTCTATAATGGGATTGAACGCTACACAGATCATACTTTACTCTCCTGATTACCCCACTCCCTTTATTTAAATTACCACTCGGGTTAGTGATATCGAAACAATCACATTAGCCTGATTGCTAGCCGTTCAATGCTTGAAACGACGATATTACTTGAGTCCCACGGTATCTGACGGAGAACGTCGAAGATAAGCGATATAAAAAAAGATGCCGCGAAGAATTGATTAGAACATTTTGGAAGTGAAAAGAAAAATTATGTGCTGCACCCACATACGCTGGAGACACCGTGTGCTAGATAATAGATTCTATTAGGAGGCGCTAGAATAGCTGTCGGAAAAGAAGAAGGGGAAAAAAAACTTCAAACGGATTTTTCCTTCTGTACTGTTGATGGTTCCATTGATTTAATCCCTCCTTTATTTCATTCTTTACATTCAATATTCTCATTCGTCTTTAATTGCAACAATCGTTATCTGCTTCGAAGAGATTTAATAAGATTTTGCTTCCCACATAACTTCGTTTTGAGTTGAAAGTGTTTGAGCTGGAAACAATGAATTATATTCTCGATAGACATTCTTAGTTCATATATAAAGATCTTTGATAACAAATGCAATTTTCCTTCTGGTGCAGCGAGTTGTACATTTTAAGTAGATAGATCTCTATACTAAAAACATTTCTTTCATGTTAATTCATGCATTAAAAAAGTATTAGCCTTTTTAATCTTATTTATTTAGTTTATAAATATGGGATACAAACTTAATTTATACGTATATATTTTCAAAATATTAGCTATGAATTCCCAAAACACATTTAATGTTCCACTGTTTCAAAGCACTTCACTCATACACAGATATTGTAAAGATATAATTAATAAATATGAAGTTTTTTTTCTCATTTTTACGTTTTTAGTGGGACACTGGGTTAAAAAACTTATAAGAATAATTTTATTTTACTTACAAAAATATTTACGAGTTTTTGAGTTCTTAAAGTATTCTGCTGTTTTTTATGTGTATTTAAAATGCTCTTTCTGATTTATAGTTCAAGCAAGGTTTTTTTTTTCTGTTGATTTTCAAACTTATTATAAAAATTTGATTTTTTGGGCTTTGGAACTGATATATTAACAACAACAACAAAATAAACATTACTATGAAAAAGTTTTATGAAACAGCTTCAGATACAATCGCTCAACATTTTTAAGTGAATAATCTTAAACTCACTTGCAAATTATGTAATTACACTTCTAAAACGGTAAAATTAAACTTCTGTGGTTTCACTAACAAAACTAAAATTTCAAGAAGCATTTTTACGGGAGCAAAATCATTTCGAAAGAGAAAAAGTGTAAGAAATATAAAGAACTAATTAGAAGTACTGATTTCTTTAACATAAAAAGGTCATTAGAAGAATTAAAAAATGTATGCATTTATTTCATTTTTAATTGAATCATTAGATCAAATGATATCACTAGATCAATATATTTAGTAACAAATTTTCAATCAAAAGTCTTTCTATTTTTTTTTTAAATTTGTCTTGATTTTATGTGTGTCTCGTGCTCTTTTATGTTTTGAATACTAGGCGTTTATAATGTTTCTACTCAAAATTTAGTAAAGAATGTTATTCTAAGTAATTTTTAAATAGTTTAAAATTATTGCTTAATCAAGAATTTGTAAAACATCTAAGACTATAAAATAGTTTTTATAATTATTTTAACATAATGACTAAAACTTTAAAGTTGGTTATATTGTATAATATAACTCAATTAAATGCTGCTACACAAGGTTAAATGAGAAAAATACGTATATCAACCTTAGGTATGCCATATTTAACTAAGTGTAACGTAAATTATCTAAGTGTAACGTGATATCTGTAACGTAAATTACTAGTGCATATTAAAGAAAAGAATAATTTCATTTCTTTAGATAAGTTGCTTAGTCAATAATACTTTTAACTTTAAAAGAAAAAACTTCATACAAAACATCTGACAATAGCGAAATAAAAAATAAACAATTGGTTATATATAACACGCGGTATACCTTTTATAAAGCGTGTTTAAGTGAGAAATAAAAAAATTTCGCATGAATCCATATTTTTGTGCTAATATATAATATAGCATAAATAAATCCTTCATTACCCATACAAAATCATTAGCTTGCGAAGAATATCTCCAGGCAGCAGAGGACGAAATATTCATTCCAATCAATTAACAAAGGCATAAATAAGCAGGATCATCCATACTGCTCATCTAGTTCCGGCAAGAGTAAGTAACAAGGGCAGTGTAACTAAATCGATTATTCATGAACTCAACGAAAAGGTGCTTCAGAAATAAAATAGATAGAGTATCTTCCTGAAGAGGAGTGATGTGAGTGTACAGAGCTGAAGTTTCTGTACCACGCACAAGTTGAGTGAGTCTTCATCTCATACGACTCTCGCAGGCATAAGGATTCACTTTAATCTTTTACTTCCTAAGCCTTTTGAAACTCAAGGTACCACTACTCCTAAGTGATATTTATATCCTGTCTTTCCCCTCTTTGAAATTAACACGCTGTCCGACGCATGTTAAGTACTTCGTCACTTGCTTAAAGATCATTAGGCTTTTCGATTGTTAAAGTTCCAGGTCAAACTTGTCTTGGGAGTGTAATTTCAAAATTTTGTATAGCTGTTTATTTTTACTACAGTTATTTCTTTATCTACGTGCAATAAATATAAACTTTTGAGAGTTAGTATACGCAAGAGCTTTAGAATATAAAACTGAAGAGTTCGAATTAAATTCCAGGAAGCTTGTGTCCTGTATTTTAGTAAATAAATGGAAGGAACCTAGAAAGGTGATAGAAAGAATTCAAATTATGCTATGAAATTTAAGTAAACCACCTATTAAAGATTTCGTAGATAACGTTCATTAAATAAGTAATGTTTCCCAGTTTAAATCCTAATATAATTTTTAAATCATTTAGCTTAATATAACTTTTTTATTCATCTACTTTTAAAACAAACGGGAGTGTTTCGAAATTAAATAAAGGTAAACATATAATTCCAGTTATCCACTCATTTTTGTATTATCAAAAGTTATTTAAAAAAGGTTTGACACATTTAAAAATGTTATTCAATATTTTTACTATGATTTAAAGAGAATAAAGGTATTTCCGTCATAAATTTATTTCATATACGAAATGTCCAATATAACTTCAGTCCGATCAATAATCTATTCTATTGAAAGATCTGAACCATATATTGAAAAGAATTCAAATATAAATCTTCTTATGGAAATGAAGTTCTTGAATTGGTAGAGCATGTAAATCATTCGTAACTGTAGAATATTTGCTGAATGGTAAATCACGTAGGATAACAGCAGTATGTAAGTTTTTTAATAAGCTTTTTTCCATTAATATTACATCTCAGATTATCACTATTTGAGAATCTGCAACTGTATAAAAATATTTTAGCAGCTACTCTATTTTCCTTCTTAGTTTAAGACTAAAAATTCATTCATTTTACATTTTGGGATTAAAAACTCCTTTTTATTTTTATAATCAATTTTAAATAGCATGTGGAAGCAGTAAATTAACATGCTATGTAAGCATTTTAATAGTTTTAATACGAGGAGGACAATGAGTATTTTTAATACATAGAGAGTAATTTAATAATAGTAAATTTTAGTAAATTTAGTATATATTAGTAAATTTAAAAAGCGTAAGTTTGTATAAATACAAATGAAAAATAAAATTTAAAATATTTGATAAAACTACAATACGAGTAAAGGACAAAAATCCTGAAGAACTAAAAACAACTGCATTGAAACTTTAAATATACATGCTATTTGATTATTTAATGAAATCAGAGATTTAAAAAGTAAGCAATATTTGTTTGCGGGATTTTTTTAAATATGGAAAAATGGATAAAAAATGCTGAGTATGAACCTTTTACCGAAAAACTTAGATTAAAATAAACATAATCACATTTTTTTTCTTAAAAATCATAGTTAAATTTTCAATCTAGAAAAGCATTTTAGTGAGTTATAAAGAACCTGATACAGATAAATAAATTTCTTAGTAAGAAAATTAATTCAAACTATGATGAATTGAATTTTATATTATTAAAAGTACTAACTATATTCAATTATATATATAAACCAAAAATGTATTTTATTATTTTACCAAGAATATTAGTATAAAGAAAACAAAATAAAAGTGAATCAATTTTACCCAATTCAAATGGATAAAAACATCCATCTGATTGAAGTGAAATTGAAACTACTACTATAAAAAAGTAATAAGTAAAAGTAAAAAGAAGTACAAATATTACAGATATTAAATACGAAAATTTTAACAAATGCAAAAAAAAATTGTTTTCCTTAAAATTTATAAGAAACGTATAAACAAAACGGTAGTTGTGTATTAAAATTCCATTAAAAATTAAAGTCTCGCTTATATAATTTTATTTTCACTTTTGCTGTACAGAAATTTATTCCACTTGAATACTTACATTGAAACTCAGGAAGAAAATGAAATAATATCAGGAAAAAGGTAGGAATTTTATTTAAAAAAGTGTGTTTTTAAGAATGTATTTTCAAAAAGTTTAAGAAAACGTACTCCAGACTGAAAAAAATGTAGTTCCTATTTTCCCAACCTTATACTGTCTGATCTTTTAAAATATGTTACAAATGTTTCATTCAATTACAAAACACTATATTTCATAATTTACTATGAATAAAGCAGTCTGCAACATACTTGCGAAATGCTATAAACTTTCCAAATTTCAATCATGTCGAAATATCTCATAAATTTTCTCGTTATTTTACAAATGTTAATTCATTGATCTAGTTTGTGAATGAGAGAGTAAGAGTTATATTAATGTCGCTCTTTTAAGCAGCACGAGGGCTATCGGTGATGTAATTTTAAAACTTGGTCCAGTCCTGAATACGTCAACTGAGCTGGTACCCCCTCTCCTAACTACCACGTCTCACCAACGGCAGGGCATTGAGCCTCGACAGATTTAAATTACATCGCCATCCTTTATACGGCGGGTCTTCAATGGCACCAGGACTCAATTCCACAACTGATCTTGTGGAAGTGCATCTAATGTTAAAAACAAAGCAAAAAAAATGCATTGTATAATGCAAGAGTATAGTTCAATTGTTTGTGATTGTTTTATATATATAATGCTGTCTTAACGAAAAGTTTAAAAATGCATCCATTTTAAAAATAAAAATGTGCCCTAGTGTTAGTATGTCCATAAGATCTTAAAACATTATTTAACACATTATATCCGCAGGTTTCCCGAACTACATCCTTAAAATTTAAAGACTTTTTTTTATAAATATTGAGTAGTTAACATGGGTACACAAATAATCCATTAGGAAAACTTAATGGATTTTTATTTAAAGTTCATTAGACAAAAAATATAAAACGTACTTTATTCTAAAAAGGATGATTTGATCTGGAAAAAAAAATCAGTACATTAAAATTCTTTCTCTGAAAACTTACTTCTAGTTTGGTATTTGTTAAAACATTCTTTATCTTTAGATAAAATCAACTTATTAAATTGAAAAAATAACGAAGTATAAATATTAACCTACTTTGTAAAGCCGATATAAACTTAAAGTGCTTTTAAAAACGTGTACTTATCTTTCTTTTTTGCTTCTTTTTTTGCATAGCTCAATGTTAAAAATGTTAACATGTACATCAAATTTGTTTTTTTTAAACGTTATATAGAGACAAAGTCTCAGAGGAACTCCGAAGAAATTTAAAATCGTAGCTGGTAACTGCAAAAAGAGGATTAATATTTAATGCATTTTACCTTAATAACAAATTTATGTAAAATCATGCATATTACTACAATATAATTTCAAGAAAACGCGTTTTTATATATTGAGCTCAATTTCCTAGAGTAACTTTTTCCATTTCTTCATCATTTGGTTTCTAGCTGCATCGCATTTCTACATTTCTGTATAAGCAAAAAAAAATGAGTTATTACATTTATAAACAAACAAAACAAGGTGTTATATTTGTTGTAAAAGTGTTTAGGTGCATTATTAATAAGAAAGACGTTATTTAAAAGAGTACATAAACTGCCCTTTAATTATAAACAATTCATGTAAAAATGATAAATGCAATTAATTTTAAATGAAGTTTCCTAATGTAAAATTAATTGCTGTTTCAAAATAAGCTCTCTATCTTTCTCATTCTTAACAAACTAATTGAGGAAAATACTTTAACTTGATCGCTCAGAAAATAATTAAATTTCCAGATTCTAAACAAGAACAGAGCATCGACGTCCGGCGTTATCATAGGCATTAAATGCTTCAGGGTTTAAAAGCTTTTCGTCGAGATAAAATTTGATAAGGAAAAATTAAAGGACGTGGGAATGGATGGGGAAAGGAAAGATCAGGATCTAAAATTTGTGTCGTCTCGGGATTAGGGGACCTTTCTTCTCATTTCATGACTTTCCCGTTACAAGGTGACACCCTCAATTTAAAGAATAAAGGGAAAAGAGAAACATTTTAAGGAAAACATTTGACCAAAGTTTCAAATAGGTTTGAATTCTTTCTTTTTCTACTGCAATTGTATTGGTTTGTAGTATTTCCAGTGGGCTTTTTATTCAAAGGATTTATTTCTGATTAGAAAATAAAATTTGTTTCAAAAAGTTTTCAGTTACGTTATTTATACTTGAATACTGGAAAAAAAAATACAGAGGCTAATTCTTGTAGAATACGGGGCTATCTGTTTCACTATTTCATATATTTCAGAAATGAATAGAATAAAAAATACAGTTCTTACTCAAAATAAAATTTATCTGATTGTTAAAAAAAATGTATAGACGCGTGAAACTATTTTAAGTACAAAAAATATGTTTATTTTAGAAATGAATAAAATTCAAAATACAGTTCTTATTCAAAATAAAATTTATCTGATCATTAAAAAAATAAATATGTATAGATGCATGAAACAACTTAAAGTACAAAAACTATGTATTTTTGTTCTAATAAACTCCAATTTAGAATATTGAGCATTTTTCAGACAATGAAACAACAAACTCAGTTGATTTACAATGAATTTTTTCCAAGAATTCACAATCCGTTTGACAGAAAAATATTTTAAGAGATGCAATTGATGGTGCTTTTACCGAAAGAATTTTAATACAGAAACAATTCGTGATTTTAAAAACAATTGAAGATTTCAAATGAAAATCAAGTCCATGAATTAAAATAACTACAGTGACTGTTTATGCATAATTATTTCTAATTACTAAATCTATATAAACTCTTTTCTGATGCCTAACTTGGAAAATGTATAGTCATGAGTTGTTTCAGCCTCTCTATTTTTCTAAAAGCAGAGAATTCCCAACCAGAAAAACTAAAACATTTTATCATGATCACATATATGCAAAATATAACTTCAAATTGCTAAAGCACCAGTAGACATAAGCAGACAAATTATGTGTTAGAAAGTACGCTTAAAGAAGAAATTGTCGTGATCTCTCGTCCGTGGAAGTGTTAGAATGCACCAAAGGAATATATATATTGACAAAACTAACATTTTAAGAATGACTGTCAAATCACTATCTAATTTCCACTCAGGCTAGGGAAGCTGACAAATTAATTACAAATTTAAACATCCATTGTAAATGATTCAATACTTATCGAGATTTCTAGATCCACAGCAATACTAATCGTCCAAAACTGGCAATACTTTTTTTTTTTTTACTTGAGCTCCGGTAGCTTCAACTATTATATCTTCAACGCATTAGCTTCAGCATGACAGCACAATCACTAACCTCTGTCTAACTTCTCTCTTCACTTGATTTTAAATATCTACACTCATTAACATAAATCACGGTTTCTTTACAGAAAGTGCTTTTATAATGATACAATGTTTAAAAGGAATTTTCCATAGAGAATTAGTATGAATTCCAAATAGAACCCGTTACAAAAATTATAATAATAATTTATTTAATAACAAACATCTGCGTTTATTATGTGTTACAAACTAAAATTATAAATCCATCACACCTTTTTTTAAAAAATGCTTACTTTGTTGAATCATGTTTTTGAAGTTCCAAATACGCGCTGAATTGTCTTATTTAACTATTTATAGTGAATAAAGCAAGCATTTTTAACAATATTCAGAAAAGCATTTATTCAGCTTAACCATTGTATTGTTCGAAAATCAACCAACATACAGAAGCTCACATAGACTGAGATAACCATAGAGTAGAATTAATGTATCCTGAAATGAATGAGAGAAATCTATACCCATATGCAGCACACATAAGACCTGCATGATGATAATCCAATTCGGACACGTCCTAACTACTCCTGAATCCACTTTATCGAACATCAGACGAACGGTGATAAGTGCCATCAGTCAAATCATCATTTGACGAACAATTTCCAATCAAGTTGCGGAAGTAGGTTGCGTGCACGCTATCCAAAGCGTTATATGCTACTAACCTCAACTCATAGTCGATAGAGCTTAGACTTGAATAATTTCTGATTAACTAAATATGGATATAGTGATGTCTTTATGAAGTAATATATCTTCCATTACTTCTGCGTAAGGGCATTTTTGTAATTAATCTTTCAATTATCAATCGATTTATGATATATTTTAAATATATATTATGTCTTTTTTTTCTATCTTTAGCATATTTTTTATAATTAAAACATTCTAAAGATTGGAAAAGTGTTTTATAAATCTCTTTAAAGTATTTTAAAACTTAAATTAATGTAGTTAAACAAATAAATCTTTCATTCTAAATTATTAGCCAAATTCATCTAGATTTCATTTAAAAAGAACGCTTTTTGCTTTAATTTAAACTATTTTTATGAAAATATTTTGCTTGATAAAAGATCATTTGTATGGATTTGTAGAAAAGTTTTGTCTTTATTTAGGACTGAAATGAAATGCATTTTTATTTATTGAGTGTAGTTTAATTGAATAAGAAATTTTTTTGATAAATAATTTGCTTTCAAATTTTTTTGTAAAAGTACTTTATCAGCTCTTCATAATACTTAAATCATCCTCTTACCGAGACGTTTTAAAAATACATATTTTAGAAAAGTAAGGAAAAGAAGTATTTATCTTAGAACAGTAAGCAGAAAAAAAATTGCTCAAGAATTTTGGAATTTCTTGTTAGCAAAACATTAATTTTTGATTTGTTTTCTATTCAAATAACCTCCATGATTCTAGTCTATTGGCATCAAAGTTGGACCAAATTGTAATTTCAATTAATACCTATATATATGCTTAATTGATATGTTTGTATACTGGGAGGCAAAGAAAGAGACATAAATAATTTTTCAAAATTCATACTGTCATTTTTAGAAAAAAAAATGAGAGTAGGTAGGTTTTTAATCGCATAATAGTCATTAGACATACTATGAAACGCTATTATGCAAAATCTTTTTTTTTTTCAAATTCCTATACGATCTACATCATGTGTTGCAACAAAAACTGTATCATCAAATGACGTATTTTTGTTTCAAAATTCGTAGCAACATGCGCAATGCGCATATTCGCATCCTACTACATTTTTGAAAAACGTTTTATAATTTTATCAACGACATATAACTTATAAAAAAAATATTGACATACCTAGTTTATCTGGAAAAATCTCATAACTCATTTAAATATGAAATGTATTAGCCTCGAAATAAATTTTCGATCTAACATTTTTCAGTTTGAAAGGAATAGCTCTCAACAAATTAAGACACAACTCGTTTTTTTTTAAATCAAAATTAGTTTTTCCATTACTTTATGTTTCGTGTTTTAAAATTTCTAATGTATTAATAAAAAACTTACTTAACTGATAAAATAACTTTATTTGTATTTGTATTCCCATTTATTCGCAAATTTATCTTTCTAAATATTCATCCTCTCAAGTTTCCTACACGAAAGAAACTTCTCTTTGAAATGGAAATCCTAAGAACTATTTCGACTCTACAGTAGCCAAATTAAACTGTTAATTTGCTTAGGCAATAAATTATAAGACATGTGATTCTTATATATATATATATATATACATACATACATACATATATAACTAAATAGCTACATAGATACTATATAATTATATACATATATATATTTATACTAGCCGTTACCCTCCCGCTTCGCTGGGTGTTTCATGATGTTTTATAAATATATCTGTTTATATATATAAAATATTGATATCTACACTGGTGTCCAAAAGTTAAGCATAATTGATGATTATGTGAATAAAGAAGGAACTGTAAATCAGAATGGCGGGAAATGTGATATGCGAGTGTAAAATGGTTATAAAATAAGGAAGTAAATCAAAAGAATGATAATAGTTAATTTTATTATCCAAAGTAGCAGTTTGAAAGAAAACTGAGCATAGCAAGGATTCACACTTTAAAGAAAAAAATGAAAGAAAACATTAAATAAAATACTGATGCTGCAGTGCATTAAGGCGTGTGGTCACCTCTGACAGCCAGGCACGCTGCACAGCGATTTACCAAACTTGATATGAGATGATGAATGAGTTGTGGGCTCAAACGGTTCCAAGCTTCTTGAAGTGCTCTCTTCAGCTCTGTAACGGAGCTTGGTGGGTGCTAAAATGCTGCAATTTGTCTTCCGAGCATATCCCATACATGCTCGATAGGATTAAAATCAGGGGAGTTCGCAGGCCACGACATGCGCTGGATGTTTTTCGTTTCAAGGAAGTCATCAATCAGCACCTCTCGGTCACATGGCTCACTATCATCCATGAATATGAAGCCAGGACCTACAGCAACTCGAAAACCGCGAACATAAGGCTCAAGAACTTCGTCTCTGTATCTTTGAGCAGTCACAGACCCCGTGTCAAAGAAATGGAGGTCTGTGCGGCCGTCCATCATGATGCCTGCCCATACCATTACTCCCCTTGATGGAAAACGATGTCTTTCCGTTATGTTTCTTGATTCAAAACGTGTTCCACGTTCTCTCCGTATCGTTACCCACCGACAATCAATACTCAGACTAAACCGTGACTCGTCACTGAACATCACATTGGCCCACACTCCCACACTCCAATGTTGATGTTTCAAACTCCAGTTCAAACGAGGGCGTTTATGCGCAGACGTGGAGGGAATGCAAACTGTTGGTTTTCTAGCATACAGACCAGCATGATTGAGTCTCCTGTAAACACTTTGTCTCGAAATTCGTATTCCTTTGGCGACTGGGAGCGCCGAACCCAATTCTCTGACAGTACTGCCCCTCTGACGTCGCGCACTTATTACCAGATATCGGTCTTGGCGAGGGGTTGTGACTCTTGGTCGACCTGAAACTGGTTGTCTGGTAACATCTCCCGTTCTTTGAAACCTCTGCCACAGTCTTGAGATCACAGACTGGTCCACATTCAGAATTCGAGATACTTCGGTTTGTGATCGTAAGGATTCCAGCATTCCAACGATTCTTCCTTTTGTAAACATGTCCAATTGGTGTCTTTGTGGCATCATTCACCTTGTTTGATGGTTAACAACGTTCCTTCGCACAGCAGTAGCACGAAACTTGTGTGAACTGCCTATGCTGCGTGAATCAGTTTCTCCGCATTCCGACATGCACCGGTGTTTCGAGCAGGGCGTATTTGACTGATAAGTTTTGCATAAACCCAATGTTTCTTCTTTTCCCAATTAATATACGCAAGAAATTTGGAATAATTTTACGAATATTTACTCCATGTTTTTCGCCCTTTACGATTTATGCTTAACTTTTGGACACCAGTGTATATCCTAGCATTGAGAATTGTATTGTATTGAAAAATATACTTATACCTGTAACTCTCCCCTCTTGATAAAAAAAGGACAGAACTACTAATTTGTATTATCTAATATTCTCTAAAATTGAGTATAGAATGATGTTTACACTTTCGTAACCCTATAACAAAGTGGATTTCCGCAAAAGCAATTTTAGGTGGATCTCTACTCCATAAAATAAACATGGAAGCCAAATTTCAAATCTAAATCTAATAGGGTAAAAACAAAATTTTTACTATCAATACCCGCCTCCCCCTCCCTCGTAATTCCGTTGAGAGTCGTTCTCCCAAAAGCCGTTCTTATTTTAAAATTAAAATAAATTTTGAGCTTCTTATATATGTATTAAATACTTTTGAAGTCTTAATTCTTTCAAACTCAACCAATACAGTTTCCTCAAATAAATATTTTCATTGGGATTTTTCCAATATTTCTTTTTTGATAGCCCATGTTATATCCCGAAAAGGTGCAGATTTTATAGATTTTAGGTTTTATAAGCTAATGATTTAAGTCATTGTATTATCTTCTTAGTTCTGATGTATGCAATTATTTCTCAAAACGTGATTTCATACTGGTTGGATTACAAGAAGTAAGGACTTTGAAACATATCTTTGTCTCACTTAAAATGCAAGTCTTGTATAGGGTCGATCACTGGACTTACAGTAAATGTCAACCTAACTAACCCCATGCACGACCTAATCGAGAAACATTACGTAACTCCCACTCTAAGACATGACTTCAATGCCTTCGAGAATGTGTTGCTAGATCACTCTGGTTGGTATTATCAAGTAACAGAATGTCTTTCAGAGCATGTTAAATAGAATGAGTAGGAAATGGGATAGACGCTTAACTTATCTTAGAAGATATTATAGAGATGTTTCCCTACATGATCTTCGAAATCAGTTATCTTAGTAAAAACGTTGCAAGTTTCATTAAATAAAATATGATGGAGTTTTTTTTTCTGAATTTATCTACGTAATATAACAGTTATCAAAAATGGAAGTACAAGATCAATAATTTGATTAGAATATATATTTAAGGATTTACATCAGTGTTTCTCAGTCTTTTTTTAGAATGCCTCCATAAGCTTTTGAAAAATTCTTATGCGCCCCTATACATATGAGCACACACACACACATATATGTAAATGAAACTTAAATGATAAATGAAACTTTGTCTTAAGAAATCATTATAAAATTATTATTATTATTACAATAAGTAAATTTCCAAAACTTACAATGAAAAACTGAAATAAAAAAATTTAGTGAGATGCTTGCGCTTAGTGTTTTTCGCAAAGAGATTTTATGTCGGGTTCCAATTTAGTTAACTTTAGTCTCAGGTCTCCCCACTTTGTTATATCCTGCTTATTTCTTCTTTTTATCAGAATGGCAATAAATTAACGTTCAGTTAAATATGAAGATGAAAATGGTAACAATATTTCTCTTGCACATTTAGGTATTTCATTTATGTTTCTTCACAAAAAGCCATGCCATTACTCCTTTTATATTAAATAACGTTTTAATTGATTCATCGTTTTACATTCTTGGGAGCTCTTGATACTGTAAATCTGAAATATCAGTAGAGTCTAAATTGGCTGCTTTATCAAAGTTAGGAAATCATTTTTTTGCAAATGAAAAGATCTTTTTTTTTTCAAATAAGCTGCCAACAATTTTAGATAATCGACAACATTTATAGCGATATCAGTTGCTTAACATTTTTGGAACGAATAAAATTCTTCAAAATTTTTGTTTCAGATGTATTTTTGACACAATTCAATAAAAACAGTAAAACCAAATATCTTCGTTTTTGCATCAATAAGAGTTTAATTTATTCCTTGAAGTTGTTTATTTAATCTACTTATTTTTCCATATCTATGACCTAAATAACTTATAAATGCTTTACCATCGATCGTTAACAACTTTTTCAATTCAGGTTTTTCACTTAAAAAAATCACTAAAAGTATCAAATAGTTCCAAAAACCTTTTTAATGAATTCCCTTTCAAGAACCATCTTACTTTAGTGGGAAATATAAGATTAACCTGGTCTTCATTTTGTTCTTCACAAAATACACTTGAAGAGACGTCCATATTTGACATAAGCTTTAATAGCATTGATGCACTTTATAACTAAATTAAGTATTTCGCTTAGAACAAGGGAAATGTTTTTAGCTACAAAGTTTTCCCTGTGAATGACACAATGCACAAGAAGTTTATTTGTATTCCAATCTTTCATTAATTTTAAGCAACCATTTTTCTTTTCCACCATAACAGGAGCACCATCTGCAGCACAAGATGTGTTATGTTTTTCATTAGTATATTATTGGCATCTAAGTACGTTTTTAGTTTATTATAAATACCTTTATATATATATATATATATATAGGTAGTCGTACTTTCTTGTGATTTACAGAACAACATTTCTTCAGCAAAATTTCCTTTATCAACATGTCTTACTTAAGTTATAAGTACGGCTTCACTGTCTCTCAATGCTGATTGATCCAGTTGTAGCGAACATTTTCTTGATTTCAGTTTTCAACAAGTTACATTTCAATATCCTCACTCATTTTGTCTATTCTTCTGCTAAAAGTGCTGTTACTAAAGTAACATATCTTTGACGTTTTCGTCATTATTTCCCAGAACCATTTTTTGAAATACTGATATTGATGGTATGAATGAATTCTTCTCTATAGTATGACTTTTTCCATATTTAGTGAAGAGTAGTGAAATATGATAACTAGTCCAAGTTGCGTTATGAACTTTAAATAGAGATTTTAATGTTATACTCTTTTTTCAAAAATGTTCTTTAAAGTTTGAAAGTAATTTAAATCTGAATTAGTATGGGTATTATGTTTTGCCTTCAAATGCGCTTCAAGAAGACCACGTATCAATAATTCGTTGGTCAAGCATTGCTGGATTAAAAAACAAAAGAAAACCTTTCATCGTAAGCACGGGGTATGAAACTAAATTTTAAATATTCCTCCGAATACTAACGAACTTTCATCTTACTTAAACCACTCATTTCACATGGATTTCTAAAAACATTATAAAAATAACGTAAAGTGAAGTACACAAAATATAACTTAAGAAAAACATGCATTTTTATATCACAAATATTTCCAGAAAATGATACTTCTAAAAATGAAATAATAGAAATTATCAACTGAATTTACTTACCATTCATATGTCACTAATATTTATTCAAATTGTGTATCTTTTTAAACTGCGGAACTTTTATAACAATTGTACAGACATTTATTTTGAATTAATACCAACGATTTACAATGAAAGATACTGCAAAACACTGTGGAAACTTAGGTTCCAGCATTAATTATTTCATATAATTAAAAAAATAGCACAATTGTGTTCTAAAAGAATATTTAATCGTTATGCGGACATTTTATTACAATTTGTCTTATATTACACAAACAAATAATGAAAAATATTTTCTATAATTGGCTATGTTAATAGATCACTTATTCCCTAAATGAATCCTTCTTAGAATTGCCCCTTAAGAACCTAATTGTGCCCTTATGAACGTAGGCCCCACTTTGAGAAACACTGGTCTACATTGACGTAAAATATTTTTATTAGATTTACAATATATATATAGATATATATATATATTACACACACAACACACACACACACATATATATATATATATATATATGGTAAAATATTTTATGCCCTTAAATAACCCTCTAGCTAATATCCATTAACACTTTTATGAAGATGATTATATCATCAATATCATTCAAGTTCCTCATTCGAAAGTAATACACTTATAAGTATTTATATAAATATTATGATTAGATATGAAAAAATATCCAATATGTATAATTAGATATTTTGCAAACGAAAACGATATTTAGTTACTCAACAACCAGGTGAAATAAAAAATTATATTTCCTTTAAAAATTACTTATAACAAAATTGCCCATTTAATTTAATAAAGTTAAAAAAAATCAAATGCATAATGACACTGTTTCATAATGAATACTTGAAATGCATATTGCCAATTAATGGAAATAATAAACAAAATAATCTGGTGTTTGTCTTCTGATTAATGTGAATTTTAGCTTTTCAGAGTGTAAGAGAGATAAGAAAATGTTATTTCCTTTCCTCATGAAACAAGAGAATCAAATGACTGACCTATATGCAATGCTTCTCAAACTTTCAATATTTGCGACCCAATTCCTTAATCATAATTTTCTATGCACCCCCCCCTAATTACAATAACAATATAATGAATTCCATAAAAATGTACTTTGACGCTAAGGCTACAATAGACTATAATTATAAAAAATACAATTTATCAAGATAAGTATTAAATTTTGTATATGACAAGCCCATGGGAGGTACTGGTAATTAATAAACTTGTTTTAATTTAGTATTGATAAATATATTGTGCAGTATTGATACATTTATAAGTATACTAGCCGTTATCCACCCGCTTCGCTGGATATTTCATGATGTTTTATAAATAATTCCTGTTTATATATATATTTTTATATAAATTATTGATATCTAAGTCCTAGCATTAAGAGTTCGATTGTATTGAAAAATATACTTATACCTGTAACTCTAGTCTCTTGATAAAAAAAAAGGACAGAACTACTAATTTGTATTATCTAATAGTCTCTAAAATTGAGTATAGAATGATGTCTGCACTTTCGTAACCCTATAACCAAGTGGATTTCCACAAAAACAATTTTAGGTGGATCTCTATTACATAAAACAAACGTGGAAGCAAAATTTCAAGTCTAAATCTAATAGAGCAAAAACAAATTTTTTATTATTAATACACCCCCCCCCCGTAATTCCGTTGAGACTCGATCTCCCAAACACCGTTCTTAACGGATTTCAATTCAACAAAAGAAAAATGTAAGCCAAATTCCATTATTACAGTTCTTGTAGTTCGAAAAAATGAATATCTTTGTCAACACGCCCCAGTAACCCCCTGCTCACCCAGGAGTTGATTCCTGTCAAATGCATTCTTAGTGGATTCCTATTCAACAAAAGAAACATGCTTAACAAATTTCAAGTACGCAGGTCGAACAATTCTAAAACAGGATTTTTTCCCCATATAACTCACCTTGACCTCTCACAATTCTCCTTAGGGGTCGATTTTTGTTTTACTCTTTGTTAGAGGATGTCTATTTCATGAAAGGAACATACCTACCAATTTTCAAGCACGTAGATTGAATAGTTTAAAAACGGAAATATTTATCTATTACGCCCCTTAATCGAACGAAATGAAACTTGGGGGTTAATTTTCACGAAACCCATTTTGTAGCGGTTCTGTACTCAACGAAAGGAATCTGCTTACCAAATTTCAAGACTGTAGGTCTAATAGTTTAAAAATGGGAATAATTATCTATAACCCCCCTTGAGCCCCCATAACGCCACTTGGGGGGTCTGTTTTCACAAAACCCATTTTGTAGTGGATCTCTACTCTATGAAAGGAATCTTCTTACCAAATTTGAAGACTGTGAGTCTAATAATTTAAAAAATGAAAAATTATCTATAACGCCACTTGTGCTCCCCCAACGCCACCTGGGGATCGATTTCACAAACACATAATATAGTGAATCTTTACTCCATGAAAGGATTCTGTTTATCGTATTGAAAAACTGTGTTTCTAGGAGTTTAAAAATCGGAATAATTATTTTTATCTCCCCTTAACCCCCCCCCCGCAACACCCCTTGGGGGTCAATTTTTCCCAAACTCATTTTGTAGTTGATCTCTACTCTATGAAAGGAATCTAACCACCCAATTATAACGCCCCTTAACCCTCGTAACGCCACTTGAGGGGCTATTTTCCGAAAACCCATCTTGTAGCTGATCTCTACTCTATGAAAGGAATCTATTTATCAAATTTAAAGACTGTGTGTCAAAAATTTAAAAATGGAAATTCTATAACGCCCCTGCAACGCCACTTGGGGGTTGATTTTCACCAAACTCCTTTTGTAGCGGATCTGTACTTTATGAAAGGAATTTGCTTACCCAATTTCAAGATTGTACGTCGAGTAGTGTAAAAATGGAAACAATTATTTATAACACCTCTTAACCCCCTCTAACGCCCCTTGTGGTTCGAATTTCGCAAAATTCGTTTATAGCTGATGTCTACTCCATTAAAGGAACATGTCTACCAAATTTCAAGTCTATAGGTTCAATAGTTCTGGAGATATCGTGATTAGTCAGTCAGTGAGTGAGTCAGTCAGTCAGTCGCTTTTCTCCTTTATATATATAGATTATATCAGTGTAAATGTGTATTTAGTTTTCATTGTGTTAAAATGTTTTTTTTTTCCTTTCATGAATAATACTTATTTTAAATTTTTTATTTCCAAATTTTCAGTATGCTCTAGCTCCCTAGGGTGGCATGACCTTCAGCTTGAGAAACGCTGACCTATATTATATGGATTTTTAAATAACCATATGGTATTCTGAAAGTCGTTACAATGAAAGGAATTCCTTGGTAGATCTTTGAACTCAGCCTATCTTCTTAGAAACTATTCCCTTCGGTTTAAATATTAACCACTTGCCCAATAAAGACAAATGCCATGAAAAAAATGATAAGAACACTTTTTTAACATATTCTCTGAAAACACGATTCATGTCTAATCAATACGAAATATCATTCACTGTATCAAATATATTTGATATTGTCATTTACAGTTTCTACAAGGCATTACCAAGCATTTAATGAGCCGTATGGAATATTTTTTTCTTCGGAACCTTTCAGTTAACTGGATAGCATAATTAAATGAGTATGATCTATAATTCTGTTGGTGGATATTTATGAATCTACGGCTCATTACAGCTGATTTGACATTTCCTCTTTTTAATAATTACGGCATCCTTCTCAATCTTTCATTGCTTATATAGACAACAAAATTTACTTTCCAAGTAATTCCAAACTAATATTGCGTTTTTCCCTGATTTTTCAAGACTATATTAGTCTAGCAATCGATTTGAATTTTTTTATTCCTAGATCATTTTATTGTTCATTAACACGCCATTTTCTAGACATTCATTTTGATTTTAATATCGATTAAATAATTTTGCATTGAAAATATTGTATTTATCAACGTTAGAAAATATAATGAGAGTCAACAGAAATTTTGTTCTTTAGCATAAATAATCTTCTTACGTGCATAATTCTTATGTCCAATACTAATATCCCTTAGTTTCATTTCTAATACCGATTCTTAATCATTTTATGGACAATCAAAAAGTTTTCCATATTAAGTTTTATTAAAATGAGATCATTTTATACATATGTTTTATTTTGTTTTTACTACATATAAATACTCTATTTGTAGATTATGTGCGACTATACTTGTTGAAGATTTAATAGTTATGATTTATTTTTGAATTTATAACTGCTGTAATTAATTTAGACTTCCAAACTGGTATTGTATTTTCATCTTACTAATCTGGATTTCCTTAAATTTAAACGTTAATCTATGCGTAACGTTTCCTTCAGAACTATTTACTCAACCCAGAAATATTTGAATAAGTTCATTCAATATAAAATTGTATTTTATATCAGGTAAATTCTTATTTTACGTAAATTATTTAAACTTTCACTGGTTGAACATGAAAAGGGCACAATATTTACCCAGAAAACTACAAGAAATTAGTGCTGTCTTGGGTGTTGAAATTTCATTACATTAGTATTTTTTTCTTCTCTTCATTTTTGTTACCATCTTTACCATCCTTTATAACCTTATCCTTAGCAGTCTATTCGCAGCCTGAAGGGGTTGTTTTAATAGTTCCGTGCTTTATAGTTTAGAAACATGATTTATGTTCCAATTTTAGATGCATGCGAAAGAATTCAAAAATAAAATGTAATAAAAACTCTCCGCAATTTTCCGTCATTCAATCCATGGCGTGTTCATCAATACATTACATAAAGCGTTAATGATAATAGCATGCCTTTTATGTCGCCGTACTCAAGCTTCAATAAGAGATCCAATCAACTCATCTCATAAGGTTTTGTTTGTAGTTATTACGCTTGCAAAGTGGCACTTAATGCTTCGAAAATTTATTGCGCCGGTATTGCCTCACACCCTGTTAAAACATTTTGTCGCTCTTCGAGGTTTTAATGTTTCACATTGAATTTTTTAATTCTCAAAGTATTTTTGCAAGCTAGTATATATGCTGGTATCTTATAAAGTTATATGTTCTAATTAGCTGAATTTCAAATAAATCATTAATAGTTTATTAACTGAAATTCCATTAATTAAATTTGGAAAAAATACAAGAGCAAATCAAAGGTCAATTATTTTATTTTCTGTTAGCAAAATATGAGCTATGTATTTTATGTTTATGTTACCGTGAAAGCTCAAAAGCCGTTAATGTTCAGATTACCTAGATATATATAATCTGCAGATTAACTTATTTTTTCCATTAAAGTGAGGATTCGATAGTTTTCCTCATTTGAACTTGGTAATCTTCACATTAGCGATTTCGATACCATTAAAGCTCAAAAGTTTGCTTCTCTCATTTCCTTTCTTTTAGGAATTTTGATTTTAAACGTTGACACATCCCAGAATAATTTATTTTAAACACCTAGAAACAGAGTGGCAGAGACAGTAAATGTAATCCATAAAAAAACTCAACAAATTAATTTATATTAAATTTAATAACGACGACCAGTATCTTCAGGAAACAAATTAAATGTTAAAGTTCAAATATTACAAAGTACAGCTACACATACTGATATAGCAATCGCAACCACGATAAAAGAAATTATAGTTCATTTAGTTTTATCATATCCTTTGAAAACTCATTTCCTTAATAGTAATATGTTAAACTGTTTGATTATTTCTATTATAGTTTTTCAATTGATTGATTCTATCAACTAATTTGTTGATTGTTCAATTGTATTAACTTGATTCTTTAGATATCCAAAAATGAATACACGACATTTAATTTAAGTGTGTAGAAATGCTGCTGTTGTTCCCCACCCAAGATCTTATTGCTCTTTAATAAGTGTTTAGTATGTAATGTGCATATTAAAGAGTAATTCACAGATTACCTAGGTAATTTGAGAAATGAAACAATTTTCTGCACTTTACTGCATCACCCTGGTTAATGTGCAAATTACACAGCTAATCTACAGATTAACTGATTCGTGCCCTTATAATCATTTAATAAATCATCAATGTTAAATTTACTATTATTAGCGGACTTCAATTCCTAACCATATGCTTTTATTAGTTAATTCGGGAAAAGGAAATAAAAGTAATAATTTCTTGATTTTAGCAGAACATTCATCAAATTACTTTGCTTACCTATTGCGGTTTTTTTTAGTGCTCACAAATACTTTTTGTTTTTTCTTTTTCTCTTTTGCTAACTTGATAACATTCAGTTTAAAATAGATAGACACAACAAAAGCAATTAGAGAGCTCTTTTTATAACTTGAAGGAACTTATTAATTCTCTTCCGGCTCGCTTAAAAATGGATTCCATTTCACTATTTTTGATTGAAAGATTTGGATTTGTTTGAACTAGAATCGCATTTGAAGATCTTAATTGTTTATGGATTAATTATGCACATATGAATCATAGACAAATGACTATTTTAGAAAGATTAATCATTCAATTTTTAAGAATTTTAAGAAAAATAAATAAAAAGCATTAATATAATTAACTAGTTATAGTTTAAAACTTATCCATTCCATTTTTTCCCCAAATTCAAAATTTTGAAACTTCAAATTATATTATGGAAAAAATATGTACGAGTACTAGCTTCATTTATTAACTTTATGGCACATAAATTAGAAACGTGAAATTAAATGAAACGTGAAATTTTGTTTATTACTATCACTATATTCATTCCTATCAAACAAATAATAATAATGCAATTTAAAATTTCATTGATCTTGTGTTTCCATAAGCCAATATTTATTTTTGAACAAGCATAAATCTTTTAAAATTGGCATATATTCATGTCCTTTCGGCTTTGACCTTGATGTAAAAGTAAATCTAAATTGATGCTTTTGGATTTTCCTTTAAACTTTTTTCTATCCAAACTATAATTTAATAAAACCTTTACGAAAATGTCTTGCATTTAAAATAAATGTGGTAGATTAACATTCCCCACAGATGGATTCAAACTTTTGTCAGACGAATGAAGAGGAAAAAATCAAATGGGGTTTTATTGTTTTTATTTCTTATCTTGCTTGCATCACTTATTTTTCCATTAATTCATCATTTAAAATTCTTTTATGAATTCCGTAACCGCATAAATCATGCGCTGAATTTATATAACCTACCTCCAAACCAAATCATTCATTTCCAAATTTTTATTCAGCTATCTACATTTTATTGATAAAATATGTGGACATTTTTTGTAAGATTTTCTAAGGAATCTTCAAGAACAATTTGTTTAGCCATGAGAGCTAACTTTATCCTATGGCAGTAATTTATTTTTAATATTAAGAAAAGTTATATTCCAAAAAGCAAAAACACACAAAAATTTGATATACATTTCTTAGTTTTCATAGTGTAATTCGATGTTAAGATTTTAATATATTTTCAGGGATTTTATTTTAATACAGTATTAATTGTTTTAAAATTTCAGAACAGAAATAATTTTTATTTTCTCAAATAGAGAGACAGAAATCATTCAAATACCAAAGATAAATGGAACTAAAATAGTTATTGGAATTTAAAAATATGGATGCTGAAGTATCATAAACATTTCTGACTTAGAACAGCTTTTATGTATTAAAATAATTTACATAAAAGTGGGGTTTAAACAGTTTTGTGGCTAGCTAACCTTCTCCTCTTTCTGTTTATAATATTGAGCAAAATCCTATTGAAAATATTGAGTAGAATTTCTAAATCTATTACAAGAAAAAGGTAATTTACCTAGAATTTCACTGAAAAATGCATAGATTACGTTGAATCTGAGTACAATATACAAGTTATTGTCAGATTCTGGACAAAAAATAAATTCGAAGCATAATATAACCGACCGAATTATAGAACATAGAAAAAAGAATTAAATTATTATTACTATAATAATTATAGAGTAAATGTAATAAATTAAGTACAACAATTATATGAGTAACTCTACGAATATTTTGGTAATAAATAATTGTATATATAAAATAATATTAAAGATAAAAATTAAAATTAAAGAAACATATTTATTTTAAAAAATGCAGTAATTCACCCCCCCCCCCTGTAAATTGAATATTGTAGGTAATTAAAAGTATGTCTAACTTGGAAATATGAATAATTCGATAATAAACTATATCTTCAAATAATAATTTAATCCATACAATTTAGAATATACATATATATACACATACACACACCCATTTATATATATAGTAACATTTAAAAGTAATTTCATTATTGGTGCATATAACTTACACTGTTTCGGTAAAAAGCGCTGAAAAAGTATGGTAGTGCATCAGTCAATATTTTAAAATAATATTTTCTCAAAATACAACCTAATAAATAATACTAAATTTACTGTCGAAGTGTTACAGACTAATAAAATGCATATTAAAATAATACTATAAACGAATGAGTTCAGAATATTAATTAAAATATCAAATTAGTTTTAATATAATCAAATATTGCTTAAGATTAATTAGTAAACTATATCTGTTCCGTAGGTGGCTTGTAATTCTTGATGATTAGTCAAATAAACAAACTTTAATCGACAGAAAAGTATTTAAATAAAAATTTAATGAAAGAATGACTTCTAATCATTACTTATTAAACATATAAATAATATTCAATCATTAAAAGAAGGATTTACAGCTACTATCATCTCTAAATAGCCTAGCTTAATTTAAGTAATATAATTAAAATATAAAAAGCAATATATATCACAAATTATTTTCCAATATATATTATTATGGATAAAAAAAACTTCCTGCAAGAGCTATATTACTTTTTTAATATCTTGCAGTATTGCATCAGAGGACGATTTGAAAATTTAAAAATTTTATATTATTTAAATAACAGCAGTTTCATAAAACATTAATATTTTTTTTTCTAATTTAAAAAGTCTGTAATATTTTAAATCGAATCTTTAAAACGATAAAGGGTCTGATTTTTATTTAAACGTTTCTCAATTGATTCTTTCTCTTTAAAACTGGCGTCACTAAAAAAAGCTTTTTTTCTTCTCATTTTGCTATTGTTGTACGGTATTAACTTTAATGCTGTTATTCTATTTAGCCAAGATTATTTTATCCGATTACAAAGATGATGACTTACGATTATTGATTAATCCGCTTAGTACATAAGCTTTTAATTTGATTAAAATAAATAAAAAAACAGACGTGTTTTCACAGAAGTCCATTAAAAATCAGTAAATCTATAGTGATGATAAAAATAAAACATTTATATATTCCATTTAAAAATCCTAAGTAGGTGACAAAAGCCTACCCTCTGGGTATGAGGCTTAGCAGATAATTATCTCGCTCTCAGATAACAAAAACAGGATTAGAGAGGAGACGAATACTGGAGGTAAAGAAAAAAATGTACACTGAGCGTTTATAATAACGTGAAGTTCTATGTTAAAGTGGAACTCCGCGACTCAAATTAAATGGAGGATTTAAATGAAAGAGTATTCTCAGAGCAGCAAAAAAAGCATGTATTAAATTTATTTTAAGAGTTTTCGGTGAGAATGAGTGTTTTTCATTACAAAACGAAAGCAAAGCGGATCCAAATCAAGTTAATTATTTCCCTTTATTTACTCAATTTATACATATGTATGTGTGTGTGTATGTGTTATTGGAAAATAATTAAATAGGAATTATTTATGAAATGATTAATTTATTTCTTAGATTAAAAAGGAAGAAATGAAAGATCCATTATTTTGAATATTTTTCGTAAATTTTTCTTTCATTTTTAATATTTTAGAGTAAAATTTTATTAAATTCCAATAACAATAAACAAGAAAAGTGATAGAAACTGTGCATTATAATTGCTTTAAATTGTTAATGACTTCGTTGGGTGGGGAAATTGCCAGATTTATGATATATTATTTTTAAATGTGTTGTAAGTTGAAGTATACAAAAACACTATAAGAAAACTAGAAAAAGTGGATAATAAAGTTAAAAAACTCTGTCATTATGTTATTATGGAAAAATGTTTAAAATGTGCTTAGAATTAAGGTATTTTACAATCTTAAAATCATGAATTTATTCTGTTTTATGGTTTAATTTTTAGGCCAATTTATTAGGTTCAAAGAAATAACAATTTTTTGTCATTTATTAGTGCAAAGGCTACAACTGTTTTAGCACGAGCAGGTTCTACATCCAGTATGCGGTTTACGCAAAATGCTTATTTTAATGCTTTATTTTTCGGAAAATTTGGTACGGGAAGGGTCATTGCTAAAAAGTTACTGAAGATAATTTACTAATTTTTTATATGTTGTGTGTGATATCATAAAAATCATTTAAACTATATAAAACCTGTTTTTTTAAAAACAATCATTGCATTCTTACAACATTTGCACCTACTTAAAACATAACAAGTGTTTTTAAGTGATTCAGTACAGTGACTAAGATAAAATGTTATTTTTGTAAGAACTTTAAAGGGTCTCTTATCCTATTCCAGATAATTTAAGAAAAAAATAGTAATATACTATATAAATATTGAAACATTACAAATTAGTTCAAAAACTTTTTATTCAGAGGAGACCACGTTCTCGTAAATTTTTTTTATGAATCTTTTCATTTTTTCCCCTCATTTGTGTATTACTTTTCCACGCAATTTTATCTTTGTCCTCATAAAATTTTCTAAGCAAATCTGAATGCTACAAAAGTCTTTGTATTTATAGTTTTCCTTTTTTTTTCTTAAAAAAAGATAGTTTTGCATGCAGTCGAACACTTCAAATAAAAAAGACAAACCAAACAGTTTACAAAGATATTGAAGTAAATTAATCTGATGATCTCTATATTCGTCAATTGACATTTTAAAAATATGCAGAAAATCCATGATTCTCAACTCTTTTCGTTATATAATCTTATGTAAGCATTTAATTTATTTAAGAAATAATATGTAAATATGTAATGAAATATATTTATTGAAGCAACTAATTTAAATGCAGTTGTTTGCTTCGATACTGTTTACATCGTTTATCCTAATATTTTACACAGAAAAGCTCTAAATTTGTATTCCTGTTTTATCCTTCAATGTAAGGAAACATTTTCAAGTGGCAGCAATTTCCTTCATTCCTTTTTTTTTGTAGCTCATCAAAAATAATTTCCATCAACTTTTAAATTATTTTTTTTTAATCTCTTGAACTATAACCTCTTATAACGAGTCAAATTTATCACAGAGCCTACTTTCCACATATAAGATGACACTACCCAAATAGAAACATGGCATCCGTATAATGAAAATTCATTTGGATTTGGCTCACATTCCATTCCTTGCGGGAGGGAGTCGTTACTTTCAGAAAAGAATGCGTATAATACTAGTACAGAACACACTCCCTGGTCGCTTCTCTAAATACCTGTTCCCTTAGTACATTCAGTAATATTATTAACGCATCACTATATCATGAAGCTCATTTTTCGTGCAAATCAATTCCGGCAAGGAAGGTCTGATGGTCTCCACAGAAAGGGGAAACAATGCGAAATTAAATCTTATGATAATATTTCCGTTGGGCTACTTCAATGTTTGCTTGTTTGCATAAGGTTTCAACTCATTGGTTGTTGAGAATACGTTGACGTGAAGAGCCTCAGGGACTCGAGTTATGGAAATTATAAATTAGTTTACTCACTATTCAGAGCATTCGAGTGGTATTTTTGGAAACTTGTTTTAAAAGAAAAAGAGCCTCACGTGACATTTTAAAGAAAACATTGTACAAGTTGTTTTCTTTCATTTAGAAATTTTAATAGATTAAATTGGAAATTTAATTCCAATTAAGTTAATATTTTCTGTTATTCACTGACTCGTGTATTCTCGTGAGTTTTTAATTAAAATTACTCATCTCCTCAGGGTACAAATATGATTTATTTTGCAAGTTAACATTTTTATACAATTTCTGATCAGGCAATGTAATTATAACCAGTAATCCCCCCCCCAATGGGATCAAATCGAATGAAGATAAACATTATATCTAGTTGTCTATCTATCTCTACGCATATATATCCATAATGTGTGTGTGTGTGTGTGTGTGTGTGTGTGTGTGTGTGTGTGTGTGTGTGTGTGTGTGTGTGTGTGTGTGTGTGTGTGTGTGTGTGTGTGTGTGTGTTGTGTGTGTGTGTGTGTCTGTGTGTGTGTGTGTGTCTGTGTGTGTGTGTGTGTTGTGTGTCTGTGTGTGTGTGTGTGTGTGTGTGTGTGTGTGTGTGTGTGTGTGTGTGTGTGTGTGTGTGTGTGTGTGTGTGTGTGTGTGTGTGTGTGTGTGTGTGTGTGTGTGTGTGTGTGTGTGTGTGTCTGTGTCTGTGTGTGTGTGTGTGTGTGTGTGTTGTGTGTGTGTGTTGTGTGTGTATTGTGTGTGTGTGTAGAGAGAGAGAGACGCGCGTAATATTTCAAATGTGATAAATTAAAGTTTAGATATAAAAAGATGTATACTGCACAATATTTACCTCACTTGTGAATCTACCTCACTCAAGACTGAAATGTTTAGATTTATATAGTAAATCCACATTCAATTCGGATTTGCCTTTCCTCTACTGGAATTCTCATTTATGGAAGAATAAAGCCAACTGTGCAAAATTATTTTAAATTTATATTATAGTTAAACTATTATATAATGTGTGTGTGTGTGTGTGTGTGTGTGTGTTGTGTGTGTGTGTGTGTGTGTGTGTGTGTGTGTGTGTTTTGTGTGTGTGTGTGTGTGTGTGTGTGTGTGTGTTGTGTGTGTGTGTGTGTGTGTGTGTGTGTGTGTGTGTATCAAATTTTATAAAATGTATAAATGATACATTAGAAGTAAATAAGTCTGACAAATTAAGAACAGAAAAGAAATAAGTCTATTAAAAGCTAATAAAGAAAGTCTATAGTCCAAAAAAAATATTTTGTTTTCTCATGATCTCATAGACTAAGGCCTGTAATGTATGGTTCAGCGTGCTTAATTTGCTCAACCTTCCTTTCTGCAGAAAAATTTTACATAATATTACAAGAAATATATGAATGAACAAAAAAAAAGAAAAATGAATAACAGCTAAGGCTTACATATACATGCAAATTTGAACATAAAGAAAGCAGATAAGTATGACAAATTAGAAAAAGTATATTAATCATAAATGGAAAATTATATATGTATATATAAGCAAAGAATCTCGTAAATTAAGTAATTTAGTTCTCTTTTTTTTATTAATTAATGAATTTTGAATCAATTACGAAGAATAATATTTTAATGGAACAAATTTTTAAAAACTTTCACTTTTGATTTAAAAAAGTTTGGTATCAGATATGTGTACAGTTTTTTCTCTTTCCCCTGCAGCATAATTTCCAATGCTTGTTACATCTTTAAGCAATTGGAAAAAAATAAAAGCTTTAATATTTCTCAACATAAATTGTAAAAAAGGTGTAAAATATAATAATTTATTTATTTGAAATACATTTTGAATTAATTTATATCTTTTGTAATTATTGTTCAGAAAAACCTAATTTTATTCTTTATATTCGAACATTTTCTAAAAAAATTTGCCCATAAAAGAATTGTGCCAGACCTTTTATAAAATTTCCATTTTTCATATCTTTGAATGTCTAAAATTTATTTAAAATTGTCAATCACCTTAAAATTTTATAGTTGACAACACTGAAAAAAGAATTTTTAAACAGAAAATTAAAAGGTGAAGTGGTTTCATAGACATTTTATGATATATGTAGTTTGAAATTCAGTTGCATAACAATGATTATTTTCTATGCAGCCCAAACTAAATTTCGCTTTTTTAATGTACAAAAAAAGAAGCTTCTTCATTTATAAAGCTTTGGTTTACTTCAAAATTATGATTCAATAGTAAATAAGTCAGAAGTATTCTAAAATGAAGGATTTACATATTATTTACATTTTTAGCCTACTTATAACTGAAAGCATATGGTTGCCGAGAAGTTTGAATATACCCACAAAAGATTTTAAGCATCTAAAAGTACATAATTTGTGAGTGTGCTATTTAAATATTATTTTAAAGAAGTACAATTTTAAGGACAAAAATATGAAAAAAGCTGTCAAATATAGTACTCATGTGGTAAGCTTTTGTGAACATACTCATTTGAAGCACTGAAATTTTTCAATTTATATTTCAACCCTTTACCAGATTGTGGTAAATATACTTGCCACCAAATTCATCAATCTAATCTATTAATTAGTCATCTTCATCTGTCTAATTTACAATTCATTTTACATTTTGTAGTACTTCCAAACATATTTAGTAAATGTGTTGTTGCTTTTCTATATAATGATCTCTGTTTCGATAAATTTTTTGGAGATAATATGTAGATATTTTTAAATACATCACCATCATCTAAAAATATAAAATATTTATAATTAATTATTTCTTTTGAAAAAGTTGTAATATTTACTAAATATATCTTAGAAATTTCATCTGAGAAGAGATAAAAGGAAATAAAAGGTATGAAAAATGCTTTTCAATAGCACACAGTTGGCCATGGTAATCATGTCTCTAATAAAGACAAAGAGGGGCTAAAAATCAAAATAATTTAACCTAATAAGCAAAATTAACTACTTTTCTTAAATCAACCTCATCCCTAAAATATTTTAATGTATTATAATAGCATTTTAATTAATTTATTTAAAATAGCCCGATAAAGAGTATTTCTTTACTGAATCATTTTAACAAGTAAATTCCTCATAATATTTCATTAAAAACAAAGTCAACCAGACCTGTGTAAAATTCCTTTAACAGTACCTACGAAATAGCTATGCAGCACGCATTTTTTATTGTATTAATTTGCAACTAATCTATTCAACTCTAAGTAAAAGAAATAAGATTAAATATCTACAGTGCACCTATAAAAGAATTTGTCCCTTTATTTTACCTTTCGATCATTTATTATAGCATAAGAAACAAAGCACAATTCTAATTTTACTCAGCTGTCACATAATCGAAAGAAGATACGTTACATAAATGATTAAGTACAATTACATTAAATTATATCTAAATAAATAGTAAGCTTTCTACCACAACCGAAACACAATTTCTATTATAAGAGTATCTAATAAGAGTTTTCAAAAAGACGAATACTTACGTGACTTGCGGTTAAGTAAAAACATGGAAAAGAGGCACGTGACAGCGCGAGAAATGTGTTAAGTACCTATGATAGTCTCACTATTGGCCTCAAGAGGACAAATTCGGGGGCGTATACAATTCTCTGGAAGTTGATTTCCTTCCTTTCCTGCAACTGGAAGCTTTTGAAATTTCCATAATTTATGTGTGCCTCAATGGACTTAGTTCCTTTTCCGATTGGTTTTCCGATTTCAGCATTCCCGGAGAGTTAGTCTTCGTAGAGTCAATTAATTTAATTGAAACAATGCTGGATACATGTGTAGATCCCATTTATATTAAGTCTCATTAAAGTGCTTAAAATAGAATACGGTAAAAATTAATTATTATGGCTAAACATATATATCTACATAGATTTTATTTTGGCTACTAAAAAGGTGGTGTATAAATGCTTATGTGTTGTTCCTTTTATTTTTAAAAAGATTTTTTAATATTTTTGCTCTTTTCAACTAAACTAATTTGGATTTTTCTAAAGATAGGATCTAGTTCTTTTTCCCTTTTTATTTTAATAAAAATAATTTTATCGTATCAAATAAAAACTTTCTAAGTATAAAAAAGATATGATGCACTTTCTTGATGTTTGTTTGCCTATTTGGGAATAAAATTATATTAGAGAATGACTAAATACCCAAAAATATATTATGCAATTTATAAATTTAGACTTTACAGTAAATTTTTTAAATAATTCAAAGCGGAGTATATATTCAACTTATGAAAAATAATGCATGTAGATTTTGGAAGAATAACAGACATAAATTTTATTTTTCATTGTAAGAGCTTAAAAAATACTCGTAATAAAAATTGCTCTCTTAATTAAGAAGATGTGTGGTGAAAAGAAAAATCTCTTCTTAAAGTCAAAGTCAAATTTAATATTTTAGTATATTATAAATCCAAATAGTTCATTAATTTCTTTTAAACACAGCTTAAAATTTATTTCGAAAAAGTTATGAATCATTAAAAAAATCAGAAAATAATTTTATTAATACTAGTGAAAGTCACATTTTCTCACTTATGTTAATCACAATAGGAATCAATATGGTGAAACATGTTTTGCATTCAGTGACATGTAAACTACATAAAATAATAATTGCATAAAAGATGAAAGAAGCCCAGTGGCTGAGTCGTTGCGAATTGCACTTTCATACCACATTCCAGGGTTCAAACCCCTGGCTGGGCAAGCTCGACTCAGCTTTTTATCCCTTCAGGGAGTCCATAAGTAAGTACCAAGTTTGCTTGGGAGCTAAGAAGAAGGAGTTTCACGTCAGATTGACCATCTGACTGGAACATCTGCTCATGCACGTCTGTGTCCAAGGTCACGAAAACTGAGATGGGCGCAATGGGCCTTGGTCTTCATGGGCTGTTGAGCCACTGAGTTTAGTTTAGTTTAAGAAATGAATATTAGTACCTTATTTTACGAACTGAGCTAAGTAAAAAATTAATTTTCGGTTCTATTGGCGTAAGGGCTGAACCATTCAAAATTATCCACAATACTTAAAGGCGATTTCTTATATGTATAAATAATAGCATTAACCATGCAGGGAGTATTTATTCTTTATAGCATTTGAAAGAGAAAATTTTTTTAAAAAGTGTACTTTAAATAAAATTTATAAGCCCTTGACCAACCATTTAATGACATTTGACATTCTGTATAAGAAAACCTTAGTACACAGATATCTTGTTTTGAATGTTTAAGAAAAGTATATGAATTCAACCATTCCATAGAATAACTGTTCCGTATTATTAATATGTTTTTTAGAATGGCATGATTGCCAACGTAAGGTTTTACGTGAAACATCATTTGAAAAATATCCTCATTCAATAATTGTGACTATAAATAATTTATTATCACTGTCTTCAAATGGAAGAATATAGTATTGGTCATGGGTCATAACTGAATATTTACAGTAATACATTAGCAATCTCTAAGTCTTAGGAACTATGTTGTAGAGATAGGCATTGTTATCACGCATCAACCGCTTTCCTTATATTTTCTTATATTACTGGGTGGAAAAAAACACGAAGAAAAAGGTATTTGTAAGGTAATAAATAATATCTTAAAATATGAATCCTAAATACTGTGATAACAACAGATATCTACATACCAAAATTAAGGGAAAATACACCAAAAAAGAGGTAGATGAGTAATTTGTAAAATTAAGAATGATAAAAAGCTAAGAAAACATATTAACAAAATCCATCAACAAAGATCTGCCAAAAGTTACCTTTACATGAAAGCACACAAGGGAAAATAATTCATAAGTATTACTAAAAATTTCAATTCAAATTTTAACTCTTCAACATGAAAATCATATTTAATTTTTAAAAATAAATATCTTATTTAAAAAAGTGAATAATTAAAAGAAAGATACTTTCTCAATTCAGTGATAACCAAACCAAATAACCAACGTCACCATCAAGGTAAAATAAGTAAACTACACAAAACCTGTATTGAAAAATGATACTAAAAAGCAAAGAAAAAAAAGAAAAATATATTGAACTAGTCAATATTATCGAACTTGTTACAAATTCATACATAAAGAACTTAATTGGGTAGTCATGATCAAAACAGTAGCTGATAAATATTTTATCATTACTGTGCTAATACTTTTATAACTAAATTATTGTACCTTTGTGCATACTTGAGAAAATCATTTCTTTAAATTAAAATACAAATATTACTAATCCAAAAAGGTGTTTTAAAAATATTAAAAGTATAGGCTTCCCTTTTATCATAAATATACCTATTTAATTTATAATATTTTTATGCAAGATTATATCAAAGCAATCTGTACTAAATGGGTTATTGTTTGTTTTAATCGAGTTATATATATACAAATATATAGTTTAATCAGGTTATATATACATATATATAGTTGAAAAAGGGAGTTGTTTAACATATCCGATATTCATAATTTTCAATCAGTATTCTTTTTGAAGTTTAAAATAATTTCACATTATTATTCAGTAATTTAGTTTGATATCTGAAACTACTTTGCAAAACCGGAATGGAACAGGATTTATGACTCATCAAATATTTTTCAACAAAATGTTTCTTAATAACATAATTTTGTAAGTTTCTGAAATCAATATTGATGATTCTTTTTTTTTCATATCTGTGAACTTAATTATATATTCGCTTTAAATAAGAAATTTTAACATTTATTCCAGTTTTACTCGCGGTAAAATGGTTTTGTGAATCACTATATGCTTAAGGATTTTGTTTAAAAATAATGTACTAAAACAATATTTCATATTCTATTGAAAAATTCAAATATTTTGATTTTTAAAAAACTTTTTGTACTATTTATTCATTTGTTGCATGATAGTGTTTCAAAATTACTGAGAAATGGAAAGAAAACTATTGAAGAAACAATGTTGATTAGAGGAAGGAGAAAATAGAAGTTCTTTTGAGAAATTCTTTCTTTGAAAAACATTGTTTCTTCGCCATTAAAATTCTCTTGCTTACTCGAGTTTAAGCACGCAACTCACGAACAAACTCCAAAATTAAGGAGAAATTTCACGTTTAAAGGAGCAAAGTGCTTCCATTGTAAGAACTGTAAATTGCTCAAAACGTGTAGAATTAATTCCTTCACAAATAATACGGGTTAATCATTGTCTTGTTTATTTCGATGCCCACAATTTAAATTCATGAGTTTACACTGCTTTTTGGTTTTATTGCTAGATTTATGAAACAGGAATACAATAACATATTTTTAGCTAATGATTACGAAGCAACACATTTTATCTACTAACAAAATTCGATCCTAAGGGAAATTGCTGGGAAATATATGATTAATAAGAAGCTGCCTTATTTGAGCTCTGTAAGAAATATTTAATTTAAAATGAAAAATATAGAAGATACTTTTAATAAATGCTCATTCAACGGTAAACACACAGCTTCAGTATGTTACAGTGGTATGTATATATATATATATAGAGAGAGAGAGAGAGAGAGATTTACACACAAAATATGAATGGACAGTAAACTTACATATTAAAATTTGAAACATGCTACATATTTCCATAATAATGAATAATACTTCTTTTCAAAAAATTTACATTCTTAATCCTCCTTACTTAAAAAAAAGAAAGAAACAGTGATCTTTCATGTCATACAAATATTGCAGCTTCTCCTAATTCGATCAAGAGTAAGAAGCACTTCTGAGATTTTTTTCGAAGCACAAAAGAATAACAAATCTAATTTGCCCAGACATCGTAGCACTTTCTTCTTAAAACCACAATATTGAATCGATTCGTTCTTTTTTTTTTCTCTTCTACATATTCTTTTCTTGTCTACATATTTCTTATCTGCAAAGAAATCTTGGATGAATGCAATGAAAGTAAACAAAAAAAAAATCATAAGTTTTCAACTTTCAAGAAACAAATAATCAGTGAATAGTACCATTTAACTTTATGTGAAGTCTTCTGCAAGAAATACATTCAAAGAAACATTCCTTCAAAAGTGCATTTTCATAAATAATTCATTATTTAATAAACATTTAGCTAGCAATATTGAATTTTCCTTATACTAAGGTTTAAGAGATATATTAGACATTTTATAAATTATACACAAATGATCAGCATGCCCAAAGTCGAAATTATTATTGCATGCCACATACCTTTTCTGAGGTATAAGAAGGAAACATTTTTAAGGGAAAATCATTTGCTTAATTTTATTTAATTTCAACTTATAATGTGATTTAGTGATAATAACTACATCTTAACTAAGGAATACTATTCTTAAGAATTGATTTGTTTATTAATCTGCATAGTTTAGCAATCATTATGAGTTTTATATTTAAAATAAATTATATATATTTAAGTGTTTAAATGATACAGCGAGGATCTCATGTTGTACTTTTTTTAAGATAACTTAATCATATTTCCATTTCTAGGGAAAACATCTCTTCTGGTTTGGGTCCAACTGGCAATAAAATAAAAAGGGAGAGTAACAAAGAACTTCTTACGATCTACAACAAATGAAACTTAAAATGAATATTATAAAAGTTTTATAAAACCAATTATTGGTAGCAACCTACGAAAAGTGCTAAAAAATTTTAAATGCTTTGATACAGTATTTTTCAAAAAAACCTGTCCTTAATTTAAATATTATTATTTACGCAAATAAACACAATTAAAACCATCAGTATAAAAGTTTAGGTCATAATAATACAATATATATTTAATTACATATAAGAACATAGATACATATTACAGAACAACATAAAATAAGTATTTGATTTTCTTTCTTCAACCACTCTGTAAAAGAAAAAAAGAAAAACTACGTTTATTCAAGTAATAATCATAAAAGCAAATTATCCTCACTTCGAAAGTTTTATATTTAAGTGAAGTATTTTTATTGATTTTTCGAATCTCATCATTTCCCTAGATGGAAAATTCGAGAACCCTCATTAGCTCAAAAGTTTAAAAGGACAAGTGAATCTCATTGGACTGCGGCTCTTCAAAGTCAGTTGAACTTTAAACAATTTATGGCGTATATGGAGAACTAAAGATACCATCTTGATTGATATTCTAAAACATTTGGAAAATCTGATCGGGTCCTCAGAGAATTCCCGGCGTTTCCTGAATGACGGAATGCCGTGTTGGAATGCCTAATCAGAAATAATTGGTTTAAACTGAATGCTGACTTTCTCCTTTAATAGATTGAATTGGAATATCTCTGTAGAAATTACAACTGGACTCTCTTTTCTCGAGGTCCAAATTGTGTTTTCCTATTAATTCAGAATAAAATATTATTGTAAGGAGAAATTTTGTCAATTCCAGAGAAACTCTTACTTAATATTAAACAATACAGTGGTTTTAAGTTTATCAGATTTATTTAAGTTTAAGGACAGTATTATGTTGAACACTTAAAAACACAGATAAAACTTTTATAAATATTGTCGTTAGCCTAAAAATTCTATGTTTTAGCTTAACTCCAAGTTTTAACTTAAATCCCTTATGTACACTAAAAAATTAAAATTTGTATGTACTCAATTTGAAATATATTGCACATTCAGTTTTAAAACTAATGATATATACATATTGATAAATACACTTTTTAACTAAGAAAAGATGTAAAGAACTCTCTCTACTCTATCTGTTCCAATTTGTAACATAACAGACCTACTCTAGGCCCCAACTAGAGGTGTGAGAGGAAGAGAAGGATGACTCGTCATGATACTTTTTAACTATTTATTCAGCACACAAATTATCAACAGACACAATTCTAGTATTCAAACAAGATGAGATGTTCCAACTAAGAGCAAAAGGGAATAACTTACGAGAGACTCAATTTATGAGAAGACTTCTATTATATATATATATATATATATATATATATATATACATTGATCATCGTTTTATGGGAACACTCCACTACTCTAATATTTGAGTTACTATTTAGCTATGTTGACCAATCGTCACTTAAATATCTTCAACTATTTAATGGCCGAAACGTGATATCAATAAATACTAATACCTGATCGGTTGCTATCTTTCCTTGTCGTCAGATTCTCTACATTTCAATCTCCATATAGCTCCGTCTATCCCACTTACTAGCTAGAAACCCTATACTATATATAACTGACCTAATCTGAATATCATGGTTTCTTCTTCCAAAAGGGTTGGTTGTGATTGATAGCCCAAAGATTTTCCAAGAGGATTAGTTGAAGGACGTATATAGATCCGTCACAAATTGAATTAATTATTACTTTTCATAATTTAACTAGCTGTTTAAAATTAACTAATATTTAATTAGCGAGAAGCGTTTCTATCATTTCAGACTCCTTTCAAATTACTTTACACAAATACTGTGTTCCATAATATTTTAATGTTTCAAATAAAGAGTTACTTGTATTTAATACTTTTTGAAAAAATAATTATGTAATAGTTTCAATTTAAAGAAAAAATAGGTTTTGGGGTTTAAACTTTTCTTGAATAATACTTTTCAATTTATATACCCACACATAATCTACATAATTTATTTCCCAATGTAATTATTTTTCTTTAATAGTAACATTGTCACATTTAGCTATCGAAAGGAGAAAATTACTATAGTATTTAAGGTTATTTGTGTCTTGAGAATTACAATACTTAGATTATGCGGTATTGGTTCAAAAAATACTGCTTGCAGAAATGAAAATAAAATAATAGATAATAATTTAGTTTAATCATTTTAAGGTTTGAACTACGACGCTTTTTCTAAAAATTAAATTCTTGTGTGAAAAAAGTTTGAAAGCTCTATGTACCAAAGATTTCGCAATAATATACTGAAATAAATACTAAGTATATTTCTAAAGAAATTTCTGAAATAAAGAATAATTCATAGTTATTATAGTAATATTAAGTTAAATTAAGTAAGAATATTTTTATATTATTATGCGTTTTTTATTATTTCCATGTTTAATATTTTAAATAACATAAATTTGAAGTCATAAAAATAATACTTAAATCTATATGTTGCAATTTTAACCATAAGCATTAATTTTTTCTGCACTGTTGTCTTCATAATGTTTAAAGAACTTTTTTAATCTAAATTCCTAATCATGCATTTGTTTTATATTATACATTTTTTTCCCTTGCATAAAAACTACATTTGAGAAGTGAATAATATTATTTTTCAATCCGTTTTTATCTTATTTTTAAATACAGAAAAAAAATTTCATTAATTTAGCAAAGATTTTAAAAACAGTCCTTCCTAAAATAATTCTATCTAAAGCGAATTTTCAGTTAGTAGCTATTTGAAGTTCTAATTTCTCTACTTAAAAAGATCTTCAAATATTAAAAATTTCTTACTTTAAAAAGTCTGCTGCGTTCGTTTATTCATAAAATCAATTTTTCCCCTTTAACGAAGTATTTAATTAATCCGTGAACTTTGCTCATGTATTTTAGTTTTACTAGGTAAAGCTTCAACCTTTTAAAATGATTTTCGTGCACTAGCTTCATATTTTTCTAATCCAAGTTTCTTTTCATTTTTTTTACATAGAATATTAAACTTTGTCTTCTTGAGCTCATTCTCTCTTTAGCTACTTACTGTATTAAAGTCTTATGCCTAAGGACTTTTAAAGTCATTTTAATTAACTTATATACTTATATAATTAAATCTAATTTCTTTAAACACCTTCCTTTTACCAAGCTTAATTAATTTATTTTTTAATCCCCAATAAAAAGACATCTTAAGTGGATTTTTATACTGAAAAAAAGTTTAGCGTAACACTTATGTGATTGTTCGTAATCATTTGTTTATTTATTTTACTATATATTTGATTATTTTTTTTAATTTTCAAGAGACACTTATAGTGCTTTAACTGATTGGAAAATACCTAATAAACTAATAAAAGTATAAAAAATTTTAAAAATGATAAAAATAAAAAAAATTATTTTGAAAACTTATTTTTAGAAAAAAAAGTATTACATTTGAAATATACTGTAACGCGTTTGAAGAAAAATCTTATTTTTAACAATGTAGCCTACGTAAATCTATTGTCTTAACTTTTTAGATTATTTGCTAAATGCTTGTAGTTTATCAAAATTTAAGTTATACTTTAAGTGAAATATAACAATAGTAAATAAAATGTGTAGCTCAACATGTATATTAACGAAAAATGAAGCAAACAGGCCCATTACTGTATATTCACACAAGATTAAATTAAAATACTATGCAATTAATATAATATTATTCTGCACAATAAAAATTTCTGTTCTTTCCCAATATAAATTTAATGACATTTTCATAACAAATAATGTTTTTTTTTCTATTAAAAATTGATTTTTACTGCTCCATTAAAAATTTACTGTAAGATTAAAAAACATTCGTTTAAAAAAATGATAACTTCTAAGGCAATTATGCCTCGACAGTATTTATTTAAAACATTTTGCAAAATATTTACTGAAAATTAAACTAAAACATTTTTAATATTGATAAATAGCCTTGACAGTAGAGTTAACTACTAATAAGAGTTAATTAAATATTGTAAATCTTGTAACTTAAATATAAACTGAAGTGAAATTTTCAATTTCAAAATCTTAAGCAGTTTCTGTTTAATCATATCAAAGGAAATGCAATCATTAAAAGAAGAAGAAATTCCACGAAGTATTAATGGGTTTTCTTTTAATTAAAGTATGCTCCCGCAGATTTCCTTTTTAATTCTTTTTACGGATTGATCGACATTTCTCCCGAATTTTATTGCATTCGCTTGTTCTTTGAATTTAAATTCATCTTGAAATAAAAGATTAAAAGGAATTCTTAATAGTTTTCAGTCGATTACAAATTCCAATTGACAACCATTTTACCAGCATTTTTTACATTTAATCAATGTTTAACTTTTGTATTCAGGAACAAAGTTATTTTTATTCGGTTTTTAAGGATACATGAGAGGAATCAAAGCCTTGTGAATTTAAATTATCTGAAGAAGGCTGTTTTCTCTAATCTTAGAATAAAATAAGTTTAAACGATTGATTTTATTGCTTATAATGATTAATATTTTATAAACTATTTATTTTTCAAAAGCCAAATCAAATAATTTAATAAGTAGCACTATAAAGTATACAGATATATATTAAAGATTCAGAAAAGTTTAAAAAATTAATTAGTTTACCAGGATTGAAAATAATTGATATAATAATATAGGTGTATAAAAACTATTTTACGTCACTTAAATTTTGCATAGTTTTTATTTTATAAGGTGACTGGCATGTGTTCGAAACCGGGAAATTGAAGACGTGAATAAAAGAAAAAAATTTTTATATTGATTTTCAATTTAATTGGACAATATATGTAAAATTGTTTTATAAGAAAATTGTTTTAGAAGAAAAAATTATTTAAATGCAATTTTTTTTTAAAGCATTCCCTTTTTTTGAAAAATGCTTCTATAAAAATAATATTTTCCTATACATAAATATCTAGGACTTCTTTAAAGAGCCTGAATAAGGATTTTGGAAAACTCCCAGTATTTTCGAAATTACAATTAATTCAAATACTAATCGCTGTTTTTTTGTTAAAAAATTTCTCTACCCTGATAAATTAAAATATAAAAATAAATTCACTCCTAAGTTATATATTTCAAAAATTCTAATTCTGGCTTGTATAAAAATTAGCTATCTATGGGTAAAATACTATTATTACAGAAAAAATTTTCATAAGAGGATAATGCTTAAAAAACATGTTTTTCTTCATTTTGCCCAAAAATTTCATTTAAATAATTTGTATGGTAATAATAATCTGAAAATAATTTGTTATGTATATTTTAATTCAAGCGACATTAAATGTCTAAAAATTAATCGTTTATGACATTTTTGTAAAATCTCGGTTTCGAAAGTAGTCAGATACTTTAATAATTTTATTAAACAATATAATAATATAAATAGTAAATTATAGAGATTTTAAGTATTTGTTTTTGTTAAATTTGAAACTTCTAAAATTACTAAGTATTGCTTGCAACATGAATATATTTTATTGCCATTGCCTTACATTCTAATAAAAAAAGTTCAATTTTCCAGTTTTTTTTTTATTTGTGGAAAATCTGATTTTAGAACGAAAATATGCACAATTTTTACTCAAACATTTAAAATAATTAATCAAGTTCAATTTTCTAGTTTTTTTATCTGAGAAAAATCCCATGTTTAAACGAAAATATGCATGAAATTTTTACTAAAATATAAAAAGAATTGATCAAGTAAAACTAATGCTTCATCCACTTATATTTATTTAAACTGCCTACTCAACAAATAGCAATTAAATATCTCAAACTTCCTCAAAATAAAAAACCAAAGGAATTTTAATTTTAAAATGAAGAAGTCCATGAAATGAGAGCGAACGGCAGTAAATGCAATCGATATCTAATTTAAAATCGTATAATAAAAAGATGATTAAAAGTAAAAGAAAAAATTGAAGTATTAAATGTCTCAACAACCAATATCTAGGAACAGGTGCGTGAAAAAAATAGAATATCACTAATGTGCAAAATTCATTTTTTTTATTTTCTGTCAAAGTACTTCACGATTAGAATAATTTTCATTTGTACGACTTTTCCATCTCTTATTGCTTACTAAAAAGAGTAATTCGAAATATAATAAAATTATCCTGTGAAATAAATTTCGGATTTTCCTCCTAAATTACTTTTTTGTAGAATAAGATTTGGGAAAGCTATTACTTTTAGTTTTAATAAAAAAAAGAATCTCAGACCATAAAGATATATATATTCATTTCTTCGATTACTCTTGAAAAAATTACCTCCAGATCAATTTAAACTCTGAAAGAAATATCATTTGCTAAAATAAATCTATTAAATAAATTTTGCGAAGCGTTGATTTTTTTGCATACAGAAAAAAAATAAAGTCGCTATTTCTTGAGCATCATGTTTGTGAATGTATTCTTAGTTATTAAATTTATCTGTATCTGTGAGGGAATAAATTCAATTGAGTGTTTATTAACGTCTCAGTACAGAGTTTAACGAAGGCTGTTGCCAACGGACCTCTTAATTTTGAACTTCGGGCACGTGACGAGGATGATATCTTAGCATGTACCCCCTCTACGAACTTCCCCACCACGCTTACGAAAGCACTTAGAACCTCGATAGTTTTAACGTACATCAGCTACTCCACATGGAGGGTCTTCAGTGATAGTAGTAGTGCTCGAAATCATGTCACGTCGACCACCAATCCGTGATATCTCCAATAGACTACCATGCCCCATGGAAGTTTTCCAAGCTTATTTTATACCAAAAAATTAAAAGCTTTGATATTCTCAGCTCTTAATTTCTTTATACTTTTAAGCCAGAAACAGAAATTATATAATAATTTATAAATTAGAAACAAATAAATTTAATATACAATCTGGTTTATTATTTTTATTAGTTCACATATGACTGGTAAACAGCAACATTTAGCATTTTTCTTCACAAAAAAAGACATTTATTAGTTAAAAAGCTAAATAACTTCTTAGAAAAGAAATAGCTTAATTTTCAGAAGTAATAGAATAATTACACAAGCAGCTCTCTCACATAAGTGTTACAAATGACTTAGATTCCACTTGAGTAAATATTAACTACCAGTTTTGTATACAGCTTGGTATACTTATCACTTGACTAAAATTTGTCAATTCATTTAAAAGCAAACACTAAATATTTACCTTACGAACCAAATGGTGTTTGTTCTGTTCTCATGAAAAGGTTCCATTAATAATATTAGCAGTTGCTGTAAATAGAAGGATTTAAAGAGAAAATCTTACTCGATATCTTAATAAACAAAGTTGCATCAGCATTCACTTCGTTCAATTACTTTTATAATTTAATGTATTATTTATTATATCAACCAATCCATAAAAACGATTTGATCATTCTTGATGTTTCCGCTCAAGATAAAAAATATATATCTACATGAAATTTATTTATTATATCCATTTTATTTTTAGCTGTATATTAGTGATACTCCGATTCTCAGTGCATATATTATATTTTATTTTCATTACTTCGAATATATTTATCACCACATAAGTCTGATAACACAGTAACCGATAAAAGAATAAATAAAAGTTCTGATTCACAATCAATCGCTTTTATATGATTTTTGTTCTATTATATCGATTTTAAATGCATATAGAACACAGTTCCCTTCAGAAGTTATTTATATTTATGCTCACAAAGAAAAGTTCGCAATAAATAAATCAATATTTAGTGTTTCTGAAGAAAGGAAGTCGCCTAAAGCTTCCTGTAACGAAAGAACTTTGGTACTGATCGATGTTTCGCAAGGCTAGCTCCATACAGGACATCGTTAAGATCTTTCATTGTCACAACGATGTATCATTTTTTTTTTCAGAATACACTGAGTTTGGGTTAGCTCATGAGAGATCCCTTTTTTACTCTCGTCATCTTTCTTACCTTTTTTCTTTAAATTTTTCTTCTCAAGGTGGCTTCTATTTTTGAACAACGGAATAATTGTTCCATGTGAGATTTTTTTAAATGAAAAATACCATTTGCTATTTATTTATAATGCTGAACGATGCTTTAAATTATAAATTAAGGCTAATGTCTACGATCGCAACCACCGTGATATAGCAAAAGCATCAATAGTAAAATACGTTTAATGCGAAAACGCTTAAGACAAAATATCGGTTAACAGGAAGTAATATAACGGTCACAATAAACTACTATGTATTTTCAGGTATTTTTTCTCCTAACATAAAACGAAAATCGATTAACACGAAATAATTTTTTGGGGGGAATGAACAAATTACGAAAAATACTAGGAGGATATTGAAACTAAGCCGACACTTAAGGAAATGTATGAAAAATTTTCTGTATCATTGAACTGTCCTACTGTTTCATCAGAAAAATTCGATGCAGTAGATGTGGTATGCACAGCTACAATTATGGCAGACAAAGACATTTTGGAGTATGTTCAAAGCTTAAAAAATATCATTAGGGCAGATTCCAACAACAAAACCAAAAGCCCTCGTTTAGCTGAACAGTGCGATATTAATATTCAATCAATCAGCAACAAAAATGAAATGAATAATGCAACTCTTGTTTCCACGTCATCTGAAATGAGGAACAACATAAAAGAATGTGCATTTACTTAAACGAATAGTCCAATGGTGAAATGAATAACAAAATTGACGGCGTCAAACAATTTGTTGATAATTTGATGCTAAAAAAATATTTTACAAAAATTCATTAAAAGTTTTGTTTTTCAAAAAACTTAAGAATTCCGTATTATATTTCATTAAGATCTTGAGAATGTTTTTGTTTCATTGATTTTTACTAAACACATGCATATGTACATATTTATGTAACTCTAATAAATATAAATTTGTTGAATATGTAGAGGGTTTTTTTTTTGCAATTTCCTTTGACTCGAGAAAATATTTCAATCCCCTCAATTTCATATTAAACTGTTTTCACTGTAAATGAATAATTTCTTTTGATATTTAGTATCACTTGAATTAGAATAGGCAGTAATACCTTAACTTACTCGATCCCAATTTACGCAAACCCAGAGTTACACAATTTTCAAATTTAGACGATTCGTCTTGTGTGTGTGTGTGTGTGCGTGTGTGTGTGTGTGTGTGTGTGTGTGTGTGTGTGTGTGGTGTGTGTGGTGGTGTGTGTGTGTGTGTGTGCGTGCGTGATGTGTGTGTGTGTGTGTGTGTGTGTTGTGTGTGTGTGTGTGTGTGTGTGTGTGTGTGTGTGTGTGTTGTGTGTGTGTGTGTGTGTGTGTGTGTGTGTGTGTGTGTGTGTGTGTGTGTGTGTGTGTGTGTTGTGTGTGTGTGTTTTTGTTGTTGTGTGTGTTTGTGTGTGTGTGTGTGTGTGTGTGTGAGAAACTTTTACGCCATTCAAACGAAGGTAAACTGATTTTTCTAATCCGAGCATGAAAAGAATGCATTTAAATTACATTTTATTTTATTAATATACTTGAAACTCTCTCTATATTTTATACGTATGTTTTGAGTTAAGTGACACTAAATATCGAAAAGTTATTCATTTATATCTTTTTTGCCTAAACAGTTAAATACTTTAAAAATACCTTAACAATGCTTATCTTAAAATTGTAGTATATTAAATTGTTTGATTCTTATAGACATTTTAAATTTTTGACGATCAAATAACTATTTAAAATCATGAAATTGCTAATTATTATTGAAATTATTTACATATGATCTTAATAACTCGAATCAGAAAAGTTTTCTGAGACTTGTAATGATTTGTACAGATGCATCAAATAGTATCACATATGATTTGTATTTGAAATTGTTTATACTTATATAACATACATTACTGTAACTGTACTTTTAACTATTTATACTATCAAAGTTAAATTGTTTGATATGTTTGTTGTTTATTGGAATACAACAGTAATTAACTATTTTTCTTAAATACCTCATTAATACATTATAATATCTTTTCTTAAATAAGAAACCGCTATGCATGGAATACAAAAACTTTTTGCTGATATTAATCTCTTCCAAGAATTTCTAACAAATTAAAAAATACTAGGGCTAATGGGTTCAGCAGTTTCTTTTAAATAATCTTGAGAAAAAGTAAAGACGTATAAAAAAGAAGAAAAGAGATATATAAAAGTCTGTATTTATTTTTTCTTGATTTATGAAGAGCTATTGACTTATGGAAATATTTTCACAAAATTAGACTTAGAAAATCTTGTTTTCCTTTATAAACCAGATTGCAAACTTAACTCACTCTCTCCTCTCGTGCCTTAAAATAAATAACAACTAACATCACGACGAAATTTTACTCAAATCCTGAGAACATGTAAATTTGAATATTGTAGCATGAAATACGAAGATTTTTCCGGCTGAAAACTTTTTTTTTAAAAAAAAAGGAACTATCTTGTTTTTTATCTATTGTAGCTTTTTTACATAAGCTATGAGACGAAGTAGCAATCTGTCTAAAGTAAATCTGCATTGCATTATGATCTTATTTCTCCGATGAAAATTTTTATATTTCGTATTTAACACATTATTCTTCGATTTTAACGCTTACACAAAAATGCTTAAATAACATTTTCAGATTTACATAACTTTTTATGACATGAAAGCAAATGTATATGAATTGCATAATACATGTGCATAAAAAATAAAACTATAATAAACAAACGTAAAGATGATTTAAATGAGATGTTAGTTCAGTACAAAATACATTCCCCATATATGAAGTGATGTTTTAGATATTAGAATGTTTTTAAAAAATGGATGTGTATAATATTTCAAAGAGCTATGGTTTGACAATTACGTTTTTAAACTCAATATAAATAAAAAATCTGCTCAATTCAATAAATTTCTTAAGAAAAAAATCGTAGTTTATTTCGTATATTGTACCAATCTAAAAGTGATAGATTTTTTTAATTTAAATATTTATGAGAATCAGAATATATTTATCAGCAAATAATCTAGAGATTCAAATTTATAACAGAAAATAATGCCTTATGGATCAATTCTCAATAAAACATAATATAAATAAAATCAATATATTTTATTATATTTATATACTTCGTGAGAATATTTTATCTAATGGGCTATAGATAGCCTCACATAACGTTATATTTCTCCTGGATAATGCAATTATATATATGGCCAAAGACATGATGACCTGGTTTGCAGCAAATAACATAAACTTATCGATTCGAAACTTCTATCACTGTATCTTCATACTATTGAAACTATTTGGGTTCAGTTTGCTAAGAAAACTTATGAACATGGTGAACGATATTCAAATATAAGTGAACTTAAAAGTTCCATCATACATTGTTAGGGATATATACTTCATTTTTTTCAAACGTTGAATAAAAACTTTCCAAAGAGAATGATTGAAGTTTTGAAGTCTAAGAGTAGTTATATTAAACATTTATTTTATTCGAAATATGCAACTAATGATTTTACTTTATATTGCTTCTATAAATTATTCACTTGGATTTGCAACTATCTTATACTTTTGATTCTTAATTTATTTTAATATTTCCTTGAATTTTACGCGTTTGCGTTTGAATCATTTTATAAATTTGATTACTCGTTATATTATAAATATTTTGGTTGAGTTTTGTTGATAAACACTATACTATATAATTTGCAAATTTTCTCAGCGTATACCATTCTTTTCCTCTAATTGTACTTTGTCCTATAGTAAATTTACAATTATTTTAAACTTTAAATTTATCCTGAAAACTTTCCTTTATTTTCTACTTTAAGTGTAGTCTTATTCTTTTGAAGTAATGAATCTATTATAGTTTTGCCCAAAATATTTGAAAATAGATTTATAAAATTTTACAAATGTGACTTTTTTGAAACGATAATTTAAATCAGTTTTGGAATTTAACAATATTTAAAAACCAAAGAAATTTGATTAAGACGTCTGGAGTTAGAGCAATTGTTTTTTCCATAGCACACATTTTTTATTAAAGATTCGAGATATTTTCTTTAATTTATAAAATGAATTATTTTCTCTGATTCACCAACTTAAGCGAAATGCTGAAAATGGGCATTTTTCCTCAAATAAATCAAAGTAGCGTTCCCGAGTTTCGTAATGGTATATCCTCTTGGTTGTTCAGTCTCTGAGAGCTTACGGAATCTTTTCTAGTCCTTGGACATTTACCTTTCATGATTAAAATGAAGATTTGCGGAAGCATTACCGGGTTACGAAGGGGAATTTCTTCACCTTTTCTAGCTTCTCCAGATTGTATAGGGAAACTTCTATTCGGAAGAAAGAAGAGGAAGCTCTATTATTGACGATAAACAGAACTAACTTTGATCTAAGTGAGGATGATGTGCTTTTTTGAAATAAAGACATAGGAAAAGCTGATATGCCTCTATAAATGCCTCTACAGTATCATTTACATTATCATAGAGAGGATACATTTCTCTGACATACTTAAATTAGTTAAGATGATTAATTTTATTGAAGTAAAAAAGGAAAGTTTTCTCCTTTTCTTTGTTTGTGTGTTTATTTCTTTTCAAAGTTTATCTAAAAACTTAGATAAACTTTGATTTTAAAGTTTTCATTTTACATTTTGATTTTAAAGGAATAACTGCTTGCTAATTTAAGTTTCTGGTTTAAGTAATTTTTGTTCCAGTGGAAATACCATCCTTGTATGCTTAGGCATTATTATTTTTTTTTTTTGAAAAACATACACAATTCAATGTATACATCTCTAAGAATATCAAGAAAACTATAAAAACTTACACTGACAATTTCATTTCTGCAAAATTCCTTACAATTTGATTTATGTATATAGATAGGTAGATTGATAGATAGATATAGTTTTTTTTATCCAATTATACTTTTATACGTTTCATTTTCATTTTATAAAAAATGTACAATGAGGAATAGGATTATTTTAATTTTCTCCTCTAATCTTCATAAAAGAACTTGAAAAAAAGTTTATAAAATAATATGAAGTTTCCAAATCAATTTATCTCTCATTAATAAGTATTTAAAATTATTTTTACACATCTGTGATGCATCATTTTACACACAATCAATGTGAATAAAAAATAAAAAGCCGACTTCATTTAAAATCATAATACTGTCACTTTACTCTTTAAACTTGATTATAATGTTATGGAAAGGCCACGAGACATAATTAAATTTAATGTGTAAAAACTTTAATTATTTCTAATACTAGCATTCAAAATTAAACCTCGAATCTTTGGTTATTGACCCACAATACTGATACTCTTAACAAGGATCAACAATAAAAATTACTATAATGCACCACAATTTTTTAAAATCATCTTTTATTTCAAAATTATTTTATATACATATATTTATACTTAAAACTTATTTATCATACAAGAAAAATTCATTTTATCAAAACAAAACAAACAAACAAAAAACACCTCTCTTTCAACTTTCTTTCAACTTCGTTCCAACCATACTTAATGTACAAAGCTTCTTAAATCATAAAATTTCAAAAAAAATTATTTATAGTTTTATAAATAAAAAAATATTGAGTTTAAAAATATAATATAATTAAATGTTTCAAAAAGTATCTGGAATAATTTTAAATAAAACATCAATAAAAAAATTGACTTATTTAATGATATTGAACTGGTCAATAGGTTTAAAATGATGTACTCCAAAGAAACAATCATAATGTAGAAGGCTCCATCACATTTTGTTCACCATAAAATAAAAACTTAATTAAATGCTAATTTAAAAGTATGCTGATATAGATGTTGGCAACTTAATGCTATACAAAATCTTTCGGTTCATTTTAGTGACGCTATTTGGTTAAGATTCCATTGGTACCCCCAAAATGACCGAACAATCGTTTTTTTATTTATATTTAATCTTATTCTTAGCATTATTATCCTTTGATTGATATATCACTTGTGCATGTCGGAGAGTTAGAAGTTGGATAAAAAGCTAAAATAGCGTTTTGATAAAAAAATTTATTTTAAAAAAAGAAATAATAACTATAAAAAAAAGAATGTGTAATGTATAAAGCAGGATATTACCGAGGCATTACAATGTAATTTTTTTTTCTTTGTGAAATATGTGTGCACGTAAAATTTTTGAATTAAGGCATTTTACATTAATAATTTTCTAGTTTCAGTTCTTATTCCTCATATGTTTGTCATACAAATATAATACTTCAATATTATGTGAAGAAAAAAACTAATTTTTCTGTCATGACAGAAAAAGAAATTTTTTAACATTTTTCTTGAATTACTTGTGCTTTTAATACTCTCTAAAAATTTATCACTTATAAAAATGTATGGGTTGAAAAAATACGAACATGCAAGTATTTTAAAGAAATATGTATAAATAATGTCTTAAAAGGGTATTTTAAGTTCACATTTCAGCTTATTACAATTATTTTTTCAGAATTATAAACGTTAAGGTGGTTTTTCTCAATTTGTGTTTTTACGATACATTAGTGCTTTCAGAATGCTATTCCTTCCACAATTATTTACCAAGTGTTTCCATTATTTCCTGTATGTTATATATAAAGCATGTAACAAAATTATGAATCCTTTTTGCTGTAAACTGAATACTTTTTTTAAAAAATAATAAAATGTAGGAGATATTGGCTTTTTCGTTGAGTTTTAGCATGCATGTCAACATTTTATTTTTTTTCTCCAAAACTAAATAAGTTATTGTAAAATAGATCCATAAAGCTGCTTAGAACACTCATAAGAATATTACAATAAAATTTCAGGTCAAAAAATTAATAATTACAAAATAATTTAAAATTTTCCAAATTTTCTTCAAAAAGTTTTAGTTTTTAAAATTGTGTGAATAATACGTGAACAATTTCCTCTCGTATAATTTTTTGAATACAAACATTATATGAATTCTTGAAATTCTCATAAATTAGGAACTAGAACAGATTTAGCATGCATCAATCAGCCCTCTACACGGTTGGTCTTCAGTAGAACTTGGGCTTGAATCCTGACACGCTGACCACGAGTCTGTAACCCTGACCACTAGACTAACGAATTTCTTCATCAGAAACTTCTTACAACCAATTAAAATGTTGCATTTCAAATTTTCAATGGCGATATTAATTTGTTTTACTCATGCTACTACTTTATTTGATATCCTATCGAAACAATTCAGACAATAAATTTATCCTGTTTTTATTAAAATTGTCAAGCTATATTTCCCGTTCTTTTTTAATTTAAAACATTTTGTCGCATAGTAACTATTGTTTGTAAAATATCTTTTTCAAGAACTGTTAAAATAAATTAATATAAAATTTGATTTCATTCCATATAAATTTTAATCTAAGAATAAAACAATTCTTTAAGGGAGCAATAAAAAATGCATGCATATTTTAATCTCCATCTGAATATTTTCTTCGAACGGCGAGCAAACTTCTTTCTTTAAATCTTGAAAAGCATTTTTGAAAACCTGTTTACTCTCAATCATCTCAGCAAAGAGAATTTTTAATAAGAAAAGACGCTTCTTAACTTTTAATTTTATTCTCACTTTAAGCGATATGAGGAATTTGTTTCTTTTAGTTATATAATTTTTTTCTTAAACATTCTCTATCAGGAAAGCCATTTTAACCCAAAATTCATGGTCATAAACAAGCTTGACTTAGTTTATTTGAGGAAAAAGTTCACGGTTTACAATTCGCAAGCCCTACAGGGAACAACGCTCTTTTTGAAAGTCAACTATATTATCCAGTAAGTTTTAAAAACCCGAAACTTTTAGAGACATTTTTTTCTTGTTAAGGGTTTAGTCAGTTTCTAACGGTAAAATGGTCAAAAAATTCCCTAGGGCTTATACTAGTTTTCACAAATTAAACAACTAATCTTAAAAGTTGAGATATAAACTAAAGATAAAGCAGAAAATTTTCTGATCCTAAAATTGTTATTATTGAATTACCAGTATTATTTGATATCCATATATATAAGGAGTCTTTTATTTTGTTTTATGTAGGAAATATTTTAAAAAAACGTTTTTTTTTTCAGTGTAACATTAGAAGAATACGCACTTACATAAAAGTTCGTTGTATCAAAAATTAGAGAATGTTTTCTTCGTATTTTTCTCAACGTTTCAAATAGAAAATCAATCACAAAGAAAAAGTTATGAGTTTAAAGTTTTAAATAATATCTTTGAAAACCTATTTCTCAGCTAAAACCACGTTGAATCTTCAAAATACGATTATTCTTAAACATTTTTGATAGTGAATCTCAAAGAAATATGATGATCTATAAACATAAATGTGAAAAATAATAAAAGGAGGGGAGAAGAGATGTTATGTTAGTAAAATGCAATTTTATTTCCCGTTTCCATGAATTTAAATGCATCAGACATTTGATGTTTATTTTATTTTGCTTAAACAGTAGTTAAATTTTGCTTTATTTTTATTTAGCATGCTACAATGCTTCAATAGACTTGTCAGATGTATTAAAAAAACGCTTATATAACTTTCATTTTTTAACGATGGATTCTTACAAAGCCTTGAATGTTTCTGGATATTAAATAACTTCCAGGATTTTTACTTTGTCATAACTATAATAAAACATATTTTTTCTTAACGAAACTTCTATCACTGAATTCTTCAATACTTACTAAAAATATTGAGCTAGTTAAATTTCTGATATCCAAGAGTTATCTAATGATTCATTTTACGTTTACTTTTTTATCATAATTTGGAGATATTTCGTATAATTTTTTAAAAAGTCATACTTTAATTTTTTAAGGCTTGATCGTAACAAATATGTTCATATTTCACCTTTAAAAGGTATCATTCATGCAGAAAAACTTATATAAAATATAAATAACTTAAAATGATTAATATAAGAATAGGATTACTTGGAAGAAAATCACTAGAACTAATATAGTTATAAGAAATATGTATAACAGAGTTTGATTATTTCAGCAAATACAAAAATCCATATTATCTCTTTAATTATTTATTTATTTTTGCTTTTTCTGACGCAAAAAATATTCTTGAATGCACGAAAGTAATTTTATAAAAACTTTAAACATAAGTAGGTTTGAAAGAATAATACTTTTAAATTTTATAATTATTTTTCATACTTTTTTTATGTTGAAAATAAATGAAGGCTATAAAAATTCTTATCTAATGTCCTCATTAGTTATAAAGAACTAACACAATTACCGAGTTGTAACATAAGTTTTAAACTCTGAAAAGAATAAGATAAACTTAGGAAGATTATTAAAAAGACTTTCTTCTCAATTAATTTTTAAGATTGAAGCTTAATTTGTTTGACCGTAAGCCATACGGACCACCGAAAGCTGGCCACAACCTAGCACTGATATTTTCTTCTTTTTATCTTTGATTTGCTTACGTTTTTTTTTTTTTATTCTAATATTATGATTATTAGTGCTAGTGTGTTTTTAATAAATGCAGTTTGTTCATGGTACTGTGAAATACTTCTAATCCAAGATTTACTTTGTGAGGTCTTTTTCATTGAAGAAGGTGGTTATTTTTCATTGAAAGCAGGAATTTAGATTCTTGAAAATATTCGATAAGGAACAGGGTTTGGCAAGGCAATGTGAGCTTGGGAAGAAATGGAAATGGAAAGATTATCCATAAACGCCGATATTACCCCTGACCCCATTGTAATGTAAGACTTAGACCATCCTTTAAATTGTGTGTGCATATATATAGAAAAACAGTTACTAACATGAAATTGCTTTTGGAAGTATGAGAGAAATTATTTTAAGGTATATGTGAAACATTCTTCATTGCATGCAGAGCGTACTTATAAGAACCAAACATTTAGGAGTTTTTGTGTTCCACAGTTATAAAATTAAAAAAATGTGAAAACTTTAAAATGGAAAATAAAAATAAAATTCTTTTTTCGCATTCTTTTAAGTATTATAGAGTTATATACAATAAAAATGTGCCCTTTTGGGGCCATTTTGGACAAAATAAATAACCGCTGAAGGGGTTATGCTAGTGAACAGTTTTTATATTTTATACAAATTATTTTATAATAATTTTAATTTATTGAAAGATTTTTATACATGTATTTGGCATGATATGCCCTAACAAGACCCAGAGCCAAAAATTATAAGCAACCACACAAGGTTAATTAGCTTCGAGGAAAAATATTTAATATTAAACCTTAAAAGGATAGTTGATGAATATTTAATTAAAACTAATATATTGCCTAAGGGGATCACTTCACGTAGCATTTACTCGATCACCATAATGTTAAAAAGGACTAAGTTTAAGGAGCCTTTTTTAAGAAATTGGCTGTTAGCACAATCACTAACTTTTTATGTACATTTATTACATTATTATTATTATTTTAATGAGATCATTATTCAAAATTTTGAGAAGTTTTTTTTAAGAAAACTTCAAACATGGAGTAGCATGGGAAAAGCTTCCAAAGAATGAAACATCATACACAATTTTACCCGTAATTTTTTTTAAATAAATTCTTTGACAAAAAAGTCTGATTAAAATATTTTAAAGTTATAAATTAAAGTAAATTTTTAAAGTTAAAAGATGAGCTAAATTTTGACAAATGAGGTGATTTGTAATTTGCACTTTTGAGATATTACGTTTTTAAGTAAACACTTTTAATTTTAAGTAATGTATACAAGAATTATAGTTTGAATAGATAAAATACTTCTAATTTAGTTAAGATTAAAACTACATTAGAAGCAGAAGTTTTCAATTACTTTCCAATAAAAATGGGGAAAAGCAATTTTTTCAGCATTTTTTTTATGGGACCACCTTAATTGTTATTCTGAATATTAATAGTTATTTGAAGTTTATTACAGTAGATTGAACATTATGTATTATAAAATATTAAATATATGCCGTTATAATAGCAAAATTTGTGACATTCCACTTAGAATTCAGTTTTAAAAATTTGATTTTTGTAACATGTTTTAGATTTTTAGCTTCCGAACAGCAACTTTAAAAAAAAGGTAGAAAAATGGTATTAATAATGAGAAAAAAATTTATTCTTGTTTTTAAATGTTTGGAGTTAATGCACAAAACTTTCTTTTTAATTATATTATGGATATAAAATTGATATATTTTAGCAGATTATTAAGTATTATATATTAATTAAGGGGTACTAGGACATAATCGAAAGATTAAAATACCGAAATCAAGACTTTTTGTTTTTATGATATATGTATTTTAATATTTCTAATAGAGCTTAGATTTTTACATTCCTGATAATTGTATTTTATTTATTCTCAGAGCTTCAAATTTTTTTTAACTAATAATTTTTTTTTCTCTTTGGTTCAAAATGAGCTTAATTTTTGAGATCACATAATACATAGTTTCATTTAAAAATCACTTTTTTTAAGCAATATCTCTTGACTGTACAAAATATCTTAAAAGTATATATAAAAAATACACAAAATATTGTACCCTAATAGTTTTAGTAAGATAGTATAATTTTTCTGAAAAAAATTATAGGTCTTGATAATTTGGAAAATTTTATTCTTCTTCTTTTCCACAACATAGAACTATTAAAAAAAGACATTATTTAGAGAATAAAAATTTTAAGTTCACTATTTGTTATAGTATCCTGCATAGAAGCATAAAAAATTAAAAAGTGCTCAGTGCAGTATTTTTTAAGTACATCAAAATGCAAAAAATCATACTTTTGAGAAAAGTGAATAAATTTAAAAAAATCGATGTTTTCATAGACTAGACGCTTGATTAATACTTGCTTCCTTGTTATTTGTGGACCAAATAATGATATTTTAATCATCATCTAGAGCTGCAAAAGTTATTTTTATGTTCAAAAGTTTTTTTCTAGTTTATTGTTCGATAATGAACAAGTTTTTTTTAAATCTCGTATTACGTATTTTCCTTTAAGTGCTGTTTTTTCTTAACACCAATTCTTAAAAGTACGAAATATTTCATACATATGTAAAATAATGCACAAGTAATAGGTAACTAATTCTTTAAAAAATCATATTAGCACTTTCTTTGAAAAAAATTACAAAACTTTGTAATTTTTTAATCTTTTAATATTTTTTTCATACGCAGTGCTACTTTTTAAAATAATAGGCGCTATTTAGAGACAAAATATTGTGTGTGTGTATGGCTCACTATGCATATGCACAAGTATTCTGTATGAAAATACAAAAAAAAATTGGATTCATAAAATGCAATGGGTTTTTTCAAAAGTGTACCTAAATGCAGAAAATTATACTTTCGATAAAAGTAAAAATATTAAAAAAAATGTTTCTTTTAAAAAGAATTTTCCTATTAACCTTTTCCCCCAAAATTATTATTATCTACTATTATTTTTCAATAACAAGATGGAGTGGTGGTTCAACATGTTTTAAGTTGACAACTTTCACCTAATCTGAAAAAGCATGAATTTATTCATAAAGAAAGAGGAGACGAAACGAAATTGTAAACAAAAATTAAAATCAGTAAGGTGGTTTAAACATGAAAAACAGACCCGTGCTTAATATTGAAAGAAATGTAAATTTTAATTGAACAAATATTCTTTTTAAAAAAATTTCCAATCCAACAAAAGTTTTCAACGTATATTCATAAGTTATTTGTACAAACATTTTAAACTCTTGAAAGAGAACCAATATTTAATTGAATAAATTGCTTCATGTTTTACATAAATTCTTATCATAACAACTTTTGCAACAATGTATTCATGTTTAAATTTCTAAGGCAAGCCGCTAAGCACTTAATGGATTTGCCAGAAAGTATTTTGATCGCACATATTACCAATAGATTATTTCACTGAATATATTTTTAAATGTTTACGCTTGATGAATTAAATCTATTTTAAAACTGAACTTCGTTATTCTATATTATTGTAACTAGGATATTTAAAGTTTTAGAATACTTAAATATAATTTAACCTTATTACTTCTGTATGTTGAGTAGTTTCGATATTTGCTTTAGAAAATTAATATTATTTATTTTCTTTACTCAAGCAGAAATATATTTATATCTCATAAAAATTATTTTAATTTTAGAAAAATTTGCTTTTGAAATAAAATAATACCTCACTTTCCTTAACAAAAAAATCCTCCCAAGATAACTCAGGAAGATATCTTAGTAAAATTACTAATTTGCTTTTCTTTTGATTTCCCTAATTACTTCATTAAAAAAAGCTGGCGGATTCGGTGCATATATTTTGATTCTTTTTAATGCAGAAAATCTCTAAAGTAAACTCTACGAGCGATGAAAATGAATTTATTTTTGAGAGAGATCTTTAGCGACATTTTCCTTCTTTCTTGTTCGCTCGTGCTGAGTCTGTAAAACTATGATATAATAGTAGAAATATATAGACTATTTCATATTCTACAACACATGAAAGGCTCGAGTTCAATAGTACATTGTTTCACTCTAAAAATACAGAAACTTTTTACATATGTAAAGAAAAGATTCTCCTTATACATTGTAAATCGAGCAATTTAGTTAATTAATTGTAACTGAATTTTAGAATCTTAGATCCATATATGCATGTTGGCTGGTATATATAATATAAACATATATATAAAAACACACACACACATATATATATATATATATAAACATATATACGCGCGTATAAACATGTATATATAAACATATATATATATATATATAAACATATATACGTATAAACATGTATATATAAACATATATATATATATATATAAACATATATACGTATAAACATATATACAATAAACATATATATATATAAACATATATATATAAACATATATATAAAATATATATGTGTGTGTGTGTGTGTGTGTGTGTGTGTGTGTGTGTGTGTGTGTGTGTGTGTGTGTGTGTGTGTGTGTGTGTGTGTGTGTGTGTGTGTGTGTGTGTGTGTGTGTGTGTGGTGTGTGTGGTGTGTGTGTGTGTGTGTGTGTGTGTGTGTGTGTGTGTGTGTGTGTGTGTGTGTGTGTGTGTGTGTGTGTGTGTTGTAAAAGATTTAAAACATATATAAAATAAATTTCTTCCACTTTCTCAATTTATTAAGTATGGTCTTAAGTTACATGCAATAAAAAATATGCTTTTTTTAAACCTTTTAGGTTAAAATATTGTGTAACTGACGCATAAAAAACCGGTGTTAAGGGATTAAATTATTTTCCATGAGAGTATTTCTTTGAAAGACTGACTGGACGCGAAAGGGTTATTGTAACTTGCATGAAAAAATTGATTAAACTCCTAAGCCATCGAGAGAGATATAAAAGTGCTCATTTTAAGAAAAAAAAACTCATTATTTTGTGATAAATGAAAGAAAGATAAAAAAAAAACACGTGATAATACTTACATTGTTATGCGTTTACAAAGAACTTCCATAACAACAGTTTTTATTAGAAATCTAAGAGAAATAGATATCTTTAACTATTCATTTATAGTTTGTACCTCACACTACATGTTATGAAAATATAATGGTTCATTTTGGTAACAATACACCATTTGTAGATTTTACATTTTCATCCATTGACTTTTTTTTATCCAAAATAGCTCTCATGTTCTTGTTTGTATTTTTCAAAATTTCAGTACCCTGGTTCTGTAGAAAATTTTTTACTAAATCATTGTTCTTTTATTTCATGATATAACAAGCATATAATTGTTAGTAGGGAGTTCTAAATGCATTATTAATAGAAAGATTACATTCCTAAATCCCCGGGCTGGGTAAGGTCAACTTAGCCTTTCCTCCATTCATTAAATCTATAAATAACAACCAACTTTACTTGGGGATTAAACACTGGGGGTTTCACGCCAGACCGACCAACTGACCTGAACATCTGCTCATGCACCTCAACGTTTAAGGTCACGAATACTGAGATGAGCACAGTAAGCCTTGGCCCTCATGGGCTATTATGTCACTAGTTTATATTTCTGAAGAGGCGTTTGAAAGCTCTCTGTCTCTTGTATCATGATCAGATCAGAGAACAATAAACTAGTTATTGCCAAAGTCAGTGATCTAAACACTAATTTAAAACTTGAAAAATAAAAGCCGATTGGTAGCATTTCATTAAGAATAAAAATAATATAAACTAAAATTGCGAAGTAAAAACTAGAGTTATAGGAATAATATTTAAAAATGTTTGATATAATATGCTAAGCGTAATAACAATGCTATTTTATAATAACTACATACTATGAAGAAAAATTATTTAGAATATATATTACTTTTATGAACTGCAGTATTGTCATCTTTGTGATTTGATCTTATATACACCCCTTTCATAAAGAGAGCTGAGCCCTATTTCTCCGCCTTAAGTCAGTGGCAGCTTTAGAAAACATAATAGTTTTCTGTTTTGGTCAATTGACTTTATAGTATATGTATACTTATAATGATTGCTGTTAGTGGTTTTTGATTCCATAATGTATTATTTCTAAGATTTGTAGGATAATTTATTCTGCTGATATTTATTTGTTTATATATTTTTTTCTAATGAGGCTGTAAATTGGCATTTTAATCTTTGCAGACCTAGTACATTCCCCAAGAGCTGGTATCACTTTTTAGCGAGACACCATATAGGCGAAACCAATTATCGCGAGAAATTTTGACACCCATTTTCCTCCCCAGAGCGAAGCACCTGAGCTCTTGATGATACGACCCTGTACTAGGATTTAATTTTGGCGAGAGCACCTAAGCCGAACAGAAACTCTAGGGATCTTTAATATGCCATATAATCATACAACATGGCCGTTGTCGATTTTCTGCACCATGAAAATCCACCAGCTTGTGTTGGGGTCGAACCCGCAAACTCAGGAGCAAAAGGCCAGTGACAATATATATATATATATATATATATATATACAAAGGTATTCACACACATAGAATTAACTGAGTCTTTCTTAGTATTACTTCTCCTTGCATATGAAAATATTTTTGTTAAGCTCTTTAATGTAGGTTTGTTTACTAAGCGTATCTTTTTACTACTTATTTTAGTAATACAATAATTATTTTTTCAGCTTGTTTAAATTAATGTACGATTGCATATGCTAATTTAAATCTTAAGACGTTTCCAGACACGGTTTAATTTCTACAACTTTCCTCGCAATTTCTATTACGAAAAAATTTTCTGCTAAAGGGGAAGGTTGGGATTTCATAAAGCAAGCTTAACACTACTTCGTCTCCCTATAAATATATATATATAACTCTATATATATATATATATATAACTATATATATATATATAACTATATATATATATATAACTATATATATTATATATAACTATATATATATAACTATATATATATATATAACTATATATATAACTATATATATATATATATATAACTATATATATATAACTATATATATATATATAATAACTATATATATATAACTATATATATATAACAATATATATATATATAACTATATGTATATATAACTATATATATATATTACTATATATATATATAACTATATATATATATATATATATAACTGTATATATAGGGAGACGAAGTAGGGTTAAGCTTGCTTTATGGGATCCCAACCTTCCCCTTTATAAGAAAATTTTTTCGTAATAGAAATTGCAAGGAAAGTTGTCGAAATTGAAGAGTTGTATATTTTTGAATTATATAATTATATATATATATATATTATATAATATATATATATATATATATATATATTATATATATATATATATATATATAACAGAGTATATAGTAGACAATATATATATATTGGTTTGCTTTTCGTGGTTCTCGGTTTCAAAAGTTTTCCTTTTTTGAATTATAGGTTATTTAACAGGAGCAACAATTCTAAATTCATTTTTATTGTACATATGCATTCCTTTTAGTTATTGAGCTATATGAGTATTTCTTTAAAAAAAATGTCCAATTTACTGATTTTGATGAGAAACTTATTTTTCAAAGTAAAAAAACCGAATATATTAAGTATTGGAATTTTCCACATAATACCCAGGAATCAAATCCTAAGACCAATCTAACATTAAGGGAAAAGAAAATTCAAAAGGAAAAATTGTAACTAAAAAAATACTCATTAAAACAGCATTGTTTTTCAAAAAACTTCTTTTCGTCCTACCATATATGTGAAAAGACATTTTTTTCGGTTTACAGCAATTCTTTACAAACTTAGAACGTTTGTGACCCAATTTCCAATCATAATTTTCATGGAACCCTTCAATTCAATAATAATATATTGAATTCAATAATAACATGCTTTGATGCTAAAGATACAATACGACTTTAATTATAAACTGCACAAATTATTAAGATAAGTATTAAGTTCTGCATATAATTTTGTACTTGACAAGCTCCTGGAGTTACTAGTATCTATTAAATTTTTTCTTAACAGTATTGATAAATTAATGATCAAGTTCATCGTGCATTACTGATATATTTATTAGTATATAATATCCTTTTAAATATATATTTTTTTATTATCTCAGAATGTATTTTGTTTTGATTCCTTTCAGTAAATTATAAATTTTTTTTAAATCTTTGATTTTCGACTTTTCGATATGCCCACGCCCCCTTGCCAAGATTACCCCGCCCCCTAGGGGGCGTGTCGCACAGTTTGAAAAACACTAGCTTACAGTGGTTAATTGATATCGCCATCTCTGAGTTCTCAAACTGATTTAAGATAAAAACTCGACTGAATATAAGGCGATAATACTAAAAATGTAAAATTACGAATATTCGAAAGGGTTTTTAATTTGTAATGCGAAAACATTTTCATTCAATACTTACGTTATTTAAGAGCTTGATATTTTTATTGCAAATATCCTATATAAAATTATGCGTTGTAAAATATATTTATATTCAGATTTTATATTAGTGATTTAGAATACTTTATCAGTAGACTAACAATCATTCAATTAAAATTTCCATCATAAAAATAACATCTAGGAGATATTTCTTCAGAACAGAACTTTTTGAACACCCTGTAAGAGGAAATTGCTTAAAATATATGTATGTGTACTTAACTTTTAATATTATATATACATAATATTTACGATATTAGCTCCAGTTTAAGTACTTGATATTATTTATATCATGAAGATCCTACCTAAAACTACATTTTAAATAATATTTTTCTAAACAGATTTCAATCATCAATGAAGAAAATTTTATTTCGGGACTGACAATCACTCAAATGAAATTTTCATCATATGATTTAACTTAAGGAAATATTTCTTTGGAACGAATTTTTTTAAACACCCTATATGGGAGAATTAATTTTAATATACATGTGCGTGTAAATAAAAGAGCATAATTACTTTTTTTTCATTTCTTTCCAAAAAGTAAAAGTAGAAGGTATTCCCGTTGAGTGATGGCTTATATATATATTCGAAGTCGAAAAGTGAACTGAAAAACCCTTCAGTCAATAAAATTGCACCTGCGCAAGACACGCGCTTCCACTACGGTTTTCAAATTTCGCGCGTCGCTCGCCGTTTTGAAGGCGGGGCGTGGCCCGTGATAGGCTGGAGAGTTGGACTCTGAGAAAAAGAGGTCGGTGGAGTCAATGGGGGGTACAAAGGGGTTTTCTGACAAAACTCTGTGAAGTAGCAGTTGGGTGAACAGATATGCGCTGGACTTCTACACTCTAACTAGAAGATGTTTGAGCTAGCAGTGCGGACTGCGGAATGCGTCATGTGGATGCGCACGGGATGTTTGAAATCGATTTTATTCGCTGTTTGAAACCGAAAGAGGAGGGGGCTGTGACCAACTTAGGAGGCGCGCTAGTCGTCCTGGAGCGAAAGGCTCGCTCCGACCAGGATCGATCTAGTCTTGCTCCTTTCCCCCCAGTTGATAGCTGCACGTTCATCGGAATCTGGACCGGGGTAAAGGGCTTGCGAATGGGTGTGCTGCGGCATTACCTGGTCTAAGCTGGGTGGAAAGAAAACTTTCCTGCGCGCACGTTGGTCCGCAAACTGGACCGCTAGGTCTAAAGGCACTTCAAGAGTTCGGGTCTTGATCCATGGCGTAGCAAGTATGAAAGAGGGGATGATTGCTTCGTTGATGCTTTGTATTTTACTTTTCCTGGCCCCAGCACTTAAAAATCAAGGGACTGTCGCCGCTTCTGGGTAAGACACGAGGTTTAAATTTTTTTGCAAAAAAAAATTGGTTTTTTTTTTTTTTTTTTGCAAAAAAAAATTTTTTTTGCATATTTAAAAGTTTTAGAATTTTTATAAATTTATGCAGCTCACATAGAATTTTAGTATTTAGAAGCACGCGCTTTTAGAAAAAGTTTTCTCTTCAAGTTTGCACCATGGAAATTATTTTGACATGCGTTTTTTATATTAAATTTTGTTGTCATGCTACAATTTAGTAATTTTCTTTTAAATATTGCTCTGTGCATTATTTATGCAAATTCTGGAGAAAAATTTCTTGTTAAATTTTCCAATTGCGCTCTTTTAAGAAAACTTTTCCGTGGCCAAACATGGTTACGGAAAAGTTTGTTTACATTCCGCCGGGCGGCATTTCAAATTTGGCGCGCTTGCAAATTAGAAAGAAAAAGTAGTTCTGTTTACTTTTTAAGAACTTCTGTTTACTTTTACGTTTTAAAAACATCTTAAAAAAGGAAATACATTTTTTAAGACTGTTGTTAGTGTATAAATAGGGGAATTATGATTTATTAATGTAATAAAAATGTGAAACAAGTACCGCCCACTTTATTACGTCATCATATGTTAAGTAAATGCTTATTTACCACAAATTTTGTAATAAACAAATAATAATTTATTTTCGTGAGTTTGTTGGGAAAAAAGTCACGTGATTTTTTTCCGTTTGTGTGTTTTTTAGTATTTATACTGTGTGTAAATTTTTTTTATTAAAAGGTACGCATGTTAAAACAAAGTGAACCGAAACCTAAAACGGAACTTGCGCATTCGGTGTCTAAATTTGACGTGAAACGTCATCGTTTGCGTTTTCTCCGTGTTTTCGAGAAACAAATATTTTTTTCACTTTAGACAGATTTTAAAAAGTTGGCGGAATAAGAAAACGTGTTTTTTCATTGTTTATTTTTGATCTTTCGTTACCTAAAGGATAAAATATCTCAGTATTACCTAAATAATAATTATTGCGCTCATCATAAATGGAAGAAAAAATATTTTTTCTCAATATTATCTAATAAGTTTTTGTTTGTGTAATGAATATATTTAGACATATATTATTATATTGTTAAATAAATATAAAAATGTTGATAGCATATTTATTTCATTTCTATATGCTAGAGTCATTCAATATTAATATTTTTAAAATATTTTAATTCAAAATTAATATTTTTAAAGATTTAATCAAATTGAATATATATTGAATCTAGTCATTTTCAGTATGGAAAGCACTACAGTTATGTTTTTTCGAGTATGCAAGTTCTTTTAGGTAAGTTTAAAAAAAAATTAATTTTGGAAATTGGCCATGAAGAGCAAAAGTGGACAAGGTGAGTTAAAAGCTCCATTAAAAGAAAAACCTAAAAAAAAATTAGCACATAATATAACTAAAATAAATTATATCATATTTAAAAATTAAAAAGAATAATTATTCCAAACGAATTTATATTTCAAAAAAATATTGTTTTATAAACTTTTTATGGTATTTATGGAAGATATTTAACTTTTTCAAAATAACATTTTTTAATATATTTGGAAAATAATTAAAAACATGATTTTCAATATAGTTTGCATAATTTAAATAATATCTTTGTTTCATATTTCATAGTTGTTTAATCCATCCAACTTGTATTTATATTGTATTTATAAACTCACTGGTCCAATTAAAATGAGTTTTTACAAATTATACGTTTTTCTTTCATTTTAATTAAAATATATCCAAATTATTTCTTCATCAAAACAAAGTTGGTTTTTTTTATCAAGTCGAATTCTTTTGCAAAAAATATTAAAAGAAACTCTTGTGAAAATTGCATTATACACACATGATGCAATAATAAACATTTAAAATAAAACTCTTATTAGACCCATAGTAAGTGATCCTAATTATAAAGAATTAGTTTTCCTTTATACTTTAAAAAAATTTCAGGATTAGATTTAAAAGTTTAAAAATTTTTAATTAACTTTTATTCTGACATATAACTCTCATATTATTAATCTCTATGTGACCTACACTTTACAATAAACAAATTATGCAAATTGCAAGTGAGAAATTACATTTTTACAAATATTTGCTGAATATGTATTTTAAAATAACATTTTACCCGTATTAAACTAAAACCTTAGAATAACCATGATGTAAAATAATTGAGATACATGTTTAAAACACATCACCTAAAAATAATTTTAAGTGAAAGGATATCAATTAAACTAATACAATTTTGAAATTCACAGAATGTTTAAAAACATGTATTATCAGGAAAGATTTTTTGTTGTCAAGCAATTACTTGTTTACTTAACAGTCCAGTTAGTCATTAAAAAATTAAAGGTATTAATGTAACTTCATTTAGTATGTATTGCTGGTATTTAATACAAATGCAAGTTTTTGAAGCAATGAACTTAATCCTGGAACTTCACTATCAAAAACGACTCACGCTGAACATAACTTTTAATCACTTTGAAAAAATCATATGTCACTCTGGTCAACTAAATTTTCATACAATGATTGAAATCCTTTGTGGTGCTTTTAGTTTAATGTCCGGCATTTCTTCAAATTGTTGCTATTTTTATTACGTCTGTTGTATTATATTAAAAAGTAGTTAATTTCTGTGCATTTCTTACATAATTGCTGAATTCTCGAAGAAAAAAAAAGGGAACAACAAACTAGAATGCAAAACAAAAATGTTTCCTCTTTCACCTGTAAAATTTATTTAGAACGTTTGCAACAAATCACCCAAAAAGGATTTATTTTCAAATTTGTTTTCAAACGTTTCTAATTGATACAATATAAATTAATTTAATTTTAACTAGCTTAATTTCATAGAAGCATTTTTAAATGGTAAAAAAAATAGAGAAGATAAAAATTATGTAACAAGAATGTTATTTTTCACAAAAGGATTGATTTCAAGTTTTAATAGAAAAGAACATGAAGCTGCTCATTGGTACACATTTGGCCTTTACAACTAAAAAAAAAAGAGAACATATCAGATTTAAATTTTTGTCTATAAAGAAACTATAGTTTGAAACATAAACTCATAGACAATACAACAAGACAACAAATTACTTACACAGAAAAATACAATGTGTTCAATCAGAACACAACTTCCAAAATTTATAAGCCTTTTAAGATGAACTAAAACAAGTGAAATCTTAAATTATTTCATAAGTAATAAGTATGTATTTTTCTCTTAAGAAACCCAAACTAATTTAATACAATAAAAAAATACTGATACATTAAATTGACTGATTATGTTTTAATATGCTTCAATTACATGTTTATATTCAATACAAATCTTTCACAGAAAAAAAAATGTATTGAACACCTAAAACAAGAAATTGACAACTAATAATATATGTATTTACTTAGAATATATATTAATACTTTTTACCATATGCTCAAAAGCAATCAAATGTATTCTTATAATCTTTAAAATGTTCTGTGAAAAAGTTAAAGAAATGTACAATAACTCAAAAGTTTTTTTTAAATAAGAAAATAACAATTCATTATATATCTACAGCTATGCATTTGAGTACTTATTGATTATTGAAAAATAACATTGACCACATATTTCACATGAATTCACTTATTGTTCTTTTTTCCAAAGATTATTCAAGAAAATTCTACTTCATAAGTTTAACAGGAAAATATAGCAGCAAGAGAGAAGTTTTAATTTAATCAAAAAGAAATTTTAAAAACTTTATGAATAAACTGTGGAAATAACATGTTTAAAAATAGGGGGTTTCTTATAATATTTCCAACATACTTATGTAGAATTAACTGAGTAAGATGAGTTAAAAAAGGAAACACAAAAAATAGTCGTTTCAAATGACTTATTAAAACAAGTTTAAGACTAGCAGTAGATTAAATTAAACGATAAATGATTTAAATATTTAAATAACATTTGAAATATCATAAAATAATACAGGAAGTTGCACAGCATTTTTTAAAAACTTTTACACTAGTTTTATGAATAAAGTTAAAAACTATTACAAATTTTACTAAAGAAGGAAAAATCACTAAAATATTTTTATTTGTTAACTTTCTTAATTTATCTCCATTTTTAGAGCAACGTTTTCTTGCACAGTTTAAATAGCTTAATCATGTCAAAAATAAACCAATCAGTAGTATAAGTACAAGCTATTTATAAATATTTTAAAGAAATACAAGCATTTTTTGACCAATTACAATTTTATAAATCTTATACTCAAACTTATAAAATAATCTCAAGAGTAATAATTACTTTAGAATCCAATAAAATACATGTAATAAATTATTTAGCTCTCAAAATTGTATGAATAAGCACTGCTTTTTCAGGATCGACAGTAATATCAGTCTTATTTGGTAAGAAATATATTGCACTTTTTTCATATATACTGAGCATTTTGTCACAAATGTTTGTGTTGTAAACGTAAGTACCATAATCTCAATTATGGAATGATATTAAGGTTTGAATTCAAGTTTCAAATTATTATTTAATTTGACACCTGAATACTCATTATTCATAACCGAAAAGGGCTTTTTTATCTGTGGTTATCAACATTTAATAATCAACCACATAAATATTATAATAAGAAGCACTTTCAAATCCTTCATTTTGTTTTGTAAGTATAAAACATACATCATAAACTTCACATCAAAAAAGCTTTTTTCCAAGTCTAAAACAGTTAGTTAATTGTATTCTGAAAAGCGAATATTTCAATAAAACCAGAAGATAATTAAGAAACAAATTAAGAGAAAAACAATTTTCTCCTGAAATATGTTTGAGCAATTACAAGCATTTGCTAAAACTAAAATAACTCTTCTAACGTTCCATCATTTTTTTAGTTACTAATCGTTCCATTATAACGCAGTTATTAAAGTAAAGGATCAATTATATATGATGTAAGCAATAGATTTAAGAATTCCAATTATCTTGTATAATGAGAGAAACAGAATGAGAGTTGTTCTAAGTAAAACTGCTGCTAATGCAGAATTAATGTTTTTCCTTCTTAAGATATTTCTCCTTAAAATATATTCAATACGTATAACGAAAATCACATATTGAAAGAAAATTTCAATTAACTTTGTAATAATCATATGATGATCGATATAATTTGAAGTAAATTGACATCACAATTTCAAAGGTTATCCAATTAAATTACCTTAAAACGTCCTCAAAGTAAAACAGAAATGAGAATTTTTATATAACGAATTAATTAAAAAAAATTTTCTACATTTGATGCAAAGTGGAATTTTTATACATTTTTGTGTTATATAAACCAACATTTCAATATTGGTAGCACATAGACTTTTTCAGACCCAGTAACGATTGAAGCACGTTTATTTTTGCTCTACTTAAATTTATTTTGGGAAATTTCTGCTCTATCTTCTACTTTTACAAATAAAAAAGTACAAAATGAAATAAATAATCAAACACTTACATCAAGCATTTAAAAAAAACAAGCTGTGAAATAATTTCTAATAAAAGAACCCTCTCTTTACGAAAAAGTCTTATTTATTCTACATGAAACGATGAATTAGAAATAATAACTTAATATATTGCCTTCATAACAAAACGCAAAAAGATTTTACGACCCAGACATTTAATCCTAGCTTGAAGCAACAATTATAAGGTAATCTCCCTTTTCCGCTACGTTAAGAAAACAAAATTACACATACTGCCAAATCTAATCCTATTAAAAAAATACATTTCTTCAGGCAATAACTTCGTTTTGTATCTTATGTAATCTAATCCTCAATGTAATCTAATTTAAAGAAAAATATTTTTAAAATCTGATTAGCGAAAAGTTTTCTCAATGAAAAACAAGGATTAAAATAAATGAAAAGAAGAAAAAGTAATTTCTATTAAGATTATTTCTTAACTTTGTTAAAAAAAGAAAAATTTATAAGTCCATTCATTTTGGAGATTTAATCGTCGGCTATTTATTCCGAAGACTCTCAAATACCCACGGAAAATAAGAAAAATATAGGTAATGAACTTTTATTATAACATCCAAAACCATTACGAATTAAAACTGGCTTTTCTTTATATAATCTTTTTCGAATTAAAATAAAAAACTGCAACTTAAAAGTTATTTTTCTTGTGAAACTGGATCATTGAACTTTTCTTTAAATCTTAAAAGTTATTAAAGAAAAGGAGGAAATTATTTCGAACCCCATGACTTACTTGAATAAAATGGATTTTTAGGAAAATTCTTTGAAAAAGAAATCAAAGTGAGGTAAATAAATTGAGAAGCAATTTAAAAGGAAAGAAACGCTTAATTTCATTATATATTATTGTAATATTTAAAAATGTTATTTAAAAATTCAGTTAATTTCAATTGTTCTTATTGAAAAAGCTATTTTGCCTCTCTTGCGTTTGTTGTTGTTTTAAATAAATAATTATTCAGTTTTCTTTATACTTAGAATATCTTTTTATTTCATACACAATTAATCTTATTACAGAGTATCATTGTTATAAGCGATTTAATTTACTTTAAAATTTCCATCGTACCAAATTCCATTAATTTAGAAGTTATCTTTGGAACACAGGCTTAATTCAAAGTATATAAAATTTATTTAAAATATGCAACAGTTCTATGAAAAACTTTACAGCTCTTTAAATCTCCTAGCTATTAATATCATAAAACTATTAATAATTTATTTTGGAACACTTTCTAGTTTATAAAAAATTGAAGAAAACAAAATATTGAATTGGTGCTAAATATTATCTAACAACTAGTCTAACTCTGTCTTTCAGTTGCTTATTCAATTTCTAATTCACAGTCTCAATAAACAGATATATCAGCTAGTCTGGAAAATTAGAAATAAAGGGAGGCTCTCTCATCAGTCGAATAAAGTGGTTAGAAACACGGTGTGGAGCAAATATTTGTGTTTGCCAATCAAACATCATTCCTTCAGTTTATCTAAGTCAGTAGCTTGAGGCTTGCACCAATCGTACAAACTGATGTTAGTGTATAAGAGGATTCTTCGCATATCCTTTCAGCTAAAATTAAAGCCAGCTATGTTAATTATAGCAATCCCAACAAATTTCTCATTCTTATTGTATAAAATGGAATCATAGAAAAAATAAATCTGCTTTTAAAGAAGCATTCTTGTAAAGTATGCTAATTTTAATGTATGATATGTTTCGTTTAGATATCTTCAAAAAATAGTTGATGCAATAAGTTTTTAAAGAAAGCTAATAACTTTCATGCTTCCGGCTCAGTTCAAGAGAAATTTAAATAGCGACAATTATAAATCATCCGAAATGAATGAACTTTGTTCTTAAAATAGTTTTTGTGGCTATAGTTGTTAATATCGCAATATATCTCTAAAAAGGGAGGTTCCTTTGCTTAGCTTTTTACTGCAATTTTTTAATAAGATCAGTAATAAATATTAAGCCATCATTTAATAAAATGAGTGAAACACTTCTAAGACCTCCATTGCTTTTTTAACTTTTAATTCAATGTTTTTGAATAAATTTAATTACATTTCCTTTTTTATTGAGAGTTTTTACGAAATAGAAACATTCGCTCAAGATGTTAAATTACTACAGTTTGAGGCATTATATCATTTGTTGCCATAAATCTAAATACTCTTTGAAATAAAATTAAAATGTTAGAATACTTTATTTTCAAGTAGCCAGGAGAAGAAATAATGTTCTTCATAGAAACGAAGTTAAACATAAAGAAAAATAGCGAATTAAACATTTTGCTTTCATATTACTACTTCATTCTTACAAGAACATTTATTATATAACACTATAATCCAAAAAGAAATAGTAGTCCATAAACAGATGAATGTTTTGTTTTCCTTGAAATAATTTTGTTATCTCAATTATACATACAATTAAAAACTCATAGTAAGGTAGAACTTAATTATATATGACATTATGTGTGTTGGTATACTGCATCAGGTAAGATGTACACAATTCATATTATTCTAGAAACATTTATCTTTGTAAAGACGCTCCTAGTAGAAGCTCAAAACGTCATCTTAGTTTTGACTAAGCGACTTCTGTAAGAAGGCGATAACGAGACACAACAGCAAATCCTTCCTTTTTTCATCCATAAACAGCAAAGCCAGCTAGCTCATTCCTCTATAATACTTCTAGAATCTATCACAGATTCGGGCAAGAAACGATCAATCATATGAAACCAAACAGCAATATAAGGGACACAGAAATGTCTCTAGGTAATGCCTAGATGACAAGGATTGAGTTAAAAATTCATAGCTTAGCTATGTCATAGAAACATGTACCTACATTTTTATGGATATTTTAGAGGGAGAAAAAAATAAAGAATTTTATTATAAAATCTCTTTAAAAAATATTGCTTTATCTGCTGTACCTTAAGCAAATTTAAAATGAAATTTACTTAGAAAGAAAAAAAACTCGAAAAAACCTGAAGTTAGAAGATTTATTGCTGTAAAATGGTTTTATTGAATATTCACGTACTTGAGAAAGATAGAAGGAAGCAATAACTTGTCTGATCTTTATTTTAATTACAAATATAACGGAATATTTTTAAATTAAAAGCAATCAAAATAATTGATTTCAAATTTTATTTATTTATCTTTAATTTTAATTAATTGAAGGAATTTTATGTGTTATATTATATCTAAGTCTAAAACACATACAACGTATATATGTACTCCTTTTAGAAATAAAATACAAAGAGTTATTTTGAATAGTTTATTTATCGCTAAAAATCACTAACACCGAAATAATATGCTATCGAAAAAGTAACTTAAGTCAAAAATTCACATGAGCGAAAACTAAATAAAACGTACAGCCCAATTATTTTTAGATAAAAATCACTATTTGTAATGCAATATTTTCCTTTGCGATTACCTAATACAAATGTAATCATATTTTATAAGATGTGTATGCTTTAAAAATAAAATTATTTTGAAATTTTCTCTTTAAAAATATCAGTTTCCAATATGTATATCTGTTATTTGAGAAGCCCCTTAAATTTTGTTATTTTTAGCTTGTTTCAGTTTGAATGAATAATAATTGGTATCTTTTGAAAATATGAATAACATCAGAGTTCAACAAAATAGGATAGCATAGAAAAGGCTCAAATGTCGAAATTCTATTTTCAACAAATGGGTAAATATTTCATCAAAGAAGAAAATATCAAAACTTAAACGATAAAAATATATTTGATCCCCACGACATTCCTTTTTTGACATTGGTTCTTTTTATATGTCTAGTGGGTTTATTTTTTCTTCTCTCTTGTCAGATTCAGAGTACATTTATCTGAAAGACATGGTATGTTTATAAACTAGTTATTTCAAACGTAAGGTACGATCTGTCAGATAGTGCAAGGACTAGCTTGTTAGTTTTATTAGATCTTATTCGTAATTTCTCTTTGTAAAATTGTGCTTTTGAGTTGTGGTATCAAGATATGTCTAATCAGACTCTCTTTTATAAATTTAAGTTTTTTATGCAATTTTTTGATAATATCAAAGCTATAAATCTTAAAACATCACTCAAAAAAATAAGCAAAAGATTTTCTGAACCTCCTATTATTATTTTTATTATTAACTTTAATCCAAAGTTTTTGAGTAAATAAGGATACAGTTTCTCTTATTTAAAAGGAAAAATCATATTTTTGTTGAATTATTTTGCAATATTTTCAATTAATATATGTAAACATCCATTTGTTTGGCATTTATTAAAAAACAGCAGCAATTCGGTATTACGCTGTAATATATTTGAAGTATTTTAAGTATGTATGTCTCTGTAGTATATCGGAAGTATTATTAATGCACATTGAAAATTTTTAAGTTTAAATTTTATCTCATTTAGCCATTATATTTCCAATTTAGTTCTTTATCAAATTTATTCCTTAAATATCAAATTTATTTAAAATTTTCTTTAGCTGAGTATATTTAACTGCAGTGGCCTTAAAGTTATTTGATATGGAGTTGAAAAAATTTTTGAAGTATTTGCTAATTTTTATGTAAAAATACAATATATATCTTCTATATTGAATCGTTTTATTCTCATTAAAATACCAAATTAAAATTTTTTGAATATGTTTCGTTATAAAGAAATATTAAAAAACCCTAATTCTAGTATTTTAAAATTGGTTTACATAATAAATTAGTTTTTTTTTCTTAAATTAAGTTTGTATGGTTAAGTAATCATGTGCTGTATGAAACAATTTATCGATTAAGAAAAAGTACTTAAGTTGTTTCTTACAACATAGGTTTATTGTATTACTTTATAATATTATTCTTTCCGGAGTTGAATAACTTACCTTCCGGAAAAAGTTTCAAAAAATTACTTCATTTCAAAAACTTTATGTAATATATTGTTACTATTGAAACATTTAAAACTATTTGATTTTTTCTTCTTGAAAGATATTGATTTTTTAATTTAGAATTAAATTACTGTATTGTAATTGTATTGTACCTGAATGTAAATTACCACGGTTTTTAACTCGTGACTTTTCTTCAATCCTTAAAGAAATGAAATACATTTTACTTGAAGTGAAATTTTTCTTTATGTTTGCAGAAAGACTGAAATATAATTCTAAGTAAAAATAATAGCATTGTAAAAAACTTTTCTATTTTAAAACCTTTAATATTAAATATTTCAAAAAAAAAATGCTTAACTATCTTTTACGTATGAAGTTATATATGTTATAAACAAACTCAAATCTCATTTAACTCAAATTGAAATAACATAATTTATTTAATTCAAAAACAGTTTTATTATTTATCAATGATTTTACCTAATAGCATTGATAATATATTCCTTCGTCTTAAGACATAGTTTACAGCGCTCTTTCTTTCACTCTATACCGCTTTAAATTTATCAAACAATTTAGAAATTAATCAATGCATTTGCATCATACCTTTAACAAACCTTAGAAATAAATACTATAATAATAAACATCATGGATGAAATCAATAACTTAATCGTGAAATTTTCTAGATAATTGCTTTTCGTGTTAAATCATTAACTCGTTTATCGAAAGAGACAACAGCACTCTCTCTCTCGTATTCATACTACTACTTCCAATAACGATGAATGATTAAACTGTGCTTGTCCATTAGTCTAGCGAAAACATATTTAATCTAAAGCAATAAATATTTATTACTCACAAGTAACGACCAAAATCGTAGCATTTTTATGCGGCATCGCAAAATCATTTAAGCCTGAAGTAGAGCTAGGACTACATAATTTTTGATGAAGAAAAAATGCCGTTAAGGTTTATCTTCGAACTCCTTTAAACTTGAACACTTTAACGGTTGTAACCCAAGGGTCTCTTCCCGATACACGACCTGCTCTCGTCTTCAAATTCACTTAGGGTTTTGAAAGATTAATTTTTCTTTCGGCAACTTTCAGATGAGTTTTCTTTTCGACGCCGCGCATTATCTTGTACTGTTAGGCACAGATTTAATTTACTTAGGAAAGGAAAGTCGATGACTCTATAGGACTTCACGGATAAATGTCCGAGACTGTGATGAAAGATTAACAACTAAAGAACCGCTTAACTATTTTGGAGAGAGGCAGCCGTTTTAACTTTTCATTATTCTCTTCGATCAATCTGTTTTCTGGGAAAAGCATTTATGTAAGGACACCAACAGAAGCAAGCTATAAATGTTTCAGTTTCTTATGTTAAAATAAAATTCTATAATGATAAATTAAAAGATTTAAATAAAAATAACTTTTAATTTTCTTGTTCATGTATTTCTGTTATTTCTGCTGCTTCATAGCTATATTGCTTCTTAGTTAAGTTACTTCTTAGTTAGTTAGTTGCTTTAACCTTAGATTATTTATAATAGCAAATTATTAGTTCTTAAATCTTTATATCGAACACTGTATGGTTTAGTTAATTCATTTAAGATACATGATTATATTATATTATTGGTACTAGATGAAATAGTTGATTCAGGAGATTTAAATAAGAGGATTTTGTAATTATATATTGTTTCTTTGTTGGAATATACTAAACAGCTTGTACCGATTCTCGTATTTTTTTTCTGCCATTGTATTCTAAGAAATTGTAAGAAAATACGCTAAGGTACAAAAACTAGGCAAAAGCAAATTCATTTAGAAAACAATGTAGTAATATAATGAATTAATTATAGTCAAATATTGTTAAGTTCCTCATAAGTAGCTATTAGTATATAATTACATCATTCGTTAAAATTTTTTTAAACTAGTTTTAATAAAGCAGACTAAAAGCTAACATTTCTGCATTGATATAGTAATATCGCCTTCTTACAGATGACGTTTAAGCAAAACTAAGACGAGATTTTGTGCTTCTAGAACATTTGACTTTATAAGGAGAACAATTTTTAAAATACATTCTTTACATTTCTTTTTGAGGTAAGCAAATATCTTATGATAACAAGAATCTAAATTAATTGCTCTGCCTTTTCATGATGCCATGCTATATATATATATATATAAACGTTAAGAAACTACAATCTAAAAACACTTTGGTACAAATTGGCAACACCGAAGTTCCATTTCATACACTCAATCAAAGAAAAAATACCAAGAAAAAGGAAGTACAAAAGAGACAAAAAATCAAACAACATATAAAGTGTTTTAAAAAAAATACATCTGACATACTTATATTCTATATTCAATGGCAATTAAATTATCACCATGTTGTCAGGTAGAGGCCATTACAAGTGGAACCAATGCTTAAAATTAGAGTGTATAGAAAGAAATTATATTCAGTATAAAGAATTAATCCATCGCAGTTTCACAGATTGCATACTTGCAACATAACAATCATTTTATTTTCAAGTTATAGTTTGCATTAAAATGCAAACTATAACTTACAAAAATTCAAATATTCTGATATCGTAAGCACTACCTATAAAATTTGAAATACTTTAGAGAAATATTAAGAATCAAACTCCATTTAGTGTGAGTTTGTTTTCATTTCAGTGATCAATTCCAAGGGATTTTACGTCATTAGACGTAAAACACTTCTACAGGTATAAAAACACTTCTAAAAATATAAGAACATTGAAAACACTTTTACAAATATAAAGCTTCTAAAAATATATGAACATTGAAAACACTTTTACAAATATAAAGCTTCTAAAAATATAAGAACATTGAAAACACTTTTACAAATATAAAACTTGAAAAACTGTAAGAAAACTTCTAAGAATATAAAAATAAAAATGTAAGAACACTAAAAACACACACCTCTAAAAATAAAAATAAAAGTTCTAAAAATATAAAAACACTCTTAACAGTTCTAAAAATATATATGAACACTAAGAGAATACTTCTAAAAATAAATAAGAACAATAAGAACATTTCTGAAAACATAAAACTTCCTGAAACAATTAGTATAAAAAGGGCATATTACCTTTTGAATGCTATAAAGCAGAGACTTTCAACCACTGGCCAGGAGATGGTTACCGATTTGTAACTTTTCAGAATTCGGTTGTCAGGTAAAAACTAAATATTAATTTTAAATTATGTACAGTATAATTATTAAAAGATTAGTGCATTTTCCCCTGAATACCTGAATGTGAAGAAATTTTGTAAGTAACTATTACTGTGTGTTTTTATAATAAATGAAAAAATAAAGTGCACCTAGTTAGTATAGAATTTTTTTTAAAAGCTTATATGGTGCATGGAAAATTTAGTACTATGTAGTTTCCAATACATGGAATTAGTCAATTATTTCAGGGATATCATAATGTTATTTTTCAAGTAAGTTTCGAAATCAAGTAGTGCTCAGTACCAAATTAAAATATAAAACAGGAAACCCTGAATGTTCCAGTGGACATTTCAGACTCCCCACCATGAGACTTCCCATTTTTTTGACAATTCCACTACAACTGAACTAGAAGGAGGTGTTTAATTATTGTACTTCATTATGCATTATTTATTTTAGAATTAAAATTTATGTAAGAAAAGATAAAAAAAAATTTTCTTGGATCATCCCTTAAACTTTTAACATCGAAAAACACACAACCTCCCTTACTATCTGTCCCTGGCACTAGAACGGGTGTGAACCTTTGCTTCAAAAATAGATTTGTACGTTTTGTAAGAGCAATAGAACAACGTAGTAATAAATAATGCATTTTAATTAGTAGTATAAAGAAATTCATGGTTTCTTATTTCCAATACACAATATATAAATTATTCATCAAAACCACAACTCTAATTTTCAGATTTCAGTACAATATCAACATTTTTAATATTTCATATACACAAAGAAAATGTACCATGTATCAAAATCCTCAAATTTCTTTAAAGAAAAATTTGTCATTAATCATGACAAATATTATTCATTATGAATATTATATTGAACACAATATATATATATATATATATATATATATATATATATATATATATATCTTCTTATAAAACTCAAAGATAGAAATATACGATATGCATCTTCCTACATAAATCCAAGTTGTATGACAGAAAAAACCAATTCCACGCATTCCGCTTTTGTATTTTATTCTTCACTATGATAGAATTTGTGTGTGTGTCTGATTACACTAACACTATATTAAACACAAAGAGAAAAATACAATCTTATGGCCATATCTGAAAAATTAATAACTAGCAATACTAAGAAAACCACTATCATCTCCTCTACAAATTTGGTACAAAGAAAATATTAAGTGCAAGTATAAACTCGTATAGACAAATGCTCCTTGCAAACATTTCAACAGCAGGATTTCACAAACAAGGCAACGGATCTTCAATGGTAATATCAGACATAAGGCTTTATATAAACTGTAGTAAACCAATGTATTATTCGTCGTTTAAAACAATATAACACACTACTACTATCAATAATAGCTGTTTTATTGTACCCCATATCAGGAATTTCATTATCAACTTAACTGGGTATATATTATTCTGCAATGATTAATACGTTCACAGGTGCAGAACTTTGAATCGATGGCTTTTTCCAACAAAGTTGAATAACAAAAACAAAAAAAAAATCCCTGCTTTCTCTAAAAAAAAAGAGTACACTATTGAAAATTCATTTTTTTTTCCAAAAAACTAGGAATTTTTTTATGAGGGAAAATTCAACAAAATGTAAAAAGAAAGAAAATGATATTTCACACCATTATTCTGATTTTGAAATGTATATTCTCTTGTAAATAAGTTTATTCCTGCAGTTATTTAAACTATCGATTGCTTTCAAAGGTTATAACATATGTAAATCTTAAACTATAAGTAGCTTTTAAGAACCAAAGGGGAAAGAAAACAAAGGTACTGCAAAAAAGTGATCCAAGCAATATGCTTAAATAAACAATATTATGGCAAAATGTTTTGCAGGAAAATATTTAAATTGCTGAAAGGTAAGCTCATTTCTTACTTTCTTCATATATCTTTATCCTCTGAAACACACACTTCCCAAAATTTTATTAAAGGCCTCTTTTATACACAATAGTAAATACGAGATGGCACATCACACGTCTGCTATTCCAGTCAAAATTAAAATCGTAGCACCATTTACCTTCTTATTTTACAACCAGCCAACAACATAAAGAGAATTTTCTTGCAATACTCAGGCTGTTTATCCCAAAAATTGTCTGAAGTTATTTCATTTTGGCAAAAGCTTAGACATAAGACAGGATATAAAATTTCCTGCTTCATATAACTGAACTAAAAATGATTTTTAAGCATGAATACAAAAGGACACGTCACAATTAAGGACACTTTCAGATCAGCGACACAAATTCTGGTTAATGCAAGTAATTTAATCTGAATTTCTTACAGTGTTTTGAGACATTTAAAACTCATATAAAGCATAATAAATAAATGCATTACATTTAGACAAATTTTCCTAAGAATACAAATGCATGCCAAAGTAAATGAATAACTTCTGAATCACGTATAAATATTCAAAAGGTACAAATATCTTAAATAGTGAATAATTCTTGCATTGCATAGCGTTTAATTTCTTTAAAAAACGTAGAAAAACCCATAAACAACGTATATTTCCATATATATCATTACAGATCACATCAAGCAAGAACTATCACAAAATATAGATTACACAATTAATCTGAATCCATAGATACGCGCTGCTTGGATTCCACTTTTTGCTAAACCGCAAGTTAAGTTAATAGTCAGTTTCAGTGTTAATAAAAACAGTAATAATAGAAGTTTTAACAATTATATAAACTTTCTGCTGGATTTGCAGTTCACCAGAAAAGGAACATAATAAAATCTTTGCTTTGACGCAAAAAATGCGGGAAAAAATTAAGTTTATTTTTTATGATTACAGACTAATTTTTTTTCCAAGTGGTTTTCTCCTTCCAAAATATGCAAAGAAATTTGCTGACAATTTTTGTCAGTTAATGATATAACCTACTATCCTCATCCGCATTTGCGTCCATTTTCTTCGAAAAATTTTTGCCCCAAAAATTGCTGCATCCGGATTGGGTAGGATGGGTCTCACCCACTTGAATCGAAATTTAGTAAAGCTAAGTAAATAGTCATTAGCAGTATTCACATCGATGTAATTTTTTGCGTAATTTTCATTTTAGCAGGAAAAGAATGAAGCAATACCATTGCTTTTACAAATAAAATAATAAAATAAAAATTAGTTTTTTGTTTTATTATTACAGACTGTTTTTATCTAAGTTAGTGTTCCCTTTCTAAAATATGTCCAATATATTTGCTAATAGTTTTTGTCAGCCAATGGCAGACGTTCCTCTCATCTTTACAATTTGAAGCAATTTTACGAAAAATATCTTTCACAACAGCTTTTTTCCAATTCGATTGCCTAGGCTAGGCCCCACCCACTGGAATCGAAATTTAGTAAAGTTAAGTAAATAATCATTTGCAGTACTTACATTGATGTAATTTTTTGCGTGATTTTCAATTCAGCAGTAAAAGAATGAAACAATACCTTTGCTTTTACAATTAAAATAATAAAACAAAAATTAGTTCTTTGCTTCATTATTACATTCTTTTTATCTAAGTTAGTATTCCCTTTCCAAAATATGTACAATATATTTGCTAATAATTTTTGTCAGCCAATGGCAGACGTTCCTCTCATCTTGACAGTTTGAAGCAATTTTACCAAATATTTCTTCCACAACAGCTTTTTTCCAATTCGATTGGATAGGCTAGGACCCGCCCATTTCAATCGAAATTTAGTAAAGTTAAGTAAATAGTCATTTGCAGTATTTACTTTGATATTGTTTATGCTTGATTTTCAATTCACCAAGAAAAGATTGAAATACTATCTTTGCTTTCCCCTTAAGGGTAAAAAATGAATTAAATTTACTGTTTTAGAATTTCAGGTATTTTCACAATTCATTGTTAACCTTCTAAAATTTACGCAGCATTTTTGCTGACAATTTTTATCAGTTAATGACAGATATTCCTCTCCTTCCCAAATTTATGCATTACCTTCGAAAAATTTGGATGGTTTGGATCAGATGGTTTGATCTAGACTAACCATAAAGTTCAGTGAGGCAAGACCACGACCACTTGACTCAAAATTTTGCACATTTAAGTAAATAGTCATTTTTAGTAGTTACATTGATACTATTTTCTGCTTGATTTTCATTTCACCACAAAAGAATTAATTAATGATTTTTCTTTGACGCTTAAAACACTTAAAGAAAAAAATGAAGTTTATTTTTTTACAATTAGAGATTTTTTTAAGTGATTTTTTTCCCTTCCAAAATATGCCCAGTATATTTGCTGATAGTTTTTGTCAGTCAATTACAGACGCTCCTTTCATCTTTACAATTTTAGACGTGTTTTTTTTTTCAAAAAATTTCTTCCGTGACGCTTTAACTGGATTGGCTAGGTTAGGCCCCGCCCACTTTATTCAAAATGTCTTGATATGGTTATTTTTTAAGACATCTTTTTCAATTCATATTACATTTTGAGTTGTACACTATATATATTTGTGAAGCTATACACAACATCTTTTGACCACTTCTTATTTGAAGCAATTTATTACTTGCGCTCAAAAAGTAAAAAGAGAGTTCCTTTTAGTACTTCTTCAATGATCGGAATCTATTATATATATATACATATATATAATGAAAGAAAATTTTTTATTCTTAACAATTTTTCTTTCGTCATCCAAATAAATGTCTAATCTTACTTTCATAAAATTGAAAGAAAGAATTAGGACATTTCTGTTCTAGTAACATTGTTCGAATGTTAAAAACAAAATCATACGTCTTGTATCGTACATTGTTAAGATTTACTTTGTCAATCTTTGAAAGGTTATGAATCACTTACGTTTCGTCATAGGGAATCTCTTTCACACATAATGCTTCAATGCAGAGATTTGAATCACTCTGATTACCCGTCTCATTGCAGCACTAGAAATGAAAATTGCACTTAAACACAGAATTCTAAACATCCCATAAAATTTTGAAAGTGACATACATCTGTACTTTAATCACCAGTATTAAGACATATTAAGGCAGTAAGTACTAATTAATCGTTTTTCTGTGTTGTTTCATTAGGTAGATCACTATGAACAACTCAATGCTTCAAGTTAAATTAAAGTTTAACCAACAACACTTTTGAATTTCAAAAAGAAATCTGTCAAAAGATTAAGATACAACAAATAGAATCTTTTTGCAATAAGCAATAATTTTTATTATAACGATTCCTTCATCAATATGTTGTACATTTGTGTATTTATTCAATCATTTGCAAAAATTTAAGATCACCCTTAGAAAAATAAGATTTAACGGAATTCCACAGCAATAAAATGTTTTACTATAGGACAAACTAGATGTACGAGTTTATTTAAGTAAAGCCAGTTTTCCGCCATCCCCTTTGTTTGTAATTACTGTTTCATTTCTGTTAAGCAAGCTACAAATGATAAACTGGCAATAATCTTTAGCATTAGCTGAGCACTAAGCATGACTATTTTGACAGCAAGTGTCGTATAACTAGATTGTTATTCTTCTGTGACTTTTTTTCCGCAATATATCATATATTCTAGATGGAAATCAAATCTAGGAAGTTACCTAAACAGTCAAGCACTTGAATTTTCTTTATTCTTCCCAACAACCCTTGACTCGAGACACTAAGTCCCATCACGCGTGAAAAGGGAACAACTATTAACATTTTTCAACTTCTTTCGTAACAAATTAAAGCAATAACTTCCATTCATATTGTTTATGTGACAGAAAATACATCAAAAAACTGGCATTGTATCTTATATTATTTGGTTAGGAGGATATTTTACAGATGGAATCATTAATCTATATCATCACATATGTTTCTACTTCGGAAGCCAACGCCTGTAGTACATGCAGAAAATTATTATACACTTCACTCATCGGGAAATAACACTGTACTCTGTACTTATACTATCCAATTCTGATATTTCCAATTGAAAGTTAGTTGTTTCTTTTTCAAACTTGGATAAAGTCAAAATTTCCTAGAACATTTATGGGATAATAAGCCAAACCCTTCAGTCAAACGTCTTGAGTAGGTATAGTGTTCTAACTGAAGCTGGTATCTTTTGTTGTCAGAGAAGGTCTAATTTTTTTGAAGGAAATTTGTGGCGATCGCACAACCTTCCTTTTTATCCTATGGTCATTACGTGCACTAGTTTTCCCTGGGTGATCACTTCTTTTAAGGTCTGTAAAATGTCTTGAGCTGTTAAATTTGCTGACAACTTTTTAAACAATTATCTTGCTCACATTTACTCTTAATCATATTTCATGTTCAGAAAATGTAACTTTATGTAGAGACATTATTTCTGTTCTTTTTGCAACAATTAAAGTTTCTAATCCACTACGATAATTACACAACATTGTCAAAGGAAAAATTCAATAAACAACTGGTGGTAAATGAGGTGGGCATGTTTATTTATAGGAGTAGAATGAGACTGATACCATGGAGTAATGTAACAATCTGCAAAAATGATGAAATGTGTTATAATACTGAAAATCAGTAAATGGGATTAAAATTTTGTAAGCGACTGTTATGCCTCTAACAACCCCTGTTTTGCAAAGAAATAATAAAATGCATTTTGTAATGCTGTTGTTGCATCAGACACAAAGTTTATGTTAGAAGTACACCAAAAAATTTATTTCAAAGTCCCTAAGCATTCTGATCTTAAGAGCTCCATAACGTTTTTTTTTCAAGGAAAACATTAAGCCCTACATTGCAATGAATTATATCAACAATAGATAAAGCTTATGTATAAAAATACATCTTATATTCATGATACAAAAATTTCATTTTTTTTTCGGTTGTACACAATTTTTTTTCCAAACCATCACTTCAAACTGTAATATATATTTTAATTATACTATTGGAAATAGAATTTTATGAGAATAGAAATTTATTTTTTAATTCTAGCAACTACACTCACATGTTGGCACTATAAAGTTCAGGAAATCAGTTTGACAATAATATTCTATATTTACCAATATTAACCTAAGAATATGTATTTAAAATCATGAAAAGTATCAGCATGTTGCATCTGAATTTATGCTATTTCATTTTAATAGTAATATGTTTCTAGTATTATTTTAAAGATATTTATTTCCCTAAGTAAGAAAATAAATTAAGAAGTACTGGAAATATAAGCGATTAACATATTATTTAATGTTTAAAAAGTTTTATGCAAGAAACTATATTAATGTTCGAATTACTCTTCATGAGTATTTTTGTGTCATAGAATGGCATTTGTTATTAATTACTAATGCATGTATGCTGATATTTCTTCATTTAAAACTTTCAATATTTGGTAAAATAATCTAACATGGAAAAGTATATATTTCAGACAATTCAAAATCTTTTAGCTGTATGTTTCATCTGCCAGTTCTTGTATAAGGTCAAAAATTGCACAAATTTATAGTTGAGCACAAACAATGCCGTTCAAATTAACAGATTTTATTGTAATTGATTTAAACTTTTCTATTGCTGTATACAACTCCTCTGTGCTAATTAGGGATCCTACATTAATGCTTTTCTGAAAACATTTGTTAATATTACAAAGGCATTGAGCTTACATTCTAGTTTTTAGTTATTGTAGAATTATCAAATATTATCGGGTAATATTAGTTATGTATTTTAGTTACCTACATTCTGGTATTTTGTATCATAAATTTTTTAGTATCATAGGAATTCAAAAGACATTTTTACTCCAGTATTTTTGTTGCTTAACTCATTGTAACAATTCGTTTAAAATAACAAACTGTTACAATGAACCAAAAAGCATCAAGCAAGAGTTATCTGAAAAATAAATGTCCAGAAGTTTACAATTAATTTAAACGAAAACACTCCACTAACAATACCGATATATACAAAGATCAATGTTAAAAGTAAAATAAATGTGTATTTTGAAGTAATGTCTATGTTAAGATCCGCATTTTTCTCTACCTCTAATGCTTTTCTCGCAAGCTGTGCGTTAAATTGTACAAGAGTTCATAGTTCCTTCGGTCAAAATTAAATTATCCACATGGACACAAGTCTAGACACTATATTAAGACTAATTTTTGGTTGCCCTTTCATCTAAAACAATAGCAAGTTAACATTTCTGTACTTTATTGGATGTATTAAAGTGGATGAGTAATAAAACATTCAACTATATACGAGTATCCTACTAAATATCCTAAATGTTTGTTGAAATATATTTTATTTGAATATTATATATATTGTAACGTAACCCCAAAGCCATGTACATACTATTTCACATACCTTAAAAGATCTTTTTATGTATTGTTAGCTAAAAGAATGCGATTTTGCAGTCTCATATTGTAGAATACTTCTGGCTGTTGATGATCGTCCCTTTCCTTTAATGGACAATTACTCTCGATTTTACAAGGTCCAAGCTGTCGATTTGATCTTTAAAGATTTATGTTATCTGAGAAGAGTTTTGTTTTTCATTTGAAATTCAACTAAGCTTTAGATACTACTGAATAAAAATATATGTATAGTTTTCATTGAAAATAATTAACACCCTAGAATGGGTTATTAAATTTTGGAATTTTTTTGCGATGCTTAATGTTGTTTAGAAAAGAGTTGAAAAAACCAGTTGAGAGAAATAAGAGTATGATGTTAACTTAATATTTTATATCCTTAAGAAAACTCCTTTCTATGTTAAAATACGTTTGTTATTGTACAATGGAATTAAATCTTAAATATTTAGCAACATATTTCTTTCTGCCAAATACTCAACTGCAAAACTGAGTGATATAATAACGAATGATTTTATGCAAAGTAAGTTCTGAGAAAAAACTTTAAAAAAATCAAAATTTTTATAATTTATGTATTGCTTTGTTTTTCATCTAAATGTACTGAGAAATTTTCTACAATATAGTGATATATACAAATATCTTAGAAAATTATATATTAATAATTAATATTTTGTATTTCATTCTCTCTTTCTATTCTTTCTTTTTTTCATATCTGTGATAAACGATAACGAGAGAAATATGAAACATTGTTAAAACTAATGGTACATTGAAGGCTAGGGCGGAATTTGACCTCTTCAAACGGTATGAGACCAAAGTGAAATTATGATCAATATCGAAACCATTTGGTGTTCAATGAAACACGAATTAAAGTTCAACGTTTGAAGCGTACATTTCTAGGTCACTGTTCTTCGAATAGCCAGCTCTATATATCTGTTCAATGAAGTGTAACCACATCACGTCCATCAGGGTGCAGAGGCGAAATTCTTATTTCTTTTCTCTTTTTCATTCGCATAGCTCGAGTGATAAAACCAAGAAAGAAATCCCAGAATCATTTATTCCATTGCCGCTTCATGATCGACCAGGGACATATGATACGTTTAATCAGTGGTCATATCCTATCATTCAAAATGATGAAAGACTCTTGTCACTAGCAGAAACAAAAGTTAATGGGGGGTAAGTCAGCCGTACCCTTAGAAAGTGTACACCTCACATTAATTAGTAGCTGAACTAGACATTTGCCATGATCACCCGATGGGGAAAACAAAAGACAGCATTATAAGTCTAATCGTCGTTTTATTTAAAAGATTCTAATAATTTAAAGATACTTATATTTTTATACAGTCTTATAAATAAGTTATAGGTTTATTTAATACCAAAATTGATAGTTGTTTAAGGATTAATGGCGCTTTTAATAATAACACAACTTGTATTATTGATGAACTTTGTTAAACTTTTTGTCACTTCTTGTTCTAAAGAAGCGATGGGGATATGATTTTTCATCGAAGTATTTCTTCTTCAAAGAAAAACAAAAATGATCTTATTTTGACATGCGTAATATTTTTTTTAATTTATTGCAATTTGTATTTTTTCGAAATTATTATGAGATAGATTTGCGTTATAACTCAGAATAAATACAAAAGTTCAAAAACTTTTTTTTTCTTCTTTTACTGCCCATTTTTCTTCGTATAAAAATTATTAGAATATTCATTTGTAGGATTTATTCATTTGTAATATAAAATACTTGCTTGTTTTAATGTCACTTTTACTAGTTTTACAATCATAAAAAATGATGATTGTATGTTAATGTTACTATGCTGTTTGTCGTTTTAACATTTTACAATTATATATTTATCATTATATTATGCGTTATTAATATCACCATAAAGTATGTGATTTCTAAGAATTTGAAGCAAGAGTTTGACAGTCAGAAAACCTATAAAAGATAATGTTCGAGAAACAATATGAAAGGGCAGTAACAAACTGCATCAAAAGCATAAATTTGTATAAATTTTTCCATAATTTTATCACGAAAATATGTTTTTATGTTACAAAATAAGACTTTTTTTTTAATTTTTACATTTTCTGTATTTTTATAGTACTTGTAAATTAATATAACGTTTGCTTGTATTGAACTTTTCCTTAAAAACTGGAAGTATTTCTTAAATCTCAAAGATGCTAAAAACTTCAGTAATTCCTTAAAATAGATCGAAACACGATTTAATGATTGACTTAAAGTTATAAAGTAATATAGCATAAAGTTGTAAAATATATAGCTATAGCATCGACTCTCTCTCTCAGATGGTATTTTGTGAGTTATCTTTCCCCTTCTTCTCTTCAACGAAAAGGTCTATCCCTCCATTTTATTATTATTTAAAATAAAGTGTTACTTAGGCAATAACATAAAGTAAATGTTGAATATTTTCCGCAATGAAAGCTCTTTCATACCTAGATACTATAAAAAATAGCAGTGTTAGCTTACAACACTATAAAATGGAGCCTCTTAGCTTTCTTTAATGGTCATCTTGGAGCTGAGACGATGGAAGCACGTAAATTGGACTATCAATAGTGCTCACTTATTCACAGTGTGTTTACCAAGTCTTGATAAAAGAGGAAATTTATGTTCTTGGCTTAGTAATATTATATCAATAAACTGAAAAAAATACTACTTATTTTCATCGTTTCTTTACTGTTTACTATTTCTTGAAAAATTTTACAAAGAATGATACTTCAAGAATTTTTATGGATAAGTAATGATGTTTTTTGGTGAATAATACGTATTACTCCTGGTCATTAAATATTACTTTAAACTTTTCTACATAAATATCTTACTCATTGATGAACTTTTAGTTCAGCATGATTGAATTATGAATTTAGGATCTTCCAATTATTTCAAGATCAAAAAGGGAAAAGTAATGTATTTATATTTTAATACTGTATTGACGAATGAGTCTAGATTCTGTAAATTCTAGCATTACCAATTTAATATCTTTGACTTCACATAGCTTTATTTTACAAAATTTGTTTTTATTATTGTAATTTTTTTTAAAATATTAAATGTAGATTGCTATTACCTAAAAAGTTTTTATATCAAATACTTCTTATATAAAATAATTCTAAATCTTACCTTACTGAGTTTTATTGAGCGTAAAAAACCCATGAAATATCCCCTTCCTTGAGTTTGCTTCTACAACAATTTTTATCCAATATTATATTTAAAAAAATATATTTGTCATTCTTTCTGAGTAGGATCAAACATAAACCCCATTCTTGCAAACGAAATTCCTTCTGTTGGAAACATAAATCCCCCTTCTTTTTCTTAAAAGTATTTTTCTTCTAAAATTTTTATCCCATATTTATATTATTTCGTGCAGAAGCATTTTGGCAAAGGACAAGAGACATGATTCAAATTCCCCTTGAGTTTTTTAAAAGCCTTTTCGATTTCAGGGGCTTTAATAAGCAAAAGAATCAAATTTACTTAAAATAAAATTTAATAAGAAAATAACGAAGGATTCAAAATTTCGATTTACTTGTTTTCGCATTGTAGGGGTTACATATTTAATGCCTGGAGATATCTGATCTGAAAAGCTTATTGCTTAAGCTTATAAAGGACAGAACTTATAATTTTATAAGTAACTTAAGGAATTAAATAATATTTTAATAACATGAGAAAATAGCAACACTAAACATGATTTCTTGAAATAAGTTAAAAAATCTATCAAAAATAATTTAAATTCCTTATAATTATATATTTAAAACATCTTTCTTAAGTAACATAAATACAATTCATTCCGATAATAAGTAAATCAAGAGTAATTATTATTAATAATGAGATTATGTTTTCTAAAAATTGATACTTTGTTAAAATACAAATTTCGTTGTTAAATGTATTGCCGTTGTTTCAATTTTCTTATAAATAATGTTCTCAATCTGATGTACAATTTCTTGTTTTGCTTCAACCCTTTCTTACCAATTTAAAGAAACTAATAAGTATCATATTTATATAGAAAGAGAGCTTCGAGAATAAGCAAAAAAATAATTCGTCATTGATTTCATAGTAGAAAGTAAACGTTATTTCTTGCTTTTTCATTTGAAATATTTTTTTTCGTTCGAATCCAAAGGAAACATTTTCTGTATGAGACATCAATAAAAGTTTTGTGTGAATTTTAATAAGTGTTAACATTAATTCCTTATCCTCGTCACCCACTTAAATAATACAAAAACTTTGACAAAATTTATTTTAAGATGTTTTTCCCCTTTTTTCAAATGAATTACATGATACCATATTTTTTTGTTAGGTCGGAAATTCAAAAGTGTATAAAACTGTAAAGGAATGTAATGATTCTTTTCGATGTATCCTAAGAATTTTATTCTAAAGGGTGTGTAGTGAAGCGAAATAGTGATCTCATATTCCGTTAGCATTAAATACTCTACTCAGACTGAAAGGATGCCTAATACATTTTAGCTACATATTAATTCTATACTTCAAAGAGACCTACTAAATCAACGAGAAGAATCGTAGTCTTGGCATCCTTCCCAATTTTTATATGATAAAGCTTGCATTTTACATTGCATTAAGAAACAGGTTACCCAGAGGGCAATTTTGAAGATGAAAACAGATAAAGTGTAAAGGAGGCTTCTGAATATTCTCGTTACGAGGCTATAAAACTCGAAATTTCCTTACATTTAAGCTTATTTGTGGGTGCCTGAAATACGAGGGTAATGTGTCATTTGGGAACTGCGTAAATATCATCATAAATAACTCAGCTGCGGCTGTAAAAGTGATGTTTACGCATCACTAGTAGTCTCAATAATTGATTTTTAACAATACCTAAATTTATTTCAAATCACTTTTAATATCATAAACTTATAATATAATACTGAAAATTAATAACAGCATAGATGTACGTAGTATGACACATTATGAAGAAGATACATGAAAGTAGTAATAATACTTTGAAACAAGTAGGGTAATAACAAGTTAAATATTGCTTCATCTCAGAAATGATTGGTTAAATTTTACAGTTTCTCTTCTCGGAGAGAGGCATAGGTTCTCTGAAATGTTTTTAAAAGATAGTTGATTCAGGAAAAAGCAAGAAGAGCTTTCTGAACCAAATAATGTAGGAACAACAATGTATAATTTAATATTGTTTCCTCTTAGCAATGACCGATTAAATTTTACAATCTTTTCGGATGGAGTTTAAGTTCTCTGTAAAGATTTAAACTGTATTTGATTCGAAAATTTGTTACTAAATGTATTATACTTTGTATCAAATTAATGTGGCAAATACGTATACAATGTAATAGAAACATAATAGTAATAGTATAGTATATATTGTTAAATAAAATGTAATAGTATGTATTGTTGAACAAAATTCTTAGTGGAAGAAGCGAGAAAGATGCTAAAAGGACAGTTGTCATTTGAAGCGTTTTCCAATAAAGTATCTTAATTTTTTTTATTTTATTACATTTATTTTATTTATATTGTAGCTTATGACTCTGCTTTAAGGATGTATTAAAATTTCATGCGAACACATAAATTCTCTAGTTTTTCTACTTTTCTTACAGCAAACACAATCAAATCTACTTCTACAACCGTAAATAATTATTCTGATATTTCGATATCTGTGAAATATTTTAAAGACTATGTAATAATACTTGAAATATTTAGACAATATGTAGTAATAGAAATTCGGTTTAAAATTACCGATATGTTACAATTAAAATATTTATTTCTCTTTTTCCCAATTTCTTATTATTCCTATAACTGTGATAAATTTAAAATTGTTAGCATAGTTATAAGATTAAAAAGCTTAATTCCTAAATTTTAGTGAACATAGTTTAAATTGCGCGTTCACTGAAATCAATTACATGTTTAAAGGCAAAAAATGGCATGGAAGAATAATTTTTAGAATATATCTGTTAAAACTATTTTGTGAAGGAAACAAAGGCAGGCTTTAAAGCATTTCCTGAAGCATAATTAATGAAAAAACAACTGTGGGTTGTATATAAATGTATGTATATATATAAATGCATATGCATATGCATGAAATGCAAAATTATTCAAAAAAAATTATAATTGCTTTTGCACAAAGAATTAATTCACCTACTGAATATTTCATCAAGCTCCTCCAGGAAATATTTTCTGCACACTTCATTTAATTTCACTCAATGTTTTATTAATACATTTTTAAAAAAATAAAATATGAATTTTTATGTTTTAAACACTTTTCTTTAAATATTGAAGTTTCTGAATTAGCTCTTGTAAACAAGTATCGATAGTTATTAAGCCATAAAAGTAGAAAAACTGTTTCTAGACATTTAAATTAACATTTTCCTATTAATGATGTTCACCAGTTATAATAACTGAAGTTTCAAAATTTAGTCATTAATTTTGTAACATGGAATAAAATGTTGAGTTAAATATTAGGAGAGGAAAAAAATTTTTAAACAATAACTGTTTTTATTATAGGTTTTTTTTATAGAGTGCTGTTTTTATGAAATATTAAGACAATTAAATCCTGTCTTTATAATTAAAATTAAAGCAGAAAATATACTCATAACATTAATGAACAATCTTATTTTTTGTTATATTATATTAATATTCCTTCTTATATATTAATTGAGAATGTATGATTTATTTTTCATTGCTTAAATAAATAAAACTTTTAAGTTAATTTATACTTCTATAAATAAAATACTGAAACATTTATAAAGAACTCGTCAAAGTTTTCCTAATTTTGTTTTTTTATATTTTTCTAGCTTTCAGTTATGCTTTTAGAATGCATATATAGGATATATCAATGAGAAAGAATAATGATAAATTAATCTTGATATGTAATATATGTTTAAAAGTGTAACATAATTACGGGATGGAATGAAAAATGTATTTCTGACACCTAATTTGCAAACAGAGAAATTTTTATTCTTCAGTTATTTCTATAAAAAGCGTAATTAACTTTTCATGAGTGAAACCAGGGCCGAATAACCAAGTTTTTTTTCTTTCACAGAAAAATGTTCTATGTTTCTGATGTTTATCATGTAAATATCTGAAATTGATGAGTGAGGGCGGTGGCAATTTGTGTTTTGAGCGATTATGCATATCATCAGAAAATGAACAGTTTCTGCTTTTTTCCAAATAATCTCATAAATTATCTTCACGCGCTACGTGCTTGATAATTTGTTTTTAGTTCTTGTTAAGGAACCCATTAAGAAAATGACTTAAAAAAACTTTTTCTTGCGTTATCTTTGTAGAACATGTGATGTTAAAAGTAAAAAAAAAAATATTTAATTTTTTAGGCATGTCTCTGTATTAAATATTTTAATGCTGTTTCTGTTACATTTTGTAATTGAATATATTTCGCTTATGAGTAACAATAGGCTCAGTTTAATGCTTGTAATAATGTAAGTGTGTGTATGTTTATTATTATGTATATACATATACAAATTTTAAAGAAACCAAAACAATGAAACGTAAGTATTTAGTATTAAGTAAATAAAAGCATTGAAAGTTTAAAACAATAAAAGTGCTTTATCCTTGTTTACAATTTTTATTCAAAGCATTTAATTAATTGAAAAACAAGTCACGAAGTAAATAGCATTGTTCAAAATACATTATAGCCGCAGAAATATATCTATATAATAAATCTTTTTAAAAATAATATCTAATTAGTACTCATTAATTGATGTTTTTTAAGAAGACAATTTAAGGAAATGCCCGAAAAAAGAGATATTTATTTTTAACAAAAATATACATATTTATAAACCCAAATAATCACTGGAAAAATATTACATCCACCAATTAACATATTGAATACATTTATAAAATAAATATATAAAACTTTGAAAGTTTTTATTTAGTTCTTCAAAAAAACTGTGTGTAAAGAAGAAGAATCTTTACTCTACAGCAGTTAACATAAATTCTAATTTCTTTCTTTTTTTATTTTGACTGCATAAAAATTTATTTGTGAAATATTTTAGATCCATTAATATTTCATTTTATTATATTTTTGGTTATTAAAATTGTAAATGAATGCATAATTAAAAAAATAATACATAGAATAATTCTAAATATAACAAAAAGAATTTTTATGAGTTTTTTTCTTGAGTCTATCTTTTTAGAATACTATATCAAAGGCTATGCGTTATTAGCAGAACCGTCAAGCGCATTGTGAATTAGAAATGAGCAAGAACACTGAAAACTGCAAAGAACATTTTTTCGCCAATGATAATAGCAGAATTTAATTAATTCAAATAATTCATAAGAAATATTTTTAAATGATTATTCTTTTTGGGAGAAATGCTATAGTTTTGTTTTTTAATGAGCGAAAAAAAAATGTTTGTTTATGTATATATATTAATCATTGCATTTTACCCGTAAACAAACTTTTTATTTCCAAATATATAACTATAATACAGTAAAATTCATTAAAGTTTATAGCTGTAAATAATTACGCAATTCTGCAAATACACTTGAATATTACATCAATTCACCAGTTTAATACTCTTTACAAATAAATGTAGAACAAAAAGTTTTACATTTTAAAATATATCTTTATAACAGATTAAGTCAAACTGTTTACACTCTGCTTAAGGCATTTAATGCTGTACATTTTTCAATTCCTGTTATGTCTCTGGTATGGATAAGCAATTCCTCGTAAGCACTAATGAAACTCTGTTTACCTTCATTCAAATACTGAAAGCAGTGGTGGATCATTTTGTGATCTAAAATTCAAAAGCAAATATTTTTGTTTGAGATCCGTTCGCTTAATCAAAGTTGAAAATCATTTCTCAATTGAAAGCTTACTGATGGTTTGTGAAGTCCTTTCAGCAAACAGGAGTCTCAGTTATTCCGGTAAGTTTCTAAAGGAGTAACTGCTCTAAGGATTTTTTAATTAAAAGTCTGGATGCATGAGCCCGAGATAATTTAGCTGAGGGGGGAAATGATTCTTTCTGACTGTAGATTAAAAGCATTTAATATTTCATTGAAACGAAGCTCTAAGAATAAGAAAAGAATAGTCCATTAAAATGTTTAATAAAATTTGAAAGGAGAAAAGTGCATTAATTAATCATGAGAGGAAATGTTTACTTTAAAAAAAACAGCTTTTAACACTCAAAATGCTATTTGAATTCAGTGACTTTCATAAAATTAGTCTTATCAATGCTTAAGGTTTAGTAATCGTAAGTTTTAAATAAAGTAATATAGATCTTAAAAGAAAGGTTAGATATTTTAATTAGCTCTTGCAAAGACGTTATTCATTATGTAAAGTTTAAATAATAGCAATATTTGAATATTAATGGATGCTTAGAATGTGTTAGCGAGTATTATTTTCTTTTTTCATAAAAAAAATATGTGAGTTATATACTTGATTTAAAATTAAATTTAGTAAAACTTTGTTGATAGCTAATTTGAATTACATTGTTACTTGTTGGTTATTATCGGAAAAAATATATTGTAAAATATTCAACGATATACCCATCAGGAGCATAATTGTCTTAACTCGTTTGGTGTATTAGTGCTTTTAATAATGTTTGTATGAATTAGCCTACTTTTAAATATGTTTTAAAGCTTTATGCAAAAGAAAAATATGTGCAATAAAAATAGTATATGCACTACAAGTGCTTCGTTGCTTTAATAATTCTACACGAGCTCTAAATAACACTATCGCGAATTTACTACACCACTAAAAATCTCTCATTGTTTGCAAATGTTTTGTGATATTAAAAGTAAATTAATTCAAATTATGTAATTAGTAAAATAGCAATTACTTATGTTAATTAATTTATGATTAAAAATCAACTAAATTGAACTGAGCTAAGTTCAAAATTGTCTGATGTTAATAATATTATTTGACACTGATATTGTTTTATGGAAAAGACTGATTTTAATCAACAAAATTCATTTACTTTAATTAATTATTTTGTCCTCTCTGATAAAAATCCTTTTATCTGCGTTAGTCTTCAAATAAATAGCTTAATCTTTAAAGAACGAGAAAATTGCCTCTTTTAGGATTTCCCCCACGAGAAAGATAATTATTCCTTTAGGTCCATATCGAGTATTTAAAACTTTCGACAACAATTATTCGAAAAAAGTCAATTATTTTAAATTAAACAAAGGTGGTCATTTTGTGCAGCTAAATTGAAAACATCCCTTCTTGACTTATGCCAATTAAAATATTCTATTAAACTCCATTATCTTAGAAGGCCACGAACGTATTTCTAAATTAAAATTAATGACGAAAAGTTTAAGATCTTTTTTTTTTTTTGTTTCATTTTTTTCTGCAAGTAACTTACAATGACTGAAATATAAGTTGCGTCGAGAATCTAAGCCGAAGTAAGTAGCTTATGAGAAAAATCTCATTCAGCGAGGAAGACTTGTGTCTCCCTAATTGATTGATGTGATATTTGATGAAAGTTTAATAAGCACTGAGAAACTTCATTGTTTTGTTTTGTTTAAAGTTGCAAGCTTTAGTGATTAGAAAGATACGTTGAAGGCAACTTTCATGTCTTAGGTATTGACTGAAAGCTTTAAAGAGGGCTTTAGACTGCATCAGTCTGGGGAACATGAATTAAGTTTCTAGAAACTGTACTTAAGTTACCTGGATATTTATACATAAAGGAGGAGAAATAATGTTTTATTTTAAGCTAAGAGATACGGTTATTCAGCGAAAGAGTTCCTCGATTCATTACGGTTCATTTTGTTATCTATAAAAAGAAAAATATTAATGTCTTTAGCATAAGTATGAGTAAAACAAAAATAATTATTATTCTGAACTACAAAATTCTTTAAAAATGATACTATATTAAGATATAAATTAAAGAGATTTTTATAACTGGATATTTTTCTAAAATTGCATTTACATGTCACATATACAAAAATAATTATGATAGATCATGAAATATTCTAAAATCTTTTGGTAGAATTACTATAAAAGTTCTCTAAAAGTATAATTCAATCATAAGTATATTTAAAAAAAATACTTGTGCACATACTATTTTGTCAAATTCGTATTTGACTGATACATGTAATTAATTGAAATATATATCTGTTTTTTTTTCTCAGCATACTTTACCAATGCAATAAAAATATTTCCTCGTTGAAGGAAAAAAATGTGTAAAAATAAAATATATTAATTTAAAACTGTTATCTCATCTCATCATTATAAAAAAGCAAATGAAATAAAAAATTACTTTAACAAGGGTACAAAAAGCATATTAAAATGCAAACTTCTTCGTTTGTTAGATTAAGTATTAAAAATATCTCATTGCAAATTAACATATTAGAAACAGCAGTAACACATTTTAAAAGTTGAAAAGTACTTCTAGTTCATCCATCCTAACTCCCTTTTCCTATTAACTAGCATTTATTACCGAAATACTGAAATGAACTTATATTTTAAATAACAATGTAAGTTCCCTCTTTAATAACAATCAGCATGAGATGATTTGACACTTCAAAGTCCTTAATGTATTGATTAATAATTTTACTCAATATATATCATATATATGAGTAAAATTATCATATATCATAATCAATACAATTTAGAAACTCAAACTTCAGTAATTATTTAGTTAATTTTGAAATCATTAAAATATTTAAGCTCCCTTATATATTCGTTGGTATTATGTCACACGTATTCCAGAAACATCCATTGAATGTATTTTTATTGGTCTCTATAATTCTACTAAATGATATAATGACATGTTGCTCTAATTTCTACATACCATAATTATTCTTTTCCTTTTTAAGCATTATTTTATTTGATGAATGTTAGACAGGATGCACATGTTAATTTAAAATATTTGGTCGATACTTTCTCTCTTTCACAGCTGTATATTTCTTACGAATCAGAGCGAAATCACAAGGAACTACATATTTGTTCCATACTTTGAACTTATTAATATTGGTTACCTATATCTTGTGTTCAATATTTCATTACTTTCAGCATCAGTTCTCATTATTTGATATTGGTTCCACTGAGTAAATATGTGCATGTCATTGAGCGTATTCCCAATTGATCGTAGTTCTCGAAGAATCTATACCATTTCTGGTAACAACAGCATGAAATTCATTATCAAAATAAAATTAAAATGATTTTGAGAATCATATATATTTTACTATTTATAACTGTTGGTATGTCTAAAGAAAGTTTCAAATAAAGAAACTCTTTATATTCAATAATTTTAAAAAATGATACTTTTAAAGTAAAATAATTCATACGATTACTTTTAATATTTAATCAGTTTAATTTAAAGTTCTTAATGAAAACAGACATTCTTCATTTGCATTTTTAGGTAATTTATATTCTTCGTTAGATTAAAATTAGATAAAGAATAAGTTTCTTCTGTTAAACTCAACTCAAAGAAAATTGTATTAAGCCAATTGTATATGATATGTTGAAGAAATATTTAATTAACTGTTGTAATGAAATTTTATAAATGAGAAATGTAAGAAAGAGTTGTTTACATTTTACATATAAATTGGAGTATGCAATATATTCCATTTCTTTGTTGTGTGTTCTTAGGAAATTGAAATAAATAAAAATTCATTAAAAATGTCAATTTTAAGGTTTACATTCGAAACTGAAATTAATTTCACGTTTCAACAGAATTTTTTTTTCTCAATAATACCAAGTGCATGTTACATTTATTTATAATCGTTTAATAAATTCACTTTTATTTACTTTGTGTTTTCAATGTATTAAAACTTAATTTTACTAAGGCTCCTTTGAAATAAAGCACTGAAATGAAAATAAACTTTATTAAATTATATGTTCTGTTTGCTTCGAAAACACAATAAGGTAATATAAAAAAGTTTCTTTGCAATAAAATTATTAATTTTTCTGAAATTTATTTTTTAAAGTTATATTTATATATACTTATCTTCGTAAGAAAACCACCTATATTCTACTTTAAAATAGTTTTCAGTTATTTGTGGAATTTTCTTAACCAATACGCCATTGCTTATCATTAAATTAAATAATTGATCACACACAAAATTAGATTGCTGAGACTCGAATTCATTGAGTAATTTCTTAAGAAAAAAAAGAGCAAAAAATTCAAGAGATATAACTAAAATAAATAAACTTTACGTTATGATAAGAATAAAAGGCACTAATTATTATGAATGTTTTACGCAAATTATATCTCATTACGAATGTTCCCATTTAAAAATGGGAAACATTAATATATGTAAGAAATAAGTTTTGTCTCAACTTATTCACTTAAATTTTTTTCTAATTTTCGATAAAGGTATTCGATAATTTCTTTAAAGTTACAAAACATATGTATCTAGTTGTAAAAATATGATTGAAGTGCTGTAAAAGAGCTTTTATCTTGCAGAAGCAATTGCAGTTATATGTATATCAGTTAATCCAAATTCTGTAGAATATTATACAATTCTACTCTTATGGGCTTAGGAAATTCTAACATTCTTCGATAAACTAAACTATCTGATACTATGCATTAGAAGAGCTCATTGCATCTGCTTTCCCTTAAGCCATGAAAAATATATGTAAATTTTTCTAATCAACTTGTTCCATTTCAATTCCCCTTCTAGTTGCAATATATATATATAATACTCAAATCTACTTTGCATATTTCTATCAGCTACACCTCGCTCATTCTAGGTTAGAAGTACATCGAAACGTATTGCAAAATAGACTATATTCATAACCAGGTTAATATAGTAATGTTTATTCTGAGAATAAGCGTAGCAAAATGTGTGGGAAAAATCTTCAAACAATATTAAATATTCAAGACTTTGCGTTGATGTTCGAAAACTATCTAGATAATTTATAAATTTTCCAATTTCTTGGCGTCTTGTTGACTTTAAGAGAGTTTGTAGTAGAAAGCAACCTATTTTCTACTTCAGTAATTTAAGATAAACTTTCATCGAACATCGAAATTAACAGTGAGCATTGTAGATAAGAGAAATAAAATAAATATTAAGAGATAATAGGCATTACGTTTGGATCTTCTGTTCAAAATTAAAATGCACATACATTTGAAGTAGAGTATTTAATAATTCTGCCTGAATTCCTTCTCTTTAATTCGTGTGTAATTAGAAAAGAATGGAATGTTGAATTTAATATTCATAAGAAACTAATATTGATGACAACTTTCCAAAAATATTTGTAGATAGTCACAGAACTTTTTAAAGGTAAAAAAAAATTCAGTCTTCTTATTTTTTTTTTCACAATAATTCTTATTTTTCAAATTTTATTCTTAGCTTTTGTAAAGAAAAGATAGCATAGGATACAATTTAAAATATATTCTTTTTGCAGAAAATAATTCAACAACGGACTAAAAACAAGTACGAATTTATTTTTAAGTAATACAAAGTGATCTACTCAATAGAAAATAGTTTAATGAGATTGTAGTTATTCGAGTCAAAATTTTGCATCTCTCTAACTAATCGATTAAATTTCCTATCACAAACCAATACCTTAGACAATTTTGTTTACTCTATTCATATTTATTAAACGCAGCATTGTGTTAAAAATGTAAAAATTAATTATTTATAAAGTTTTTTATTAAAAAACAAGAATAACTTAATATACTTTAATAACCAATGAAATTAGATAAATTATTAAACCGAGGTTTCTATTAATTTTTGGGAGGCCAATTATTGGTTCATGTAATTATTTTTTCCTTTAAAATCCCGAAAGTCAATGGCAAAAATAATATTTTTATCCCTTTTAATTAAGAACTAAGTATTTACATTCTTATGTGCCCATTTTTAATTAAGTTTTAAAGTTTTAAGTCCATCTGTGTTTTTTAAAAAAATTTCATTGTTTTGAGGTCTTAATAACACTAGTGTCTAACATAAAAAAGATTTCTAACTTCTTATATGTGTGTGAAAACATATAGAAATATGAGGTACTATTTCTATTCTCATTACGCATAAATTACTATTTTAACTTACTTGAATAAAAAAGACAAAGTATTTACAGTACAATAAAACTGGAATATGAGTTAACGTATTCAGAAATATTTACCTATTATTTTTCTTCAATGTAAAAAAGAACATTTCATGATAATCTCTGAGTACTTTTACATTTATTTCGTAGTTACCACTTATAAGATCATATTTCAATCAATATAATGAAGAAATACAAAATCATTTTTATTATAATAATTCTAATTCATTGGATTCGATTATATAAGTCTCAATCAATTTCCTAAAATTATAAAAAAAGATATACTCAAGATCTATTTAAACGTTGAAAATGTTAGAAGTATTAACTAAGCATTAAAATGTATCCTAATTTTGGAGAAATGGGATGATTATTTTTCACTTAGCAAAAAAAGCAAACATTTGGTAGTGGGATTGAGTCCTTGTATTTCAGAGCCTAAACCTATGAGCGATTCTAGAGCTCGCTTAGATTGCTTCAATTTGCTGGAGCAAGATATGAGATACGAGGGAAGTTACTGCATCGCATTTCCTTTGATCTACCGTATTCAAACATACCAGCAGATTATACGATGTCAATCGTACATTAAAATTATGTGCACTCCGGTAATCTAAAGATTATCTCTCAAATGGTCCCTCTCTAGTTTATATGATACGAAATTCTCCAATGCTGTCTCTTCCTGGAATGACTCTCTAGGTGCTTTACGTGCATATGTATGTTACGAGTTTATAGTTTAAAAGGCTTCGTGAGATGAGATATGATCCTCTCTGAAAAGGGATATTCTCCAACATGCCCTGCATGCATACATTAGGAAATACCGCTCATGTATAATTAAACGCTAAATCTGGATGTAGTATATTTCCCATGCACTATGTTCACTATGTTCCAATAACTTTTAGTTTAAAATTGAGATTTACAAGAAATGAACTTTAAATTCTGTACTGGTATTGAATGGTTAAATACACTTAGTGCAGATTTCATAAAATTTAATGTTATCTTATTACTTTTAAAAAAGAAACAATAACAGAAAATGTGATTATTTTTTAATTTTCATTGTATTTATTAGAAATGCAGTTTCAATCTTAAAAAGAGTCACAAACTTAATTTTTTTTATTTAATTTGTAGTTTTGTACACAATTATGGCAAAACTTTAAAATTTCCAACAATTGTTCTCAAGTTTCTCAAAGAAACCTCCTACATTATTATTTAAAAAGAAATTCCTCAGTGTAGTTTTTGAAATATGAACTTTATCATTCCTTTTTATAATATTACGAAATCTGATTGAAATGGTTCGGTTTACTAAGCCAACAACAATCCATTTACTGAGGAAATACCACAACAATAAGATTAGATAATACTACCTTCACAGATTTATTTATTGTCAAAATTACCGTAATTTCCTTACATAATACCTCTTTGAAGAGGCTTATTATGATAGGGTCTAGGGGGGAAAAGAATAGAATCTAAGAACATAAAAAAGTAAGTAAGCATAACCTGAGGTGGCCCTGGATATTGAAGTAATCGACCTCCGCGAATTATTGTTCGCTTCTTTTAGAAAATATTAGGGACAAGTAATGGGAATATGATTGCTTTTCTATTTTGTATAATACGCTTATGTTATTAATGTGTGTGGGGGGGAGTGATGTTTTCTTACATTAAGAGCTTTTTATGCTGAGAAAAAAATCTTAATAATTTTCGAGACAAAACTTTCCTATTTTGGTAATTTAGATATGTTTTAGTTTGCTTCATAAAAATAGGTTTTCTTATCTCATTCAATGGATGAAAATATACCGAGACATCATCAAAACTTTTTTTCTAATTTAATGTTATTTTACTTATATTTGAGCTTACTTTTAGATACATTAATTGATTTTTTTTATTATTTAATGCTTAACTAGAAGCATTTTAAAATGTGAAAGTTGTGCACTATTTTCATTTAGCCAAAGATGTTCTATTTTAACGGGTCGTGGTAGCCAAACGGCTATGGTTACGAACTCATGGCCTTGCGATTCATGAGTTCGAATCCTAGTGCCACTTAAGACCCGCCATGTAGAGGGGTTGATGTACGTAAAATATGCCAAGGCTCTAAGTCCTCCCTTTGGTGTGGTAATTTGGAGAGGGCATCCAGCTCAGGTGGCGTCCTCGTCACTTGACTGGTGTTCAAAAATACGAGGCCCGTCACCAATAGCCCTCTTGTTGCTTTATAGTGCGACTATTACAGTCGACTATCATAACCGGTAAAAATACCAATAATACATTCATAATTTTCTTAAAATATGTTTAAACATTGCCGCATTATTAAGTTAAATATATCAGGTATTTATGTAGGACTAAAATTTAAGTCTTAAATAATAAATAAAGGAAGAAATGATGAGATAAATACAATCTCCCTCCTGCCAAAAAAGAAAACATAAAAATATCCAAATCAATATGCGTATCTGAGACTTAATAAAATCACACCATTAATATTCAAAACAAACTATCATACAACAACCTAAAATAAAAATAATTAAATTAGATCTTTCCATTTCTTTCCTGCATTAAAATATATCTAACGCTACACTAGAAGCATTATCCTGCTTAGCAAAATATTCGCTTTTAAAAACGTTATCCAGTGCCTACAGATATTTATTACATTTAATTAACAGATTTATTAATTAAATTGAGCAACTTTTCTTTATCCCGCAGTATTTTGTCTTTTATTCCCAAACTCCAATTTCTCAATCCAAGTGAAGCAAGACATCCGTTCTTTATTTTTTTTTCCATGAAGATTTTTCCCGTATTTATGAAAACCTATCTTAAGTACGCCTTTAAGTAATTAGTAGGGTTACATATATTTAAAAGAACCAAATTTGCTTTTCATTAATGAAGAGCACCAGGAAAAAAAGCATAAAGAACGCTTCAGTAACTGACGAAATTAAAGAAAAGAATTGGTGTAATTAACAACAGCGAAAGTGCTTGACTTAATGTTAAAGTAACATTTCGTTGCGAAGGACAGTAACAAATTAAGGAGCTGAATGAGATAAATGGAAAATACCTTTCTAGAGAAAAAAATTTCTACTTAAGCATACTGTTACCTTATTTAATTGCAAAAGTGTATTATTTGATTTGAATAAAAAGACAACAAAATAATATAAAATGTATTTTATTTTTAAAGCATAAGCTTAATCGTTCACAATTCTTAATTAAAATTCTTTTGAAACGCAAAGAAATATTACTTTAAAAGTTATTGTCAAAAATTCAAATTCGTTTTATTTTTAAATAATTCTTATTTTTCTTACTGGAGTAACAATTACACGCAAAACCTTATGATCATTAAACTTGTACTAAAGAAGCTTTTTTTTTAAAAAAAATTATTCGATGATAAAGTGCTTCGTTAAAATAAACGATCAAACTCTTTTTTAAGTGAAGTGCTCATTATTTGTTGATAAAAGTTTCAAAATGGTTTCTTAATTTTTATTTAAAGACCTCAAAGATGTAATTAAAATGTCTTGAAATACTACCGAATTTTTTTCGACAAAGTATTAATTTTCAATCGCAATGATAAAAATTCAGATGTTTAGATCATTTTCCAATTAAATATTCTACAATGTATCTTTTAAGATTAGCTTCATTAAAAAATTGCAACTTTTTAAATCATAAAAAACTATTGCGAACTTTTGAAACTCTCTTATTCATAACTTTTAAATATATTCAAATAATTATATTTAATTATTTAAGAATAACACCAACCATTTGTTTTCATCTTTCTTCAAACGACTATTTAATTTAAAAAGCGTTTTTATTTTCATTCTGGTAATTCAGATAAATTTTTTCTGCTTTAATAAAGAGATTTTTTTTCCAAATTTTGTTAAATTTATTATTGTGTTGTAGTTTGGCAATTGTCATTTTATTTATTAATTAAAGTAAGCTGCATAATTTCCTTATAACTCTCATGTATCATTTATATTCACTAACTTAATTATAATATTTAACTTTTTGTTTAATATATCTACCTAAATCTCTCTCAGACAACTTGCTGTAAGAATTAATTACATTATTTTATTTATTAAAATTAGTCAAAATATTGATAAGTAAATAGTGAGTTATGTAAAATTGATAAATTAATGTGGAATAATGATGTATAGATATATATATATATTCTTGTTTTAAAAATCCTTCTAGATTACTTCAAATATCCCTGTAGCTAATCAATGTTCAAATGTAAAAAAAGTACTTTCTCTCTCCACTTTGATAATAATACAGTTTCTCCCAATTTCCCGACCGTACCTCAACCCATTGTACTCATCAAACAGAAATTTCCTTGTTAGCTAATTACCTCAACCGTTTCAGAAAGTCAAGAGGTTACAATGAGTAAGTCGATTAACCCCATAGCTTAATTCCTAGACTCACCCTTTCCAATCAGTTCCGAAAAGAAATATCTGTCACAAAATTCGCAACTGTCTATTAATACAATCTCAACCTCTGTTACTTTACGGTTACCTACCGAACTAATGAATATCACCTCCCGACTAATGAATTTCCGTATCTTGAAGGAAACACTGAACTGCTGTTTAAACAGTCTATTTGCATCTTAACAAGGATGATCGGTCCTCATTACCGTATGAGTTGACTTGCTGGGTACACACAATGAGTGAACTTTATCGCACAACACCAATTAAATACCTTTCGTCAATAGAAGATTCCCGTAATCAGGAGTTAGAACAGTGTAGTTAGGTGCTAAGGGGTCTGCATCAAATTATAACTGATTCCCAAGCTTTGGGCAATACGTTTGTGAAAAGTTTCAATTGTTTCCCTTCTCTTTCATCACTTGAAAAAGTGGTATTCTTTATGCAGAATGCATAAATTCACTTAACGTTAAAATTAAATCTTAACAATTGTCTATTGTCAATATATCACACGAATGCATCTAAAAAAAATTTGGTACGTTTTCTTAGTGTTAATTGTTTAATGTATTTTATTTTAATTTGTGTGATACACACAGAAAGGAACTCGTAACATTTAAGCGACTTTTCGTAGTTTGCTAACAGATTGAAGAAATATTCACACCTATCAGCAATGCATTAGATACATTTTTACTTTAAAAATTATCGAATATTCCTTTTGTATACAATTTAACTTTCTAAGATTAAAGCATCTTTCGAAAAGTATATGCTATAGAAAATCTAAGGTTTTATTTCATTAATTTTATTTGAAAATCATTCAAAAGAATTTTGGTCACCTAAAAGTCACAAATACTTAAGTTTTGTAACTAAAGAATGAAAGGGAGAAAAATCTTCTAATTATTAATTTTTTTCATTCATATCATATACATATACATATATAAGAATGCATATGAAAAAAAATCCATTAAGTTTAACTGAATAAAACCTGTTAAAAATATCACAAATATGATTTTTACTGAAGTCAAACATTATAAGAGCTAGAATTATAAAGCAAAAATTTTTAAAATTTTATTTTAAACTTCTAACTGTAAACTTTTGATTTATTCCTTTAAGAATTTAGAGCAATAAACTTAGATGTCACTGTGATAGCCGAAGAATTAAAAAAAAACTACAACCATCTACTTAAGTCTGCTTTTACAATCTCTTTTAAAAGCAACGACGTTAAAATTTATTTAAAAATACAGCAATGAAATAAAGTAAACATTATTTTTATAGTTTTATGTTAAAAGCACTTTTCATTGTAAACACTTTTCATCAGTGTATTAGTAAACTTCAATGTTATAATTCTGATTAAGCAACGAATATATTTTATCATTTATTTCTAAGTTATTTTATATCAAATTTGCACTCTAAAATTTTTTTAAAAAACTTCAAATCATTGCTTAAGGATCATTTGAATTTTAAAGGTTTAAAGAAATTGACATAAATATTGCATATGACACTTATGGTATAAAGGTTCAAAAGATTAAATTTCTTCTGTTTAATAACTGTTAGATGCTCAAACAAATAAAAACAATTACAGTAACATAATTAAACAATTGTCTAATACTATAATGCCTATAAATTTCATGGTGACTGATGAAGATTTTTATTCTTAATAATTCTTAATCTCTTAAAATTTCTTTTCTATCAGAAGAGTTTAGCTTAATTTCAGTAATTATTTACTAAATGCTGTAGTCAAAAAGAATCAGAAAAAGCGTCCACATTTGCCAATTAAGCAGCTTTTGATAGATGATTCTTCTCCCAAAGCAGCAAATTAATTTAAATTTAGTTAATGTAATGAAGATGTGGAACAGCACCAGACTAATTTAAGTGTAATTACGTAAAACAAGAGATTAAAAATAATTCAATCTTCATTCTTTGAAGCGTTGACCAGCTGCGCAACTTGAAGCTATAGTGGTTTAAAGTTAACTTGCATTTTGATGCAATAACACTCTCTGAAAAGGAAAAAACTAGAACTTCCATGATCCATTTCAAAATCATTAACTAAAAAAATAAATGAAGCAAAAACACAAAATATACCGATTGATAAACAGCTTACAAGTATTTCACATAATTCGTCTTGAAAGCTCATATGAACACCTAAATTCCTATCATGTATCATGTTTACACATTAATATGTGTGAAACAGCAATTTAAGTAAGAAAATTAACCAAATGACATTTTACAAAACATAAATAAATACATACGACAAATATGACAGATGAAATTACTTTAAAGTATTAACATTTAGTTAAGATTTAAAAACAAAATTACTGAATTTTACAACGAAATATTAAATAATTTAATTCATTGTATTTATATTGTGTAACTAATATATATTTAAAAGCAAATATGCGAAATAAGTAATAAATCAAAATATAAGAAAACAAATTCAAACCTAAAGAACATATATATATATATATATATATATAGACACTGGGCCTCTTTTTAAAATAGTTTAGCAACATTTTGAAGAAAAATATTCAGTGTATTAGTAAACCTCAAGCAAACGCAGAATAATTTTAAAATTAGAAGTGAATTCCTTTAGAAACAACTTCTAAAGATTTTTTGGAAAAATACTAAAGCAATAACTAAACTAACTCCCCTTTATGGGATTTGCTTTTATTCTTTATGGTTTGGAAAGGAAAAAATGTCTACCATTTTTCAATCTATCACGGAACTGTAGAAAATATTTGGTGGAAAGATAATATTTTAAAACGCCTTTATGTATAATATCATTATTCCTACTTGTCATACACACACCAAAAATCCAATAAGTAAAAGGCTTTTATGATACGTTTTTGACCAAAACAAACTGTTCTCTTTTCTGTTTATTTATCTGGGTTAATATTGTGCATTCAATGTTTTTATACTATAAGGAATTGCCATTTAAAAATTCCGTATTTTGTAGCATGAAGACATCCTTTTCATAAGGAGAATTTTGATACTATAAATCTCTTACTAATATATTATAATTAAACTTAAATCCGTATATATATATATATATATTAATGTATATTAATCATATAACATATAAACTTTTCTTATGTGCACATACACTTTAAAGCAATTAACCCCATTAAAATATAGTTAAGTAACATTTTAACTATATGAATTGAATTTAAATATTATGGGTTACAGTTTAATGTATTACTTTGAACTAAATTTAGAATTTTAATGCATTACCTCGTATTTTCCTAGCTAAATATATACTTAAATTAATATAATAAATACACTTTATATGATTATAATATACACACTTTTATGCTGTGAGTTAAAATAGCATAGTTCAATACTTTTAGTTGATTTATGTATTATCTATAGGTATAATACATATAATTTATAGAAGTATATTTCGCAGAATTATATTATGGAATAAAAAATGCATTTTTCATTTAATGCAAGTAAATGAGATTTATGTATCGTAAATTTTAGCTCACAACACACATTCAATATTAGAGGGAGGAAACATTTTAATATAATTTCTGAAAACACAGTTTCTGTGATATATGTACAAACTACTTTGGTGAAGTTTTTAGTATAAATTTACTTAATTTACTTAATATAATGTATTGTCCAATTTAAAAATAGGAAGTGGACTATGTATTTAGTAATCCCCCCCCCATGTGACAACACTCCAAAAATTCCTAAATTATTGCTTTTTTAATCTTGTGTAAATTACATCTTATCATCAATTATTTACAAATTTCAGTTGGGTACTGCTATGAACTAATACCTAAAATTTTTTTAAACTAATTTAAGTATTTTAACTTAATTCCCTTTTCCAACATTCAGTGCAATAATTCAGTGGTTGAAATACATTTTTTTTAAATTTTCAGTGTAATAAATGAAAAATGTTTAAAAATACCTGAAAGTTTATTCATGATGACAACAGATGTGCTGCAATGAAAACAAGATTTTTATATTGTTTTCTACAATCATTAATATTATTATTTTATTTGATATTGGATGGAACCTATCATAAACTACTAATTTTTGAAGTCTTGTATATTTCTTTAAAAAAAAGAAGTGAAAAGAAAACTTAATAGATTGCTGACTTTCGAAGATTTTTCTTTAAATTAAGAGCGAAACTTGAATTAAAAAATTTAAGACTTGCTCATTTCTTTTGAAACTGAACTTCTGAAAGAAAAACATTCAAATAATTTATTTTCAACAGAAATACAAAATAAATAGAATGTAAACAACTAGTAAGAGCTGAAATTCTTTCCACGAATCTGCGTGCTCATCTCAATCCTTATTTATGATTTCGGTTATAAACATTTCCTCCATAATGAATTTCAGTTTGTATGCGTATGTGTGTTTGTGTATCTATATGGATACATATATTTATAGTAGAGTGCTTAGTCGTTGAATTTAAGACTCAGCCCTTACTTGGCTTAGCTATCTACTTCCACCACTAGTCTGGAAGCAACGTTCCGCGAAGCAAATGTTCTCGCAGTATAAGCATTTAATCACACGCCGCAAAGCACATACAGCAGATGGTAGTGTTCGCAATGCGTAGAACTCCAACTTGTTAAACATTTGTTGCGTCAAAGTTTCAGAGAGCTGTGAGCAATGAAGCGTTTATAGCTGATCATTCTCTCCGCATAGTTGGGACGAAATATTTATTTGGTTCAGCATATATTTTTTTACAATCCTTGCTCTATATTCATTGAAAAGTCTTTCTTATGTATGAGAGGTATAAAATAATAAAAAGAAATGCTCTGTGTGAGAGAGAAAGAGATTATTGCTCATCCGTATCATTATGAAAATTTAGAGGAAAACATATGAATGAAAATAAGAAGTATTCTGGTTTGTCTTTTTGTGAAATGATTAATAAAAACTTTTTCAGAAAAAAATAATTTTATATATATAAGATGCATCTCTCTTATAAATTACATGTCTATTCAAAAGCTAAATCAATTTAGATGTTTAATAATATGTTCATATAAATGTTACTAAATACAAAATCAGAAAGAAAACATTTTTCGAAGTATAAATAAAGTAGTGTTTCTTAAAGTAAACTTGAGTATTTTTTCAATGGTATTTTCTAGAATTTGTGTATTCAGCATTTTTTTCTTTTTTCTTAAATAAAATACAACAAACGGAAAAGTTGTGTCTTTTCAATTTGATTGTAAAAGTTTTGGTATTTTATTACCCCAAATTTTTATCAGATAATTATGTGTTTCATCCGATTTTAAAATTTGCATTTACATTAAAATCAAAAATACTTATTAATGTTCTTCTTTACTTATTTTAACCCCTTTTTTGTGAACTTCTTCTTTACAATAAAATATTTTATCTATAGAATATATTGCATTTTCTCAAACAAATCTATGATAACCTAAAGGTAGTTGTCAAAAATTAAAATACGATGGAAAATAACACGATAGTTTTTTTTTATTTATTAATGTTAAATTATATATTAATCGCAGTCAATTCACCTAAGAGTTAAATACATTTCATATATATCTTTTTTTAAATTCTGCACAAAATTCTAAGACCTACTCCATTAAGAAAACAGTAACATTTGTTTTTAAAAAAGTTAACTTATATTGTGTGTTTGATGGTAGATCACTTTGAATATATTATTATTTTATAATAAAACATTTATCCAATAAAAACAAAACTTGCGTATGTTATTCAATATTCAAAATTCAAGAAATGAAAACATCAAAATATTTATCTGTCAACAATATATTGCAACATTGTTTAATATTGGGAACATGAATAAATAAAACAAATTTCTCTGAACAAGAGTATATTTTTATTATTTATGTAAATAAACTGTATTTTTCTATTTCGATGACGTTTTTTAAAACTATATTTCATTCTTCAAACATTCTATAAATACACGTCTTTTGAAGTATTTTGTAAATATGTTAAATTTATAAGTAAATAACAATGTATTCGTATGGAGTAAAAGAAAGAAATGAAAATGTCCTTTTCTTATAAAAAAGCATTGCATGACATTCAATTTTACGCCTTAAGCTCAATACTTAAAAAGTGAAAAAGGTATTTATAGTATTTTTTCAACGAAAGTTTATTTTAAAGTAATAATAACAGACAATTTATTCTGAACATCAAAGAACAGGCATCTTTTGAAAATCTAAAAAATAACATGCCATTATATTTCTTCTTCTGTGAAAAATACCTATATTTCATTTATTTGTGTATAATGTTAGATTTATTTTTTGTGAACACAAATCATAGGCAGTAAAAAGGAACTTTCAACTCTAATCTTATTATATTTTCGTCACATTATGCATTTTACTTTTCTAGAAAAACCATCCCTTGAATTGCAGAAAAGATGAGTTAAAAATATTAAGAAATGTGCTTCTACATTAGAAAGTTCTAGAAGTGAATACATTAAAAGTAACTCTAAAATCATCTCTACTTAACTTATGAACATCTAATACATTTTCAAAGCCAAAGTAAAACTCGTAAAAAATAAAAGGCTTTTAATTTTATAAATAATTTTAATTCAAATTCTTATTAATAATTATACAATTATTTTTAAAAAATTATACATTTATTTTAAATGATTGGTGGCAATTTAATAGAACTCTAAATGGAGTAAATAGTTATAATGTATAATTATCAACATAAATTGAAGGTGGCAATTGACATATAATTATGGGTTTTGTTATATAAGAAGTAAACTTTGTTTTAACAATGTATTACGTATTTTTTTTAATTTTATGTTAAGATTGATCAATCGTAGCAAAAAAAGACATTTTTTCTGCATATTGTATCTTTAATCATTTTTGAACAACTCAAAACGTAAAAATAACTAATGTATCACTTTAAACAACTACTAATTACATTCAGGAATGTTTCTGTCAAGCAAAAAAAAACATATTATATAATAACGGAAAATTTGGGAGAAAGGAAAACGAACACTTTTAATCGAAAAATCAGACAATAATTGAAGTAGCAATTGCAGTTAAAAAACTTATATAAATCTTATTTTGTTAAGTACTAAAAAATAATGCATTTATATCACTAATAAATCCTATAACAGCATCATTTCTTTTTTGTAAGGAAAAATGCATAATCCATACATTCCAAATACAGTTAATTGAATTTAGATATTTAAGTACCATTAATATTTTGTGTTAGATATTAATTACTTCAGAGGCTAATTTTATTTTCTATGCATCTCCTGTTTCCTTAGGCATGAAAACTATTTTTAAAATGTAGAGCAGTAACTTTGTTAAGTTTCATTTCTCCCTAGAAGTAATTTTTCAATTGTTTCATTTCCTTTGTTAGTTATTACAGAAAAATAATTGGTAGTTTATTCATTTCTTTGTTTTAGTAATAAAATGCAATTAATCAATATTTAAATCGATTAGCTTTCAGATTCCAATTAGTTTTATTTTTGAAAACAGTGAAATAGCTCTCTTAATTAACTAACATAATATCATATTTAAATCTAGAGTTCCCTTTTCATTCATTGAGAACGAAAGTAAAAGTTTATATATAACATTTACGATATTTTTTAAAACTAAAAACAAGCCTGGGTAGAGTTCTTGAAATTATCATACAAAGTATATTGTTTCTTAAAAGAATGAAAATATTTTTCCGCGGAAATTTTGAGCAAAGACTTATAAGTGAAAAGTCAAATTATTATAGAAGACTTCTGAAAATTCGTGAAGTTTTGTGTTAGGAACAAATTAAATGTATATTTTTATGATTTCATCTATCTCTTGTTGTTTTTTTCGCTTGTTTGCATTGTCTTATAAATGATATTTTTGTCTTTCATGCAAAAGAAAAACATTTGCTAACTTAAATTGTATTTGTGAAATTTTAGTGATATACACATTTTTCAACTTGCAATTCTAATTATTATATTGAAAAGATCTCTCTTGTGGAAATGAAAGACTTATTTAATGTGACGTTTTCTATAATAATTATAAATATCTGATTTGATGTTGTTTATACTGTTTTTTTTTTCCTTTTTATATTCAAAACTAATAAGTCATAGGATGCAGTGGAAGGGAATTTTGATTTTTGTTTTATGAAAAGCCAGTCGTTAAATATTTATCTTTTTGTCTTGAAGAAAGCGATGAATGAAGCGAATACTCCTAATACAAGAGTAAACATTCTCCAATTTACAATGATTGCTCATACATAGAAATATGTTCTAATTGATACTCTAATAGCACTTCTGGTGTTTAACACAATATATTTTATAATTTATTATTGGGTTTGTAAAAGCGTAATTTTTTTTCAAAATATTCTTAAAGTATGTTTTCTAAAAGTATAGAGTAAAAGATCTTTTAAAGTTATGTTTATTACATTTTAAACTATTTATTATTCATAGTTACGAAAATATAATTCTAGGAATTTTAGGATGCAAATGATATCATGCATACGAGTAAATATTTTTTAATTATTACTCGTAATGTGTTATTTATGCTTTATTTAAAGATTATACCCCGCATTCATTATATTTCATGAAATAAATAGATAATTAGACTTATGCATAAATAATGGGAATGAATGTTGTAAATTCAAAATAAAAATTATTATTTCAATATTTCTAGCAATTTTATAATTATTCCATAGTTTTCCATGACTTAAATAGAGGAAGCACAAAGTAAGTCCTGCAGTGAATCAGGTTCTTATTTTATTTAAAAATCTTGTGATGTTTCAAATCTTGAGAATAATAAAAGGAAGCAAAAGAATATGCCAAAAGCATAGAAGTTAAATTCGAAGTCAATTCTGTAGTAAATTTTACTTCCATTTTTATTTTTATTAGATTTGGAGCAAGTAAGGCATTAATCTGGTTATTCTTTACTCACAGAAACGGCAAGCTGTCGTTGAGATAACAATAAATTTCAATAAAACCAAAAAATGTTTCTAAGAAAAATATGTTTCCTTTTAAAAACGAAGACTTCCATCTATGCAATTCTAAACACGTCTTTGGATGCACTTGACGGACGACCACTGAATGATTTTATTTCCTTTCTTAAACCTCCCTGTTTTGTATTACAATTGAGTTATTCAACTCTGAAAAACTGTACAGCAGGTTTTCAGAAAACATACAAATATGAAGAAGTATTTATTGGAAAAGGTATAGAACTTTCAGGAAGTCTCTAGAGTTTTTCCTTGAGTTCAGTTCTGGTATCTGTTCTTTTTCTCCTTCTTCAAAATTGTAATTTCATACATATCTCATTTTTAGCATCTTTCCAGTTTCCCTTTTCTCCAATACAAATGCCAGAACTTCAGCTCTGAATGTGATCTGAAATATAATGAAATTTATTTTTTTTAAAAATAGCCGTTTCGCAAAAATTTGATCTTTAAAAATATTCATACATATATATGTAACGCTATTCACAATTTGGTCGGAATGTAAAATGAGCTTCGTACTGGTGCTCAAAATGTGAAGGTCTATAAATTAACAAAATGTAAAAGTCTTATCAGTTTATGATCTACAGAACTTCGTTTGATTGCATCATTGTATAATTTTGAATTTGAGTTTTTTTTTCTTCCAGTACTTGTGAAATTCATTAATTCCTTACAGATATAAAATATTTATATAGAATTTTTATTAAATCTTTTCATACCAATTCTATCATAGAATATTGTTATTTCGAAGTAAATACATAGATTTTTTTCTCAATATTAGAAAAAAAATTAGTATTCGCAACAAACTAAAATACATTTTCTTAAAATATTAATCGGTTATGCTTCAATTATGTCCTTGACCGACATCTTGGACTTTTTTAACTTAGTCCATATTAATGCGACAATCATAATTATTTCTTTCGATTCATGGCTAGTTTACAATGTGTATTCTAAAAGTCTGTATAGATTGTTAAAAAATTATAAACACTAGCAGGCATATTTAGAAAGAGTTAAAAAAAATGTATAACGCATGAATTCTGTTCCTACTTTAATTTCTGATGGCAGGATTTAAGAAATTAAATTTGCGTGTTTAGTACTTAAAATTAATTAATTTAAAATAATTTAAAGCTATGAATTAATCCAAAACGTATGGATATATTATAACGCATATCATCATAATGTGCTCCTTTTGTATTTATGGGCTGATAGTTTTTTTGTATTAAATACTTTAATTTTTTGCTATTAATATTTTTAATTCATTATTTACGTATTATGTTTTTGTTACTGATGTTAAAAAGCATTCCTGCAGTAATAGAATAAATCTTATGAACATTTAGTTTCGTAGTTATTAATTGTCTTATAATAAATTACCGAATTACTATGTAAGAAAGTTTTAATGCAAAAAAGTGCAATCAAAACTTATTGATAACAAATAAGAAAGCATTTCTCTTCGAAGACTGATTGCTAATATTGCAGAACAATGACTTCAAATAAATATATTTTTGTCCTCAAAAATAAATGTTAAGGGGACACAGTACGATTCAATTGACAAAAATCGGTCTAAAAATCAAATCTAATTTTTTTTTAGTCTAAATTATTATTTATATACTTTTTTATAACCTCACAAAATTTGAAAGCTTTAAACTTAAAAGGCGAAGAATTATAATAGCTTTTACACTCTTTTTTATTCACATCCCTATGGAAAATCAAAACTTTAAACTTACTTATCTCAGAAAGATAAAATAAATATTTTGTCTTCATTTAAAAATGCTAAGGCTTTTTTTTCCATTGTGCATAATGCTTTGAATTTTTTTTTACCTGTTGCTTATAGTACATTTAACAAAAGTTGGTATGCATTTTTGAATCAAAGCAATACTTATTTCTTAAAAAATAACTGAAGTCAGAATTTATACTTTTTTTAAGGAATTTTCAATAAGCATTCATAAAATTAAGTATTGTACGAATACCAATCATGTTATCGTAAGACCCATACCAACTTTTGTTATACATAGTTTGACATAGTTGTAAATCAAGTTTCATATATGTACGTTAATTTTTGTAGGAGGAGTAGCATTTTAAAATCACTTCACAGATTTGAAGTTTTTTCTTTAAAAAATTAAATTGCTAGCTTTTTATGAAATTTTGAGCACAAAACTTGTTTTACGTAGTATAGACACATAGGAGGCTACCAAAAAAATTTTGAAAATCCTTAAATTAAAAATTTTTGAGTAAATCCTACCATGTCCCCTTAATTAAGTCATGATTTGGCGGCAATTGTTTTTTTAAAGTAACATTATTAAACAACGCATAAAAGAAAACTTTTACTTCGGTTTACGGAAATATTTTTTACCACGACAGAAGTAGTTAATACACTATTAAATTTGTTAGATATTTGCTATTTCTAACACACCTAGTATTTCTCTTTCATTTCCTTTACCTATTTATGTAATTTTGGAAAATAATGCTCAGAATATAGAATTAGTTGCTTTGCAGCTTTGATTTCGTATTGGAAGAAAAAACCGTTTCTTAATGTATCAATTACTGTTTTAAAAAGTTTTAAATAAATAAATAAGCAGATAGATATATATATAACAAAAATTTAAGCAACATTATTCATTTTATCGGATGTGCAAGCCTGAATGCTCTTTTCAAGTCTTAACACGGTAGGTGCGGACTTTTTTTTTATTATATTTGGTCATATGCTGAAAATGGAGCATTTAAAGATAAGTATAAAATTACCCATCCTCTTTCATAAGATATCGGCACAAAAAAAAAGTTAGAGTTCTCAAAGATCAATATAGGCACAAAAAAATTGTTCTGAACAAAATTGTTAGAAAAGACATTCAAGTTTGCACTTAAAGTGTGATATTGTTAATAAATATCTATTTCTGGTTTCTGAAAGAGATTCTTATTTTTAGGGATGACAGAGTCAACATCACCAAAATTCTCAACGCATTCTTTGACCAGGGCTATGACAAGCGGGTCAGACCGAATTACGGAGGTAAGCATGTCTTACTATTTTGTATTTACATTACTTTATCATACTTAACGAACTGATTAATGATGTCTTGTCTTTAAGTCTGAAAATTTCCCATGATGATGATTTATCTTAAAATCGTTCCCCTTGATTGAAAATTCCCCTTTTTTCTAGATCCTAGAAAAAAAGCTTTTAATGAAGCAAACTAATTCTGATTAATTGCGTAAGAAATTCTAAAAGATTATTCTTTTCAAGTTTGAACGAATAAGAGCGTATCCGAATTTTAAGCGTATACATGGTCTTTGATTTATTGTAGCTTAATAAAATGATTAAAAATGAAAAAGGTAACAAATTTCGCTAAAGTCGGTTTAATATTGAATTAGAATTTCTTCTCAAAAAGTTCTTTATTAATCAAACATACCTTATAAATGTGAAAAGTATTAATTACATAGCTCCTACATGTTTTATTTCCCAATATAATATTAAAACATTAATTATTATGAATACTATCATCTGAAAATGCATTCCGCATTATTAAATAGTGTGTGGTTTTATATATTTCTTATAGATTAATTTTACGTATGAAGTAAAGTATTTCATTGGTAAATTCCTTGGTATGGTAATATTTATGCTTTAAGTGAAAATGCGTAAGCTTCAGTAAGCGGTTTATTGAAGTTTGTTCCTGACTTGATTAGTTTTGTCAGGTAGGTATCTATTTTATCGCGGTTAGTTAATCCCTTTTAAAGATGTGTAAATGGGCCCATTGATCTTCATTATAGGTAAGTGGATTATCTACATTAATTTATTTCATCCTATTATATATAAATATATATTCCTTACAGCGTAACTAAGTAAGTAGGAAAGTGAATAAATATGCATCCTTTCTGTAATATTTTTATTAAGATTAATAATTCCCTTGAAATTTAAAGTAAGTGGGGATTTAGGTTATATTTTAAATGTTTTTATTTTGAATAAATAGTTAGTTTTTAATTATGCTTTAAATTAATGCAATATGTTTAAAAATATAAAAAGTGTAGTGTGTCCGTGAAAACCAGAAAATATTTCAGAATAACTAATAATTTATCTAAAAAATAAATTTAGAAAATATGCACCTTTCAAATATTAAAACTTTATTTTACTGTAGTTAACTTGCAAGCACTTTCAAAAATTATCTAACTTTCTCTTGAATTATTAAATATTTGCCGTTAAAATTTTAGGATCAAAATTTTAATTTAGGGAATAATCCAGGCATAACAAACAAAAAAAATCACAGCAGTCATTATTCATGTGTTATTGGTTACTTTAGAATGGAACAAAAATTTCTCAAAGTTATTTGCTTGTTTCCCCCTCTTTAGTATTCATATTATTGTTACCCTATTAATGTTTGTTCATTATTCAAAAAAACAGAAAATATCAAATCATTTGATTAGCATTTTCATTATTAAAACTTTACTTCAAATATATAATTTGTTTATTTCGAAAACTATTTGTTGAATTTTTAAACATATTTGTCACAGATATAGTAACCCGCACTCCATTGAAATGAAAAAACTTCAAAAATATTTTTAAAATCTCTCATAAGAAGTATATATAGTACATTTTTCTCTAACTCTCAAAATACATCACATGTTATACATACATTTAAGATTAATATATAGAGCAATAGTCACACATCATATTACATTTTCACTTTTTCAGAAATATTTTGCACTAAGTTAATTTGTTACTAAAAGTACAACAAAAATATATAGTTTCATTTGTTCAAACACTGATTAACATTAATTGGAATGAGTAAGCTAATTTTTGCAGTTCTGTTCTTTTTTTTCCTTTTACCTTATTTACTTAAACACTTTCATTAGTAAATGTCAACTCTATTTGTTCGTTTTAATTATTTATTGTACGTTTCTCTGTGCTTGTTCCACGCCTCGTTTTCTTCAAAAAGCCAGATTCTTTTTCTTCAAGTGCCAATTTCAATGAAGTAATAATTAAATTCCTAAATGATCAGTAATCAAGTTAAGTTTCGCGTTATAAAATACGTGAATAAAAACATTAATGTCACTTAAACTTGTATCAAATAAATTGTATTAATCAGGTATCTATTTTATCTGTATTTAACCTTTCAAATCACATCCTTTCAAGAAATCCGTGTATTCTTTTATAAGTTAATGGAAAATTTCTTTAAATCAGTAGAGGTAATTATTAACAATGCTATCTATGTCTTAAAGCCTCCTAAATATTTTTATAAAAACCACGCATCTTACATTTAATAAACAAAAATTATATTAAATAATAAACAGCATTTTTAAAATTTACACAATCGAACATCCGATTCAAAATGCATGTTTTTAACTATTTTTTCTTACACTCTTCAAAAAATTCAACATTTTTTTAATTCAAAAAATGCCTTTAAGGTATACGACTAAGTTCGGAAACGTGATTTTTCAAAAAAAGCCTACAAACGAATATTTTTTAATATTTAGTGTCACTTAGATTAGAATACACGTATAAAATAGTTTTAAGAATATTATTACAATAAAAAGTTATTTAAATGTGATATTTTGGCAGAAAATGAACATAGAATTATTTATTTTCAAAACATTATCCTTTAATGAAAAATGCTTCTATAATAATATTCTGCCTTTTGATAGCTTCTAAAAAATGCTTCTATAATAATACTATTTTGTACTATTTTGCCCATATATAGTTCAGACCTCTGTATAGAGCCTGAACTAGTATCTTCACCAGAGATCCTGAACTAGGATCATTGAAAAATTCCCCTTTTTTTTTAGAGTTACTACCAATTGAAATAACAATCGGTATTGTTTTCTTAAAATGTTTTCATTTTGATCTATTAAAATATGGATAAATTCACTTCTAAGTTATATATTTCAAAAATCCTAGTTCAGGCTCTATACAGAGGTGTGAACTATATATGGGCAAAATAGTATTATTATAGAAGCATTTTTTATAAAAGGACAATGTTTTGAAAATAAACAATTCTACGTTCACTTTTTGCCAAAATATCGCATTTAAATAATTTTTTATGTAATAATATTCTTAAAACAATTTTATACGTGTATTCTAATCTAAGTGACATTAAATAATTAAAAAAAACATTCGTTTGGACGCTTTTGCAAAATTACGTTACCCGTAATCGGATACTTTAATAAATATTAAGAGTAAAAATATTTTGTCAAAATTTTAAGTAAAATACATTAAGAACTTTATATGTTAAGGACTGTGAAATAGCTATAAAATAATTTATTGACAATCCTTCATTTAAAAAATATAAATTATTGTTGTGTGTATTACATAATAAAACATACACAGTAGAGAGCCTTTAGTAACATTAAATAAAGCATGGTTATTTGTAAAACTAGACAAGAAATCCCAAATATGTCGTATAGACATTCATACTTGAAAAAATACAGCCTTTCTATAGCTAGGAATAGAAACGTAGTAGGTAGCTGAAAAAATACGTTGAGAAAGAATTATTGTTTTCGCACTGTTAAGTAGCTGGAACAGATAAGCTAGATTTGTTAGATAAGAGGATCAGATCAAATCGAAGAGTTATTTCGGTCTTTCATTCAGTAAGGGAAAATCCAAAAATAGAATGCTTGCAAAAACTCGCTCTCAGTTTTTCTACCCTCATTTTTTTCCCTAAGAAAGAAATGCATGAAAAGATCCAATAGTATTTCATTCACATTTCTTAATACTAATCAAGCAATACAAACTATTTTTATCTAGTCGGAGAATCTTTAAAAATATGCTTTATTTTTACGCAAACATTATTAAATTTAAAATAATTTTTAATGGAAATTTAGAATCAAATTTTATTGTTAATAATAGAAAAAAGTGTTGATGTAATAATTTAGGTATCTATCAATTTTTAAGAGCTAAATATTTTTTTCCTCAGGTACAAAAGAAGAAAGGCAGTAAAAAGTTTTTTTGTTTATTTTGAAAAGATAAATTTTATTTTGAAAAATAAGTTTAGCATTTCTTTGAAAAGGAATATTTTAAAATCTTTTTAAAATCTTTCTCTTGAATATTTTAAAAAATATTTGTTGTCTGAAATATTTGTTTCCTAAGACTCAAACATGACAATCTTAAATTCGTAGGACTTTTCATTACTAAAAATTATTATTATTTTGGAATCCGTCGTCAAATTCTAGAAAACTATGAAAGTTGTAAACAAAACTGAATGTTGGTTTTAATTTCGAAAGAGACATCTTAGATACACAAACATTATTTAGAAAATGGGTATAAAATCACAATACAATGCACTCGGAGGAGTTTCTGTTCAATTCTATAAGTTAATGAAAAAAGGCATTTATTTGGTTGAGTTAACTATTTTAGCAAGCAATTGGAGACTTCTAAGAAATTTTATTGCCGGAAGATTTAAAAAATTAAGTCTAATAAATCCCTTTTGAATTTTGCAATGTCTTATTACTATAATCCAATTCAATTTCTTATATTATTTATCTTTTTCTTCAAATTATTAAATTAAGATGAAGTTCCATTTTTTTCTCCTAGCACTAAATTCTTTTTTTCATATTTCACAATTACTTATTATCTCTTTTTCGCAATCAAATACTTTCCTCTTGTTCTACATCCCAAAATTTCTTTTTCTCTCATTAAATTTTTATGCCTTGTTCGTTGTTTTATTGTGATTAAAAAACGTAAAAAGTATTTTTTCAACCAATCATGCTTTCTCTCCAAATTCCACAAGAATTCTATCCTGTTCTCTAGGTTTTTTTCCCCTTATTTTTCTTCATTCTTTTTTACCTCCTGCCCCCCCCCCTCTTAAAACAAATGAAAGTTGCTTCTAAAACTTTGCAAATGTTTACTGATGGAAGAAAAGATTTTTCAACGTTTCACAGTTCTTTTCTTCATTCATTTGCAAAAGAAAGATTTTCGCTTAGTCGTAAAAGGAAAAAAAAATGTGTGTTTGATGTAAAACTAAGTACAAAAAAGTCGATATGAAGCTTAGCAAAAGACAAATTCAATAAGATATTCCTTCAAAAAAATGGCATTCGATTAAAAATCTAATTCTGAAAATGTTGCAGTTCTAAGAGAAAACTATTAATCTTTCTAATCCATTAAAAATCGAGGCTGCCTCCTCATCATGTTAAATTTACAGTGCGTTTAAACTGCATGGAAAAAACATAATTCAGTCCTCTTTATTCAAACCTCAAATAAGGATAGATTTAATATTCTTCAAACAAAAGTTCCCCGCTATATGTTAAAAAAATGCATTTTTGTAAAACACTCTCGATAGCTTTGGAGTAAGATATATTGTAGGAGTAATTTGCAAAATGAGAGATGCATGTCATTTCAAACTTTGCTGTGGTTTTTCTGATATGTAATTTCAATTTATTTGATTTATTTTAAATCGTTTATTACTTCAAAAACATATGATACAATATGAATAAGGTAGTAAACGTAAGAAAATGCATAGCTTATAATGAAAAATCCATTGTTATATAAAAACAATAACACTCAGTTATTTAAAACCTTGCTTGCTTTTCCATTTTTTCCAGAAATTTAACTTATCTCATTGTCATTTATAGCAAAAATTATTTATATAAAAAAGGGTTTTAAGGGAAATTGAAAAAAAATCAAAAACTAATATTAATCCTTTAATTTTGCATAAGTTTTTTTTTCTTTATTTTTGAAGAAAGATTAGTAGTTCTTCATGGTCTAAGGTTTTCAATTCAAAATACAATTGTCTTTCTATATTTATTACTTCACCAAGAACATTTTCCCAATACAGAAAAGTTTGAGTCAAATGCTTTGTCAAACATTTGAACGAGTTCTTAGTAAAAATTTTATCTGTTATTTCCAGAATTGGATGGGATTCATTTGAAATCATTTCCCCTTTTCCCAGCTTAAGAAGATTTAGATCGCTCTTTCAAAGGCTTTCATTTCAGAAAAATTGTGTTTAACAAAATGAAAATATTTCAACAAAGAATATTGTTTCTTCATCTCCCATGTGTAGATAAACCAAGAAAAGAACTAGTCCGATTTCCTCTAAGTTTTTTGTGTGCATCTTAAGATTAAATATCAATTTTTTTTGTCTTTAAGTTTTAATGGGAAAAGGACTTAATTTAAGAATTGGTATTATCTGTTTTATTTTGATGGATCAAGTATTATCTACAAATCAGACTTTTTTGCAATCACTCAACTAAATTCAATTTTTTTATGAGAGTCACTTTTAAGAAAAAATTGTATCTAGATAAAAACCGTTGTTTATTTTATCTGAAAGAAAGATTAAATTTTTTAGGGACATTTAGTATATATTTCTTGCTCATAACGCTTTTAAATACTATGGGTTATTTTATCTCAGATTTATTATGGATTTAGTTTGAATAAAATATCGTTTTATACTATAAATAATTGTAATAAATAAAACTCTGATGATGTAAATCGAGTTTAGGTGTATTTTTCTTTAAATGTAAATAAGCAAATTTACATTAAAATTATAAAGTATTAAAGAGGCTTGTATGTATTTTCTTGTTTTTTATAAAAGTTTTGTACATAAAATTTACAGAACATTATTTCTGAATCCACTTGTAATTTTTCAAGTTGATAGTTTAAAGCAAGGTACTTAAAATGCCCAAGATTTTTAACTTCATAATGGTTAATCAATAAAAAGAAATTAATAGAATATAAAAAACAAATAATAACTTTTAAAATTCTTAACAATAAATATCTTTGAGTTTATTATTTATTTTCAAAATATAATTAAATAATGTTTGAAACAAAGATCTTACTTAGAAGTAATAAAAAGAGAATGAGGATGCAAAAAAGAAGAAAACCTGAATTTTTGCTTTTAAATGTACATTTCAACGCTATTTTCTTCTAAGAGAAATTTAAAAAGTAAGCGAAAAGCTAAAATTGTTTATGTAAATCTCCAGTGAAAACCAACAAGTCACTGGTTTCATTTAAAATACAATAAAGTATTTAGCTGCGTTCATGAGAAAATGTTACGAAGCTACAGAATATTTATTTCATATATTTTAGCAATATATTCATTATATACCTTACTCGTACTTCAGAAACGCTAAAGCAGTTTTATTATTTTCAAATTACGGTGAAAATTCAGATAATATTCAAATTCTGTCTCTGCATAAACTTTAAGAATAATGGGGAAAATACGCTAATGTCTCATTTTACACTATTTTGAGAAAATTACAGTAAAATTGATTCTCTTTTAGTCTTAAAATTTAATAATGATAAGTAACATTTACCTGCCATTTTCTTATAAATATAGTTCCCTTTCATATAATTACGTTACATTTTATGAATTTTCCTAGGTAGTAAAAAAAATGACTAAATCGTCATTTAACTACTTTTCATTATTTATGAACTATAGCATCACTATGAAAGCTTAAGTGCTACTCCTAACAGTGCTACAACATTACAACTAAATTGATATGGTGGAAAATAATTCCACCTTTCTATTGGATGTATCCTTGAAGTAAAATTAGATTGAGCATTCATATTAATGAGCAGTGGTTGAAAAAGTACTCTGAAAAACATAATGTTCATGTTTTATGCAGTTCACAATTTTTCACCACATTACGTTAGGCATAAAATTTTATTTAAGTGGGCTTTTTAGGAAATTAAGAATAGTTATTTTTTCATGCCCATGTTATATTAATGAAAGACTGATGTATATATAGGCAAAAATTATCATAATGTGAAACATAACATACCAGTAAAATCAAAATGTAATGATTAGAGCTTAATACTGAAAATCAATAGTAAAAAGACTGAAAAACTATAGCATTTGAAAAATATTTGAAAAAATAAATTTGTTTCAATGTAATTAATCTCGATCGAATAATTGATTTTTAAGGTTATGCATCAGATTTTAAGCTCTCAAAGGGTTGTGTTTTCTTCTAAGTCATAATTTAAGCAAGTCATTTTTTTATTTATTATAATTAATACCTAATTTTATACTCATCTAAGCCATTGGCCATAAAAAAATTTTGAAAAATAAGCTTTTTCGATACAAAAAAAATATTTAAATTAGTAATAGGAGCATAATTGTATTTTATTTGTCTTTATTTTTCTATTTTTCTCAAAATTTAACTACGATTAAAAACAAATGATTCGTTCCTTATAAAATTCAACTAAATTTTATTTTAATTTCACGCATGAATTTAAAATATTTTCTTGCAATAAGCGTAAGTCGTAAGGAATTCTTCATAAGAAAATTTGTAAGCTGATGCTAAGTAATTCGTCTGTTTGTTTGCAGTCAAAAGTAAATTAATCACCCTTTAAAAAATTCAATCACATGTTAATTGAAGTTTACACATGCATTTAAAGTCTCTTCTTGCAATAAGCATAAGTAATCGTAAGGAATTCTACATAAAGAAATTTATAAAATGCTGCTAAGTCATATGTTTGTTTGCTGAGAAGAAATCATAGCTTATCGTTGTAATACTGCATGTGAGCCATTCATTCAGTTCTAAGAAGTTCATTATTCTAACCATATTAAATTTAGTGAAATGTCTATCCAATATTAGTTTATTTATCTTAAAAAAATTTTTAATCCAAATGTATTATTTTTGTCAAAACATTATTAAGTAAAGTAATTGGGAACCAAATTTTAGTTCATGATTATTGAAAATAAATCAACAATAATGACCCAGAATTTTCTTAATCCTTTTTTATATATAAGTAAAATGCAAATAAACCATAATGCGCGTGATTATGCAAAAGATGTAAAGATTTAGCCTTTATCTCTAAATATAAAGGTACAATTACATAATTTTGAGAAGCAATGTCAATTTATACATACACACAAATGTCATTTTCTTCTAAGAAACATATCTTAATTATTGCCGAAAAAGGGCAACAGAGTTTCCTCAGAAGCTTCTGAAATGTGTGGAAGTAGGTTTCGTCCAAAATTTTATCACCATGCTGTTATTTTACAACAGGAGAATGTGGTAATAAAGTGATACTAACGCCCAGCAATTGGCGTCATAAAAAAGATCTACCCAGTAGTTAAAGTCTCTAAAAGTACAAACGCGTGAATAAAGTTGTCTCTACCTCGCACCTTTTCCTTTAGTTGAACGGAGTAATAGAATAAGTAAGCAGTAATGTTGTAGCTATTCTTTATTCTAGAGTAATGGGCTTGTGTAGGCCGTAATGTTTCATTTCGATAGACAACTTGAGATTTATTCTTCTTCACAGCGCTAAAATCATTATATTAGGATAACAAAGAATTCTGAGTTAGGGAATGTTAGATTTTAAGTTGTAAAGTGCGTAAGTGAAAGAATGTCAAGGTCAGATGAAATTAGTACCCATAAAACTGTTGGAAAGTAAGTCACGTAAATAGGATCTTTGTGACGTAATGCAATAAAATTGAGTTTCAAAACTTCAGTGCCACTGTAGAACCAGGGATGTCTTAAGGCATGGGCCAACTGGGCTCGAACCCATGGCTTCGGCAAAGGATGGACCCTCTCTTTCTTCTCGATTCAGGCTCCACAAGATCATGATCCAAATGATTTTTATGGTTAAATGTTTTATTCCTGGATATATTCTTCAAAAAACTGGGAATTTCGAATTATACGCCAACTGGCAACAGTGGTAAGAGTTCATTATTATATAATGACTACTGTCCTTGTCTAGGCCTAGGCCTACCACTATATACCATCATTACTCATTAAGTCGAAAGTTAGCAGTAGGTTTGAGACTATGTTTTTGAAATTTTTAGTCACGCACATTTATTTCTTAAGGGTTACCGTATGTTCGAGTATTTGACAACGTATGCTATGTACTGTCTACTTTTAAGAGTGACAGGTGGGTCCTGCTTTTGCATGTAGCCCAGGGCCTCAAGAAGTCTTAAGACGTCCCTGTGTAGAACCGACTAGAAAGTATTTGCTAGAGGGTATAGGAATACGAGGATAAGCAAATACATAATCTTCGGTTATTCACTAGATAACAGATTATTTTTGAAATGTCTAGGTCAAAAATTTTCTGACAAAAATGTTTCCCAATAAAATAAAATATAAATCTCTCAGGATCATGAACTAAAGAAAACAAAAAAATTTCATTCAATGCGTGGGATAGCTGTATAACTTTTTAATGAACATTCAATCACGATAGTGGTACAACTCTTTAATCATATATAGTTATTCTTTAATTTTAAAACTGACATGAAAATTGTAGTTGAATTATTCACTAAATTCCTATTTTCTTAGAATAGTAAATTTAACTTACTATTTTGTCACTGTATAAGCTGTACGAGTATCACAATAATAGTATAAAAACATTTTTGTTGAAGAAATTTTTCTATTTTACAGTCAAACCCATCAGTTTTATTTTATTTTCCAGAAACACTTTAAAATCGAGAAGAAAATCTTATATAAACACTGATTTTTAATGCATTGAAGGAAACTTGTAGTAAAAAATACACGTGTAAAAGTAGAAATATTAACATTTGCATTATCATTGAACTTAATTTAAATTCATTGAACCTGTTTACAGCTAAAATAGACTCTAACATTTTTGTCTTATTATAAACTATAATTTTAAATTTATTTGATTTGTATGTTGATCACAAAAATAGAGAGGTTTACTAAATTCTGTTGATTTAAAAAGTTTTTAGTTTTACTTCCTTAGCCGAGAGGAGCTCAAATTTTTTTTGATTGATTCCTACATTTTTAGCTACATCTCAACCCCGTACAAAAATAATCCTTTACAGATTATAAAATGTATAAATAGTTGAATTCTCTTTAATACTTTAGAAGAATCATTTGTCTGTTTTTTATTGTTTTTTGGTATACTATTAATTCTTAGTATTAATTAGAAAACAGTTTAGAATAAAATTAATGTTTGAGATAATGTAAGATTATTTCTTCGAAATATGTCAATAATGAGCAAAATTTTCTATAGAGTGAAGGTTAAAAAAATTCAAATATGGCATGTGTTCTTAAATTTTATCTCGTGAATGAGATATAAGAGCACAATAGTATAGTCTGTATTTGACTAAAATGTTTATTTTCACGTGGGAAATTTTAAAAAAATAGCTTTTTTACAACTTTAACCAAAATATAATTCAACAGACCTTGGTTGTCTTCATCATCGGATCTCTCACACAATTGTCTCGTATCTTGAACTAACTTATTAAGTGTATTGATCTATTAAAAGATATCTGAATTCATCAAAGAAACAATTCAGATTATAATAAATGTATAACTTCTTATTAAGTTATTGCATAAAAACGTCAAATTAAATCTGTGTATTTAAAAAATTTACAATCTATACAGCTCTTAAATTTAAAAATAATAGTTTCAAAATTAATTTTTTTTTAAAGTTGCACAAACCATTTCTTAATTTAAACTTCAAAAAAAAAAACACCAAATATATTTATTATGATAAAATTAACTTTATTATGTCAAAAAAACTTTTTTCTTATTATTTTCCAACTTCGCAGAAGAAATTCACGGGAAAACAAACTCTCTTTGAGTAGAAAATAAACAGTGTTCCTTATATTACATTATTTGCTATGTATAGGAAATATAATTACTTACTTTCTACTAGTTAGAGAACTATATACTTGAATTAGAATATTTTCAACAGACGCTAGAGTAAATCATTGCTGTTTTTTTTCTTTACTATATTTGTGAATCTTCTTGGGAAAGAGTTAAAATTTGTGACAAAAATGCGATGTTTATCTTTAAGAATATACAATGTATTACAAAATTTTGCCTTAATATAAATATGGTGACACTTCAATGTATTTTGAAAACAAATCTTTTACTTTCATGGGATCTTTCTACTTTATTACCTTCTTAAATTAAAAATTTAGTTCATTGCATAGAATAACTTTTACTGATGGTTATTTTAACAATATTTTTGGAATTGAAAGGAATTTATATGCAGTTTTAAGTAGTTAATATTATTTCTCTTTTGAGTTTACAACTTGTTTATCTAAGAAAATATCCCATGTACTTTTTAAAAAAACACTATTGTACTAATAGCTTTATCTAAAGATCCAAGGTTGTCTGACTGCAAACATTTATAATTGGTAGACAGACAATAAGCAGTTTGACATTCCAACATTTCAATTTCGCTGTTTTATTTAAAAAGGCTGAAAGAATCCTTATACGGACTTTTCTAATTTAGTTTCCAAGAGTCTGTACTGCAAAATTTAAAGTTAGAAGAATTTCAGTAACTTTCATAAGTTTCTGTTGAGATAACATATTACGAAATGCCTTTCTTCTAATAATTGGATGACATAGAAGTACAATTCGCTGGAGAAAAGCATTTCTTTCACCAAGAATTTTTATATATTCTATTTTTACCCAGTTTTGAAGAAGAAGAATGAGAAATATTTTCTCAAATAGAGCACTAAGCCTTAAAACTGAAAATAGTTATAAATTTTTCGTTGTTCCAACTGTCATTTTTAGTCCCAAAGCACTTGTAAACGAAAGTAGCATACAAATCCTCAAAAATTGAAATCTTATTTAGCTTTTCTTGCTTAAATGTTTTAAATATTGTTCAGACATTTTACCATAATATATTGAACCTCACTTTAATTAAAGCAAATCAATATTAGTTAAAGAAATCAAAAAAGAAAAAAACTGAAAAATGCAATAAAATTCTACCTAAAGTATACTAAGTGTAGAGCTAGTACTGGTTACCAAAATTTAAAAAAAAGAAGAGGAAGAAAAAAATACAAACACATATATATATATATATGAAAGAGAAGGAAATTCTACAAATAAATATGCCTGAATCACGTTAAAGCTTCTAAACATTTCATAAATTAATATTCCTTCAGATGATGTTTGAAAACAGAATATAGCTCATTGAAGATACCAATATTGAGGTGCGAGTATAAAATTAGACAATTGCTAGTGATAATAATAAGTCTTATTCCTTCTTTAATTTAAATTTTCTTTTATTTCTTAAAATACAAAACTAATTTCAAAGAAGTCCGTTCACTTAGGAAATAAGTAAATTTGGAAACAAAGACAACTATAAGAACTAAAAATTGATTTCATTTATATTTAGCACATTAAAGAATAATATTTAACAGTATTTGTGTTAATTTGTTACAGAACATATTAGTTATAATAAATAATATTCCATCATATTTCTTTGCAACAAGAAAGCCAAAAAGGCTCCATCAATTTTATTACCAAAAGTTTACTTCCCCTTTACAGAAGTTAGCCACTGCAAAACACTTAGGCATAGAAGAAGCTAAGCGGCTCAATGTATGTGCAAAAATTGTTTATCTCTTCCATTGTAGATAATCTTGTAACTGTGGTACATTTCAGAAATCACACTGAGCCATTTTCCTCTTAAGAATTCTCCAGATATTTACATTGGAGAGAAATCTGACGCAGCCACTAGCCACTACAAACCTATCATATATTAACACAAAATCATATTGTTAGGCAGCTTCACGGTATGAGGCCACGGCTTATTCCATTAGGAAAGATATCACATCTTGCGAAATTATATCTACACAGATGGAAGTATTTTCTTTTCAAGGAAACGTATGTTTCCAGGCGTATTTATTCTTCTCATACAAAAATGCAAATCTCCCTTCGTTACCATGTATCCCCTCACCACCACAGAGTTTCCTTTGCGTACCACGGATGAATCGTTGATTGATCCTTTTTCTTCTGTGGACAATATGTCCTTACGAAACCTCAAATGCTAAATCATTTGTTCCCAATACGTTTTTTTCTCTGAGATAGAATCCAGATTAGTTGAGATATGTCTCATACAGCACACAGCGACTTTTGCTCCATGCTGTTAGAAATGGATTTCATCTCGCTTTGTAGGATGCTTAACAGCATCTTAAAGTTTATTAAAATGTTGTTGTTTGGAAAATGTTCATTCACAAGCACTATCTTATCCGTATTATTAGTTATCTAACCAAAGTGTAGCTAATTTTCTGAATATATTGATGAACCCTTCTCGTTCTAGCAAAATCATCTTTGATACAATTTTTAAGAAGTTAAAATAGAAAACTTTGCAATGAAATTTAAAACTAAATATTTATGAGATTTGAATTTATCTTTAAATTTAAGATTATGCCCTTTTCATTCAAATTTCAAATAGAATTGTGCACTTTTTGACTTCATAGAGACTTTAAGTCTCTTTGATCAATCATCTATCGAGACACGCGCTCTCCCCATGGGAATTGCATTGTTGTTTTCCTGAATTAGAATTCCTGAATTAGAATGCCATTTTTGGCACGCTTTCTCCTCCAGTACTGACCACAATTTCCATTTTATACTCAAAGGTTTTACTTTTCTGTGACTGGAGAAGATCAATCTCTGTCTTCTATGAAGACCGACACATTCTCTTTCAAATACTACTGGGCTGTCTTCGCCTTAGAAGCATCAGAGTTTTGTTGAAAGGTCCAATCGTTTCCATTGAACAAGTTTACTTCAGAAGCTTCAGTATTGCTTTTGAGATAGGGTATTTATAAACTTATGTCATGGTGTTCTCTCCTTTCTCTCAAAAAGGGATCTCAGTGATGCTTTCTTCGCTGACATCCCACCAAAACATTTTAAAAACCGGATGACGGACGCATTTCTTCTTCTCTTTAACGTCTTGAGCATTAGTTGTATATGCGGCATCATTCTGGTTGCTTAAAAATTCTTCGACGTCGAAAATGTGCTCGTTTTGGAAAAAGAAATCGTCTGTGGCCTCTATGAGCATTTCCCCACAGTAGTGTTTTTGTTTTAAGTTTACTCATTCGCTTTAATTCCTTTGTAAGGAAATGCCCAAGTATTCCCGGATAGCCTTTTATTCTAAGGTCGTTTACTAAGTATCACGTTCTTTTTTATACGTTCATCTCTTAAACAAGAATTTTCTTTCAACAAAAAATTCACTGATATCTGTTGTTCTCACCAAAGCGAACGCCCGTTTATGGTATGGTCTAAAATGCTATTGGTCTCAGAAAATCTCTGAATTGTTCAATAAATGAATAACCTTTTAATGCCTAAATATTTAAGAAACTTCAAAATCTCCAAAGGGCTTTTTTATGCAGAGAAATATCTGCTGCACGCTTCTATTCAAAGAATTAAAACTCTGATTTAGAAAACATGCGTAAAAGAAAGACATTACTATTTTTAGAGAAATATAATGCAGGGAATCTCTAACTGGAAAATTAAAATCGCATGCTGCGTTTGAGTCATAGCAGACGATCTAAAATTTTTATATCAGAACTTATGGCAAAACAAAGTAGTGCTGAATATTATTGACTGTGCCTAGCCAAAATTTTCAGAAATTTGCCATTGATAAATAGCCTTTTGGAGCTGTTTTATTATCACGCTACATGCAATAATTTCAACTGCCATTCCCCAAACCATGCTTAATCTTAGAATTAATAAAGATCAAAAATTTCTTAATGCTTGTATTCACTTTCCGACCGCTGAAGTGATTGTATCAGAATTGTGAACATAAGGTTTGAAATATTCATGCTCTTCCTACTGGCCGAACTTTACGTTGGGATTAAGAAAGGCTATTTTTAGTGCATATTTTATTTTTTCTTGGTATGTTCATTAGCCATATTTGTACAAGGTATTTTTATTTCATATGACTACGGATATCACTAAGTAACGAGGACCACCCCATATTTATTTCTGTAAAAACATTTTTTATCCGTGTTTAAGGAACAAATAAGAGATAATACAATTCTTTAAAAAAAACTAACGTTTATTTCATTACAATTTACATATTTAATACATATTTGACTCATGATTTTTTCCGACTCCTTGAAAGTTTATACATCAATATTTACATAAATTTTGTAACAACTCACTGCTCAGACACCTCTCTTAAAAATATTTAAAAAATTATCCCCAAAACTCTAAAATATTTTGTACTAATGACTTATAAAAAGGATTATTCATTTTTAGAGCATTCCATTTTACTTTTATTTGTAAAACTTTTTTATAAAAAAAATCACTATAATACAGCATTATATTCTGGACGCATACTTTCTAAACACAAAGAAAGAATCACATTTCATATCTAACTATGCCAAATATAATTAATATAAATATATTTACTCCATATATAATTATTGAAGTAGCAACAGAACAAATGGTGAGCTCTTTTTATGGGTAGATGTTCATCAGTAACATAATGAAAATCAATGCATTATTAATGTAACTCGGAGCTTGTCAGTTAAAACAGATCTGCTGTCTAAGAGATATATTATCAGTTCTTTCGAAACTGTTTCTGGATCCAAGCACTTGTCCGGACTTAATATAAAATGAGGGGAAAATTAATTTCATCTCCATAAAGAGTAACTGTAATTCGGGTATCAATAGAAAAGCTGTATATATAGAGAGAGATTCTATAGTTCTTACTTGAACAAAACTCGTAAAGGTGCCAAACATCTATGAATTTTAACTTACGTTTTATATTCATAAAATTAATGAAACTTAAAAAAAATAATAAAAGTAATGAATATCATTATATTTTTCTATATATAATTAGTTCTTCCCTGAATGGTAAAGATTTCTTTCAATAATTTCAAATCACTTATACATGAGATAAATAAAAAAGCACTTAATGAAATACTGATATAATTATGTACCAATGCAATATTTTCTTTTAGTTTCAAAAAAGGAATTTCAACAAATAGTTTCGTATGCAAATTATAGATTTGACAAAGTTCATTATATTATCTAATAAAAAACTTTGAAAAAGATAATGTTTGAATTGAATGTCTATATGTTGTTACTAAATTTTTGAAACTTATACAACTAATAATCTTATTTATTTAAAAAATAAATATTTTAACTTTTTCTAGGTCCGCCGGTGATAGTGAGCGTCACGATGTTCATCCTCAGCATCAGTTCTGTATCAGAGGTGCTAATGGTGAGTGAAATTATGTAATATATTTTAATGTCAAAGATATTTTATTCTATAGTATAAATATACTGTAAATTGACCTTTTGTAAAAATACCGAATATTCGGAAAAAAATAAGCTTTGTAAGGTGTAATGGAGCCTTCCATGAACAAATGAGATATAAATAAAGTTTTTACATTTAGTTTGGCAAATAAATTACAATCAAGTAATCTGTTTCCTTATTCTGTTCAAAAAATAAATTACGTAGTAAAAACAAATAGTTTCATTTAATTCCATTAACTATATTCGGTTTGAAATCAAGATTTAATAAGTGATTGCAATTAGGTATGAACTCAGCTTTTTCCTTAAAGCCTTTTACCCTCTACCTCTCCCAACATTTTTCTATCCACCTTGTATGTATATAAATACTTATGCAGCTCTTTTCTTGTACATCCTTTTTAATTAGAAACGTATCTTCCAAAGACATTCTTTATAAAGCTTTAGTATTGAATAAACAATGGAGGCAGACCAATTACATTATCACATACGCGAAAAGAAATTTAAATTCTAGAAGTAACTTGAATAATACATACAATGGCTGTAAGTGCACTCTAGCACATTTAAAAATGCATTTACCTTCTTCTTTTCGAGACTGGAGCAAAGGAAATTTGATGCTGGAACGAAATAAATCCCGGAGTAGAGGGGAAAAAAAGCATTAATTTGATACTGAGGCAATTTCCTTTAACAAATGTTTCAGACGTGTCGCGTAACAATCGTACTCATTAACGGCATCTAAAATGAAGAACAAAATTCAGAACGAAGGCAAAAGTTCTAAATCCATCACATTTTTCAAATAGCAGTAAATCTAAAATAGATTAAAATATCTAGAATTCAGTGTTGAAATGATATAGTAAAATATATTAGAAAATATATGCTGCATGTATTATTTAAGATGAGTTTGAAGTAATATTTTCGAGTACATGAAAGAAAGGAATTGGGAACTAGTGATAATATCATTAAGAATCATAATTGGAAAGTTTATTTAGGAATGGAATGTAAGCAAGTGTATTATGTTGAAGTATTAAATATTTGCACAAGCTTTTCTAAAGCAGTCACGGGATTGTTCTTAATAGTGTCAGAGAGAAATATTATTTGAAAATTTTTTTACAATAAATATGTTATTCCTATTGAAGCATAAGACACTATTCTGAGTATGTATTATCTTTCTAACAAAAAATATCATTATAACCCCTTAACTTTCGAGGGCGTATATATACGCCTCACTCAGTCGGTGCGTTAGCTTCCTCTGGCGTATATGTACATCTTTCCGAAGTGCGGTCCTTTGCATTGCGCTGTTATCATTCAAGCTATTCTGAATGCTTTGGATGGCTATAAAATAGTCTATTAAGTATTTGTGAGGGATTTACTTATTTCAGATAAATTTTTGTTTACTTATATCTTTTCTTTTTACCAATACACCACATAACTAGGCACGCCTGTGTGAAAAGCGGTGGCACTGGGAAGTGAATTGTGTAACTTTTTCTCGCAGTTAAGGGGTTAATAATCTCACAATCCTTCTAAGCATTACGAAAACCAAAGCAATAGTTTAATATACATTCTAACACGATTACTTACAAATGATTAATAAAAATATCCGTTTTTCGAAAAGAAATTTTATAGTTAACATCAAACCCTTAATACAAAATTACCTTTTATAATAAGCGTGAAGTAAAAGTATCTTATTGCCATTTATTTCTAATGAAATATTAAGGTTATTAATTGCTTATATTTTAATTAGTTCAACATGGTAGTAAAACTTCACATAATTGTATTAAATGCAAAAAATCATTTAGAATTAAATACTTACAGGTAGTGAAAAATGTTCGAAATAAACAGTAAGAGAGGAAAAGTTTTCAAAATTCAGAACCGATTAGAGAATAACTATCCAAATATTTATCTACTTCATTCTTAATATGTCTTTAAATGCGATCATTCAGATACTTCAAAAGCAAAAAATTTTCCACTTCAGTTTCAAAAAGAAATATTTTGCTTTGTCTGAAAGCAATATTTGATGAAAAATGATGATGTTTGCTTTGTTTAGTCAAGGAAATGAAGAAGCAAACGACAAACACGAATCGCGCATTTCCGTAACTTAATAAAGATAGTGGTACGTTACTCCTATGTTCTATATATATAAATACCATGAAACATTTCTTCATTTTGTCACTAGAAAAGTATCTTCAGAGATAGTATATTTAATGGTTTCAAGGAAGATAACATTCTTTTTAAAAAATTGCTTGATAAGTTTACGTGGTTGTATTGAAATTTACAGAATTCGTTGCATTTTTGGCAATTTTCCCCTTTTTAAAAATAATTATGATAATAAAAGGCAATATATATATATATGTATAATTCCTAAAGGTATGAATTTTATCTAGTATTTATCAAGTTTTGAAGCAACTTAGCAAAATAAACCCAAATAATCAATGTGAAATATTTTTAAAAGAGCTTACATTTGGGTTGTGTTCTATAGAATTATCAGTAAAACTCTTATAAAAGGGATTTATATGTAATAATTTATTAAACTTGCTAAAAAAATTTTATTTTAAAATTCAGTCCTCAACTATAAATTTACCCTTCTTTGTAAATTACAAGTACTCATATAAAGTTGGAATGCTGTATTCAAAACCGCTTATATTTTCCTAACAAATCTTTCACACAACTCTAAAAGTGTCAAATGGAATCTTCTAATTATTCACAAAGAATTAAAAATATTGCTTAATTTCATTAAAAGTCTTACCCACAAAAATTAATAAAATCAAATATCATTCTCTCTTAATTGATTTCAAATGTATATTTATTCCTTAAACACACACAGCATGTATTCGCATTCATTCAAACAAATGTAGCGAATATTTCAGTGCTAAAAAAAGGGTGGGAGACAAACATCGAACTTTAAGCAATTTTACCTATAAATCTTCGAATTCACACTATTTAACAAAGTAAAAATTCAATACAAATATTTTAATTTCCCAACTATTATGAGGCTATTATTTTTTGTATTATTTTAAAATCAAATGGTAGCTAAAAGGCTAATTGAATACCATTACCTCGTTATGATATTTGAAAAGTTGTTGTACTTTTTGAAAAAATGTTTTTAAAACTTGAAAAATTAGCATTTTGAAAATAAATATTCAAAGGAATCACATACGTATTCTAAGTAAATTATATTATTAATTTCTTGTTTTATTAAACAGGGTTGTGAATTTAGTTTACTATTTTATATGTTTTTTTTAAAATTTCTAAAAATATTAATGTGGAAATTTTTCAACGTTTATCAGTTTTATGCGAGACGTATGATTAGAAATTTAAAGCAACAAGTGGAATAAAGTAATTAAAATTAGATTTGGCTTAGCTCCCGCTATAGTACCTCAAAAAGTTCAAAAAGTAAAACAGATTTGTTGAGACTTTTTGCTATCTTAATAAGAACCGAATGTTTACACACACTGAAACTAAGTAAATTAAAACCTGTTTTTGTTCGGTAGATAGGGACCGCATAAAAATATCGCACAAAAAAATATTCGAAAATTTCATAAATTCTTACATTTAACAAATAGCTTTGACGAAATACTGCAGAACTCGAGAGGGGCAAGGCCTGACTGACGCCAAATACTTATTTATCCAATTTATAAAATATTTAAGGCAAAACCAGACTCTTTGCAGGAGGCCCTAACATTCTCCGTTACGCCACTGGTACATTGATAGAAAACATTACAATGGCGCCAAAGGCATTGAAATTCATATACCGCATAAAACAAGATCGCACAGAAAAAAATCGCATGAAAAAGGACCGAGCGTAAACAGGTTCTACTGTATATGTACACTGCTCGTGGGAAAGACAGTCTTACAGAAAATGTGCTTTCCCCACAAGCATTATTTCTCATTGCAGAAATAACATGCTTGATATGTTTTAATGTTAACAATCTTCCTAATTTACAATTCAAGAACTTATTTTTTCTTGTAAATGTAAGTAAAATACTAAGCACTTAAGATTATTTATCTAGGAGAAATAAATTGTAAAAGTTCTAAAAGTTCAATTAAACATTAAAAAAAATCAAGAAGAAAGAGGATAAGCGGATAACATCTTTTTCCCCTATGAAATAGCTTCTAAAAACAATCACTTTCAAGGTTTTTTTGTAATATTTGTAAAATATTTTTGAATTGAAAATTACTAAAAGCATCTGATTACCTCTGACTGACAAACGCTCCTACAGATTTCATGGCACTGTAAAACAATATGATCTCAAAATTTTGAAAAAAACCTGTTATCTAATAGTTAAATGCATTGTAAATTAATCTCTAATAAAGAAAAAATATATACATATTCAGACAAGTTTTGGTCAGACAAAATTGAGTGGGAAAGAAAATAAGTGACAAAATAAACTCAAAGAGATAAAAATTAAAAATGTAGCAATAAACATACTCCAATGAATTTGGAGTAACTGAGAAGAATAATATATAAATCAAAAGGCTGGTGCAAATTCAAAAGAACATCCGTGTGTGTGTGATTTCACCTTCCAAATATAGCTCTCATAAGGTAAGTTATGATAATCATCGGATACACTAAACTAACACGAGCTTTTGATGGAGGGATAATAATACGCAATGGCAAAACATACTGAGAGAGAGCCTTACTCGGTTCTCGTAACGTGCTACACATTTCTCCATTTGTTGAAATCATTTAAAATATCAGAGTTGCAATTTTGAAAGGAAAATAATTGATGGTAAGCCTTAAAATAGGTGCTAACGGCGTTCATTAGATGATCTCTCTTCCCTGCATGACAGCTAAAATTAATGTAATTGGTTGCATAATTTATCTCCACACCTTCAGCCAGATAAATAATTCAGGCGTACATAAAAATCATTAGCGAGATTTTCTGGGATATATTTTTTTTCACTTTTGTCATTTTATTATAAATTGTAACTCATTGATAATTTGTTTCCTTTTGATACCTTTTTTAATTTATAAATGGAAAAAGTCTGTTTCTAATACAGGAAAATATTTCTAAGGATTCTAGAAATGTGCCCAACAATCCATTTATTTGTAAGTTAAAGCAGACTGTAATATTCTGTCGCATTGAATTTCATGAAACATTCTAAGAATAGATGAATCGTAAATTTTTAAGTAGTTGAAAGCCTAAATCTGACATAAGTGATAAGTTATGAAAAAAAAACGAAATTGCAAGATAAACCAAACATAAGATTTTAGAAAGGATATGTTGGAAATTATACATTTAATAGAATTTAAAATATAAAAATATGGATGCTACAGTATAATAAACCTTTCTGACTTTGTGGACAGTTCTTATATATTAAATAATTTATTTAAAATTGGGGCTGAACATGTGTTTTTTTGGCCAGCCTACCTTTCCCGTTTCTGTTAATAATACAGAGCAAAACCCTATTGAAAATAATGGATAGAATATCTAAATCCATTGCAATAAAAAGGTAACTTACCTAAAAATTGCATTAAAAAATGCAGAGCCTGCGCTAAATCTGAGTACAATAAACAAGTTATGGCCAGAATCTGGATTCAAATATAAATTCAAAGCATGGGAATGGCATGTATATATGCATATATTTATATATGTATATAACTTTTGAGAAATTAATCTATGAACTTTAGTTGACGCATTCTTTCTTAATATTGAGGAAACCGTAAATTGATTTAAGGCATATTTTAGTTATATTTTAGGGAAATAAATGCAAAATGCAATGGAGAGTGCTTTTGAATTATTTTATTTTAATTATATTCGGTTTTACCAGAAAATAATTTTTAAGAATGTATTGTGCTTTATGCTAAAAATTAATGTTTTTCTCAGTCATTAAATATTTTATAAAGCTTACATTATATTGCTATATTTTCTTCCTGCAATCTTTTCATACAAAGTTTCAAAGTACCCATGTTAATCTTAAACTTAAGATCCAAGTTTGAAAAAGAGGAAAATCGAGTAAAATTCTTAAATGAGAAGAATGTCTTAAACCTTACACAAATGAAAATTTTCAGCTCCTTTCAGCATTAAGATCCACTCGAATAACTTTGCTTAAAACATCATTTTTTTTTCCTTTCTAGCTTATTCAATACCTTATGTAAGATAGTGTTAAGCAAAATAACAGTGAAATTGGCATAGTATCTAATAACAAATTACATGATACTTATTGTTAAAGTTTTATGTTTTCATTAACCTTCCCGAAACAAACATAATTTCCAACCTTTCTTTAGATGTAGTACGGGAATTCCAAATTAAATAGGAAAAAAATAGTTACTCTAACACAAATTTAAAGCGAAAAGCGAAGCTAGCAAATAGAATTTTTTCCTGGTATTCACCGAAAATGGAGTTATTGTCCATCAGAATGTAGCTTGTGAAACGGAAATAACAAGCCTTCACGTTTTCCCGCAGAAAACTGTTAGCCACGTAAAAGAGTTTAAAATGTCAAGAAATGTGTGTGTGTGTAATTTTCGGCAGAAGATTATATTTTCGTTTTTCCGAAAAAGAGAGAAATATGAGATTTAGAGTTCTTTTACAAACTACGTCTTTCCGGAAAATAGTTACAAAAGATTGAAAAGTTGTTTAAATTTTGAGGTTATTTTATTTGGGAGAAAAATTCTGAAAACTACTGGTTAAGTTTGTTTATCCGAAGGAACGTGTATTGTTTATTTTTCTGTCCTTCTAAGTCAGTCCCCAATTTATTTCTCTGAAGCTACTCAACTATTTTACTGGGTGAGTCTACGCAGAATTAGTTTACTAGAATCAAATTTTGGTGAAGATCAAAAAATACGCAGTAAGAATTCTCTAATGAATAAAGCACAGCAGTTCTTTTTTACTAAAACCAGGTTACAACTTATTTAATAAATTTTTCGGAATCAGTTCTCTAGTCACACCCAGCAAGGGCGATTCATTTTTTACTTAGTTACTTTTTATTTAATGAACAATTATTGTAGTGATAAAAACCCCTACAATGAAGCAAAAATCTTTCGTTTCGAAATCATTAGTAACATAATTGAAAATTATTTCTTACGTTAGTTGTGTCGAAACACGCGATGTATAGGAAAATTACTCATGCAGTCTGGATATTTATGGACAATAATTATTACTTTTTGCAATCTAAGGCCGTTAGAAATGCATTAGCTGAAAATGAATTCAATAGTTACTTTTTCAATTTTGTATAGAATCAACTTTATTGGTGAATATTTTAATAATTTTTAAATATTTATTTTTAAATAAAATTTATGATCTCTGCCACTTTCAGTACAGCTGTTTTTGTAAGATAATCTTTTTTTAACAATAAATAAAAGAGTGTATTTGAAGAGAATATTTTAAAAGTTTCGTTTCGCAAGAGCTATATTATATATATATATATATATATATATATATATATATATATATATATATATAACTGAATAAAAAACATCAAAAAGAGTACATGAATGGGTATTAATATATTAAAGACCACTTCTTCAGTCTTTTTTTTTCATACTGGACTCATTTAAGGAGCTGTTTTGAAAGGATTTGAGGAAAAAACTACTCCCTCTTTCAAATATTTTAAACTTGATAAAAAACAACTTTTGCATGAAAGTAAATTTTTTCCAAGTAAAAAAAAGTTGTGTGTTAAAAATATTTCTTGTTAAAAAAAAGGTGGGAAAATATTACATAAGAATCAAAAAAGCTCATTTATTTTTTGCATAAGATTTCCAGTTTTTAAAATAGCTTTTCGTAACATTTGCATTTCACAAAATGTTTTCAAAAAAGTCTATGAATAATTAAAAAGCAGAAATTACTTTGCATAAACAAATTATTAGAGATTAGAAAAAGTAAACATTTGTTATATTGGGAAAGAGTTATGCATTATTTTTTTCTTTCTTGCGACTAAATTTTTTCTGGTTAGTTCATTTGCTCTTTTTACTAATTTCAGGTTTTTGACGATTATGTTTTTAAAATTAGCTTTTTAAAATTTCTTATTTATATTTAAGTATGTAGAGATCGTTAATTTTTTACTACAGAATATTGTGGGGCAATACATACTTTATAAGAAATTATTTTTAGTTTATTCTAAAAACTTTAAGACTTCTTTTTCTATTCTTATCTCCCCCCCCCCCTTAACATAAGCAAATAAAAAGGAAAGTTGGCACCTTCAAAACAATGCTTAATCCTGTAATCTTGGTTCTCATTATAAAAGTTTATTGGTGTATTTCTAAAGCCATTTTAAGATGACCTATATCAATTTGCTATATTCTTACATATTGCTCTGTTTTAAGTTAGATTTATATCAACGTATATATGATTATACATGTTTGTATATGGCTGTGTGTCCTTGTATGTGTATAACAAAAATTCAATTTATTCCAACCTTTTAATATTAATTTTTTATAACTCCCTTCTATTTCTAATATTAAGAACTTTAACTTTTTTTCTTTGTTTTTCTTGTATCTATCGGAATTGAATCTCTTTAAATTTATTCTGAAAACTAATCAATCCATTAGCATCTTAAACCTGAAAACAAAATGTGAAACAGCACTTACTACTCTCTCTTTTCGCAATTTCCAGTTGGAAGACAAGGCTCAAGCTGTGCTGCGCTGTTTTCCCTTTAACGTCAAGGCTTGGATATAATTATATACCCTGTATAATCTTTAAAATCAACTTAAATCATGTGAAAAGAGCTAAAGATAGCGCTAAATATAGTTATGTAGAATACTTAATGGCTGCTACTCGTTTAAATTGTTATAAACCAGTCAACAGAAAGAACCTTTATGTACATATAATGAATTATATTTATTTTGCAAGATAACTCGTTTACTCATACACGCATATGTGACTAAAATATATGCTAATGGACACAACAATTCTATGTTCGCAACAAGGGAACCAAGAATGTATAGAGATGGCCGTGAAATATTTCGTCGCAGAGCCTGACCTAACAATTAATGGCAAACTCAGGAAAAGCCAGTGGTTGATTCACGGTGGCATGTGGTAGGAAACCAGGAGCTCAATCATCAGGCGTGATCATAAGGCAGAAGGATCAAAAAGAGCAAAAAGGCGAAGAAAGGTCATCTTCACGACGCGCTACCGGCTCTAAAACGACATCCTCAACTGATAGATGACATAACTGTAACGACTGCGTTAAGGGGAAATAAGTACGAAGTATGTGTTTGTTTGGGGTGGGGTCGATAGGAAAGGGAAACTGCCGGAGCACAGAGTTGGCGACATAAATCTTTTATAGAATGAAATGTTGTGCACGTGCAAGTCGTTAGTCACTGCTGATGGCGCCAAGAGGCTCCATGCCTTTGAAGACGACTGTAGAAAGGAAGATATCTATCGTATCTGATGAAGGAAAACGGGGATAGCTTAGCTGAGTGTTTCAATCTGACTTGCAAGCTGGATCATGGGGTGAAAGAAACTCTACATCAAACTTTTATATGAGGTAATAAAATTGGGAAAAGGTGGGCCTTTTATCATAGAAAGAAAGAAAGGATTTCGAAGAATGTTTGCTACGTGAGTTATGTTTATTTAAAACGATGGGTTAAATAAAATATAAATTCAGATATAGCGTGATTAGCCGAAAAAGAGAATTTATTTGTAGTGAAATTTGTTTAGTGGGGAACTATGCTTTTACACTAGGTAAAGAAGCAATTCTGAAGAATTTTTAAAAAAAGGTTATTGCTGTTTCATATTAGTAAGAGTTGATTACTGATCTGGAAAAAGGACCGTTTCTAAAAAATAAACTTGCTTCTCAAACCATTCCAGCCGCGTTATCTTGGTTAGAAGAATAAACGATTCGTTTGTAAGAGGTGGCGGATTCGCACTTCCACCGATTTGTAGTGGGTTTTGTGAACAGAAAATCTGTAATAATTCGGGGTCCGAAGTTTTATGTAAGATATTTTTAAAGTGTGTGCCAGTAGATGTACTAGAGTCACAAGATGACGGCTCGGAATCTTTAATAAAGCTATAACCACTAGCCTGTGTGTTGCTTCTCTTTGCAGATATTAAAATTATTGAAAAATATCCAGGAACCATAGAAAAAGATTTTAAAGATTTTCTTTACAAAGAAAAACAGAAAACATATTCGCAAATTTTTGGAATATATCTATATGCATTATAGGTATATATTAAACCTTCAGCTAAATTTCTTTGAAACATATAGAACTTAATTAATTTATAACTAAATTAATCTTCAACAAATACTTTAAAATGGTTTCCAGTCATTACTCATATAGAGGTGTATTAACAGAATATCATTCTAATTCGAACTTTTTTGAGCGTATTTAATTGGAAGAAAAAAGTATTCCTATAAAATATTATTGTGCGATTTGTTATGCCTTCTAGTCGTTCAAACATAATGATTGGATGATTAAATGTATTATATGATAATGAAGAAAAAAATGTGTATTTAATAATTTTCTCGAAAATATTAAACTGCAAATGCACCCGATATCTGCTGAAAAAACTGTTATTTATTGACTGACATAATACACCTAAAAAGAGTCCTGATTTTAGTCTGAGCAAGCTAAAACCTAATAAGCAAGTTTGGAATAGTCATCTTTATATTGCTTTTGAAAGAGTTGTTCCGTCGATACATTTTCTTGCTCTAAAATTAAAAGGTGGTAGCTTGAATATGATTGGTGTAATGCTTTTACTTTTAAGAAAGTACATCGGTGAAATGAGTAATTGAACTCGAACCTGACTTATAAGTCATTAATCTAAAGGCAGACGTTGTTAGAACGACACAAAACATTCGGGAGAAATTGCCCTCCATTCTGGAAGATGACGAGGAATATTGCGCATGTGTAAATGATTCTAGATCAAGTAGCCAATGGGAGGAGTTTTTACTGCTACTGTGAACACACAAAAGGATTGGTTTACCACTGAAACCGTTTGAGTTACTTTAGGAATGAAGGATTATTTAATAATAGTAACCATAAAATATTAGGGTGATTTAAGCAGTTTTATTTCTAAGCCTCGAATATGAGCACAAAACCCTTCAGTAAATTAAATATCTTATTAAAAAAAGAAGATAAGATGATGAAAAGCCTTTTTTTATTCCCTGTTTTTATTTTCACTTATTAATTTATTGATTGATATTTTTATAGATATATTTCTTCTGATTTCAATATATTTTATCATTCAGCTGTTACGAATTTTTTCGTTTTTCTGTATGATGTAATCTATTTGAGAGATATGCTTATTTATCAATCAATTTACTTATACTTCAATTAAAAGAAAAGGTTTTAACTTTTCATAGTAATAATCTGTAGTGCATTCAATAATTGCATTTTACTCTTAATTACAGCTGATGACAGTTTGAAAAAAGAAGTTAAATTTACCAGCCTTTCAATATTGAAGATATGTACTGGAGAGTTATTTGTAAAATGTATTCATTATATAACTGTTATTTTAATCAAAATTCTACTTCCATTTTAACTACTTGTGTTATCTATATTTTTCAATACTAATAATCTTTTATTAATCAATATATGAAAACACACTCAATGGGATATCCATCTGTTTAGTTTTCTTTTATTTGAGAGGATGTATTATTACCTTTATAATTATTCTAATATTTATAAGAAAATGTAAAAATTAGTTACCATAGCTTCAGTAAAATATTGACAATCTTCAAAGCAAAAGAATAACAATGGTATGTCCATCTTTTAAATTAAGGGTAACGATATTGCGTATGTCTGCTACTATGGGTTCTATTCTGCCAAATACCAGCACTCATTTCAATAAAAATTTCCTAAATAAATAAACTTAGTTTCAAATAACAAAAGCAAGATTGTAAATTATGTTATTTTTCATTTTCATAAAAGGATCTATTGTATAAAATGCATTGACTAGACTTAAAACATACTCTTATTTAAAACTGAAGTAAATTATTTATCCTTCTGAAATTTCACCTCACGACCTGAAACGAGCTAAGGGCATAACCAAACGTCTCAATTTATTTGCAAACTTTCAAATTTCACGATAATTTAGAAATGTAACCAAATCATAAATGAGCAACGTATACGTTTTCTTGCAATTTATGAACTGATTATTATACTCCTGTGATCGAAAGATCAAATGAAAATTGATTCTACATATTTTTAGTCCCTAATGGGATAACAAATAAATGTTCTACTGTTTAGATAGTGTATTGTAAATAATTCTTAGTCAAAATTACATTCTGAAGATATCGGACATGTGATAGAAAACAACGTACTGCAATCTCGTTGTAATTTTAATGATCAATTAAGATCTATTTAGTTTGTAATCAAAATTTTACACCTTCTTAATAAAAAGAAACTATCAATAAATAATTCTGCAGAAGAAAACATAAACTTTATCAATGAGTCCTGATTAAAATGTTTTTAACTATTTTTCTTACTTTGAAAAGCTTGTATGTGAATTGTTATTTTCGCAAATTCTGAGAAAATTGCTTAGTTCTTCGTTAAACTTGACGCGATTTTCAATTAAAGTTAAATAGAAATTGAGATTTGCCTTTTGGTTATTTTATATAAGATAAAAAACCCCTAAAAGCTTTAGTTTTTCAAACGAATTTAATTCAAACGAAATCAAGCTCCTGCACTATGAGAAAGTTTGACTTGAAAATATAGAAAGACAAAATACACCCAGATCATGAATATATTCCTTTTCAATCAATTATCTCTCACAAACTTAATTACTAAAATTAGAAAATAAGAAAAAATTATTAATTTACACAATTCTTGTTACCTTGCATATATTTTTTTACAGTTTATTTAGTTCATTTGTATATACTTATAGGTTAACACATATTTTTAAATTTACACAAGAAATACTTACATTTATAAAAAAAATCATTCCTATGTAAAATGGAAAACAAGTCATTCAGGAAACTTAAAGCCAAGTTTTCTCAAATGAGCTTCTGCAAATATATTTTAATTTGAGTTTTGCACGAATTAATTCACATGTATTTTTTAAGGTTATCCGTTCATTACATGCTGAAAGCGTAACATTAAAAATAAATTTTACTATAATCACTTTGTTCTTGATAAATATTGTCATTATTTCTTTAAATGATAGTAAAACGTCCCATGCATTGTGCTCAGAAAAATTTTAGTAACATATCTGAGTCTGAATTTAAGTTAAGTATTGTTATAATTGTCTGAATGAAAGGTAATTACATCAGATTTTTTAATATAAAAAGTATCTTTTTAACATAAAAATATAAAAGTGTAACATTTACTGAGTTTTTTCCCCTCTAAAGCAGGGTTGAATATTCCACGGCCCGCCTTGAATAATTTTGCGGCCCGCGAGATTTATTACAACTTTACAAAATGCGACTTCTTTGTGCAATATTTCTGTTTTTAGTATTTTTTCACGAATAAATTTCATAATTGTTTCTATTTTACCACGTTGCTTCTGTCATTGCGATTTTTTTTCCGAAAATGAATTTATCAAATATAAATAACGTTCAAACTTTCCGGACTAAGACCTTCCAACATCAATTACGATGTATAAATACACGCATTGAGATCAACTTGCAAGAAATAAGTGAAAGAGTTGAGAAACAAATACATGAAAAGCAATGAAAACAATAATGATATGTCAATTAACTTTAAATTTTCACCCCCAACAAATGCTTGTAATGGGTATAAATCTAATATAAAGATATGTATTTTTATATGCGTCCCGCGGGATATAATGTTTTTACGAAGTGGCCCTTGAGGTCATTTGAGTTGGACACCGCTGCTCTTAAGTATTATAAACCCTAAGCGATTTTAATTATTTAAATTCGTTAAAAAATTCTATCCCAGCTAATGATATTTTTCAACTCAATAACAAATCATTCTCAAACATCCAAGCAATTAAAAATTTAAGGCAATCGAATAATTTTCTTTTTCAAAACGTGATCTTGAAAACATTAATAATTCGTTTTCAAGTATTAAATTTTTAATTAAAAATTAAATGAGCTTATTTCATGTTTATTAGAATAAGAGAAATGCACTTAACCTTTTCATAAACATTAATTGTGTCTTTCGCTTAAAATTAAATGTCAAAAGAATAAAATCCTATTATCAGAGTTTATATACGAATTAATTAATTAAAATTAGAATCTAAGAACTCTTAGTTCTCAACACACACCCACATACATACACACGATTGCCCTTTCTAACAGCATTATTCCAACAGTACGTCAAAAATGAATATTTCAATTCATTAAATTATTTAAATCATTTCGCTTTCTAAAAATATTTCAATTCCTCCTAGTTGGGATGCATTAAATTGATTGAAATTTATTATTTTATTTTCCCTTTTGAGCTTTTGGCTTTTAAAAGAATTATTGATATCAATTTTAATCTAAAACATTCGATAACATTTATTTTCATCTACTTCAGTTTCATTTGCAATAAGCAGCTAACTTATTCAGAATTATAAATTATTTTGGAATTGTAAGGACGAGATTTTATGTTTTAAAAGCTGTTAACGTCATATTTTCTTTTCAAAATAAAAAAAAATAAAACATGCAACATACTATAACTTGATCAAGATTTTAAATTAAAGTTTCTTACATTTCTATGATCCTTTTAGATCGCCCTCTTTTGTAAGATTGAATAACTTTTAATTTGTTAAAAATTTAAATAAATATTTTAGTTTATGTTATTTTATAGAATAGACAAATTATAGATGTGTTAGTTTTTGACTAATTTAAAGTACGTAACGAAAACTATTATGCACGCAGTATTTGTTGAGTTATTCAAATCATTTGAGGACCATTGAAAACGTTTAATAACACTGAATGGTTATAAATGCAACGTTAACTTTAATTTCTAAGCTGTAATCCTTTAAATGCATTTATATGTAAAGTTTACATTTGTTTAAGCAATAACCCATTATCTTTCCTAAGTTAACTAAAAATTACTCTTTTTAAAATTATTCCTTAAGATAAATTAAAAAATACTTCAAAATCGCATTTAAAATCTCTATTTATTTCTTTTGGTATTTCTCAAATAAGTAATATAATATACAGTACACGCTATCTACCTACGTTTTCCTTATAATCTTAAATATTTCTAGTCTTACTTTCTGTGATTTTATTTGTAAAAATATAGCAATAAAATAATGTTTCACTTGCAATACTTGTTTCATTTCTAGTATAAATTCAAAATCATCTGATTCTTATTTTATCTTACAACCTATTCTAATTACAGAATTCATTCAGACATAATTTATTAATAAATCAAATGCTCTTCTAACTCATTTCGAGAATTATTTAATTTCGCTGCAGAAAAGGTATTTCTCCCTTTAATGTTTCTAACGAATATAATAATTTATACCTGAGTATAAGCCCAAATAATCATATTGATAGGAGCTCTTCCAAGATAATATTACAAATAGTATTTTTCCCTAATGAATAAAAATGATTTATGGAAAAGTATATTTAAAATAAAAGGAGTTTTAATTTCACATATAATTACTTTCTTACTCGGAAGGACCAGGCTCACACAAAGAGTTTAGGTGTAAAACCGTCTCTCCAAGAAGACATTTTATTGATACACAAAAGAAAATCACAAATCCAAAATTCTCCCTCATTTGAGACTTCACTAAAAAATTTCTCGAGAGTAGATGGGAAGTATGTAAAATACAATAAAATATGAGAACCATACAAAAGTAGCCCCTTAAAGTTACGTTAAAATAGTAGAGTATGGTTATAAATAATAGTAAAGATAACTATATAATTTCAGGACGTAGCTCCCACCTTTTTATTAATACGGCGCCTCAAAATGTGTAAGCAAATGATCGTAAAATGTTAAGGGGCCTCAAAAGAGGGCTTCCAAGGAATTTAGATACAGGAACGACTCAGTACTTGTGTGCTACGCCAGTGGATAGTTTACATAAAACACACAACGTTTCCCAATATACACTGGTGTAAGAAATTAAGAGAATTTTCAGACTTGATCGATTATCTCTAGAACTACTGGGTCAGTGTAGTCATGAAGCTTCCCTAGAGAAATTGTACTCTTCGAGGCTGATTTGCAACTTCTCAAAACTAGAAGTAGGACTAACATCACCAAATACTTCAATGAACTCTCTAGCTATAGCCAACATAATAAAACTTCACTATATCTTAACAACTGGTGCAATAATCAGGTATTTAAGAAAAATAGCCCTTTCAGTCAAGCAGAACTTCTACAATTGAATTTTGGTGATGTTGAGCCTCACTCTCTAAAGTCTTGTCTCAGCCAGGCGAAAGGAATCCCAAAAGTGCATTTCCACTTTGACCTTTCTACTCCTGTCGTTAAGGGGGATTTCATTCCAGATCATCTTAGGCTGTTAGCATTGGAGATCATTGATGGAATCCCTAGTGACACCATTAAGATCTATACAGACGGAAGCAGACTGAGTGATCGAGCAGGTAGTGGCATTTACATTGAGAAACGTGGAGAGAGGTCTTCTTTTTGCCACCGTAACCCCGAGTTTTCCTCCGTCTTTAAAAGTAAACTTAATGCAATAGAGCCCGGCCTTGAGGCAGTTCTTAATGAACAAGACTTCGGAGACCTCTGGGTCCTCTCTGATAGTCGCAGTTCTCTCCAACATCTTTATAACTGGATCACAGTCGGAGACAGGGATTGCGTCTCCATACTTCAAAAACTTACACAAATATCAGAGTCCCATGATGTTCATTTCCAGTGGATTCCATCCCATGTTAACATCTTTGGAAACGAACAAGTGGATCTCCTTGCTAAAGAGGGTTGTAATGCTTCTCCGCCTATCTCTTCAACCCTCACTTACTCTAAACTTCAATCTAGGGTTAAATCTGAAATTTTAAAGGAGGGGAGGACCCCACCCAACCATCACTGGTATGAAAGCAAACATCCAGGATCCTCCTTCCTACTTAAATGTAGCCGAGCCTCTCAGACTGCAATATCTAGATCGAAAAGTGGCCACATAGAGTCTTTCCTTTTGTGGAGGCAGAAAGACTTTTGCTCTTTGCACCAAGTGCAAGACTCAGCAAGCCTCTCAATCACATCTTGGACTTCTTGGGACTTTCGAGGGATGACTTTTTTTCCTCTCCCCTCCTGGTATTGGACTCCTTAAGGGTCAATGGTCTTTAGGGTCTTGTCTGACTTAGCCACAACAACAACACAACAACAAAAGAACTACTGGACGATTTTAATGAAATTTGATATGTACATACATTGATACAATGCAAAACAAGTAACCATTCAGCAATTGCAATACACACACATAATCGAAAATAATGCTCGTTGGAACGTATAAAACAGCGCGGTTGCAGAATAAACAAAAGAAATGGGTTAACAGGGGGTATGACCCCCTCTCATAGATATACAGGCCTCGCAGTGTGATGTTATACTTGAAATAAAGCAGTTTATAAGTTCTTGTGGCATTTAGTCCCACTTGTTCAGCAACGCTGCTTTCATTTTCTGGATGGTTCTCGGAGGGGGGCTGCGAGTTGCAATTGCCCTTCCCAGAGTATCCCAGACATGCTCTATAGAGTTGAGATCTGGCTGGTCAATCTATACGGCAAATACCCTCACTCTCTAGAAATTCGTCGACCAGAAGAGCTCTATGTGGCCTCGCGTTATCGTCCATTAAAATAAACTCGGGGCCACATGCACCCCTGAAAAGGCGAATATAGGGCTCCAAGATCTCATCCCTATACCTCACACCAGTCACAAAGCCACTTTCAAATGCATGGAAGGTGTACGGCCATCCACCATGATGCCTGCCCAAACCATTAAACTTCCTCCACCATAATTGTCGATTTCTCGGACACTAGCAGGTCCCTTGTTCTCTCCATATGAACGTACGGCAAGAATAGGTGTTTAGGCTGAAACGGGACTCATATATGAACAGAACGGTAGTCCATTGATCCATATTCCAATCTCTATGCTGTCTGTACCATGCTAAACGGACTTTCTTGGTCGTAGACGGGAGAGGGGTGCAAACAGTACGTCTTCGGGCAAACAACCCTCTTTCATGAAGTCTTTCTGAAACAGTCACCCTTGATACATGGGTTCATGTGGCTGCATACAAGTAACGAGAGAGCTGTGAAGCTGTAGCCCCTTTGTTACACCTTGCTATAATCGACAAATGGCGATCTTTTCTGGCTGTCGTGGCTCTTGGACGACTTTGCCCAGGCTTTCTCTCGATGAATCCAGTATCCTGGAACTGTCTCCATAAGCTACACAGGACGCTGAGCGTTAAATTGAACTCTCTACAAATCTAAGCTTGACATTGGTCTGCTTCTAGCCTCCCAACAATTTGTCACCTCATTCCATCATCTAAACGTTGGTCGTTAATCATATTTACAGTTACAATTTGAATTGAACCGATTACTTCAAAATAACAACAAGAAATTCGCCGAGGTGTGCTGGCGAACGAAATACGTCTTAACTTACACGCACTTGTAAAAACTGATTTTCTGCTGTCTCCGCCTAAACACACGTGTATGATTAAGTATTTGCCGTACAAGATTTGTATTTTTATCTAGAAGCAGTGGCTTGTCATTTAGTTCAGTTCTTCTCATGCAATTCAATAAAATATGCAAATTATCTTAATTTATAACAGCAGTATATATAAAACAATTTGCGTGCAATTTTCAACTCTAATATTCCTGTAAGCAATATTTAACTAGCTTTTAGCAGATTTCACGATTTTATGACTGCAAACTGTTAAATACAATTTCGATCACAAAAAAGGAAACTTTTTTTATTCTTTACTATTTATAAATATGTCTTTGAAAAGTACATACATTTATTGAAACTCATTCAAACTTTATCCTCATGAAAAATAATTTTCACTGAACATTAAAGAAGCTTGAAATGCATATATTCTTACTTCTTTCCTGTTTATCTCCTTTTCTAAAACTGATTTATCGATAGAAAAGAGCTTATATTATTCTCCATAGAAATTAGCATGCTGTTATATATATAATTTTCAAAATGTAATTTAAATAACTCTCATCCAAAATCCTATTTAAATATTTCCCTGCGTTCTCTCTTTGATCTTTTAGAAACGAGTTTGGATTAAAACTCAAATAAACAGATAAGATCAGAAGAGAACATAAGAATATTTTTCTTGACATAACATATAATTATAAACGCATTTCTAAATATTTAAAGTATGCCCACCACCTGACACCGAAAGATTAAATACGTACCTAAATATTCCCAAATCAGTGCAGAACATCTATCGCATTAAGTATTATTAAACTAAACTCGGCTGTGTGATGGTATTAAGCGAAATTTGAGTCGAACGTAATTGCATAATTTATACCGCACGCGTGTTTACATTCGACACTAGGTAAGATTTTCCCCAAAATCCCATTTTCATCCAAAATACAATGAACCTTAATTATATATGTCATGTAAATTAAATGTAGATTCTAAAATTTTAGTGATTGAAAAATAGTTTCTTCTTACTTTAATTATGAGTGTTATGCCACATATTAATAAATATATATTTTTTCAACAAAATTAAGAATGTCATTTAAAAAAATTATTCTCCTATTATTTCAGTAATCAAAAGCAATATGTACTGTAATGAAGGTAAAAGTTCTAATGCATAAACCATGTTAAAGCTATTATATAGGGCTCAATTATTAATATTTCTTAAGTTAAATATTTTCTTATTGAATAGTTACAAATTTTTTGATGGAGAATATCTACTTCTAACAAGAAAAAAAAATATTTTGTCGAAATTTCTACCAAATAGGGAGAGCATAAAAAGTATCGAGAAAAATTTCAGTATGTAAATTGTTATTCATCAAAATATCTTCAGTCATCAAAGTCAATCAAATAAAAATAATAAAAGTCATTAATTAGGTTTTTTTTTAATTTTAAATTTTGTGTATCTTCTTTTAATTAGATTAAATACATTAAACTTATTAAAATGTTTTTTTTAATTTCCTTTCTGGGTAGTTTAGAATTTTTACTAAGGATAATTCATTTTTCTTAATTAGATAGGCGCCTTTTCTTTTCCTCAAAATTTAGTGTTATCAATCTCAGGTAATAAGACGCGTCTAAGACTTAAAGAGTTATGAGTAGACAAAAGTGCTATTAGAGGTGATAAGAATGACAGCCGCTCAAACCAAGAAGCTCAAATAAAACATCTAGGCTTGGTTGCATTAAAGGAAAGCTTGTCATGCCGGGAAACCAACTGCCACTATTGTCCCAGCAACCAATACCAGCCAGTGACAGCTGCGAAATTCCAAGCTTTGATGAAAGATTAAAAAACTCGCTGCCGTAAAAGGTCTCCCAGACTAAAAGGATCTGTTTGAGCGAATGAGAAAAATAAAACTTTCCATTTTATTGCCACTTTGCGGTGACTAGTTCACGAATTTCAGTGACTGTAACGGAGATTCAGTAGTTGAAGTGTCTTTTTTTAATTCTAATGCCTTCTTTAAAAGCAGTATTTCGTTCTTCTGTCTAAAAATATATTAAAAATAAATTTTATTTCTTTGAAAAAATATAGTTTTTTATCCTCCTACATAAGGCTTTTTTTTAAAAGGTTTTTGAAATATTCGTCTAAAGTGTAACTTTGAAGTGTTTTTGTGAATATTTACGACACTTGCCATTGTTAGTGATTTCTTAAAGATATTTTGACAGTCAGTGCAGTAAAATTTTAAAATATATATTTAATTACTACCCTGAAGCTTTTTAAAGCATGTAATAAAAATTACTCTGAAATACACTTATAAAAATAAAAAACTTGCAAACAATATAAAGAATCATTGCAATTCAAAATGTTAATATCTTACTAAATTTTAACATAAACAATTTTCGGGATTTATAAATGTTCATCTAATTAGCACAAAATATTTTTATGATAATCAAAGGAGAGTTTAAACAGTTCATTTTTTTCCAAAAAATCAGTTAAATGAAATCTCTTAAAAACTTAATGCGTTAAATTATTTTTATGTGTAATTCGATAAAAATGTTTAATTAAAGAACTCAAAATGGCTGAGAATTATATCTTTGGCTGGGTTAGTTATTTTTTTTCAGAAAACATTTACATTTTGCTTATTTTTAAAAAAGTAAATAACATATAATCTGTAAGCAATTTTAAAATTCTTTAAATAAGACTTAATAAATTAATTAATTAACCCTTAGAGTGATCTTGAAGTTGAAATCCATCCAGTATATGCTTTAAGGAACTGATTTAAAGTGTAATCAATTTAATCACTTATACAAGGACAAAAGCGGATAGTTGCCTGATTTTATTTCAGCAAAGCCATCTGAAAATTATCTTGCACAAAGCTACACTATCGATTGAAACCAAAAACCAAAACTTCGGGTTTTCAAATCAGGGCATAAGTATTGAGAGTAACCATTTTTCATGATAAACTTTTGTTTTAAAAGATTGTTGAAAATTGTCCTAGAAAATAACTAGGGAAATCTACAGAATGAGGCTATTTAAAACTTTGATTCGAAAAAGTAATACTTAAAAAAAAAATTTTCAACTAAAGAATATCTGCAAATTGATCTTTTGAAAAAGAAATGCAAAATTTCTAGACAACATGTATGTAAAACTGAGTAATGCAGAACAGAAATGTATTACGTAATTCAGTATATGTATAATCCTTTAGCTTTAAGCAACAAATATTCCATGATCTGTTTCATGAAAAGAAATAGATCTTATTGTAGTCCGCTATAAGGCAAGCCACACTTATTGCGAAAGCTTCAGTTTCCTTACAATAGAATAAATATACACACATCCACCTCTTTTCTCTCTATATAATATTATAAATTTTGAAAATAATAATAAAAATTTACTTAAAATTGGTACCATAAGGCAAATAGGTCGATGGCATGTTGAGGTATGAAAATTAAACTAAACATTTTTCTAAATTTTGGGAGATAAAGTTACCAAATCATGATGGCTAAGATTTTTTAATTAAATAGTTAATTACAATTGATGAAGACTTTAATTAAAGAAAATTAAAAACATAATATCCATGTTAAATTAAATAGCATTTAGAGTTATTTAATTAATTTATGTAATTTAAATGTACAGTGCTTTTTTAGTAATATTTTACGTAACATTGCCAGTTTTAGGGCAACATAAGACGGTTATAAGAATTTCAAATTCCTCGTCTATAAATTTAAATATTATTAACATAAGTTCCTTATAACGAAAACATAAAATTATATATATATATATATATATATATATATATACATTAGAACGTACCCTGGGGCTTTCTAGCTTTTAATGTTTAGCAAACAGAGCTTATATTCAATAAATGAGAAACTGCAAATTGATAATAAAATCTTCTCAATGAAACTCTAAGTAAACGGCAGTCAAAAAAAAATTGTATCGAACTTTACCAAAATAGAATTATTTAACGCTGAAATGCTTTTAATACTCTTAGTTATTCTTTTGATAGAAAGTCAGAACATGAAACATTTATCATTACGCTTGGACAGACCTTTAAAGGAACTCTGAAAGACTGACCTTTAAAGAACTTTTAAGAAACTACTATAAGACTCGATGAATCAGTCCAAAATAAAATTTCTTCACGCTTGGAAGCATATCATACAAACTCGTACGGGATTTCCTTTTCGTATTTCTTCAATAATTGGTGTAAGTAATTCTGGAACGCGGAACTGGGACAGTTTTACGATTAAATTGCTTTGTATAATGTCTTTTAGTGTAGCTTGGGATTAAGTAACTAAAGAAGTTTCCTTATTTTTGTTGAAATAACTTTTATATTAAATACAAATATATCCACCATTCATCAATTCAAACAGAATTCATTGAAGAAATCATGCGAATAAGTACTTACTTACATCTATTAATTATTTTATTCTTCAATTCATTTGATTTCTCGTTTCATTACTACCAATTCAATTGAATAAGGATTAAAAATATGAAAAGGTACAAAAAGTCAGAGCAGGTGTTAAATAATATTTTTGCTGTATTCTCTTATATTATCCTTAACTGAAATAATTGCAAAAGGAATGTGTCTTAAAAAGTAATGAAAACGTTTCTAATTATTACAGAAATAAAATACGCGACATTTTCAGAAACATTGGGTCTGATAGACATAAATTTCAATGCCTCAAATATATTTCTAATAAATTTCTTATAACTACGGTATTGTATACGTTTTATAAAACATACTCGTTCCGATAGATTTAAAATATCAAATCATTAAAAAAAAATTCACAGTTAACCCACATTTGTTAAGGTTACGCGATATCCTGTTTCAAAATAAAAAACTTTTGAAAACAAAAATATTAAAAATAATGGATGATTTTTTTAGATAACGTTATTCAATTGCTTCTGAAAAAGTCAGTATAATAAGCCATTACTCAAAAAAAAAATTTTAATTTAATTTTTTTTTAATTTTTTAAACACTCAACTTTAAATATATATATATTTTTTTATTTTTAGTAATTTCAGCTTATTTATATTTCTTTAATAATTGTAACAAAAAATAGAACGGTATTAAAAATTTGACTCTTTTTTTAATGTCACTGATTATTTATGTAGATAAACCCCCTAAAAAATGTCAAAATTCTAAAAATATGAAACAATTTTGACATTTTGTTAAAACTATAGCTAAAACTCTCAGACCTAAATCCACACAAGCTATTATAGTACATATAAGTAGATGAAAGTATCTGAAAAAATTTCGGGTCAATATCTGGAACAAAAAAAAGCATTTAGGAATAGATAACACATTGACATTGAAAAATAAAATCCCAAGAAAAACACAATTAAATTTTGTGAGAGCATTCGTTTCAATTTTGACAAAACACTGAGAAAACTTCACATATCTTTAAAGCTAACTAGATATTAAATCTAGAATTTGTAATGAACTTTTACAAAATGTGTCAACGAAAAATGTAAAAATGGGAAAGAACTTTTTATATTTTTTCCCATTCATTAGTAAAGCCTTAAAATAATCTGCAAGAAAAATAATATGCAAACAAAAGTCTCATGTTGTTTATGAAAATATAAATACTTCAAACTTTTCTCAAAGTATAATGTCCTAAAATGATATAACAACATTTCATAAATATTCCACTCAGGATCAACAAAGTCTAAGTATAGCAGACAGTGCTTTCTTTTTGTAACATGCAAATTTTCTTAGAACTCACAAATGGCTTTTTTTTTTGGTCGGAACATCTTACGAAGAACTTTTCACTAAAAATTCTCCAAGGAAGTGCTTCAAATGCATAAAAAAGAGGATTTAGAGATTTACTAAAAGTGTGCAGCTGTTCAAAACTGATTATCATCAAAGTATGAAAGAATCAAAATATGATTTTAGATTTTCTAAAAATAATTATAAAATAAAGCAAAAAACATATATGATTCTAAAACATTCTTCAATGGAAAAAAACTGATTCTTACTATGAAAACTTATTGTAGAATATTCATTTATTCAAGTTTCCAAACTCATTTGTTCAATCTTTTGTATAAAGCTAAGAGTATTATTATCAAGAGCATAGATAATTATATAAAAACTAAAATTGAACAAAAAGCACTTAGTTTAAAAACGCATAATTTGTTGATATTAGAATCATATTATATTCCGATCTTCCTTTGGGAAAATTCCTTAAATTATAGGATGCCCAGATGGCTAGAATTGTTATTGTTATAGCATCCATAAGAAATGTATTCTAAATGAGGAAAAATTATGTCGATATTTAATTTGAAATTTAAAAGTGGGGCAATCATTTCCCTCATGTGCAAAAATGGCTTTTATTTGTAACACTCTTAGTTTGCAAACTTCCCTGAATTTTATTTCATTTCTTCTCAGTAGGAAATGAGAGAGAGAGAAGTCTTACTTTCAATTTTGACAAGTACTGTAATAATTCTTGAAGGATAATCTCTATATTAATCACCCATTCCATATTATTAAATTCTCTCTTTAAATTCCTTAATGAAAATGAGGCATGAAGATCGTTAGGAAAAATAACTAATGAAGACAATGATAAGAGAATTAAGTAGTGTAGAATAAATATTTAAATATCACTTACGCCCTATAAATTCCTGTTACTGAAAATTTATATTACTATCCTTGAAACTTTAATATAATGTTCTCGAATATAATCATTATTTAATTTATTTGGATTAATGCTTAATATATTTCTAATGAATATATTTTATTGTATCAATATTTTTGTATAATTATCATTATGGTTTATTGCGGCATCCTTCAACTAATATATAAATATCTAATGTATAATGCTTCTATAAATGACTTATATAAATGAATTTTTACTTTTATCACGATAAACTAGATTGACCCATAATTATGGCATAGAAAACAATGAAAATTTATTTTATGTATTAAACATTTCTCATACTATAAACTCTTGATGCATCATTAGTTTGTAGTTGGGAAAACTAAACTAAATTAGACTAAATTCTTCTAATGTTTACTCATTAGAAGAATTTTTGAAGATTTATACAAATCTTTATTTTATATTTAATCTCTGTCTGCATTGTCCAACTAGTTCAACCAATCCATAATTCTCTAACTAAAACATTTTCCAGACGACTATAAGACCATTAAGAACATAAAGTAATCTTACTTTAATGCTGTCCTTTGACCTTCTATTCTTACGGTTTATTTAGAAGCAAGATCTCGCTTTGTTCAGGTTCAAGTATGGTTTTCTAAAAATAATTGATGACGATTTTTCTTCCCACCTGAGAGCATTAAAAGCAAATGACCAGATCTATAGTGGCTATTAAGTGTGACGTATAACTTAGAGCTCTGTTGTTATTTTTACGATTTGATAAATTTTGTTCTGTAAAGTATTTGATGTTTGTTGTTTTTATATAATTTCAGTGACCTTCAATTCACATATCTGACATTTCTTCAGCGTTATTTCCTTCCAAATATTCTTTGCCCCACATTTCATCGGTGTTATAGCTGTAAAAACTATTGGGCTTCCATGAGAGCAGTACATTTAAATTTAACACATTTATTTGAGCGTTTGTTTTATCGTATCATACTTAAGAACATAAACGCACGATGTTTAACTTCAATATCTAGAAAAATTTACTATAACAAGCTTTTTAAAAGTCTATATATTATTTTAATTTTTAAATAATAGCTACCCTAAATTTTAAAATACATACTTAGGTTAAATTATTTAAATATATCAAATATTATAGTTAAATGTCAAGTTTTTGTTCAAATCTTTGATAAAGTATCATAAATAAATTAATAGAATTAAATAAAAGCAGTATTTCTAAACTCATTTCGTTTATTTGAATAATATGGTAATCTCAACAAATTACTTATATCATGGCTAATCAGATTTTTTAAAATACACTTTTAAAAAAACTGTGTAAATATTTTACAGTTTTAAAAGCATAGAGGCGTTCTATTGAACCAATTCCATCGTGAATGAGCATTTAATAAATTTATTTAGTTAAAATCGATGCTCATTAATGTTTAAAAATGTTTTGACTCTGATAAGCTACGGTACTCATAAAAATTCTGTGAACAATTACACTATTAAATGGTCAGCAGATTTTAGTCAATAGCTTAACTGAAAAGCCGGAAAATTTTTATTTTTACTTTCTTTGATTGGAAAAGTTCACTACATGAAAAATTGATGATTGGTTGCGGAACGCTTTCTGTCAAAGTGAAGCGCCTATTCACAGGAAAGGACAAAGCTTCTCTTTGAAACGAGAAATTACCCCAACTTGAGAACTACAGTCGCCTATAAATAGCTAGCTCAACTATTTCACTTGCTCAATTATTCATGCGTAAACGACCGGAGGCGCTACGAAGAGAAAAAATTCACCAGCAGTAACGATTTGCAGCCATTTAGAACGTTTATTTAGGCGTCAGATTTCTGAGCGTCTGAACATGTAATAGCTTCACATAGCGCAGCAGTTTGTGGAAATCAATCATGTTTAAATACGGCAAGATTTCTGTCTTAAACACGAGATTGTTCCTAGAATCTAATTTCTGTAGTTTTCTCAAATATTTATCCTCGGGCTTTTTGTGTGAAAGTACGGTTCAGGGGAGTTTTTAATAAGCTTTATTTTCACCGTTGTTTCTGCGCCTCCCCATTTTTATCCAGTGTTACGTAATAAATTAATTCTTATTCTAACAAGAATAATTTGTTAATCTAATTTCGAAATATCTTGATGTCTGGAAAAAACTTTATTTGAAAAACAGATTTCGAAGGATGACATTTCAATTAATTCGAGAATGGATGGTGAAGTTTTCGCATCGTTGAAAGATTTAATAACTAAATCTTAATTATTCCTTGAGGTTAGATTTGTGTTAAACAAACAATTTTCCACGAATGCTTCCTTAGAGTTTAATAAGAGAGTATTTTCAGAAATATTTTAATATGGTATCACATCCTCTTCCTATGACATCAGATATGCGTAATTTTTCAATCTAAGAGATTGTTGCAAACATCAGCCTACACTTGCGCAAAATAGAAGGAAGAAAAATGAACAAGATAAACACACAGGGAGTTTTAATTCTTTAAAACGTTTTTTTCGACACTTTAATAATGCAACAAACAATGAAATACACGAAGAAAAGGTTATTTTTCATGTAACATAGTGTAAAATTCTTGTTTTTATTTAATATGACTTAGATTCGAAACCACACAATCGAATTTAAGAGTTTTGAAACAGATTTAAACACTCGCATTGATATATATTTTAAGAAGGTCAGTACTAATGTAGTATTTTTCATTTAATAATTTTCAATAGAAGAAAAAAAGAATTAAACATTTCATTTATCACACCAAATATCTAATATAAAAATTAAACTTAACTTCTCTGGTAACACTTTTCTTCACAATTGTTTTCCAAAGAAGAAAATCTAACAAATAAAAAAAATTAAAAAGTGCCCTTAATCTATACAAGATATCACCTTATAATTTTGAAGAACCATTTTCTATACAGTAACTGACTTCTATTACATATGGGGCTTTTGCCTGCATATTGTAGGTAAATTAAAAATCTTTGCAACAATTATTATTTCCAAGATTATTTCTCACTGCTTTAGAAATTCTTTTTTTACTCAGTTTAAGTTCTTAATCCTATCTCTAGTAAATATTACCCTCAAGAAAATAACAGCAGTTGAGATTTTTATGTTAAATATGACACATTAAGAAGAGAGTATCTGTCATTTATTGAAATTTAAAATGAATCCGTTCGATACACTCCTTGAATATTTTATTATAGATTTTGAATAATGTAATTTTTTCTACCTCGATCTTTTTCATCCCTTGTTCGAATTTCAGTATCATCCATTGTGTTGAATGAAAGTAATTGATCTTTTTAGTAAAATTATTAATTTTATCATCCATGTGTGCTTTCATTGCAGAGTTAGTATATGAATCGCTTTGATTTATTATTATTATTATATTTCCTAACTATTATTCTTTAATAAAAGTAATGAAACGTTTTATTAATAAGTTATCAGAGTTGGATGCATGTTATTTGAACTTTTAGAATTATTAGGGATTTTTTTTTATAATGTAAGTGTTACAGTATAATTCCAATTTTTCAACACTTAGCGCAAACATTTTTCTAACAGAAAAGGATAATTATTTGCAACATTAGTATTTTTATAAACAAAAATAAAAGTATTATTTTATATTAAAATACGTATGATATTGAGCTTATATAGATGTTTATAAATTATAATTTCTAATAATTTGAATTTAATTTATGCTAAATACAATTGATTTATCTGTATGACACAATTAAGAAATCAATATGGCATCATAGATAGTCGCTGTTTTTTCACCTTATTAATACCGGGAAAAAACGGAAGGAAAGAGATTTAAAGACAATTCTACATTTTCATTAAATGTTTCTTTACTTCAAAATTATGTTTTAAAACTTGATAATTATTTCTAATCGGGAATATTCGAAAATTTCATTTTTTTCCTTTTGATTACATATAATGCAAGCATTTTCCATTGATAAAAATTTTAAAAGTGCGTCTAATTTTCCACTACTGGTACTTTCAAATTACCAAAGAATTTCAAAGAATTTATTTATAACGTTATTCTAAGTTATATTCTTAAGATTTATTTAATAAAACAAATTATGAGACTTTCAATTGCAGTATTAAGTTTAGAGTTTGTAAAATATTTCTAATTTATAATACAATGAAGAAATTAAGTAACCATGTCACCACTGGAAAACATTAAAAATATAGGATGGAGTTAAAAAAGAGTTAAATAAAATTCTTGAAAATAAAAGGAAACATTGTTTGATTTTTAAATAATGGTATCTATGAGAAATACGCATTGTTTGTTGAGGTGGATGGGTTGAAATACTTTAGAAAATTCTCTTTGACCCAGAGAAAAAGTCAATAATACAAATTAATCAACTTTATATTAACATCATTCTTTTTGCTACAGCTAAGAATAAAAATAAACATCAAATCATGTTGTTATAACTATTTTGAAAAAAAAATTCTACATTATTTCAAAGTGCAATGTAGAATATAAATTTCTTTTTAAACTGATGTGTAAGTATGACCATTAAACTACCTTTTATCAAAAATTTATTTTGAAACATTCTAGATATCAAATTATTTTAAATACTTTTTTACATCCATTTAAACTGTAAAGTTTTATAAACAACATTTATCATTTTTTATATAATATTTCGAAATATTTATATTCTACATTAAAATTATGCACTATATTTCACTTAAGTCCTTTTTCATCAAAATCTGACCAAAAATAATTTTCTCCTTGGTTATCCTTAGAACAATAACAACTAATATTCATTATGTAACGATAAACTTTAATCTTTCATTTTCTGTGAAATACAATTAAAGAAGCAATGAAATAAAATGTAAGTCAAAACTTAATTTTATTTTGTCTCTTATTGTTCAAATTCTTTAGATTTTACAAGATACTTTCTTGCTTTTCTTAGAATAAATGTTTAAAAACAAAAAACTTGTGTTATCCTAAAGAAAAATGAATGCTCTCCTTCTTCAAAAATGTAAAGAAATTGTAGAATTCGATTGTTAAAAATGTTCTAAATAATCAAAAAGCGGAATATTTTCAAATCTCGAAAATATATTTTGCTTCTTTCCTACAAACGCCGAAAATATTACGTTATCTAAAAAGAATTAAGTTTAATAAAATGTATCTCTACACTATATTTAAATAAGATGTAAAATTATTCACGTGCAAAGGTGTAAAATAAAAATATCTTGGCTGAGAGAGAATTCAGTCAAGAATTTTTATCCCTATATAAAAATATTTCAATCAAACGAAACAATTATTCAAGAGGAAAGTATTATAAATAACATCCCTAAAAGTAAACTAAGCCTTTAAAATATTTTCAGAGAAATTCAATAGGGGAGGAGAGAATAAATTGTGAAAGGTTTTATTTAAAACCCTTTTAGCATTTTTCAAAAAAAATCCACTTTTCATGCAAAATACTTCAAAGTGTATCTTTGATCTTTCTCACCGAATTATGTTTCTGCAGATCTTTCTCTCTCTCTCATTCACTGATATACTTCAATTTTATGCTGAAGAATAGACAAGTGTTCAAGAGCAAACACTTACAATAGAGTTTTCACATTGACATGCAAATATTCTGATGAAATAAATAAGATATAAAGTTGAATTTTTTTGAAGCTTATCGAACTATTCAAAGAATAAAATGATTAAATTTAGACTCCAGAAAAAAGTGTATTTATTTTCATCTCGTAAATAACAAATTTCATGAAAGTCTCATGTTTTTTTTTAATTTTGTTTATGGAGGTTGAATAGCTTTTGTGTGTGTGTGTGTGTGTGTGTGTGTGTGTTGTGTGTGTGTGTGTGTGTGTGTGTGTGTGTGTGTGTGGTGTGTGTGTGTGTGTGTGTGTGTGTGTGTTGTGTGTTGTGTGTGTGTGTGTGTGTTTGTGTGTGTGTGTGTTGTGTGTGTGTGTGTGTGTGTGTGTGTGGTGTGTGTGTGTGTGTGTGTGTGTGTGTGTGTGTGTGTGAATAGAAATGAGATACTTTTTAGAGGCAGCAATAGGCAACAATTTCTGTTTAACTTTTTTTTAACTTAAGAAATCCGTTCTTTTTATTCCTTGAATTGACTTAAATTGTATACTTTTTACTTTCTTTCTCAATGTACTATTATTCCTTATTTTGCAGTTTAGATTTTTACATTTTTTTCACATTTAAAAGTCATTATTTCTCTTTGTATGAATAAAAAGAAACAAAATTAATATTTATGTAATAAATCGTTCAATGCCTTAAAATATTTAGTTATTTCTACTATTTGCCTTCTTCATCTTCAATGGCTCGACAGCCTCGGGTGGACCCTGGCCTTTTCCAGGAGTTTTACTCCAGGCATCTCTACTTTTGCTCACTGTTTTCCAATTTTTGACCTTTAAAATATTTAGGTCATTTTTGAAGGGGTCACTCGGGGGTCTGCCCCGAGGTCTATGCCAAAAAGATTTTCTTGCAGCTATGATCTACATTTATTCTATCCAGATGACCAGCCAATTTAAGTCTCTGTAAATTGACAAATTTTATAATATCAGGTTGTCTATAAACTTTGTAGAATTCTAAGTTAGACCTTCTTCTCCATGATCCATTCACTTGGATCCCGCCAAGAATGCAGCGTATGATCTTTCTCTCGAAAATTCCCAAAGCTTCCACAATTTGCCTATGTCTTGTGTATTTACTGTATTTATTTTGTATGCGCTTAAAAAAGTTCCTCTCATGTACAATACAAATCTTGGCGCAACAAAAAATCTATTCTATTACTTATATGGCAAATTCCCTAAAGATATTTTTGTCACATTGCATATTCTAAATAAATTCAGTTCTCCAAGCAAGATCTTGATTAGCATTCAATTCATCTTTTTATTTACAGGATTTTACTCTTGATTTCTACTTTCGTCAAGCTTGGACTGATGACCGGCTTTCGTTTACCCCGAGGACGGGATTCGAGAGCTTGACGGTAGGCGCCGAGGTCGCTGATCGAATTTGGGTCCCGGACACCTTTTTTGTAAACGAGAAGAGCGCCTATTTCCACAAAGCTACTACACAAAATACATTCCTCCGTATCTCCGCAGGCGGTGAAGTCTTCAGAAGCATTAGGTAAGTAGTTACTTTCAATTTACCTCTCACATAAATTGGGGTAAGGACTGTTATGGAGTAGAACACTTGCTTGTTATTTGTAACAAACGCTTCCAGTTTAGCTCCTAACATAATTTTAGCTGAGCGAAGTGTATAGATCTAGGCTTCGTTTCGGGTGGATATTATCAGAGTATTATCTTATTTAATTCTTCAAAATATTATAAATAACACTGTTCCTTCATCGTTTTATTTTAATTATATTGTTATATAAAAGAAAAACAAATGTAGGCCATAGGATGATTAAGTTGAATGATGAGAACGCTTTCTAATCTCAACTCGAGACTTTATTCAACTCAGTAGTTCTTCAGCTTCTATATAACTATCGGAAGTTCTAGAATTTTCCGTACATAGTGCAATTAATAACGCAAATAATTGTATATAGTCAATAAAAACAAACTATTGTCAAGTTAATAAGAACTCGCCAGTAGCCAGATTCAAATTGACGATCCACCACTTGAGAAATTGATGCTCTACTAACCAAGCTACGGTGCTCACACTCGTAGAATAAGTTTTAATTTTTGTTATACTGTTATTCACTTTAAAGAAACTGAAATGAATATTTAAGAAAATCAACAAGCAAAAACTACAAATTTACAATCAATAATCGAAAAAAGAGTGCATAAGATAGAAACTAAAATTGTGCTTTTATGATTTCTTTAAAAGAAAGGATAAAGTAGTTAAAAAGATAATTTACATCAATACTGGAAACAAGTAATTCTATGAAGTATATTTTCTTTTACATGCTACATTTTTATCCAGAATTTTTATGCAGAAAACATTCTTGTAAGTAATTAAATAACTTATTTAATTTTTACAGAATAAAATATTTATATTAAAAAGTACTTTCATTTTTCTTTAATAGTTTTCCATCCATCCTGTTTTTTAATGCCTTTTTATTTAATAGACTTCTAAATGTAAATAAAATATCTCGTAACTATACTGGAATGAAAATTTTCAAAAAATATATGAAAATGGTTTCTCCTTTTCTTAATATACTGATTGTTTTCTAATTCTTTTCTAAAAAATAAGGCTAAAAATTATTCCTCCAAAATTATTCTAAAGAGACAGAGTTTTTACATTTATCGCAAAATGACACATTAAAATTATTTACTAGTTCAAATTAAAAAAAATATTTAATTATCTTTCGCTTAGAATTATTCAAAATACTTTTTAAATCTCTTTTATTTTCATTATTTAAGAAAAAAAATGAAAAGAATATTCTGAACAGTCTGAATTATTTCTCGGTCCAATTTAACCAAAAGTTTTCTTCAATGGACGAAATCAATTTCTTCGACAGGCAATATAAATAATGGGGAAAAAAACTTTCTACTAGAAAAGTTATGGTCCCCAAAAAGAATAGCATCATATATTTCGATAAAAAAACAAGTACCAGCCTAAAATCCCTCCGCTCGTGACAGAAATTTATTTGATACAAAAGGCTGAAAGAGTCCTTAGAAGAGGGAAGTAAAAACATCCAGATCTCCTAAATTAAATTCTTTAGGCTATGAAACGGCCCTTAGATCGTTTTATAGACATGAATAAAACATCTAGAACGTGAGTTACATTTTGTAACTTTAAATAATGCGTAGAAGTCTCGTTCCCTATATTCACGCCTTTCTAGACACTGATTGAGATAAATGAAGGCAGCCAGAAAAATTCTGAAATGTTCGCTGTCCTGTCAGCAAAAATGAGAATTCTGTTTTATCTCCTGGTAGTTTCTTCTTAAAGCAAAATCCATAATCCAGTGACACGAAAAGATGCCTGAATAAAGAATAAAATCTTCTCTTATGTAATTGTCCAAAGCCATGCATTGTATATTTTTCTATTTTCTCTATAAATTGTTGTCATCAATATTGCTTTTCTTTTATTCTTTCAAAAGGATCACGTATTTATGTGATGCATATGTTAACAATTTAATTAGATTAAATAGGAAATTTCCCCAAACATTTCCTGCAGAACATATTCAAAGTAAATATATATTTCGTTTATTTAAATGCATTTCTTGCGTATTTCTAAAAAGAGAGTTTTCACTTCACTTTCAATCGTTTCACTATCAAAATATATTGCTTAATAAAGTGTAATATATACAAAATGAACTTGAGAAAGCTTGTTTAGTGACTGTTATTTAATCAATTGACTCTGTAAGCTTAGAATATATACAAAACAATTTTAGTGTTCTTAAAATATAAAAAAAAAATTAGGAAAAGTTATGATAAATTTATTTCAAAGGATTAAATTTTTACCATAGCTGCATAAAAAAAACCTAATATGAGATCAAATTTATCCAAGAAAGGAACTGACGGATATGAGAAATTATAAGAAAATTGTGAAAGTTATATGAGAAATTATAAGAAAATTGTGAAAGTTATGAGAAATTATAAGAAAATTGTGAAAGTTTCTAAATTATGTTTCCGACAATCAATGAATCTCTTTTCATTTCAAGGAAACTTCTTAGATCAAAAATCAAAATTGTAATATAAGTGTGATGAGAGGGATTATCAATCGCATTAACCTTTAACAAATTTATGCAGCAATAAATGATCAGTTTAAATTAAATTTCAAATAATCTTATGCGTATGCATGCGTCTGAAAAAAAGTCTAATGTGTTTATTCCAACTAAACTAAATTTCCATTTAAATATACTTTATTATAAATTGCAGTTCAAGATTAAATTAATTAAATCCATATAAATATATAAAATATACTTTTAATTCTTTGAATAAAATATTACTGATGAATATTTCCGTTATAAGAGTTTCAAGATTTCTCTGCTCCCAGAGATGTCTTTCCATTTGACCTCAGTTGAGTTTTATTTTATTCATGAAATTCTGATGCGATTCCATTAAATGATAAATAAAATCATTTGTCTCCACTTAAGACATCATCTTTTTAACTTATCATTGTCCTCCAAATGTCAAGAGTTTATTTTGATGAAGTCGCATAAAAGTATTCGACGCGACCTGTTTAATGATAGAAATGATCCTAAAAGCACAGTTGCGAAGTTTTCTGCATTCCAGCGCAAAATCTATTTATCGTCCCAAACTCTGGAAGCGATAGAAAGTATCGATTGGCCAATTGACCTGAAACTTCTGGCACGTTGCGCCTGCCACCTAGTGACTGACGCTAAAATTCTCTTTCTTGCGCCAAGTTGGTATTCGATATCATTAAACGAAAGAAAAAAGTTTAAGATTTAGGTAAAATAAAAACAGTTTCTCTCTCCTTTTATTTTATAAAGGGTCCGAAGAATTTGTACCAAGCGTGTGCAATCCCTAGTATATCTCTTAATTTCTTAAATTCTTTGATAAGCTGTTTTAATAAGGAACATAGGTTTTAATAAAGAACATAGTCAATGAAAAACTGACATAGTACAACTAACTTCATAGATCTTATGCAGTGTTCATCATTTATTGCTTAGTTAATTTCTAGTTTTAGCAAGAATATTTGTGGCCTTGGTAGCCTAATGGTTATGATCCCTAACTCGTGGCCGAAGTATCGAGGATTCGAGTACAGGTGCCATTGAAGACCCGTCATGTAGAGGGGGCAGATGTACTTAAAATCTGTCGAGGGTCAATGTCCTCTTGTTGGTATGGTAGATAGGAGAGGGTGTGCCAGCTCAAAGGTGTTGTTCTCTTCACTTAACCAAAGTCCGTCGCCAATAGCCTTCATGCTGCTTAATAGTACGACTCAAAACTCCTACTCGAGGACATTGACATAGGTTAAAGATTCTACTATTCAATAAGACTTTCAAATATCCAAATGTTTTTCAACTATAGCCAGAAATAATTGAATGCCAGCTTGTTAATTTCATATATAGATGCTTTATAAGTACATTTTTACACGTATTATTCAAAAAGATACGGTTTAAGAATTTTTTCTTGTTGAAACTGGAATTGATAATATTTAAACAAATTTTGAGTACTCTGATTAAATCTTTTACATAATTGAAAAGTAAAAAAAAACCTGCTTTTCATTCACAATTATTACTCTTGAATGTTATATCAGATAAGATAAGTGATGCATGTTCGCTGAAAGATTTTAAAAATTCATTATGATTTCTGAACAGAAAAGGTGATTTTTATTCAAAAAATAAATTGTTTTATCTTATACATAAATAAAAGCTTTTTTTACCAGTTCTCTTAGTAAACCCTCAACAACTTTTAGGATATCTTTACATTAAATAATTAAAGTCTTTTCCACAAAATGAATCTTGATCCTGGGAAAAATTATAAATGAAAATTGTGAACGAGTGATAGTAACTTGATTTTTCTTTCAAAAAAATGCCTTAAACTTTTAATTGCTTTCTATGTGCTTAATATTTAATGGTTTATTGAATAATTTTGCCTTTTTAAAATTCAAAGGTTTCAATCAGTTTTTTATTCTTTTTCAGTAATTGTAAATTACTAAAGAAAAATCATTTAAAAGAAAACGTTTGCTTGATATAAATTCCCCAGTACAATTATTCAATTTTCACAATATTTAAGGCAGTGTTTACCCTCAAATCGTACGATAGTAGTAAGACGAAAACAGTTTAATTTATCAAGTATGGTAATGGAACCATTCACAAAACAAAAACATTTACTAAAATAGTTTGATGAAGCAGAAGTTGAAGAGCCTTAGGCAGACGTCGCAGAGTCTCAAACTCATCTTCATTGCATTCACTTGAAACGAATCGGAACGCCCATTCCGAGCTTAGCTCAATCTCTTATCAGATGGCGGCTGATATCATTAATCTTCATTTCTTGAGCAGAAGGGAATTTTGTTACGACAGAAACAATTTAAATTCTGATTTAAGGAATCTTTAGAGACTTTTGGCTGTTTATAGATGAGAAAGAGAAATTCAGTTTTATATAAATGTAATTAAGAATGTAATCAATAAAATAAAGTGACAAATTTACTGTAAACGAGCCAGTGCATACATACAGAAGTATTCAATCTGTCTGAGATCTTTAGATTCAATGTAACAAATTTTAACCTAGATAAGATACATATATTTATATATAAAATATATATAAAGAGGAACTGATTATACTAGACAAAAATTGATATAAACTAAGGATTTAAATATAAGTATACCATTGTTGGTAATATCTATATTTGAAACATCGAAATGAGTTTTATTCTTAAAAAAAGGAGAGGTTTCCGGTTTTAAAACTACATCATATACAGTAGAAGTCCGATATCCGGCACGTTCGGGACCGCTCGGTGCCGGACTATCAAAAATTCCGGTCTATCGGCGGCAATAATAAGAACAATTAGGTTAATAATTAAACTACAAATACAGTTACAAATACATACAAAACGTTTTATTTACATTTCATATAATGTATGTACACGTACTGTAAAACATATTTCACTTAGATTTAAAAAAGTCACGAATGTCTTTTTGTTTTCTTGACTTTTGGCATTTAGTATAAATTTATTTTAATGATATGGAAATCAATAATTTTGCTGAAGCACTGTAGCTAGTACTAGCCTCAGCAAAAGAGATAAACTTATTTAGTGTTCTCTGCAGCTTCTGGTCACTGTACAGTTAGAAGAAAATCACTTTTTTTATAAACATTTTCAAAAGTTACGTTTACTGCGATGTGAAAGGACACAAAAACAACGCACAAAATGGCGAAGATGCTTCGTGATTGATTACGGAGCTGCACTGCACCTGAATTTGTTGTGACAGCTGAGACTAGCCGGCCGTAATTGTTTTCCGAACAATACCGAGCGCTTCCGGATGATCCCGAACTACCCGAAAACTTCCGAATAGCTCTCGGGCGTTTTTATTTGCTTTAAAGCAAACTTTTGGAGAAAACAAAGTTTTACAATTTTCCGGAGGCGATGCCGGACTCTCGGGCATTCCGGACTGTTGGATGCCGGACTAATGGACTTCTACTGTATTTATATAATAAGTTTTCCATTAGTAATTGACTGATTAATTTGATTGTTAAAGTCTTTAATATATTATAGCCAAGCATTGAACGCTAATTAAAGAACTTTCTCATGATCTTTTAGATAGTAATCTTAATAGTAAGGTTTATACAAGCCTTACGCTATTATTTTCATGCTTTTTGAACTTTAATCCTTATTTTTATAAGGATCATTGAATTTCAGTAATTTTGGTGTGATGAATGAGAAATAGTATAATGCTTAATAAATCAAAGTTAAACAAAGCGTTCATAGATAAAATGTTTTAAAGAATTTGAAAACAAAACTTGTTATATTATTTTTTGTCAATAATTTGTATTCTA